>JAMJFZ010003558.1:3995000-5195000 GCA_026225945.1 Cricetomys ansorgei | reverse complement strand
GAGAATTTTATGTATGCTTTACATGACATTGTTGAAGTTAATTTTATTGAGATGAGGCAAAATTAACATTTGTTTTTTTCTGAAGAATGAGTATTTTGTGTCAAATGGAGTCCATTGTACATTTTTGTAAGTTCAGACGATTTCTAGTGTACTTAAAATTCTTTATTTCTGAGACAATTGACTTGTCTAGATGTTCTTCAAATTACTGAAAGTTCATAACTTGAAATTTCATCCTTTTATTGTAGAAGTCTTCATTATTCTTTGGAATGTCTGCTTGATGATTACTGGAGATCATTCTTGTGTTGCATACACATTTACAATTCTATTATCTTGTTTATTAATTTAAAGGTTTGTATCATAAATTATTCAGCTTTACTTCCTTTTTAACTATTCTGATTAAGTCTTTGAGAATTTCAAACACTATTTTGATCATATTTACTTCAACTTCATCTATGCTTTTATTCATTATTGACCCACCTCCATCTTTCTGACTCTGCCTTACCTCTTGACATAGTTTACATTTTTATTTAAGCACATCAACTCCAACTTGTGCTGTCAATTATTCTGGGTGTGTCAGACCCTCTAATTGTACATGGTAGACCTACCAAGAGCTCTACTCTTTAAAATGTAACTCTACTTCCCCCTAGAAGTCAGCACCTACTGCTCAATTCAGAGTTGGAGTTCAGGAACTCCTTCCATCTAGGTAGGGATGTTGGGCTTGTTTTTATGTAGACTTTCTGAGTGGATCCACAACTGCTGAGTGTTCATGAGGGTAGTATTCCTCTCATGCCCAGAACATTGTAGTAGGAAACAGAGTACAGCTGATGAAATGATCATGTGATTACTGTTCTGAGTCTCTTAATATGGCGGATTAAATTTGGTGATTTACATATGCTTTATCACTTACATTTTTGAAATAAAGCTGACTTAATCCTGGTGGAAAATCATGTTGAAGTGATCTTGAATTTACCTTGTAAATATTTTTTTCAGAATGTTTGTATCTTTGTTAAACATGGAGATTGTCCTATAATGTTTTCCTTTGTTCTTTGTCTGGTTAGGGTTATCTGTGTAATAATTACTTCTTAGAAACAACTTCAAATTATCCTTTCTTATCATCTTATGGAGAAAATTGTGAAGTATTGATGTTATCACTTCTCTGATATTCTGGTACAATTCTGCATTAAATCCAACTGGCAGTACAATTTTTCAGTTGACAGAATTTTAATAATAAGCTTTATTCTACTGTGCCCTGAAAGAATGCATAGTTATATTTTGTTTTATCTATATTTGTTGAGAATTGCCTTGTGTCTTTATATGAAATCAAGTATTGGCTGCTGAGAGAAATGTTGAATCTTCACTGCGTGGTTGGAATTATTAAATGTTACTGAGACCATCTATGGTTTGAGGGTCAGAGGTACCAGGAGAAGTCACACTACTGTCTATCCAAATGTATTACATGTGTGTAAATATAATTATTCAAGTTTGAATATACTTCTTTAAAGTAATTTTAGGTTAATTTGAAACAAGTAATGCCACATTTATATTTAGAAAGTGACATACATCTGTATTATAAGAGAGATAGATGATTGTTTTTGGCAGGAATCAATACAGAGTAGGTCAGGGGTTTTAATAGTGCTGATTTAATATTAGAAACACTGGAGGTCATCTAGACAGTATGTAAAAATAAACAATGTGATATTTAGAAAATTATAATGATGTTTTCTATGCTAATTTATCTGAAAGTTTGATGCTGTAAACTTGTTTAAAATCCTATAGATTTTCATCTTCTTAGATTTGTGAACTTCATTGCTCCTAAACTCTACTCTGTCCCTGAGAGCTGTAAGTGGGTCACATTCTGTCTTCGTGGCTCCTGTCTCCTCAGTTCATATAGTCCACCCATTCTTCCCTATTCCCCAGACCATGTTTCTTGTTGACTCCCATTCTGAAGGGGCCCAGATCCTCTTGACTCTGTATATCTAATTTTACTAGCTATCATTCCTTATCTCTTTTACACAATTTGAACTGTCTGCAGCAATATGGAGTCATGAATAACTTTGATAAAATGTTAATAGGAAATTCTTCATACAAGTGAGCCCCAGTTTGCATTATTTCCCTTTTTCCCATTACTATTACTTTAATTGTGCTTCCTCACAAATAAGAGAAAACTCTAGTTACGGTTACATTAAAGAAATTAGGATCTGTTTAACTCAGATAAGAAGAGAGGTCTTGAAACCCAGTGCTGATACAGCAGAACAGATATAAATCATTTGAAGTCAGTGCCTGCCAATGTTCTAACCATGTTTAATATGTAGGCTTTTTTTAAATAAATGAGTCTTCTTATGCCTAGATAAGATACAACATGCATAAACCCTTCCTCGCATCTGAAGTATTAGGAAGAATTACACAACGAACAAAATCAGATTCTCTTTAACTACTCTATGCACTTAATATTAAGCATTGTAAACACACACACAAATACACACACACACAAATACACACACACACACACACACACACACACACACACAGGCAGATAATATTGGGAATGCAGTTTTCAACATGAAAGAAACATAAATATAGAAAATGAAGTTTATGTCACCTATACTACATTCTCTGAAATGCTATATTAGATTCCACCAATACTGCATATTTTAAATTCTGTGTTATCAATAAAATAAAGTTTTCCCAAATTACATATGTAAAGAGAAAAGTGTTGTAAATGCCACCAAAATGTAAATGGTATTTTTAAAAAAGAGCTAATTTAAAATGTATCTAAAATGCAACAGTTTTTCTCTCACTGGCTACTTGAATCTACCCCTCTGTTCCAGGCTGCTAAATTTCTAACTTGTAACTTTTAAAACCTCAGTTAGCTCATAGTGTTAGCAAAGAAATGAAAGGATAGGAATGAATAGGATAGGATACCTGAGCCTTATTTCTGCCTTCTTCACTGCCAGCTTTTGTACACTCTGTTTCCCTAACATCTCTGCTGTAATTCTTAGCTCTTATTCTTAACTTCCAAATGTTAACTGCCTTCAACTTCCCCTCTTTTATCCATCTCCATTTAGTTCCCAGAAGCCCAAGTGTCGAGCAACCACATGGAGGAGGGTCTTTTCCCTGGCAAAGCTTCACTCTACATCCCTGCTTCTACTAAGATACAAGTTGTACAATATTGGTTATTTTTCCCCTTTAAGTCTTTAGGAGTTTGTCTTTTGCATTCATGCACAATGCATTACAGAGATATTTTTGCATTTTTTGTGCCTATTGTGAAGGGTATTGTTTGTCTGTTTTCTTTCTCAGTCCATTTATCATTTGTACATAGGAGGGCTACATCCAGCGTCCAGCCCTGGCAAGTCATCGGGGGTCCAGAGAGGAGATAAGGAATAATTGAAATGAGATTGAGTCAGAGAACAAGGCTGGGAGGATCTTGATGCTCTGAATGATTAGTGGTCAACATGCTTCCTTATCTGTACAGATTTCAGAAGACAAAAACAAACTCATGGTTTCCTAAGGGGATCCAGATCATATCCATTTGTAAATATCTGAGCCTGTTCAGGAGAGCCCTCAAGTCCTGAACTTTGTATAATAAATCTTTGGGGGTTTAAAGTTTACTCCTAAAGGCTTTCTCTGGTCTAAAAGCTTCTGCAGCTGACTTGCTTTTGTGATCTCTATAAAAGTCTGTTTTTATAGTAGAATTCCTTTATGCTCCCTAGTTAAGTGGCCTCATGTAACCTGGTGTAAGCCTGTGTTTCTATACATTACAAACCCTTATGCCGAATTCTTTTTTCTTTCATATCATACTGCTATGTAGGGTACAGATTGTTACAGCCAATCTAACTTAGCTACTAAGTTTATTTTTTTCTCTGGAGGCATGTCATAGACGGCCCTCCTATCTCATAAGATACCTATCTGGGACAGTGTGAGTACATGAAGCAGGAGGCCAATTCTCCTGGCTGGCTGGCTGGGACTTATTAGCTGTTCTCAAGTTTACTTTGCCCAAATGCCTGCTTCTGAGTTGGTTCAGGTGTACCCACTCGCAGAACATCCTGAAGCCATAGCTTCCTAAACACATTCCTCAGTTTTTGTGTTTATCACAATCTCCAAGGCTTAAAGAAGATTCCCGAGAAAGGCCATATAAGTTTCATTTCCTGAAATTAGAGGGCCTGTAATAATTAGTGCTTTCCTAAAGGAACTCAGAATTAATTTTCTAGGGTAAAGACATAAATGCGTCATAATGTTAAAAGACCCCTTAGAATGTAACACGCAGAGATCAAAATTGGGAGACAGCATGACAGTGCAGCATTCAGCTCAACTTTACTGGATCTGTGCCAAACTGTGTGCTGGCTTCATGACTTCCCCTGTGCCCATTGGTCATGCCTGTGTCAAGCTACTGATTTTTTTAAAGTTAATCTTGTATCAATACATTTTTATGAGAGTATTTCTCATCTATAAGAGTCCCATGGTGGAACTTTGGAGTCACTTATGTATTCATAGAAGAAAATTTGCCAAACCTGAAGAATGATTTCTCTTTTGTTGTTATGTTCCTAATGCCTCTTTCGTTCTTCTTATATGGCATGCAGAAGAAATCGATTTGATCATTTTCTTAATCATTAAGCACCCTTACAAATTTTACTAGTGGCTTCGAATGTAATTGTATATGGAATCTAAAGGTACTTTCTGAGTTAATATTTATATATATTTTCATATTCTTGCCCTTAATTTCTGTTTATGTTTTTATTGCACAAGTTGGTGTATTTCAGACGGCACATAATACACATGGATTGTCATTTCTACCTCATCAAATACAATGATGATAAAACATAAGCAGGTCTGGTGGAATATAGGTCCAATCAGTGATTTAAAAGTGACACAGAAACTCAGAGTAATGAATGGGCTATTTCATTCATTAAAGCCTTTCAGAGGCAAGGTCAAATTGACAAAAATATTAAGAGGTAAAAATAACCAAATGAATAGGTTCAAATAATCTAGTGGGAAAACTAGTGTTGCTCTCTGATAAAAAGGAGTATACTTTCAATCTTGAAGTCAAAATTGATGTCCTAGGAAGATTTTGAATTTGTGCTGCCACATATTGTGCATGACCAATGTACTTTACTTTAAAATATTTGGGTGCATCATTGTTCTTCCTCAAATTTGATTTGTGAGAATTTTTATACTAAAACAGGGTTGATGACTCTTAAGAAAGAAGTATTCTTACTTCAAGAACACACGTATATTAAACATATATGTACATACACTTTATGTGCATGTAGTATATATATAAGTTATATATATATACTTACATCCAGGACTACAAGCGCAGAGACTGCAATTCCTACCGTGAACATCCTTCCACATCAATCACTAATCAAAATGCTCCCACAGGCTTGTCTACAGGCTAATCTAGATAGGGCATTTTTTGATAAGTGTTCCCATTTCCAAATGACTCTAGCTTGGTTCAAATCGACATAAAACTAGCCAAGGCACCATGGCACTGAGGATATGTAGGAAATTACATGATGCCTCCCATGAGGCTGCTAGACTTGCCATTTGTGTATGATGAGGAGCCAGACTCCCAGTGCTCATGCACTGTTCTCTTGAGACACCTTTCCCATCAAGATCAGGAAGTGAGACTTTAGGTGTCATAACCATTTACGACAAGTGAAGAAAACTAGAGCATATGCCATTTGCATTCTTCCTTTAGATATACAGAGAGACACCACAGAAGTCCTCACTACTTTCTTCCATGAAAGTAAACCTCATTTAGCCTTTCCTCACTCACTGTGGAAATGGAGGTTCCACTGTAATTTGACCTCTTCATTCTTGCTGCTTCCTTACCTCTTGGCTCCAGTGTGTGATGCAGTGAACTAGTGCGGGGAGAAGGAATCACACATCACTGGTGAACAGGGCTCTTAAGCAGAATTACTACATTCTTATCCTCACCTCCCTCATATTAAATAGAAAATGGAGTCACATTCAAATTCATAAAATTCTGTTTTTTTCAAAGGATATCAGTGATATAGTTCAGAAAATCCAGAGTATTTAAATACGTATTCTTATTGTTAGAGTTTCTTCCTTGCATCCAACATGTTTTAATCAGGTACATGTCTTCTCAGTCCTCCCATAAGCTAGAGCAACATTCACTCTCCCAACTTCATATATCCTCTGAATCTACTACGTGCTATTACTGTGTGCATGGGTACAGAGCCATGGAAAGAGCTAGAGCATTGGAAACAACCAGCAACCACATCATGACTAAATTGGCTCTGTCTCCTCAGACTTCAATCTCTTAGGCAGTTCTAACAGATGTGAGCAAGTTTATCTGGTTAATTATTTTTTTACTAAGATCATATGTTATTTTGGAAATAAATTTGAACCACATTTATCAATTTACTTAACTAGCTATCCTTTCACCTATCTATTTAACCACCCAACTGATAACTCACCTTTTACTCTAAATCTCCTATAACTGTTAACAGCACTGTGAATCTCAGACTCATACTTGTCAACAAGGAATAGTTTGATCTTTGATATTTTTCTTCCCAGGGAAATGGATATGTGCAGGAGAGGGTCTAGAAAGGGTGGAGCTTTTTCCCTTCCTGACCACCATTTTACAGAACTTCAAACTGAAATCTCTGGTTCACCCAAAGGACATTGACACAACCCCAGTGGTCAATGCATTGTCTTCACTACCTCCCCCTTTCCAGTTCTGCTTCATTCCTGTCTGAAGAAGATCAGATGCTGGCTCCTGCTGAAGTGTTTTCTCTGATCACCCTGAAGCCTTCATTCACACTTTCTACACTGGGTGCATTGTTGCCCTGCTCCCCACCTCTCCCTTCTACCTAATCTCCTAAGGTCCTATTAACTCCCATTCTCCAATTTCCAGCTTAGGTGTCTTAAATTCTGAATCACAATTTCCATTTAATGTGATGTCTGTATGTGATCCTAACCTATATATATGGCTTCATTGTAAAACAGAAAGTATTACTATAGGTTAATTCACAGTCATATCCATTCTTCATTTTCTCAGGAATAAACTTTCTTTTGGCAGTGTAACTGTTCTTAGACTTTGGTTAATTCAGGTTAGAAATGAAGGAAATGCGAGTTTCAGCACATCATGTTGTTCCACAAAATGAGAAGTCAAAGGATGTGAAAAGAGAGTTTCAGAGAAGTCAGCATCGGTAACCTGCATGCCACACAGCCTGAAGACCTACATTCTCTCTACAGTACTCACTTAATTGATCAAGCATAGTGGTACATGGTTATTATACCATCTCTGGGGAGACAGAGACAGGAGGATTCCTGAGGCTCATTGCACATGTATTCCAGCCTAATTGGGAAACCTACAGTTCCAATGAGACATCTGGTCAAAAACCAAGTGGACAGATCCTGAGGAACAACAACTAGGAATAATTCTGTCTTCCTTATACATGAGTACACACATGAACATTCTCTGTACTTACACGTGAACCTGAGCATCCTCACAAGCCTGACATCCTACCACCTAAAACACAATGAGAATATAACAGGGAGAAAGGTATAAAAAAATCACTCAGGCTGACAATCACCTAGAGTCACTGGTAGTATTTGCATTTGAAAGAGTTAATAAGTGGCCAAGTAGGTTGCACCCTGGAGACTTGGTATGGGGGGATCTCTCAGGGAGGAAAACAGAGTTAGGGTGGAGTTCATGCCTGCTTTATTGTTTCCAGCAAGAGAACATGTTCCAAATGTGCTTTTGACTTGATGTTCCCAGCTTAGACCTGAGCATGCATTTTGCTTTCCCATGGTTAACCATATACTCTGTGCCTTTCTTCTCTCCCAATATGAACAAAAGTTCCAGGAAGAGTCACCTTTCTTTTATTTCTAGTTGCTACATTCCATTCCCACTGCATTTAATGTAACTAAGTGAGAAATGACATCTCTCATGAGATCTTCCTGTCTCAGTCCCAAAGGAGCTATTTAGCCTGCATTGCTAAGCCACCATATTAAGTGCTTTATGGAGACACATGTCTGTACACACATGAATTTTCAGCATAAATTTACAGAAGCTATGGAATATATGAACCAATTATTGTGGTAAAAATATGTTTTTTGAATTATTTTCATCAATAGATGTAGATACACAGTTAAGCCTCTTTGACTCCTTGTCTCCTCTCTAGTGTGCCACAAGAACAAGAGGAGTTCGGTGCTATCTCCATACATTGATGCTACTGCTTCTGGACACACTGTTAATCCCGGCAGGCAAGAAGAAGACCACTACCAAGATTCGAGCCAAATTGAAGCAAGCTTGCTTTTTAATTTTAGGTGCACTGAGATCAATGCCTCCTAAACGAGGTTTAAGAGAGCATTCCAGAGTCCATTTCTTGGGCCCCTGTTAAGGACTAACATCATATGTAGGTTTTACAGAGGGAGACAATGGAATAATAAGGCAGTACAGAAAAGTCTCCAAAATCCACAACAGGGGCCTCATGTGATTCAGATGTGTGGCTCTGGAGTGTGCAGAGGGTGGTTAAGGAGGGTTAAGGTTGATTTCAAATCAAAGTCATGGGTTGGGTAGGTCAGATTCTAGGAAACAACAACAACAAACTAACAACTTATTATGTTAGCAATGGAGTCAGGCAGGCTCCTCCCCTAGCTCCCCTCCCCCAACTTTGAGTCATGTATCCATGACAAAACCTTGATAGGGTACTGTTTCTAATTATGTTTTCCAGAAGCAGTGAATCTAATATTGCTTTTCTGAGGCTGATCAAATCGATAACACATTGGAATGTGCTAATCAAGAGAAATGATATGATAACCAAGGCAATATTATAATAAAAATGATGATGATAATGATAATCATAATAATAAAAACAATATGATAACCAAGAAAAATGCTTTAGGAGGGCCAATGCCGGGGAAGAACCACCTTAGCCCTATTGGCCAGTCAAGATCCGTTTGGGATATTTCGTGTCTTTCTTTATGTAAATCATTAATTTGGTTGTCAATAGTATGAGAGAAACACACATTCCAGTAGATTGCTGGCAAAGAAGATTATGTTTAAGTAACAGGTAATCTGTATCAGCTCAATCCTGGAAAACAGTTGTTCTCAGCTCTCCCATTTCTTGATTACTATCAGATAATATTCTTGCTGTGATATGAGTAGTTTTTTAAATTATACAAGCTATTTTAGAAACCTCTCTTTGTAGCCCAACTAGTCCCAGGATAGGTAACAGAAAGGCTGCAGCAGCAGCAAGTATAGTGGAATCTAATAGAGTAAGGGATGGTCAGAGTCCTCAGGGAGTGCTCTTTCAATCCTGTTTATTGATTGTAAGGACTTGCTGAGTAAAGAAGTGTAACACGTGCTATCCCACATAAACCTTTATACCCTACAGAGAGCACAGAATAAGCATCATTTCACAGGAAAATCCATCCTAAGAGCAATTGCTTACCAAAGGAGAGGGTGTAATAAGATGTGTAATTTCAGTAACTGCTTGTCCTGTAGGATTATGTGGTATACCAGTGATATGCTTTATGCCCTAATGGGCATACTTTTTAACATTTTACTGGATACATATGTGGGGGAATTGTCAGTCTTGTTTTGTAAAGATATGCCCATAATAGCCATTACTTCCAGTAAATATGTAATTACAGAATCAGCCCTTTCAGAACTCAAGGAAGAACTTATTGAAAACCTGAATGTGGATCTGTAGTATGGTGTACAAACTTTAGATTTCCAAATTCTGCAGCATGAAATACATTCATGTGACTGATTTCTCCACTTTTCATACCTTTAGGGTTACTTTAGCAGGAAATGGGGCTTGTTTATACAAGGAATATGTGAGGTAGTTTTTATAATTCTCTTGGCTTGTCTCCAAGCAATGGAGAAGTTCTTTTATAAACTGTTTTTTAAGCTGTTTATGTGGTGTTTTCCGTGAAATTTTGAGCTTCTAGCACAGTTCCTATTACCCACTGATCTATCTCATCATTACCCTGTGCCACTGGGCCTGGAAACTCAATATGAGATCTAATATGAGTAATGTATAATGGACAATTTCTGCCTAAAATTGCTTCTTCCAATTGCAAAAATAAAGATGGTAACTCTGAATTATCTTGAATGAATCAACAGTTCCTATATGCAAAACAATCCTTTCAGAATACTGAGAATCAATTATGATATTAAGAAATTTGGGAAAGTCTGAAACAGTAGCATAAGGATGGCATACAACTCTCACTTCTGAAGTGAAGCATATGAGCTTTGACTGACTGCTTACTTTTTCTAACTTGTAGCCTGCATTTCTGATTTATTGGTGTCAGTATAAAATGTAGGAGCTCCAGAAAAGGTGATTCTCTAACTACATGGGGGAGTATCCAATTACTACTTGATGAACTGAATTCATTTAATTTTAGGATTTTTGTTATTGAATTCTCCAAAATAATTGCTACAAGCTCTTTGCCAATCTCCATTGATTGCCCATTATGATATAATCTCAGCATTCATGTGGGGCACCATGACTTCTCATGGATTTGTTCCAGATAGCAGACAAGGTCTTATCATACCCTTTATGATTAAATCAGCAACTTTCTCTACATGTGTCTTTAATTTTTCTACTCTGCTTATGTGCCATAAATATCCATTCTAAGATGCTATCCTTTCTCTGGATAAGAACCCAGAAGGAGAATGCATGGAACGAATATTAACCAATATATAATTCAGATGTGGATCTATGCTATCCACACTGAATCTTGTAGTTTCTTTTCTGCCAGATTTAACTCTTGCTCTGCTGCAGCAGTTACTTAAGTACCTTGGACTATCTTGGTTGGAGACCCCTTGTAGCATTTGAAATAAGTTGCTTAACTGTTGTGTAGTTAATCCAGTTGTGGGTCTTATCCAATTGATGTCTCCCAACAATTTTTAGAAATCATTAAGAATTTGCAAATGATCTCTTCTGATTTGTACATATTGTGGCTGATGTTTTTGTTGACTAGATAATTAATAGAATCTCCTCTTTGTGTTTTTTTCAGGAGCTATTTGTAGCCTCCAACAGGGTAAGATTCTTTTCATTACATCAAATAATATTTCTAAAGTATCTTCATCAGAATCAGTTAGGAAAATATCATCCAAATAATGATAAATAATGGATTGGGGAAATTGTTTTAGTATTATTTTGAGGGTTTTTCACAAAATATTGGCACAATTTTGGACTATTTAACATTCCCTGGAGAAGGACTTTCCACTGATCCCTTCTGACAGGTTGTACATTATTATTATAGCTGTGTACCCTGAACACAAACTTATCCTCATCTGGCTCTTGCAAGATTGTACAAAACAATCTCTCAAATCAATCAATATCAGATGCCAGGGCTTTAGTAATAATGAAGGCAAAGGAATTCCAGACTGTAACAGACCTATAGGCTGAATCATTTTTTTTAACTGCTCTCAAATCAGTTAGCATTCTCTATTTCCCAGATTATTTTCCTTATAATGAATACAGGTGAGTTCCATGGGCTGGTAAATTCTTCTGTATGGAGAGTTTTTAATTGCTCTTCTAACAGCTGTTCTAAAAGCCTCCAACTTCTGTTTAGTTAAGGGACGCTGCTCCACCCAGAGAGACTTGTTAGTTTAGTATTTTAAGGGTAGGGCATTTGGTATGCTTTCAGTAGTGGCTTCCTTTATAAATTTGGAAACACAATACTTGTTGTGTCTGGCTTTTAAATAACCTGTACAGCCTGTGCATCTCCACATTAAGAGCTTCTTCCCTTTGAGACCTTATTTTACATATTTTTTCTTTGGATAGAAGGGATATTAATTTGTGTTCTCCATCACTGCAATAAATCTCTTCCCCATAAATTTACAGCTATATCAGTCACATAAAGCCTTAACTTTTCTGTTTGTCCCTCAGGTCACACACATGTAGTCAGTTTTATACCTTGCTTTGCATGGCGTAATTTCCCAATTCCTATAAACTGTATATGTACTTACTGTATCTATATTACCAACTTGAATCCCATAACTCCAGAAATTATTGTTACATCTGCACCTGTATCTACTATCCCTTATATTTCCATGCCATTGATTTGCATTTTTAATTTTGTCCTTTATTTATTCATGACTGATTGCCAGAACACCCTTTTCCCTGTGATTCCAAATTCTCCTGATCACTCTACTGGGACAGCTTTCCCTTTAATATAGGGAAACAGTAGCAACTGTTGAATCCTATCCCCTGCTTGAAACTCCAGGTCTTTGGCTACATATGCTTTGAATTTTATTTATTCTCTGAAATCTCCATCAATAATTCTGGGGTGTACATGAAACCCCTCTAATGTCAGGCTGCCCCTATCCAGGATTATTCCTACTGTCCTTGGGGGCAATGGTCCAGAAATTCAAGTTGAGATCTTATAGCATTCAACATTTGGGGACAGGATAAGTTGTCTGTCTGTGGCCAGATCTCATGTAGCACTGTTCTCAGTAGCCTGAGTCAGATCTCCAGCACCAAATTTGGGTTTCTCAGTCTGCATGTAGTTCAGTTGTGGCATTAACAGGCTTGCTTGCTTTTTGTCCCAATGCCCTAGCTCTGCCCCCTATGTTATTTCCTGAAGGCAAGGCAAGGGTTTCCCATGTACATCTCTCTGGGATCTACATTCATTCACCCAGTGTCGACTCTTTCCACATCTCTTGCATGCCCCTGGCATTCTGCTCCTTTTCTCTGACTGTTATCTAAAGAAACTGCTGTCTTTGGAAGCAACTTGGTTACAATCCCTTTGCAAGTGCAGTATCTCCCACAATTAAAACAGTGGGTATTGTGATATTTCAACCCATTTACTATAGCTTCTACAATCACAGTGGCTGTTTAAGTATTTGAACTTATATCTGCAGTAGGTCAAATTGAATACTCCACAGGTGCATAGTTTTCCTTTAGAGGCCATAAAACCTTTATAAACTTGGTGTTTGAATTTTCAAATGCCATGGTCTTGATCAGCATCTGTTGCCTTTCATTGTCTGAGATAACCCTACTTACAGCTGCAATTAGTCTCTACAGAAAATATGTAAAGGCTTCTGTTGAGTCTTGAATGATCTTACTAAATGAGGTGCATTTTTTGCCTGGTTGTTCTGCCTTCTCTCAAGCCCTTAAAGCTTCCAAACGACACTGGTTTGTGGTCGTGCCATCAAACCGAACCTGGTCTTGTAGTTCCACCTAGAGATCCTTACTAAGGAACTGACCTTGGCTTATATTTATTCCCCTTGCCCTATTCTGCTGTTCCATATTTGCTGTCTCTTCTCTCCACCAAATAAACCACTAAAGATGAGTACCTGCCTCTAATATAGCAATGACTAACTCCTTCAAATCTTATGGGATCATTTGGGATTGGAGTGTCCAGTTATTCAACACCTGTTGGACATAAGGTGAATGCCGGCCATATGCTACCACATCTTCCTTTAATCTCCTTATACCATTCATTTCTATTGGTCCCTAGGTCTCCAGGAATTTGCCTAATTTCCACAGTATATACTGAGGACATTTTTGTGACCCTATGCTGCGTTTCTTCCACCTCAGGTGGTGCTGAGGGTTCACAATGTATGAAATAGATATGGGAGCCATTGGGAAAGACAAGGTGACTACAGAGAAGTCTTATGAGTAAACAGACAGCATAAAGGAAGGGAATGATTGCCAATGATCAAGAGGTACTTGAATTAAAATTATACTGTGAAGCCTTTCATTTTGTGAAATCAACATATCCTAACTATATCTACATAAAATAATTTAAATAATAGTAAGAATAGGCATACAGTAATCAGGACTAAGTGATATTAATCATGAGTAGACAAGACATTAAATGAAAGACAATATTGGACAAAGAAAATACTTACAGAGGAGACACCTTCTCTTTGATAAACCCATTGATTAGTGACAGATGCAATGGTGCACAAATAAGTCCTTGTTTAAAAAAAATGCAAAATGTGGACTAGTAGATTTTAAAGATCTTTGTTCTCAGGTCAACACAAGCTTGATTTTTCAAGTTCTAAGACCCTAGAATAATTTCCTTCACCATGGTGTCCCAGTACAATGTCAATAACTGTAATATCTATGGGGATATGGTTGTCACTGACCAAAAACTCCAATAGAGATAACTGTTGTCTGGCATTAGGTTTTGTATTTGTTAGTATATGGAGTTTAATAGGGTCATTGTTACCCAACTATAGAGTAGTTCATTTAAATTCTTTTTTATGTGTATATGATGTGGAAAATTCATGTCTACTGGCTAGCATTCATAGTTTTAAGGTGGTATGCATGATATTGGAAGTTGGAGATACACAGTGACAACCAGCTTGATAATATGTGGGCACTGGTACAATAACATCTTGAATATTTGGGAGGAACCAACCACTTTCTATGTGGATTTAAGACAAATTCCATAAGATAGAACCTATAACTGGAACAATTATCATTGACAAGAACCTGTATCTGCATATGTTACAGACTCCAGAAGAGAAAAAACTGTTATTCTTTTAAAGAGACATAGTTGGTTTCATTCTTTTAACATTAAATGATAATTAACACAGAGATACATGTCTATTTAAGATGCAGAGGACAGGAGAATGCAGTGTACACAGTCCTGACTGGCAGATTATTTTCTCAAATCCTCACCTTCTAAGACTCGGTAATCACTGAAAAACTGGAGTCATAAATATATAAGAGCCAGAAGTGGAAGAGGACTACAAGGAAGCATGATTTCCAGACAAAATGGGCAGTCGCAAAGGGACTCAAATAGCTGGAACAGTAAAGAGATGACATGTGCATGGTCAAGCCATTCAGAATCCCAGCATGTATGTGTTGTACGAGAGGGTGGTTATCACCATATATCTCACCACTTACTGAGGTGATACTATCAATTGAAATCTGGCAAGAACAGGACTCTTGGTCTTCTCTAAATGCATATTTTAATTAGGTGAAACACCACATACCCAAGAGTGTGCAAGCAGCAGGTATAGTACTTGTTGATTTAAAAAATGAGAATAGAAAATGGAAGGCCGTGGAAGGAGGAGTGGGTCTATGAGGAGAAAGAGAAGTGGTGAATGTAATCATAATGTGATACATGAAATTCAAGGAATTAACAGAAAACACTTTAAAGGATCCCCCTCTATATAAGAGATTTATTGTTTGAATATGATGTATGGAAATATCAAAGGAAAAATGATAAAGTGAGGAGGAGGAAACATTTCTCATGATGAAAATGATGCTCCTGTCAAAGAACCATACTGAGCTGGTTTCTTCTAAATTAAATTCTCTGACTGTGTGGGACAATAGACCAATGTTGTTTGGTTGCAAAGGACTGCTCACTTTGCTGTTCATAAAGGAAATCACAAAGAGTTTGGGTCATTAAAGTTGTCAAAGGAAAAAGATAAACTGAAGAAGAGGAAACATTTCTCCCAGTGAAAATGATGCTACTGTTAAAGAAGCTTAGTGAGCTTTTTTCACCCAAAATAAAGTGGGACTATAGAACAATAAAATTCCTTTGCAGAGGACTGCTTACTTTGATTTGGGTAATGGAAATCACAAAGAGTCTGTGTCGTTAAAGTTCTACTGATTACAAAAGCAAACTTTTCTAAATGTGATGTAATAAACACAACTAGAAAATCATTGACCAGAACCCTGTTTATTTTGTTTGCCACTGACTAATGTTGATATTGAACCCCAGGGCAAAGTCAGTGAATGAAGGTGATTTCAGCTGAATGGAATGTTTCTGTGCAGGCAATGAGGGCAGACTCAAGTGATGTGGGCTCAAGCTTTTGTCTACTACCTGCAGTCTCCGGTTTGGTCAAGGTTCCGAATCTCTAAGGTCCAGCTTCTCTTCTCCAAATGGGAATAATTTTGCCTCAGAAAAGAAAGTGGCACAAATGTAAAGAAATGAGAGAGTGAGCATCGACTAAGAAAATGTGAAGTGAGCAAGTATCAAGAAGACAGTATTCCGCACTGAGGAAGTTTATGACTCTCTGCTTCATCAAATCAGAACATACGTCTTGACATCAATACAGAAAGTGCCTTTGCTTGAGCAATGCCATTTCATTCAAATAATAAATGTCATTCTTTTGTATTCAGTCCCTTTGATGCCTGTCTCCACCCATTCAGCTCTACACTCTTTGGTCCTTTAGAGTAAAATGTTAACATCCACAGCACCCATGATGTATTACAGCCACAGCAACTGCTCTGCATTTATCAAACATTCATTATTGTTCACCAACTGATTCTGATTCTTAAAAATGACATAATAAAAAGAACAAAGGCAATGTCTCTGGGGTGGTGTTCAAAGTCTGTAAGATTCACTTCCTCAACAACTTTCAGATATTGTCTTCTGCTCATTTATGCTGAGCCAGGCTCACTTCTGAACTGTTGGCAAGTAAAGTATCCTAATAGCTATTGAAGCTGTGATAAAGCCGGAGGAAGTACTTGCAACCACAAGATAATTCAATGGGAATGTTAGGAAATGTCAGAGACCCATAAAGCTTCTACAGGTCTGGTTTTCCCTCTTAGTGGCAGGGCTGAGGGTTGCCACCATATGAGTTTAAAGGCTCTAGTGGCTGGCTATCTTTATGACAATGGGAGTGACATCTGGCTCTCTAGTGAAAGCCTTTGTTGCATCAGGGCAGATATTATGGGGGGCAGTATGTTTAGCTGGGGATGTCTTTTGGGGCCATTCACTTTTCTATTGTCCTTTCTCACCACAATTAAAGCAAGTTTCCCATGTTTTAATAGCCTTGGCAAGAGCTTGTGTCACGGAAGTGGCTGTGTGACAAAGTCCCAATATCTTGGATAGTGAACATCTCTGAGGATATTCATCTTATAGCCCTTGACAAGGTGGCCTGGCGTCAGAGTTCACGCCTTCTCATCTAATACTTTTAAGGAGCAGCTGCAGGGTCAGGGATATTTCTCTCTAAGTTTGGAAGAAAGTAGTCGGAGAGGGTTTCTTCTGGTTTTTGAAAGAGGAAAAGCAAATGTTAAATGTTTTCTTGTGAGTCATAGGTGGGGGATGTTATCCTGTAGCATGCCTGAAGTGCTCAAATGTGCACCTGGTCATAATATCCTGGTGTGGGGGGCACTGTTGAGCTCCAATAGCGAAATCTCCTAGCCCCAAAAGCTCATCATAGCCCCATGTTATGTTCTCCATGCCCTAATTGTGAATCACTTCCTACAAACGTTCATCCTTATAGAGAGCTTCCGGCTGCAAAAAGAGGGGGGCTACTAAGGCTGAACGGCAAAAGTCGTGCCAAACTTGGGAAGTATTTAAGTGTGCAGACAGCAAGTATAGGGCTTAGTGACTTAAAAAAATGAGAACAGAACGTTGGAGGTTATGGAAGGAGGAGATAGATAGTGGTGAATGTGATCTTAATGCATTTCATGAACTTCAAGGAATTAACAGAAAACATTTTAAAGGATCCAACTTATATAAGTGATTTTTTTTTTGCATTCTATGTTTGGAAATGACAAAGGAAAAAAGATAAACTGAAGAAGAAAAAACATTTCTCCAGGTAAAATGATGCTATGCATTGAGCAGTTTTCATCCAAATTAAAGTCTTTGAATATGTGGGACTATAGAACAATATGATTCCATTGCAAAGGACTGTTTACTTTGATTTGGGTAATAGAAATCACAAAGAGTCCGAGTCATTAAAGTTCTACTGATTACAAAAGCAAACTTTTCTCAACTCTATGTAATAAACACAAGAAAATCATTGACCAAAGCCCTGTTTATTTTGTTTTCCATTGATTAATGTTGATATTGAACCCCAGGTCAAAGTCAGTAAATGTAGGTGGATTCAACTGAATGAAATGTTTTTGTGCAGGGAAAGAGGGCAGACTCAAGTGATGTGGGCTCAAGCCCTTCTTTACCACTTGCAGTCTCTGGTTTGGTCAAAGTTCTGAATCTCCAAGGGCCAGCTTCTCATCCCCAAATGGCAATAATTTTGCCTCAGAAAAGAAAGTGGCTCAGATTTAAGGAAATGAGAGAGTGAGAAATGACTATGAAAATGTGAAGTAAGCAAGTATCAAGTAGACAGTATTCCACATTGAGGAAGTTTATGAGTCTCTGCTTCATCAAATCTGAATAAAAGTGTTGATAACTTTATAGAAGTTGCCTTTGCTTGAATAATGTCTTTCGACTCAATAATGAATGTATTTCTTCTAGTATTCAAGTAATTTTGATGCCTGTCTCTACCAATTCAGCTCAGCATTCTTTGGTTCTTTATAGTAAAATATTAACATCCAAAGCACCCATGTTCTATTATGGCCACTGCAACTGCTCTGCATTTATCAAACCTTCATTATTGTTCACCAAGTGATTCTGATTCTTAAAAATTACATAACAAAAGGAGCAAAGGCAACATCTCTGGGGGGTAGTGTTTTAAAATATAGAATATTCACTTCCTAGAGAGTTTTCGGATATTGTCTTTTGTTCAGCTATGTTGAACCAGGCTCACTTGAAATGATGTGTAGTAAAGAATGTCAATATTTGTTGAAGGTATGACAAAGTCAGAGGAAGTACCTACAACCACAAGATAATTCGATTTATTTGACACCCCTTAGTTGTGAGACACTGGCATATGTACTGTTACAATGCCAGCAATAGAAATGTACAATACTCTGGATCTTCCATGATTGAGTTTCACAAACGCCATACAACTTCCTCCATCCAGGTAACTACTTAATATATTTTCTTATTAAAAACATGATGGAGATATATATATATATATATATATATATATATATGTATATATATATATATATATATATATATATATATATTAGTTATGTTGCTAAAAGTATTAATTGTGGATTTATAAGACTTCAATTATTGGGAACATATGTCCCAATGTTATTTTTGCCAGGACCCTTTAAAATATACAATTGGACATGCAAATGGTGTTGTATGTATATATTTCTAGAAGTGAGAAGAAGCAGAAGAAGAGCTTTGAGGTTGAGGCAAGCCAGTGCTATACCATGAGACTTTATTTAAAAATAGACATATATCATGGAACACACAAGTATCTATAAAACATCAATTACCAAATAGATACTTACGTGAGAAAAGACACTATTGATGAAATTTGATTCATCTAAAAGGTAACTCAAGTTATTGTATTTCCTAGGAATGTCAGCAGCTACATCCATAAAGTTACACCAAAATGATTGCCACAGCTTGGCAAATAGACATGCTTTCATGGGTGAGCAATGGCTCAGAAGGCTCAGGTATATACTACGAACTACAAATGATGAAAGAATTCTGACAGTGCTAGAAATAGCTATTCTCAAGAAAGAGCACAACAACTGGTCACACAGTCTTAAATGAGTCCTGAATATATATATATATATATATATACACACACACACATATTTTATATATATTGTATTGATTGTGTGTATATACACATACATATACAATCAACATTATGCAGATATAGCAGGTTGTGTTTAATCTTAAGAAATAGATACATGTGCATATCAATATGTATGTAGCCACTATTAAGGTAAAAGTGGCTAGATCAGAAAAAGAACAAGGAAATAGATATGTGAGAGGTTTTAGATGAGGAAAATAAAGAGAAATATGAAATAATTATATGATAATTTCAAAAATGAAATTACTTTAAAAAACTAACTCAAGTAACTTTATAGAAGATAAACATGGTATGCATGTTTGTATTTACACATTTAAATAAATTTTTAAAATATAGTTATCAATATATTGAAGATATATTTCTTTTTTTACATTTGTCAGAAAAATTTGTTTACCACCCAATCAAATTAAGCCACAATCTCTAATGAACATCTGTTAAAGAAGGCCAAGGTTAAAGAAGGTTTTGTTAAGGTTAAAGAAGATCTTGTTTGTCTTATCACTTGGACAAAGGTTACTTGGACTAGAGGTTAAACAGCATCTAGTTGATTAGTCAGCGATGCACTAAAACATCATTTGAGTCTTCAGCTGCATGATAAAAGCTCTGTGCTGTCTCCTCACATCTGTGTCAGTAAGAAGAGTATCCATGGATCCAGTTCTGGTCTTAACGGTCAGCCTGTCCTGTCTACTTCTCTTATTATGGAGACAGAGCTCGGGGAGAGGGAAGCTCCCTCCTGGCCCCACTCCTCTCCCAATTATTGGAAATCTCCACCAGATAGATGTGAAGAACATCTACCAATCCTTAACCAATGTAAGTATGCTTTATATTCCTTAAGTACTTCGCAAAGGGAGGTATAAGTCATGCTTCTTTCAGTGAATTCTAGTACTGGTGACAATATTGTAAAACATAACTATAGGTTAAAACTGTAAAGTTTTGTCTTTTCTGCCTTTTGCTCTAGTGATCAGGAATTCAGTAATGAGTAAGGTTTCAGATTGAAGAATATTTATGTCATTGCATTTTAAATACAATCACATGTTGTGGATGTTTGATTTTTAATTATGTATAAAATAATTGTTTTGTGCACTGTTGAATGAGCAGTTGCCTAGGACTTGTCATTTTGTGCCATCTGCAGATATTTGATTCATGTGGAGGATGTTTGGTTGCTCATGATCTTCAAGTGCTATCAGTAGGACACCTGAGGAGTTCTATACCGATATAAACACCTGAGCAGAGAAGCTCAGCATTCCACTGTCCAGATTGGCACTTGCCATTATAGTGGTCCCCTATGCTGAGGTCTAGCAGGTTTTGCACCCATGAAAATGCCACAGTGTCTTCCTTGCTGAGGCACCCAATAGATGTAGTACTACAATCATGTTGCTAAAAGTTTTGTCTACTTCTTTAAATCCTGATTTTACCATCATTTTCTATTATTTTGACTGAAGGTGAAGAGTGAGGAATATTTCATTCAGTGAGTCAGAGTTTTAGACATGCATTGTTCTTGGGAACAGACACTGATGCTGAACCATGAACTGCTGTCTGATTTGAAGGAAAACGTGTGGTCATGAGCTCACACAGGAAATGAAAAATGTAAACACTGTCAGAGTGTAAGTGGTAGTTTCCCAATGTACTTTTTTGACTTGCAAAGTCTGCCCCTTGGAGAAGGAAGGCTTCATGGTGAGACTATGTTTTCTCCATAGGTGAAGCTTCTATAATTCCTATGCTCTGATGTTTTGTAGGAATTTATGAGAACTGGAGAGGATCATTTTTGTTACTGAAGGATTTAGATTTGAATTCTTCATCATCAGGTTCTAGTGTGCACAGGATGAGTTTCACAGATGATCCTGCGGCAGTCATCTGACTGTTGATGTCTAATTCTGTATGGAGTGAGCATGGTACTGATGCTCATCCAGTAATGAATCAGCAGAGAGACTGTTTCGAGTCTTTACCCTCTTGCAATAGGGCCATGGGAATGAACATAGAATTCTATTACTTCAATATCTCTATGAAATAAGACAAAGATAACTTAGTGTAGTATTTTATTGTAATCTGTGTGTCTACTGCCTGTGTGATTGGCTGGTGTAAACCAACATGTGATAATCCTCATAATGGAAGGTATATACAGACTTTAACTGAGTTTTCTGGGTAAAAACATTATAAACAAAATAGTAATATTAGTCTAAACACTTTTGACATTATGGTAAATGTAGTGATATTATTTTTACTAATATCCGCATTTTTTTTTCCATTTCTAGTTTTCAAAAGCTTATGGTCCTGTGTTCACTCTGTATTTGGGCACTAAGCCTGCTGTGGTGTTGCATGGTTATGAGGCAGTGAAGGAAGCTCTGATAGATAATGGGGAGGAGTTTGCTGAAAGAGGAAGGCTCCCAATTATAGATAAAGTTGCTAAAGGCCTGGGTAAGTGTACATGTGCTTATGTGTGTGCTGGACAGTATCCATTGTGAACTGAAAAATGGGAATCAGAAGCCACGCTTGATCCCAAGGCACAGGTTTTGCCTCTGGCTGCCACAAGTCATCTCCCTATTCTCTCTCTGAGATCTACTTTCTAGTCTCTGTTCCCATTTCTTTAGGTGTTGTTTTTAGCAATGGAAACAGATGGAAAGACACAAGGCGGTTCTCACTGATGACTCTGCGGAATTTGGGCATGGGGAAAAGGACCATTGAGGATCGTGTCCAGGAGGAAGCACAGTGCCTTGTGGAGGAACTGAGGAAAACCAATGGTAAGTGCAGGTTTATGTGCACATCATATTGTCCATATCCTATTCAAACCATTCTTTTATTTTCAATGAGATGTCATGGTATATGTCTTCTGTTAATTATTTATTGCATTACCAGGCCAAGTATTGCCCTTAGCACAAATGAAGCTTCAAATTTCTAAAGTACTTTAACTGTTAACACAGAATTTTTTTCTTTGTATATATTAATGTCGTTTTACAATTGTGTCCAACTCTTCAGGCTCACCCTGTGATCCTACCTTCATCCTGGGCTGTGCTCCCTGCAATGTCATCTGCTCCATTATTTTCCAGAATCGTTTTGATTATAAAGATCAAGATTTTCTTAACTTGATGGAAAAAATGAATGAGAACACCATGATTCTGAGCACCCCCTGGGTGCAGGTGAGGCCAATTTTTTTTCTTGTGAGAACACACTTGAGGCTGTTCTTTCTTACAAGTCAAATTCAATATGGAACAAGAAGTGAGGTGGCCAGATGCCACTGTCCTGAATAAAATAATATGGAAATACTATCTGGAAGAGAGCTATAAGCCTTTGCTATGTAAATAGAAAAACTAAGGGCAAATGGCAGTATGGATTAAGTCTGACAGCATCCTATCCATGAATTTTCTCATTGACCAAACAGACCTGTTTGTATAAAGCAGTACATTCATTTCTGTAAGGGTAGCTAGTCTCTCAAAACACATGCTTCTACTATGCAAATTTATTGTCCTCTTTTCAACAGTTACACACATCCTCATCATATTGGCAGTCAGGAATACCTTGCTATAGAATGATTATTTTCTTAAAAGATAAAGACTGTGTGTGACAATAAAGCTGCAATGAAAACACTGAATAGGTTCAATGGTTTGGTGCATCAGATAGAACTCTAGTGAATAGATTAACAGGAAAGAATAACAAGGTGAATCTTTCCATCCTGTGTTGACCATAAACATCCTCTCAGTATTGTCCTAGACTGAACTGACATCACCTGCACAATTCCATACATACAATTCCATAGAGAATGCGTATGATCAAAAAGAAGTATCAAAGGACTGTAGTGTGCAATTGATTTCAAGGCATCTCAGAGATCTCCACCCATTTCCAGTTACTGTTTTCATATTGTAAACTGCTAGATAGAAATAAAATCATCGTGCTTAGATTTCTTCTTGTATATCAGGGAACCCAACCATCTTAACTTCTACTGTCACACAAAAAATGTGGGAATTAGTAATTAACATAATATGAGATTTCAAAATATAGAACAGCATTTATATGAGCCATCAATGAGCTGCCATAAATATGCTTTATTCTACAAAGAGTAATTAATATGAAAATTTTTTTGTGATTTTTGGTCTTTTGGGCAGAAATTTCTCCCTGAAATCTATCTATTAAAATGGAGAATTCCTTTATATAAAATAAACCATCCAAAGATGAATTTCATTCATATCTAGATTTATAAATGCAAATCAATCATGTGACATGATATAAATATATCTTAATTACTTCATTTAGTAAATTCTTGCATTTCATTGTAGGTTTGCAATACATTCCCCGCTCTGATTGATTATTGTCCAGGAAGTCATAATATATTTTTAAAAAATTATATTTGTATCAAAAGTTTCCTTTTGGAGAAAATAAAAGAACATGAAGAATCATTAGATGCTACAAATCCTCGGGACTTCATTGATTATTTTCTAATTAAACGAAGACAGGTAAAATGTGAATATACATTTATATACTCACTGGATACATGAAGTATTTCATAGTTCATTGAATATTTACATATTCATCATTGATGTTTAAAAACACAGCATGATCTATAAAAAAATTAACATACTATTTATTACTTGTATGAGTTTCCTGGAAGATATAAAGTGAATTTGATAATTAGAGCACATTGGCTATTTTTTTTTTAAATTGAAAACAGAAAAAAGAAAAGAAAAAAATCTAGCAGAGCAGAAAGACAAAACAAAAGGCAAATAAGATGAAACAAATTCCAATCTATTCACTTATTATAATCTATCCTGTCTCCACATGAACATGGTTATCATTGGTGCCCAGTTGTGGATCACCTGCATATCCTGTAGAACAATTTTGGTCAGGAATACATGTATTGATAAATTCTACAAGGGATTTCAAAAGGATTAATATTTGTACCATGGGAAAGATTAGGCGAATCAAAGAGTAAAGCTTTGAGTATAATATCCAATAAATTTTCCCGAGTGGGGTTAGAGATCACTATCTCTTGGCTATGCTGTCAGCACCAACTATTGGCACAGTGTAATTTAGAAAATTGGCTGTTCCCCTAAAATTTCATTTTTACTCTCATTAAAAAAAAAAGTTGATGCTAAATATTCAGTTTGTTGTTGGTAATCAGTTCTGCTCCCTTTATTCTCATTTGTGTTTTTTACTAGTGGTCCAGTGCCCAAGTTATTCATTATTGAAACATTGTAGCAATATTTAAATTCCAGGATTGCAAGGCTTTTAGTTTCATGACTTCCTGTTCAGAGACTGCTTGTTCATTCTGGGTCTTTTAAATTTCCCTATGAAGTTTAAGATATATTATCTATTCCTGAAAATGGGAATTTAAGCAGTGATTGCACTTAATCTGTTAACCATTTTAGGGGGTGTGCTATTTAGAAAGCTGAGATTAAAAATAATATTTAATGCCACTCATCATGTTGTGTACACTGAGATGAGATTTAGTACATTCACAAATATTACATCTGCCACCTCTCCAGTTTGAAAATGCTCGATCACTCTACAAAACCTACCACAATCATTAAATATCACTGCCCAAACTCCATTGTATTATTCATAACTGTTAATGTGATACTTGTCTGTATAGACTTTCCTATTGTGTCTCTGACATAGTAAACTGTCTTCGAACGAGCTTTTTGTATATGTGGCTTTCCTTTCTGTCTGCTTGCAGTTGTATAACATCTTAGATGTTCTTCTGTGTTCAGCTTCTGCTTGCAGTTTCTCCATCTGTTACAGCAAACTTCATTTACAGCATGAGATCCATGAAGTTATTCCCCATTGATGCATTTTTGTGTTATTTCTTCCGTTGACTCTTCTATGAACATCTATGAACATCTGTGCACATGTTTCATTTTCTGAGTGCATATTCTAAATACTTGGGTTTCTGATTCAAATTATAATTTCATATTTACCTTTGTGGAAAACAGCTAAAATATTCAACAGTCATTACAGTTTCATAGCTGTACAAAATCCCTTATTTTCATTTTTAAAGTTTTTATTTTATATGTGAGTTTTGTCGACATGCGAGTCTGTACACATCTGGACATTAATGCTCTTTGGGTCTTGATTGTAATATGTGTGTTAAAACCATGTCAATTCCATCTTTTAGCTCTGTATTAAGTTTTCAAGTTTGGGGGTTCAGACCTTTCTCCACCTTTCCATTTGGCTGCGAGGATTTTTTTTCCCATTTGAATCTTAGTACAAATGGGAGAGATACATTTGCTTGCTTTGCAGAATATTACAACCATCTTAGCACTATTGCATCTTCCAGTGCTGGTGTGTTAGGTGATTTTCCACTTGTTTCCATATTCCTTTTTCCTAGCAGAAGAAACCATTATAATTGTGTGTATTTTTCTGGTCTGTGATGATGTAATCTTAAATCTTTTACTGTTATGATACTAGTATAAATGTTACAATTTCTTTAATTTTGTTTTAGATCACTAATTTCAGTTGTTGAGAATAATAATAAAATTCAATTTTTTTAGCTTGAAATTGTGCTGATACAATTTATTAGTTGTAGTTTTTATTTTCTTTGGGGTTTACATGAGATTTTTATACATGCTTTATATGACATCATTGAAGTTAATTTTGGTGACATTAGGCAAAGCTAACATTTGTTTTTCATGATGAATGAGTAATTTTGCATCAAAAGGAGTGCAGTGCTCTGTACATATTTTTAGGTTTAGATGATTTATAGTGTACTTAAAATCCTTTATTTCTCAATCAATTGACCTGTCTATATGCTATGTGAATTATTAAGTGTTCATCATTTGAAATTTCATACTTTTATTGTAGAAGTATCCATTATTCTTTGAAATGTCTGCTTGATGATTACTGAAAATTATTATTGTTTTGCATACACATTTACAGTTCCATGATTTTTTTTTAATTTAAAAGTTTTATTATGAATTATTTATCTTTACTTCCTTTTTAAATATTCTGATTAATTCTTTGTGAATTTCAAACACTATTTTGATCATATTCACTTCAAATTCATCTATGCTGTTATTCATTCCTGATCTGCCTCCATCTTCCTGTTTTGGCCTGACTCCTTGCCATAGTTTACATTTTTATTTAAGCATCTGAACTCTGACTTGTGCTGGCCATTTATTCTGGGTGTGGGATCCTCTAATGAAGGATGGTGGCCCTACCAAGAGCTATATCATTTAAAAACTAACTCCCCTTCCCTGAGAATACAGCACCTACTGTTCAGTTCAGAGTTGGAGTTCGTGAACACCTCCTATCTAGGTAGGGATTTTGAGTGACTTGTTTTTATGCAGGTCTAGTGGGGGTGAGTGCATGTGCTGTACATTCATGAGCATAGAAATTGTCTCATGCCAAGAACACTATAATAGGAAATAGAGTGCAGGTGATGAAAAAAATCGTGTGGTTATTGTCTCTGAGTCTCATAATGTGGTGGATTACATTTGCTGATTTACACATGTTTTAGCACAAGCATTTCTGAAATAAAGCAAACTTATTCATGGTGGAAGATCATGTTGAAATGGTCTCGAATTTAGCTTGTAAATATTTTTTTCAGACCTTTTGCATCTTTGTTAATTATGGAGATTGTCCTGTAATTTTTTTCCTTGGTTCTTTGTCTGGTTAGGGTTACCTGGGTAATGATTGTTTCCTAAAAACAGCTTCAAAATTGTCCTTTCTTTTCACTTTATGAAGTAAATTGTGTGGTTCTGGTAGATTTCTGCATTAAATCCAACTGGAACTAGGCTCTTTGTAGTTGAGAGAATTTTAATAATCAGTTTTATTCCACTGTGCTCTGAGAGAATGAACAGTTATATTTTCTTAAGTGCCTTGTATCTTTATATGAAATCAAGTATTGACCACTGAGAAGAATGTTGAATCTTCAGTGTTTGGTAGGAATTACTGAATGCTCTGAAGACCAGGTATGGTTTGAGGTTCCCAGGTCACAGGAGAAGTGTGGATTCTGGTGACTAATGTAATTGAGATAGAGAAGGAGAGGACGCTGATGGAGGGAGGAAGGTAGAGAGATTCTTGTATATAAACAAATTCTGGAAGGTCAGGCTTCCAAAGAGGAGATGTTGAGTCAGCAGAGGGGAAAACACACAGAAGTCTTATGGATGGGTCACACATGCTTTATTTAAGCTTCTCTCTTCCTTTAAACTCCTGTCTCAATACCAGATTTTCCCTATATCATCTCCTTAAAATCCTTTCCATAAAATCACACATATATACATTCACACACATCTTGTGGAAGAAGCAGAAATTTAACACATAGAAACACTCATTCACAGACTTCTTGTGGATGAAGCAAAGCTTCAACACAATATATCACTCACAAAGACAGACAGACAGACACACACACGCACACACACATGCACACATCAACACACACACACACAGACATTGTAAGTTTTAACACACATGCACATCTTACCCACACATCGTGCAAGCTTTCTTTGTAAGTTTCTTCTTCCTTATGGAAGAAACAAAACTCCAACACACATAGATCTTACCTATACATCTTGCAAGCTTCCTTTTCCCTTCTCTTTGTTGAGGCCCAACACACACACATCTCACTCATACATCGCATAAATTTCTTTCTCCTTTTTTTTCCATACACCTATATACCCTTTGATAGATACCCTCTATGTAATAAGAAATCACATCATAATCATGAGTCCTATCTTACCAGTGAGAGCGGGGTTAATTGTCCTTAATTCCTGTAATATGGTTTTACTATAGAAATTTTATATTTCTTCTTCAATCTTAATGGATAGTATTGCTGGGAATAATATCCTGAGTTGATAACTGTAGTCCTTCAGAACTTGGAATACAGCATCCTGGAACCTTCTGAAATTAAGTTTTTGTTGTATTACCAGATGTTATTCTTACGGGACTGCCTGTTTTTTAGGTTTTATTTCCATTTTGTTTTATGAGACAAAGAATCTCTCTTGTGACTCTGGCTGTCCTAGAACTCACTCCATAGACCAGACTGACCTTGAACTTACAGAGATCTGCCTTTTTCTGTCTCCCGAGTGCTGGGATTCATGGTATGCACACCTGGCTTTTTAAATGATTAAAGGAATGTGCCACCCCTGCTTGCTTTTTACTTTTTAAATACTTATTTAATGTATGAATGTTCTGTCTGCATGCATATCTGCATGCCAGTACAGAAATGTGATCCATTATACATACTTGTGAGCTACCATGTGGTTGCTGGTAATTGAACTCAGGACCTCTGAAAGACCAATAAGTGCTCTTAACTACTGAGTCATCCCTCCAGCATGGGACTGCCTTAACAAATGATTTGAATTTCTCTCTTTTAAATTTTTAAATCTCTGACTTGATGTTTTAATCATAGAATGTCATGAGAAGATTCTTTTTTGATACAATGTATTTCAAAATCCGTAGCCCTCTTAAACCTGAATGAACAACTCCTTCTCAATTTCTGGGAAATTTTCTACCCAGATATTCTAGAGAACATTCCTTATGCTGTGATATTTTCCTCCCTTCTATGAACATATTCTGAGGCTGACTTTTTTCATGTTGTCCATGTATTATCCTAGTGTATGTTTATATTTCTTCTTAAAAAAACCATGGGTTTTGATGGAGTTATCCAATACTTTTAATTCATTTTTGTGCTTTATTTTTGGTCTATTTACCTAAATAATATTAATATTATTTTTAATATATCATTTAAAGTATATATTATTCATAAATTCTTCTCATTCTCAGCTACCAACACCTTCCATGGCCCTGTAATTTATTTGAAATTCATGAACTCTTAGTCTTAACTACTATTGTTACATATATTTGTGTTACATTCATAAATACAACCAGCTGAAACCATTTAGTGTTCATGGTATATATTTTTAAGACTGAACTTTTAAGACTATATAACCATTTTTGGTGCTCCACTCTGAGAAAGACAAAATCTCCCTATCTGTGCAGTTTTAAATTGCCCAAATCTCACCATCTATGGATGAATTCCTGTGAATTTTTTTCTCATCAACATCATCATTTCATCTGATGTTATCATTATTTAGATGCTATTTCCACAGCTGTCCTTTTGAGATTTCATGGTTGTAGCATCCCTGTTGTATGTAGAAGAAGCCATCTATAGCAGACTTTCTTTCCTCTGGCTCTTACACCATTTTTCCCATCTTCCAAGATATACCCTGAGCCTTAAGTGTAAGAGTTGTGTGTAGATGGTATAAATTGGGACTGGACATGATGTAGTCGGTTGGTCTCCGCATTTTGACTAAGTGATGATTTTTCTATTTGCTGAGAAGAGAAGCTTAAATGATGAGATGTGAGAGCCATACTCATCTGTGGGCATTAGGGTAAACATTTATAATATAGCTAAGAATTTAAATGGTTTAAAGAAGTGAAGTAGGAGCTTTACCTCTTAGAACTGTGACCTCACTAAGGTGTTAGAAGGGTTATGAGTCAAAGACATGATTTCTCTATTGTTAAGCATCCTTAAATCCTAGAAGACAGAAGTTGGTTACTGGCAAGATATAACTGTGACAATTACACTACTGTCCATACGTATGCACTTCATATGTGGAAATATAATTATTAGAGATTGAGTAAACTTCTTTAAAGTAATTTTATTTAAATTTGGACACAAGCATTGCTACATTTATATTTAGAAAATGGCATATATCTATATTATAAGGGAGATGATTATCTTTGGCAGGAATCAATACACAGAAGGTCAGGGTTTTTAATAGTGTTGATTATATGTATTAGATACATTGGATGTCATCTAGAGATATGTAAACATAATCAATGAGACATTTAGAAAATTAAAATGATGTTTTTTTCTATGCTTTTTTGTCTGAAAGTTTGAAGCTGTAATTAAATGAAAATCCTATAGATCTTCATCTTCTTAGGTTTGTGAACTTCATTGCTCCTAGGCTCTTCTCTGTCCCTGAGGACCATGAGTGGTTTGCACTCTGTCTTTGTGATTTCTGTCTCCTCAGTTCATATAGTTTATCCATCCTTTCCCATTTCACAGATCATGTTACTTGTTGATTCTCAGAAGGAATGGACCCAGATCTTCTAGACTCTGTGAATCTAATTTTGCTATCTCTCATTCCTTATCTCTTTTACACAATTTGAACTACACAGTTAGTCTTCAGCAATATTGAGTTATGAATATCTTTGACAAATTATTAATAGCAAATTCTTCATATAAGTGAGCCACAGTTAGTATTATTTACCTTATTTTTCCATTACTATTAATTTAATTGTGCTTCCTCACAAATAAGAGAAATGTGTAGTTATCAATGTCATAAAGAAATCAAGGTCTATTGAATTCAGCTGAGAAGAGACTTCTTGCAATTCAGGGCTGATATAGCAGAGTAGACATAAACCATTAGATTCCAGTGCCTGTCAATTTTCTAACTATGTTTAGTATGTAGGCTTTCTTTTTATAAGCAAGTCTTTTTTTGTCCAAATATGATATAACATACATATATCCTTCCTCATATCTAATTTAATACTAGGAAATAGACAATGAACAAAATCAGCTTCTCTTTATATATTCCATGTACTTAATATTAAGCATTATAAACACACACACACACACACACACACATACACACACACACAGTCAGATAATATTTGGAATAGAGTTTTCAACAAGAAAGAAACATAAGTATAGAAAATGAAATTTATATCATCTATTCCATATTCTCTGAAATGTTATATTAGTTTCCACCAATACTGCACATTCTAAATTCTGTGTTATCAATAAAATAAAGTTGTCCTATATTGCATATTTGTTGAAGTTGAGTGTTCCAGTAAAAATAACTCTCTAAATTGTATCAAAACATTCTTAGGAAAACCACAATCAACAATTGAACAATACACCTGAACATATGGCAATAACAGTACTTGACTTGTTCATTGCTGGAACAGAGACTACAAGCACAACAATGAGATATGCTCTCCTGCTCCTGCTGAAGCACCCACATGTCATGGGTAAGGACAGAGATTATGAACCAGTGTTCCTATAAGATGCTGCCAGTGTCCTGTGAGTTGTTATTCAATAACTTCCATTATCTTTGCTGTAATGTGATGACTGAGAGAAATGAAGAGACCATGGCTTTAGGAAAATCCTTAAAAGCTGGTCCAATGTCTAGATTCCCTGGCAGATGATCTGTGGTAGGCACCAACATCCTTCATTGTGCTGTATTTGTATATTGTTTAATTCCCCAAATTCAGGGTTTTGGAGCAGACAAATTCTTGTAGTCACTTTCTTCACTCTGATAAGTCTAATTCTGGGGTAGAGAAAAGAAAACTCACCTCACTGAAGCATAAGAAGTTATTCTAGTATTTCCAGTATTTTCCTGGAAATATTTATATTCAACAAAGCATTCTAAGTTGTTTGTGATTTATTAGAAACTCATTTCTATTGATGTCAGTTCTATATATTAGGGAGCTTTATCACTTTCCATAAAAGCTTTGTTGAACAACATTTTTTCAGATCTACCCAAAGTATTTCTTTTCACAAATAACATTATTTTAGAAATTCCTTTTTAAACAAAGTTGTTCAGCATATATGAAAGACAGCTTCCCTTCTGTGTACAATATACACTGAAATGAAAATGGCTTGATTATGAAAGGAAATGAGTTCATTTAATGTAGAATAAGGATACAACAGTAAACCACCATGAAGCCTTCACAATAGTACTATAACACTATAGTAATGGGCAGTGAACAAAAAAGTAGACTGGAAAATGATGTGGAAACATACATGCTTTAGGATTTGCTATGAAAAAAAGAAAAGCAGACTGTGTCCCTCCAGTGTCCATGAAGGGCACTGTTTCAATATCAGCCGTCTAAGTGTGAAATATCAGGTTGGGAAGCAGGAGATGATCTAGCCTCTCTTTCCTTTCTCTCCAAATCTTCTTGGTGTCAGTTTCCAACAAAGGAAAACAGACTGCTCAAAAACATCAAAAGAATAATATATAAACATGAAAGGGGATAACTGAATATTTTGAGTTCCTGACTAGAGAGTCTTACTAGAGAGTCTTTTCCTATCCTTCCTCATCAAGATCCATATCTGGATCTATCCTCCAACAGGGAGCTACTATAAAGATAATTGGATTTTGCTGTCTTCATAGGCAGTACTTTTACCAAAGATCAATCAGAAATTATGAAATATGATAAAAAATAAGAGGCAGTCATGGAATTTCAAAACACCCGGCCTAAGTAGAAACACAGAACTCTTTGGGAGATCCCTGAATAATATATAAACTATTAGCATCAAGACAATAGCAGAATTCCCAAGAGTAGCTAGTAGTGTCTTAAATGATAAAAGAGAAAATGCATGAATATGCCTCCATGTTTGTCTAAAGTTTATCCTTATTTTCTCTATTTTTTTTTTAAATTAAAGGCTTGAAAATGTTTTCCTATTCAATTGCCATGGTATAGGTGCAGGTGTCTGGCGCTCCAGAAAGCCTCTTTCCAGGAGAGAGTTTCAGAAGTTTCTGGGTATCAGACCTAGAAACTCTAATTATATGTGTACACTGTGGAGGCTCCAAAAGTGAACAGAGAATGAAGGCCAAAGGAGAGGGAGTGAGTGGTTAGATGCAACTATATATGGCTTTTACATCAAGAGCTGAAGCATCCATGTGAATACATAGAAGTAATAGTAACTCATGAAATGGTAAAAAATATAAACTAAAGTGGAATGGGGCCTGGTGGTATGGAGTACGCCTTTAATCCCAGCACTGGGGAGGTAGAGGCAGGCGAAATTCTGAGCTCAAGGCAAGCCTGGCCTACAGAGTGTGTGCCAGGATAGGAAGAATTATAACAGGGAAACATTGTATCAAAAAACCATAGCAAACAAATAAATAAACAAATGAATAAATAAATAAATATTGAAAAGTGATGCATCAGTCAGAAAGAATATCAATGATTGACAATAATTGTAATTTTATGATAGGAAATAATATTTATCTATTTATTTATATAAATATATTTATATATAAATTTTTATATAAACATATATAAATTACATATACATAAATAAAATATATATTATAAATATATAAATAAATATATAATAAATATTATATAAATATTTATTACTTACAAGTTTTCCCACAATGAATACTTGTATAACTAAATAATCCAGGATTTGTAGTTATGGGACTGAGAAGAAATGTGTGGGAGATATCTATTTGTAGTTATGCATTTATATATACCACACATACATGGCATTTTATTGTATATCAATAATGAAATAAGTATTGTGTAGTTCTGTGTATATAAGAAGCCATTATTTAAAATATGAACATATTTTACAAATAGTTGATACATGAATCTGGTCACTTTTGCCTAAGGGGAAGATATCTGGAGTATCATTTCAAATTGCACATGCACACAACCATAATTTGAAAATAAACATCAAATTTCAACAGATATATAATATCTGATTTCAGTATCTTTCCTCAGTGATTATAATAACTGATAATTATATTAAATTTTGTTATGTGAAATATTTAATTACTTCTCGTATTATTTGCCATCATTGCTCTAAATGATAAATATCTGCTAATGAATCATAATGACTATTTGATAGGGTAATAGCATAAATCTATGCCATAGCAGTACTGTATCTGTAAATTTACTTTTATATATGAAATGTATCTTTATAAATGTTGCTGAGGCACATTCTTCATAACCCTTTATAGCCCTGCATCAATGTATTGACTGTGCCACTCTTCCCAAGGTGGGTATAAAAATGCCTGACATGAGGCACATGCCTGTTATCTCAGCACTGGAGAGATGGGGACAGGACAGAGGGTTTCATTGGGCAGAAGGTCTATGTTAAGCAATGAGCTCTAGGCACTAAGACCCTGTGAGGAAACAAGGGGAATGACTCCTAAGAACAACATCTGAGATAGTCATCCTTCCTTATGAATGAGTAAACATGTGCACATGCATGTGTACAAATATGCACAAACACGCATGAACACATCAGGCTACAATAATATGAATAACTAGTAATTACTTAGTAGGAGAGTGATATGAATACAATAATAGTAAATAAGTGTGTGAGTATGTGTCTGTGTGTGTGTGTGTGTGTGTTTTTGTGTGTGTCTGTGTATGTTTGTGTGTGTGTACGCATGCTAACTAGGGCTGCTCTCACAATTGCTTTTATAATGCTGTTGAGCACCTTTGTCATGCCCTGGATGGACCTGCATTGTGACAACCATGTCACTTCTCTCCAACTAGCTAAAGTCCAGGAAGAGATTGACCGTGTGATTGGCAGACACCGCAGACCCTGCATGCAGGACAGGAGCCACATGCCCTACACGGATGCCATGATTCATGAGGTCCAGAGATTCATTGATCTCCTCCCTAACAGCCTGCCCCATACAGTGACCCATGACTTTAAATTCAGGAACTACCTCATCCCCAAGGTAAGCTTGTCTCTTCTCTGCTGTACCTCTGTGCTCTTGATGCTCCCAGCTTCACAGGATTCTGATGGTCCAAGGTTCACAGTGTAGTTCCAATCAGCTCTACACTCAGACAGGGACTTGTTAATGACACTTCCACATTCTTTCTCTCTCTCTCTCTCTCTCTCTCTCTCTCTCTCTCTCTCTCTCTCTCTGTGTGTGTGTGTAAACCTTAGGTGTTTTACAATTTCATGTGAATTTTCCATTTTTTATGTGTTCCCAAAGATTCCTCTGCAGTTTTTAGCACTGTTAGAACAATCAGAAAATAATTAGGAGGAATTTATATCCTGAATTTCTCAATGTATTCATAAAGCTATGTTATTAATGTATTGGGGCTCTTTATCTTCTCTGTAATATTTTCTTTTTAATGATATCATTTGGAAATGGTTTGTAGACTTTTATGTAATAATGAATGCTCTCTTTTTAAAAATGTATTTATTCTTGCTGGTTATGATACAACCCGACTACATTTACCCCTCCCAGCACCCCCCCCACCTCACTTCTTCCCCAGATCCACTTCTTCTCCTTTTCCCTTCAGAAAAGAATGTATTTCCCAAAAATGTCAACTGGTCATGGCATAGCAAGATACAGTAAGACTAGCTGATTAGTCTAGGCACTGATGTGTGAGTATAGCAGAATATTATTAGAAATCATTCTATTGATTGCTGTTGTTATTTTATTGGCCAGATGTATTTGGTTCCACCCTAGGTCTCTGGGCTAACCAGTCTCTGGATCATAGCCATTCAGGCAGTGTCAGGCATGGGCTTCCTCACATGGCATGGGCCTGGAGTTTGTCTAGACACTGTTGGCTACTTCAACATATTCTGTGTCTGCCTCTATTGCCCTAGCACATCTTGGAGGCAGGATGGACTGTAGGATCATTTTTGTGTCTGTGTTGGTGTCCCAGTCCCCCATTGGAAACCTTGTCTGGTTACCAGAATATGGCCTCTTCATGCTCCCTAACCCCTATTACTAGGAGTCCTTGCTAGGGTCACCCTTGTAGATTCCCAGTGTATCTAAGGCATGTGTGGTTCTTATCTCTCTTGAAATGCTAAATTCCCATTTTGTCTCAGTGTATTCTGTTCATCTATTCACCTGCCTTCGGTTGATAATTTTCCCATCCCCATTTGCCTACAGCCCACCTATAATTTCTGCTCTATGCCCACTTCTCAGGGAAATCTATGTACCCCCTCTTATCTGTGTAAGGCCTCCTTGCAAGTTAATCTCTCTGGTTCTGTAGTTGTAGCAAGATTATCCTTTACTTAATGGATAATATCCATTTTTACGTAAATATATAATATATTTGCCTTTCTGGGTCTGGGTTACCTTATTCAGGATGATTTTTTTTCTGCTTCCATCCATTGGACTGTAAGTTTCATGGTGTCATTTTTTGTTCACAGCAGAATAATACTTCATTGTATAAATGTACAACATTTTCTTTATCCATTCTTCAGTTGAGGGACATCTATGACGTATCAAGTTTCTTACTGTTATGAATTTAGCTTCTTTGAACACAGTTGAGCAAGTGCCCTGTGTAAGGTGGAGCATATTTTGGGTATATGCCCAAGAGTGTTATAGCTGGATCTTGAAGTAGATTGATTCCCAATTTACTGAGGAACATATTGATTTCCACAGTGGCTGTACAAGTTTGCACTCTTACCAGAAATGTAGGAGTGTTCTCAAGCTTCACATCCTTACCAACCTTGATCTTAGCCATTCTGACAGGTGCAAGATGGAATCTCAAAGTATTTGGATTTGAATTTCCCCAATGGCTAAGGATGATAAATTTTTCTTTAATAGTGTCTCAGCCTTGTGGGATTGCTCTATTAAGAATTCTGTTTACGTCATGTGGTGGTAGTGGTGCATGCTTTTAATCTCAGCACTCAGAGGTTTATTCAGGAGCATCTCTGTGAGTTCAAGCCAAGTATGATCTACAGAATGAATTTTATGACAGCAAGAGTTACAACAAAGAAACTCTGTATTCCCTGTATTGAAACAAATCAAAGCAAGCAAAAAAATCTAAAAAACTGTTTAGTATGTACCCCATTGTTTTCTTTTCTTTTCTTTTCCTTAATTTTTTTTCTTCTTTCATAAAATATATCATGACCACCTCCTTCCCTACCTCTACTTCTTCTGGCCCCATACATCTTCCCTGTCCATCAGTCTACCCGCTATTCTCACATACCAAACACCACTACTGCTCCTTCCCAGAACAGGACAGTTCACCCAATGTTACTGCTCAAACAGAGCATGGCATAACAACTTGGAATAAGGGAAGGCAATACACCTTGCATCAAGAATGGACTAGGTAACTCAGCACGAACAAAGGGGTCCCAGGGCAGTTAAGAGAGTCAGAGACTCCCCCACTCCAACCTGTAGGAGTTTTGTAAAAACAATAAGCCAGACAACTATAAAATATATTTAGATGACCCTTCAGTTTCTGTGTCTGCCTCTTCAGTCTGTGTGAGTCCCTAAGAATGCCACTCAGTTTGGATAATTTGATTTGCTGATGTATTGTTTCATATTTTCTTTATATATTTTGGATATTAGCCCTCTATCAAAAGCAGAGTTGGTAGAAATCTCCCATTCTGTAGGCTGCCATTTTGTCCTATGGACAGTGTCCTTTGCATTGCAGAATCTTTGAATTTTATGAAGTCCTGTTTATTAATTTTTGTTTTTCCTGCCTGTGCTATTGTGGTCCTGTTCAGAAAGTTGTCTCTTGTGCCAATGTGTTCAAGGCTATTCTCTGCTTCCTCTTCTATCTGGATCAGTGTATCTGGTTTTATGTTGAAATCTTTGATCTTCTTGGACTTGAGTTCTGTGTAGTTTGATAAATATGGATTTATTTGCATTCTTCTACATGCAGACATCCAATTAGACAGGCACCATATGTGGAAGATGCTGGGTTTTTTTTCATTGTGTATTTCTGGTTTCCTTATAATAAAATTATTTTATAAAAAAATACCATATGAATGTGAATTTAATGTGGTTCTTCAATTAATTTCCATTGATCAACTTCTCTGTTTTTATACCAAAACTATGTGGTTTTTATTATTACATCTCTTTACTCTAGCTTGTAGTCAGAGATGGTGACACCTCTGGAAGTTCTTTTATTGTTCATCATTGTTTAAGCTACCCTGTGATTTTGTTCTTCCCTATGAAGTTGAGTATTATCTATTAAGGACTTAAAGAATTGTGTTGAGACTTTGATGGGGACTACATCAATGTGCAGATTGCTTTTGTTAAGAATGTTATTTTTACTATGTGAATCCTACTGATTCATGAGTGTGGACTATCTTTCCTTCTGAGATCATCTTCAATTTCTTCCTTCAAAGACTTGAAGTTTTTATTATACAAGTCTTTCACTTGCTTAGTTAGAGTTAACTTAAGGTACTTTATATTATTTGTGCCTTTTGTGAAGGTTGTTGTTTGCCTGTTTTCTTTCTCAGTCCATTTGTCATTTGTATATAGAAGGTCTGTGTTACTTGCCAGCCCTGGCAATTCAACAGGGGTCCAGAGAGGAGAAAATAGTCAAAAGGCGATTGAGTCAGAGACTAAGGCTTGTAGTATGTTGCTGTTCTGACTGATTAGTGCTTAGAGTGCTTCATAATGATACAGATTTCAGAAGGGAAAGACAAACTCATGGTTTCCAAGGGGATGCAGATCATATCAATTTGTAAATATCTGAGCCTGTTCAGGTGAGTCCTCAAGCCTTGAGCTATGTATAACAAAACCTTGATGGTTTAAAGTATACTCCTAAAAGTTTTCTCAGATCTAAAAGCTTATGCAGATTACTTGCTTTTGTGATCACTATTAATGTCTCTTTGTATAGGAGAATTCCTTTTGTTTCCTGGTGAAGTGGCCTCATTTAACCTGGTGTAAGCCAGTCTTTTTATAAATGTCACATTGTTATCTCTAATTCTTTTTTCTTTCATATCATACTACTATGTAGTGTAAAGGTTGTTTTAGCTAATCTAACTTAGTTACAAAGTTCCTTTTTTTCCTCTAGGAGCATGTCATATATGGCCCCCATTTCAAAAGCTACATATCCAGGAGAGTCTGAGTATATGCAGTAGGAAGTCATTTCTCCTGGCCTGCTGGGGCTTATTAACTGTTTTCAAGTTTACATTGGCCTGATTGCATGCTTCTGAGTTTGTTCAAGGCTAGACACAACAAGAAGATCTTAGATCCATAGCCTCCTAAAGAAATTCCTAGGTTTTTGTGCTTATCACAGTCTTCAAGTCTTAAGGAAGAAATCTGACTAAGGTCACGTTAAGGTTCATTGCCTGAGAGCAGAAGGATCTATAATAATTAAGGATTTCCTAAACGAACTCAGAAATAATTTTCTAGGGCAAAGACATAAATTAATCATAATGTAAAAATACCCCTAAGAATCCAACACATAGAGACCAAAAGTGGGAGACAGCAGACACCCCTTCCATTATTCCTCTACTATCTAGAAATAGTCTCATCAGTGTGTGTTTATATGGTTATATACTTTCCATATGGGAGAGTTGACCCATCTCTTCATCACATGATTATATATGTATATATGAATTGTACATTCGAGAGAAAAGAAGTGATATTTGTCCTCTTAAACTTTTCAGACTTTGATTCATGTATAGTCTTCATTTCACCCATGAAACAAATGGTTCCATTTGGAACCATAATCTTTGTGATGTGATAAAATGATGTGAGGAACTAGAGCAGCAGACGATGAGACATCCAAGTCCAAACACAAGGAAAATGAGAACAGACTCAGGAGCATTAGCATCAAACACCCCAGTACTGACTTCAAATATTTCTGATGGCACATTAGCCATATCAATGTGACTGGTCTCAGACTCGTCCATGCTCACTTGCTCTGCATGTTGAAATCCCCCTGTTTTTCTTTGCACTTAATCCTTATATGGAGCAGAAGGTGAATTTGGTTATTTGTTTTACATGTTTTAGCTCTCTGATTTCTTTGTAACTTGGTGTCTCTGTGTGTTGTTGCAGGGAACAACTATAATACCATCACTGTCCTCAGTGATGTATGATGGCAAGGAATTCCCCAACCCAGAGACATTTGACCCTGGTCACTTTCTAGATGGTAATGGAAACTTTAAGAAAAGTGACTACTTCATGCCGTTCTCAACAGGTAATACAAACTCATTACCGTGTATCTGAGTTACAGTTTCAGTTGTGATAAAACACCATGATCAAAAACAATCTGGAGAGGATGGAGATTATTTCATGTCACAGCTTTTAGTAAATCATCTAAAAAAACTGGGCAGGAATTAAAGGCAGGACCCTGGAGTCTGGAAGAGACACAGAGGAGGCAATGCCTACAGTGAACTTGGTCCTCCCATGTCAATCACCAATGAAAAATGCTCCTACAGGCTTGCCTAGAGGACAAACAGGTGGGGACATTTTCTTGCTAGAGCTTCTCTGTTCCCAATGGTTCTAGCTTGTGTCAAACTGACATAAAACTGTGCCTGGAACCAGCCTCAGCTTGAGGCCAGGGCCTTGAAAAAGGAAGATCTTGGAGCAGTGAGAAGAATTGACTTAGGAGTCAAAAGCTGGTACGTGCTGGCATCTAATCATCTCAGGAGAACATCAGACCTTCCCTCTCTCTCTGTCTCTCTGTCTCTCTCTGTCTCTCTCTCTCTGTCTCTCTCTCTCTATCTCTCCATTTCTCTCTCTTCATCTACTTTCTATTTCTTTCTCTACTTTATCCTTCTCTCTCTACTTCTCTTTCTCCATCTTTCTGCTTCATTTTTCTTCTGCTTCTCCCGAGAATGAGCTAGCTCAGACTTTTATTTACTAAAACTACTTTACAAATCTAACAGTTTATCAAGGTAAAAGACATGCAAAGCTTCACAGAAAACTCACATAGGTACATATTTTAAAATTCCCATGCTTACTTGGTACACTAAGCAAGAACAATGTTCATTGTAAGAGCTTCATATCAACTCATTTTTTTCTCTGAAAACCTCTAACACAGTTCTTCATTGATGATATTCTGGGTGCCCTACTTGCAGTTTCAGCATATATTAAACAGATAGAAGGGCAAATGTGCTAGACAGAAATTTTATATGTATAGATTTCAAGCTTACTCTAGTTCTTCTACTTTTTCCCTATATCTATCCAGTCTTCAATCCTATTTTTCTTTATCATTAACCACATCTATTCATCTTTCCCTTGACTATCCAATGTTCTTCTTTATGGGACACTCTATAAGCCCCAGCTGGTTCAGGAATCACAGGCTCTGGAGTACAGTTCCTGTCCCTGAACTTGGTCAACCCATACAATTCCAAAAAATTCTTAAGGAACAGTTCATGCACAATTTTGTCTTGTCCCTGGTTGACTTGCTCTTAGTGAGGCTGACCCAGGGGCAACGGCCCTTAGAACACTTACAAAGGATTCCACTTCAGCTTCCTTAGACTCTGCTTCTTCTTCTTTATCAAGGAATCATTAAAGAGTAGGCTCTCATGGAGGTATTGGTCTGGGTCCCATTTACAGGAACACAGGAGGTTTTATAGAGAAAGATAAAAGAACCACGTATAAAGAATAGTAGGCCCATTTGTAGAGCAATCATTTCCAGATCTCTTCTTCAGAGATAGCACACCACAGGATGGAACTGTGTCAAGCATCCATCTGTGCAGCCTTTCCATTTCTGCAACCCTGGCCAATACTGCATGGCCCCAGGGCAGATTGAGGATATGTTCGAAATTACACAATGACTCCTATAAGGCTGCGAGACTTGCAATTTGTACATGATAATAAGCATGACTCCCAATGCCAATGGGAGTCATGCTTGTTGGGACATCTTTCCTATCAAGATCATGACGTGAGACTTTAGTTGGCATAATCATTCATGACAACTGAAGAAAACTAGATCATATTCCATTTCCAATTCTTCCTTTAGGTACACACAGAGACACCACAGAAGTCCTCACAAACTTCATTCAGGAAAATAAACCTCATTTAAACTCTGCTCACACACTGGGGAAATGGAGGCTCCACTGTAATTTGACCTCTTCATTCTTGCTGTTTCTTCACCTCTTGGCTCCACTGTGTAATATAATGGACTAGTGCAGGGAAAGAGAATCACACATCTCTGGCCAGCAGGGCAGTTATGGACAAGTATTACATTCTTATTCCTACCTCCCTTATATATTAAGTACAAAATGGAGTCACATCCAAATTCATGACATTCTACTTGCTTCAAGGACATTAGTGATAGAGAACAAGAAAAATAAAATGTGGAACGTTTAAATACATATTTTTGTTATTAGAGTTTCATCTTTGAATCTAACTTGTTTTAATCAAGTACACTTCCACACTTCCCAAGTCCTCCCACAAACCACATTACCATTCTCTCTCCAAACTTCATATACCTACTGAATCTATTATGTCTGTGCTTGGGTACAGAGCCATCCACTGGAGCTTGGGTAACACACCAGCAGCCATATCCATGACTAAATTGGCTCTCTCTTTCTCCCAGTAGCCATCAGCTAGCAATAACTCCTCAGTTAGGGGTGAGACCTTGTGAGCACATTCTCAGATCTTTCTGGAATTTTGGCTATGCAGGCCATTTTTACAAAGGTCAGACTAGGTTTGGAGATATGACTCAGCATTCACATAATTATTTAAAAAGGTAATGAACCACTGAAGTATGACATTTCCAGGTCACCATGAGATCATGAAATCTTTCTAGATCTGGCAGGGCATACTGAGGATGTCACAAGGTTCCCTGTTGCTCCAGCTTGTCTTTATTACTGCATATTCACACCTGCAGTGTTTGTGTGTGCTAAAGCTGTTGATATAGACTCTCTCTCACTGAATATAATGATTTTTATAAGAAACTCACAGTCCACAGACTTCAGAATCTCAGGTGCTCTGATAACAGGTGTGAGAAACTATATCTGGCTAATGATACTTTCCTTAATACCATATGTTATTTGGAAAATAAATATGTGCCTCCTTTGTCTCTTTACCTGACTAGGTGTCCTCTCATCTATCCATTCATCTAACCCAGCAACTCAACATTTATTCCTAATCTCCTATATCTGTTAGCAGCACTATAAATCTGTGGCTCACACTTGTGAACAAGGCATAGTTTCATCTTTGACATTTTTTCCCCTAGGGAAACGTATGTGTGCAGGAGAGGGCTTGGCACGCATGGAACTCTTTCTACTCCTGACCACCATTTTACAGAACTTCACGCTGAAACCTCTGATTCACCCAAAGGACATTGATACAACCCCAGTGGTCACTGGATTGGCTTCAGTGCCTCCCCCTTTCCAGATCTACTTCATTCCTGTCTGAAGAAGATAGGATGCTGGCTCCTGCTGAAAAGTCTTCTGTGATCACCCTGAAGCCTTCATTCACCTGTTTCAACACTGGGCACATTTTTGCCCTGCTCCCCACCAGTCCCCTCTCCCTAATACTCTAAGGTCCTATGAACTCCCAATCTCTAAGTTGTAGCCTCATCACAAATATTTCTGCAGTCTCCTATTCTCTGACACTCTTACCATTTCCTGTGATTTCTGTATCTGATCCCAAATTATTAATATGGCTTCAGTATAAAACAGAGATTATTACTATCGGTGAAGTCACAGTCATTTCTGTTCTTCAGTTTCGCAGTAATAAATTTTTTTTTGGCAGTAACCTCTTCTCAGATTTTTCTTCCAGTCAGGTTAGAAACAAAAGAAATGCGAGTCATAGCACATCACGCTGGTCCACATAATAAGAAGTCAAAGGATGTGAAAAGAGAGTTTCAAGGAAGTCAGCATCAGTAACCTGCATGTCGCTTAGCATAAAGACCTACATTCCCTCTCCAGTACTCACTTAATAGACCAAGCATGGTGGTATGTGGTTATTATACCAGCCTAGGGGAGACAGAGACAGGAGGATTCCTGAAGCTCATTGCACATATGATCCAGCCTAATTGTGGAGCCTACAGTCCCAATGCGACACCCAGTAAAAAACAAGTGGGCAGATCTTGAGGAACAACCTCTGTGGTTAACTTCTGTGTCCCTTGTACATGAGAATACACATGACTCTGCTGTGTACTTACATGTGTACCTGAGTCTCCTCACATGCCTGACATCCAAACACCCCACAACACAATGAGAATGTAAAGGGGAGAAAGGTAAAATAACACTCTGGCTAGACATCACCTAGAGTCACCAGAAGTATTTGCATTCGAAACAGTTAATAAGTGGCCAAGTCAGCTGCACCCTGTAGACATGCTGTGGGGAGAAGTCTCAGGGAGGAACACAAGCAAGGTGGAGGTCATGCCCTGTTTTGTTGATCCAGCAACAGAACATTAACATTCCAAATGTACTTTTGACTTGATGTTCCAGCTAGGACATGAGCAGACATTTTGCTTTCCTATGATTAATGATATGCTCTGTCTCTCTCTCTGTCTCTCACTCTCCCAATAAGAAATACCGTTCCAGAACAGTCACATTACTGTTATTTGTAGTTGCTATATTTCCGTCCCACTGCAGTGACAGTTACTGAATTAGAAATGTCATTCATGAGATCTTCAGGTCTCAGCCCCAAAAGTACCACGCTGCCTGCCATTGCTAAGCTTCTATTTTAGTGCCTAATGCAGACACATGTCTGCATACAAATGAGTGCCATGTATAAATTCACACAAGCTAGAGAATAAATGCTCAGATGATTGATCACAAAATGTGGGATTTTGTAAAAATTGAGCTCTAAATACATACACTTTGTCCAATTACCTATTTTTAGTTTAAATGTAAGCCAGATAATCTCTGGATAATTGAAACACGGGTTTGATTATCAAATATTTAATTTTACTTAAAACTAATATCTAAAAAATTAAAAGTCAGATGTAACATATCCTACTCACTCTTTTAATAAGAAAGAAAAAGAAAAAGAAAGTCTTTCTTCTTGTTTTTAGAAATATATATCATATTATTAACATCAAAACCCATTGAAACTCATTCATATCTGCCTATAATTTGCTACCTGTGGATCAGCCCCTTCCAGGGGTCTCCTTTCTTTTCTCGATTATCCTTAGTAACCACTGGTGAGCTCTTAATATATAGAGATAGAGATGAAAATAGAGAAAATTGTATCCCACTGCCAAGACCATCAGTAAAATCTGTCTTTCTATGCCTCATTTATTTCACTTAACATCATTACTTCTACTTCCATTCATGTGTTAGTAAAGTTATATTTAAATGGCAATATAACATTCTAACCACTCACCATATTTTCTTTACTCATCAGTAGATATACACTTAAGCCCCTTGGATCTCTGGTCTATCTGACAAGTGCCACAATAGCAAGAGGAGTACAGGGTCTCCTACACACATTGATGCTATGCTTTCTAGGTATATAAAAGCTCTTGGATTCTTGGCCACATGGTACTTTTACTTTTGATTTTTGAGAAATTTCTGGGCAGTTTTCCATTGTGACAGTACTATTTCACAAGCAGGATTTCCTTATTCGGCACTTACTTCCAGTGCTTTTTGACTGTTAGATTTTTTCATAATGGACATTATTCTTGGGAGCATGTAATGTCTAATTGTGGATTTGATTGGCATGCTCCTCCGGGGTTTTAGCACTATTGGGTTTTTGTCCTCATTTGTGTTGAGCTACAATCTTACCACTAGATGGCAACAAATTCCACATTTGTCTAAATCACCAGGAGGTGTGTGGATTTCATAGAAATTGAGCACTAGAGAGAGCTAGTCTCTTCTCTGGGGTCATAGTTCCAGGGCACATTTTCTATAGTGACCAATCTGTGATCAGGCACTGTAGAAGTATTCCTGTCTTTTGGCTGACTAACAATGAAGAGATCCTCATTAGACTTTTAGGCACAACTTGATCCACCTGTGCATCTTTCTTCCAAAAACAATTACATGGAACCATGCTTCCTAGCCTTGGAGGAGAAACACTATGGGCAGTCCTGTGGATGCCATGCTGTAATGTGCTCCACTGTGAGCTCTGAGACCAGCACAGTACTCCAGTAAGGACAAGTCCACACAGTCATCCACTGCCTACTGCTGGGATGGGCTTATGGCCCAAGGTTGTTGAAATCAGCCATAGGCCATGTGGCTGGAAGACCACTAGTTAGAGTCACATATCTGAAACTGGTACTTTGCTTGTTTGAAAACTCTGCTCCCAGTTGGCAGAATGGAGACAAAATTCATTAGGATTTGACCCAGGTAAGGGTTTATCAGGCCTGAGCTGAGTTCCAACACAAAGTTCTTGCTCGCTTACTCCTCTGCATAATTTCTAGTAAAGAAATATCTTCCATTCTGTGATGCCAAAGCTGGTGTATATTCTTAAGGCATGTCCCTTGGCCTCAAGAACCTTTTAGACATAGCTTGATTTTTACAACCACAAGTACTTCAATTTGTGAGAATGTTGTAAGGTATATATATTCTATAATTGTCCCAGTTCCCACCTGATATTGTGGCAGATCTAAATTCACCATCTGTAAGTTCTGACCGATAAACAGGGGATATTCCTTTCTGACTTCTGTGTCTCATTGGGTTGTAGCAAACACAGATCAATGCAAGGTTCTGTGCTCAGTCCACCCAGGGATGGAGTCTTACTATCTCCCTTTAGGACCAAGAGGATGCCTGTTGGGAACCACAATATCCTGTCAATAGATGCTGGCCATTTCGACACGGTTCTGGACTCCTGTGAGCCAGAGAATTGTAGCTTACCGGCCACCTTGCCCCTTTCATTACTGGACAGCTGCAAAAAAGTCTCTCATCAATAATAATGTCTGCATGATGTAATAGTAAAATTCAAATTGATTCCTGGATTGGATATTGTTGACTGATGAAAGAACACTGTGGTTTCACTTCAAAGGATAACTGTAGCAATCTCACTAACACTCAAGTTCTGGCATGTGTGAAAACTGGCTCAAGTTCACTAAAGGCATATATCATAAAAAACTATTCCTAGCATAAATGTTGACCTCACTATAAAGAGACAGAGCCTAGATAGAAAGCCAACACATCTGGAAAAACAAATAGATAATTCACCTCTGAAGAGTGCCTGCTCCCTTTTTAATGTAGAAAATAGTAAGCCTGCACAGACCTAGAATAGAAGTACACATTCCCCAGATTTAAAAAGGGCAGCTAGCCTTCTAAACCAGTAATAGCGAATAGATAAGGAAATTAGTACTAGGAATTTATAGCTGTGATTTGGAAGAATAGATATATACAAAAAAAAGCTTAAAACCATAAAACTTTCCCTTTGTTGCCTCCAAGCCCTTTTTGTCCTCGTCTATTCAAGATAACTGCTACAATAAATTTATCCAGCCTGACACCCAGCTGTCCATTAATGAAACCATTGTGTCATACATTTTCTGATAGTAAAAATAAACCTTGAATATTAGAGCTTGCAGCTTCAGTCTGTGAAGCATGTTCCTGCCTATGTTGTATCTATGTGAATTCATTTGAAATATGCTTGACAGCTACAAACTGTTAAAGAAACAAAAGTACCTTTCACTATTTAAGCCATGGGAACCTTGATTCTGACAAGAGACCCCCCCCTCCACACACACACACACACACACACTTTGCCCCCAGAGAGAGAACTCTCCAGGAGTAAGAATTTTCCTCCCTGGTGAGAAGTGCACTTTGCCATCTTCTCCTTTCATAGCACTTGTGCATGTCATTCTTTCCCAAAGAGTGTTATGTGTGGCATTTAAAGTGTGTCTGAGCATGTCATGTAAAGTGTGAGTGTGCGTGTCATTTGTTCCCAGAAAGAACAAGTGTCTGTGCTTGTTTGTCACTTCACTGGCTCATTTTTCACCTTTGGGTGATCCTGAACCAGACCTGGCTGCAGAGACAGACCCCCATAAAGGCAAGGGTATTGTGGTGGTAGTTTGTGGCTGCCAGGCTAATGTGGCTCCAAAGCAGGACAGCATGCAGATACTAACCAAGGTGCTGGAGTCATGGAGTGTCACCATGACTGGCTCAGAGTTTAGAGTTTAAGCATAGACTTAATGTCTTCTACTCCACTTAACTTGGCTGTGTTCACTGCCAGTGGCTTAATGCTTAGTAGTGATAGAGATGACTTGTTGCAGAAGTTTAGTTCCACATTTTTATTTTTAGTTGTGTTTAAATTTGTTGTTTTGTACACTGTTGGGAAAAGTGCTGCCTAGGCATTGGCATTTGCATTGTCCACAGGAGTTGGCTTTGAACTTGCAGAGTCTGTTTTGTTGTTGTTGCTCTTCTGAAAACCTGCTACAAGTGGTTGAGATACTGGTAAGGAAGTCTTGACAAGATATATCTGTTATGGTGAGAAGAATTCCACCCCTCAAGGAAACTCTTCCTGAAGACATGATTAACAGTTGATTTTCTTGCAAACCAAACTCTATACTAAAATATGGAAAGAGTTTTCTCAGGGTCTGGACACAGAAGCTGTCTTCCAGAACTGGTGGAGGTTGTATCTCATGCTGGCAGCCAAACGTGGCACTGTTAAGAGTCACCTAGGTGGTATTGTTTTTGAAGACATGAAGAGGTCTTTGGAGAGCAGCTGAGGCTTGACACAATGAGAGTCCAGGAGAAGCTATTAGTCAAAGTGCAGTCTCAGAAGCAGTTGAAGGCCCAGAATGAAGGGTTCATGCAGAAAAGTTGAGACTTGGCATCATGAAGAGAGCACAGAAGAGGCTATAGGTGAAAGTGTAGTTCAGTTGCTTCAAAAGATCCAAGCAACTTTTAAGATTTCTGTGCCTCAAGGCAATAACTAAAGACAGCAGCAGTAGTGGAGTGGAGCAAGACAGAACTTGAAGAGCTAGCTGTGTGTGCTGAGAAGGGCAGAGCCAGAGAAGTGACACAAGTCCTTGGGAGGAGCCCAGAAGATCATGAGTGAATTCCAGATAAGTGGACACTGATAATATTTTTCTGCTGTCCAAAGACATTGTGAAAAGCTTGATAGATGCTTGATTTCATTTGGTCCTGTCTTTGTGATTGTTCTTCTTCTAGTTATACTGGTATAGTGTTAAATTGTGTTTTAGAGATAAAGCTTTTTTAAAATTTGGGAATACAGAAAGGGGGAAATGTCATAGTCATTTTATTTTTAGTTATGTATAAAATAATTGTTTTATGCTCTTGGGTGAGGGAGTTGCCTAGGTCTTGGCATTTTGTATTGTCTACAGATGTTAGATTTATGTGGGATATGTTTGATTGCTCATGATATGCATGTGCTATCAATAGAAAACCTGAGCTTTGGTATCAGTAAAAAATGCTGAAAAGAGACACTGAGATTTCCACTGTTCAGAATGGAGCTTACCATGATAGTCGTTCCCTCTGCTGAAGTCTGACAGGGTTTGCACCTCCCTCTGCTGAAGTCTGACAGGGTTTGCACCTATGAATATGCCTCCTTGTCTTCTTTAGTGAGCCACCACAGTAGGTTTACTACTACAATGAGTATTTATTCTTATATTCTTTTTGTGACTTTTCTCATTGTTGTACTAAAGTTATGGATTCTTACCTAGGCTGCTTAGCTCTTGAAAAAGCTAGTTTAGTCCAAGAATACCTCCTTAAGTAGTGTGTGTATAAGGTGATGTTCCCTGCCAAATCTTATCTATCACTCTGAAAAATTATCTAAATATGTCATGAGAATTGCAAGCCATAACTTGTGGAGGGCTGTGCTTTTGGGTGCTCAGACTTGAGACACAGCACCCCATTTTTGCTTAAAAAGGCTTCACTTTCCTCTAGTCCTATGGACAGAGTTCAGACAAAGGTCAGTTAGCCTGAAGCCGCCCAGTTCAAAGGAACCACCACTTCACTAAAACTCTATCTCTCCCTCATTCCCTGGGATGTTTCTACCCCTATAAATTAGATAAAACAGCACCTTTGGTGCCAGGTGGTCTTGGGAGAAATCCTGCAACTGCATTTTTATCACCTCTTGACTCCCTCGGCTCCTTGATCCAGTGACCTCAGATAGGCAACCAGCCTGCCCCTCAGATAAAAATTACCATAGCAATCAGCCTGCCTGCCCTATAGAGTTACCATAGTAACCTGCTTATGCACTCCCAAACCCCCTCTCCACTTCGAAACTTCTTTAAATACCTGTGCTGTGTGTTCAATAAACTGAGGCTTGATCAGAATTCATTGTCTTGCCTTCATCTCTCTCGTCTCCTTGTCCCCCCCAATCCTCCCTCCTTCTCCTAGGGCTATTGTTGCAGAACCCCACGGGTCGGGACAATAACTGAAAAGATTTAAGAACTTGTTGAAAGTATTAAATAAAAATTGAAATCATCCAATTCAGAACATTTAGGTTAATGCTTGAGTGAGTCATATTATGTTTAAATTAATTCATCTTATTCTTTGACCATAGGTTCTAGTTCTCCTTCCTTGCTTTCTAGCATTGCTCACCTATTCTTCCTACTGTCCATTCTGTTGGTTAGATTCTGATGTCTTTTCTTATACTGTAATTTTCATTTCCAGTATTTCAATTTTGTTTTCCTTGGTAATTCTACCTATTTAATTAGTTCCATTTTCATATTCTGTACTGACATAATTTTTCATTTCATTCAGCTCTCTCCATTCATTCATTTTGTGTTTTCTTGATTGTATTCCAGAGTCAGTTTCTATCCTCTTTTATTTATGTGAATATTTTTATAATCATTCTCTTGAATTCTTTGTCTATAATTTCATCTTACTCACTTAAATCATTATTTTGAAATTGGAAATTTTGGAAAGAGATCTGTTGTCTTTGATTTTTATGTCTCTTATATTTTTGCCTTGGGACTTGCACAGCAGAGGATACATCATTGCTTGATTTTTTTTTAACTTACTTTTATTCTGGGGAAGTCCTTGCAGTATTCAACAAGCACAAGTGTATAACAGGATAGAAGAATCATTTTACCAAGTTACACTAGTTTTTAGATCACCAGACTCTATCCCAAGTTGTCTGATGAAAGTAGCACAGTGTCTGCAATAGTAATGCTTTTAAGTGGTGGGCCACAAAGGATAGTACAGTAGTAGTTAAATAAAAAAAAATTACCACTTAAGTTCCAGTAATTTTAGGAAAAAAATCATTGAAGGTCGTATTTGTTCTACCATGTTAGTGACTGGGGGTGTAAGTACAGAGAATAGAAGTCAAAATAAGGCTAGCGATTATTATTGGAGTGACAGAGAAAAAGTGGTGAGGGAAGTATTGATGGATGCAAAACTTTGGGTAGATGAGACAATGTTTTGTGACATATAGAATGAAAAGAGAGAAGTAAAGAAATAAAATCAGTCTAGAATGGGTCATCTCTCCTCAGCTTCAGAAACAGAAAACCCATTCACCAATTCAGCCTATATTTTTTGTGAGAAAAAAATTTAAAAGGAAAGGAATGGTGAAAAAAGAGGAGACAGAGAGATAACAGGACACACACAAGACATAGTATCACACTAAGCTGCCATTGGGTATTAAATAGTAGAGAAATAAGTATGACAGGAGAGAAGAGGTAGAGAGAATAGAATATGAATGAAATCTTGGCTGTTTTCTTGTTGAGTCTCTTGGAATTATGTCACTGGTCCCCAAAAGCCTGTCACTCCTCTGTATTCCTAATTATAAGATCTGATAACACCTGTAGACAGTCCTTCAGGGGCCATAATGCAAATGCCATTCTTAACTCTACTATTTGTAAACTGCGCAGAATAATACCAACACTCCAAACTATTTTGACTAATTATAAAATAATACAGTCAGCAGTGTATTATGTCAGCCATAAGTTGAATTCTAAATCAATCTTAGCTTACTTCTATTTCCCCTATGTTGAATTAATTAATATCTAAGTCTAATGTTTTATTTATTGCCTATCTATTGTGCTTGATACCTGTGACTTCTTGGCATTAGTATATTTATTTTAAAAAATTCCACAAGAATTGATGAAGTAAACTATGTGGTCCTTTGTGGATTTATTTTCAGATTCCAGGTTCCTGAATTTTGTAAGGAAAAATTTACAAAACAGGGAATCAGAATTGAGGGATGAATCATGTGTTATAATTTCATGTTTTTGTTCATACAGTTGTTTATGCATGTAATGTACTTCCTGTTTGGTTAGAAAAGTAACTCATTATGTTTTCTCTTAATGAGATTACAGCATTTAATTTTCTTGACTATCTCCTGCTACTCTGCAACAATAATTAAGAACCAAATGTAGACCAATTCTTTTTATTTAATATAAATTCTAATTTCTACATTGACAGTTAAAATTCAAAAAGATATTGACTATGGGACTGACAGACATACAGCTTGTGCATTCAGAGCAGGAACCACATGCCCTACAAAGATACTGTAGTGCATGAGATCTGGATTATATTGAATTTGTCCCATGAATGTGTCCTATACAGCAACTCAGACATTCAGGTAAGAGAATACCATGTTCCAATGATGAGAAGTATTTCATCTGTATGCCTCATTAGTTATTTTAGAATATCAAAAACCTCAGCCACCATTGTGATCACAGGTGTCCTAATCTTCCATGTGTATGGCCCAATCATAACTATCCATCCCAACCCCTGACTGTATGTTCTCTTCTTTCTTGTTCACTGACACACATTCCTAAATGTCACTTGAACTTCCACAAACATTTCACCTCCCTTATAGCTCTGTGTGGTTCTTGCACTTCTGCACTCTTGTGATCTGTTCATTTCTCTGCTTTCCAGCAAGCTTCATTACTTTTTATTATGTTACAGATACCATAAATTATTTGATCCTTTTGCTATCTTTGTACAGAATTCCCAATTCCATGATGATGTCACGTACACATATGTGAAAACCAGCATATACATATAAAAGAGTCAACATACACACATGCTTCAATGTGTTTTACTTTCCTTATCTGTCAACCCACATTCCTGTATTTCACTTTCTCTCCACATCATCTGTTTTACTTTAGAGAAGATTTGATCCTACAGAGTCTTTCCTCTTCATTGCCTTGGGCAACTCAACCCTTTTTTTGTGACACCGTGTAGCTTAGTCAGTAAGTATGATACTAAATATAATAGAACCATTTCACATACATTTGTGTGTGTATAGAAATATTCTTGAGGTGAGTTATTTAATTAGACATTTTTTTAACAACTAAGCAAGCACCATCCTTGTAAGATTTATTGCAAGATTGTGACTCCTAAAACTCAGGGGAAATCAATCCAGCACAGCAACAAACTACAAGATAAAAATCATAACATCTATCTCTAATATGTTTGTTATACAAAACAAATTCCAATGTATTACAAATGGTTAGTATGTGATAGATACACATAAGGAAATCAATGTAAAATTCACTTTATAGTGGTGTCTATAAACATAAAATCATGTAAAACCTACCAAGACTCTTACACTGAAATTAATTCCAATTTTCATAATATTTAATGATTTTTTGTGAATTTCATGGAATACATTTTGATCATACTCACTTCTTCCATAACTCATTTTTTAAAATGAATAACTATTGTGAGAGTTTATTTTAAATAATGTTTAAAATAATTGTTTTGTGCACTGTTGGAAAAATGGATGCATAGGCCTTGGACTTTTGTCTGTTTTCTGGGGCTGGATATCTGTGTGGGTTGTTTAATTGCTAATGATCTGCATTTCCTATCAGTAGAATACATGAGGAGTTCTAAAAGAATAAAAACACCTGAGCTCAGATGCTCAGAGTTTCACAGTCATTCGAGTATGACACTGGCCTAGGATGGTGGTTCCTCTGCAGGGTTCACAGTTATTAAATAGGCTTTCTTGTCTTCCTTGCTGAGCCACCCCAAGAGCAGCATACTACTACAACTTGCAGGCTGCAGTCCAGCTCACCAATAATGCTAGCTGTGAATGGGAAGCTCAAGAATCCAAAATTTACTCAGTCCATGAGGCTGGATAGCTCAGCTAGACTTCAGTGGATTCTAGAATACCAAAGAAGTAAGCTTTAACACCAGTGAAGGGATGAATTTACTAGCAAGGTGAGAGCAAGCTGGCAAACAGCTACAGCTTCCTTCTTCCTTGTCCTTTTAGACTCCAAAAGGAGGTGTGGCCCAGAGTAAAGGTGTGTGTTCCCACCTCAAGATCCAAATTTAAGGTGTATGTCTTCCCGACTCAAAGGTCCAGACTAGAAGTGGATCTATCCACTTCAAACCAAGGAAAACATATCTCACAGATGTGCTCTATATCTTTGGATTATACTTCTTTCCAGATTCATTCAAGTTTACAACCAAGAATAGCTATCACATGTCCATCACTTGTCAATTTGACACACACAATCATACCTCTTTCTGTGATGATTAATTTTCAAATGAGAATAATAACCAGGTTATAATAACACCTAAACATAATACAACCACCCCGTATATAGTCACAAACATGTATATTTAACTAGAAAAATTGTGCCTAAGATCAAATAACTCTTGCTCATACAACTACAAGCATTATAAATTTAGAATAGGTGGCAATGTAACTTCAGTGACATTCTTCTAGTATCTCAAACTTAAATATGAAAACCATTGATATAATCTTATATGATGTTATATCACATGATGAAGAAATTGAAAGAAAGCACAAATACTTCTACAAAAATATTCTTACCAACATACAACAAAACTCTCCTGTCAACTATAATCCTCATTTCTGTAACTGGTCACATGGTCTCAGCTGGTATTTGAAACTATCTTCTTATACTATCCATTCTATATTTCCTCCACCTTTGGGAAGAACCTCAGGGTGTCTTGGTTCTTTTCCTGGAGGAATGACTCATACCTTTATTTCTGATGGGTCAGTGCCCTTTGCTATACTACCTGGATTAAGTTGTTGTAATTTCCCATTGACTTTAATAATAGGATATAGTATCACCAAGAGACACCATAAAAAAGCTCCTGCACATCAGACATAAACTTTCTTACCTCCATTCTGTAGAAGCAATCCAATTCACCCATGTAATCTGGGTCAATCACCCCTCCTCACTGTTATTCTTTTCTTATCCTGTTAGTTTAAGAACATTAGAAGCCCAAGGTTTTCCTTCCAGAACAATGGAATGTTTGTTGTGACTCTGGACTGGAGCATTCCACCCTGTGGAACCAAAACTAGTCAGAAAGCAGAAGATAAGGTCTTGGGAACAAGAAACAAAGTTTTTCTAATGTGTCAATAGAAACAATAATGAATAGAACTCTTTGCTTTTCCACCCTTGCTTCCTGGACCCATGGATTCTGCCTATGGGAGAAAACATGTCTTAGATGCTGATTAAAAGCATATATTGCCTTCTAGAGAACACCATTCCAGTACACCAGGCTGCTGCCAACTTATTAAATTGTAACTATGTCTTCAAAAGGCCATACCAATTTTTTGTCAGGCCAACTGCTTCAGGATGGTGGTGAACATGGTAGGTCTAGTGGATTTCATCATTGTGGGCATACTGTCACACTTCTCTGGCTATAAAGAGAGTTTCTTGGTCAGAAACAATACTTTGTGGAATACCATGACAGTGGATAAGGCATTTTGTAAGTCCATGGATGATCGTTTCAGCAGAAGCATAACTTGCAGGAAATGTAAGTCTATATACAATATCCACTTCAGTAGAGATAAACCATCATCATTTCTATGGAATAAGTGGTCCAATGTAGTCAGCCTGTCACCAGGTCACTGGAGGTCAACCTGGGAAATTGTGCCACATTTGGGTTTCAATATTGGTCTCTGCTGTTGGTAGATCTGGCACTCAGCAGCCGTTGTAGCTAGCTCAATCTTGGTGAGTTGTAGTCCACGTTGTCAAGCCCATCCATAACACCCATCACTGTGACCATGCCAATTTTGTTCATGGGCCCATTGTGCAATGACACGAAGGATTGGGTAAAGCTGACAGTCCTTCAAATGGGTCATCATATCTACATGACTATGGTACACCTCCTCAGCTGAAGTCACCTTTTGATGAGAATTTACATGGGACACATCCCTCACTCATTTGGAGAGATCTACCCATATCCTTCTTCTCAGATTTCTTTCTCACCAATATTCCAATTGTGCTCTTTCTAAGTCCCAACCATCCTGTCAATTCATTGGCTACAGCCCATGAATCAGTGAACAATCACACACCTGATCATTTGTCTTTCCAAACATAATGTATGACCATATGTACTGCCCAAAGTTCTGTCCACTGTACGTTTCCTTCACCAGTGTCTTTCAAGGTTGTCCCCTAAAGGGATTGTAATGGTGTAGCTGTCCATTTCTGAGTGATACCTGTATAATACACAGAAGCATCTATGAATCAAACCCTAGTCTTCTCTTATTTGGTCACCTTGTCATTGGGGACACCCCACAAGTCTGTAGGTGAACACTTGGCAGCAGATGGCATTCTAACAGGAATAGAAACCATAAGCATTTTGGGAAACTTCTTCATGTAACTTTGTTGTGTTTCCAGGATGTTGAGGGCAGATTATATCTAGATTGTGGACCTAATCAGCTTATCAAAGATCTTGATTTTTCCCCTTTGCTAGGAATCTGAAGCTCACCATCTGCTTTTCCTCTTTCTCATCTTTACTGCATGGTGAAAAAAAAGCCTCTCATCAATAATATTGTATATTTGGCCTAATAGATAAAACTCAAATCAATTCCTGGGTTGACTGGGAAAGGGCACACTGCTATCTCAGCTCTAAAGAATTGTAAACAGTTTTATTGATCTTCTAGTCATGGCGTGTGTGAGAACTATTCATGCTTTCTATAGACACATCATAAAAATTATTCTTTGTTAAACTTACCTTCCCATTGAAACAGAGCCATAGTTAAGATTAGAAATGAAGAGTCTAGACAGTATGTTAGAAAGCTAGAAAAAACAAATAGATAATTCACCCCTGAATGCCTGCCTCCTTTAACAGTAAGTATACAGACCTAAAATCAGCTCTGTGTTAAGACTACTCACTAAAATTAGCCTTGAAGTTCAGAGGCCTGGAGCTTGGAGGGGATGAACACTCTTGCATTGGTTCCTTTTTTGATAGATGCTTGACACCTGCATTCCATTAGATAAGCAAGTGTTCAATTTTGCTGTTTTAACTAGAGCAAACTTTTTGTCTACAGGGGACCCTTGTAATTTTTCCTCAATGTGCACATTGTTATTTTTGCCTTTTCTAATTCTTAATTTTTCTAAGTTCTAATTTCTTACCTTTTTATTATTAAAAAAACACATTATCATACAAAAGATGTGTTCATGCGTATCATTAAAGCATGAAAAGCATGGCATATTGTGTCCTATAGAAGAATGACCTACTGAGTTCATTTGTCATAACTTTCCTTTAATGGTAGGTTTTCTTCTCTGGAGTTTTTGTGGAGCTATCGTGGGTGAAGGCCAGACAGTAACGCACACCAGGACCTTCTTGGCACAATCATGTATATACCACTTATATTTGATAGTAGATTGCTGTTGTGCATATCCTACTTCATGACTTGATTGGTCAAATAACACCCACCTCATTGTGGGCAAGCTTCAGTTGCATGGTAACTTTATGGCCCACTCTGAAATGTTCATATTCCACTAAGGCCCATACTAGGTCAAGAGTGGTTTTTCAAAGAAAGAATAGCTGTCTGCAAATGAAGATAGAGCCTTGCTCCAAAATCAAAGTTCTCTTCTGTGTTTCATCTATAGTGTCCTGCTAAATACTCCAAACAGCATCCCTAACTGCCACTCACAACTCAAATGCCATCTGGTCTTCTGGATCATATGGTCCAAGTGGTAAAGCATCCTGAATAGAAAGCCTGGACCTGCTGAAATGCCTTCTTCTGTTCCAGGCCCCACTCAAAGTCAGCAGTTTTCCCAGTCACTTTGTATATGGGAGAGAGTAACACATCTAAGCAAGGAATGTTCTGTCTCCAGAGTATAAACAGATCCATTGAAAGTTGTGCTTCTTTCTTGGTGGTGGGAGGAACCAGGTGCAATAACCCCCTAGAACAGTGGTTCTCAACCTTCTAATGCTTCAATCCTTTAATCCAGTTCCTTATGTTGTGGCGACATCCAAGCATACAATTATTTTCATTGCTACTTCATAACTGTAACTGTGCTACTGTTATGAATCATGATGTAAATATCTAATATGCAGATGGCCTGATTCAACCACTGTCGAAGGGTCATTTGACTGCCCACAGGGGTCACAACTCACAGGTTGAGAACTCTTTTCTTAGAAGAAATATCATTGCATGCCCACACAACTGAACTCCTCAGATTGTCAATGGAAAAATGAGAAAAAGGGCTGGAGAGTTGGCTCAGCAGTTAAGGGCATTGGTTGCTCTTTCAGAGGACCCAGGTTCAACTCCCAGTAACCACATGGCAGCTCACAACTGTTTGTAACTCCAGTTCTAGGGGATTTAACATCCTCAACTGTAAGACAAACACCAGTAAGCAAATTTAAAAAAAATAATGTCAATGAGGTAGAAGGTCCTTGAATTTTGGTTGGATTTATTTGTTATCCCTGGAGGGAGTCTTATCATTGGGTAGTGGTTGCTATCTTCTTCTTACTTAGTCCAATCAGCATGATGCCATCACTATAGTGCAGCAATGTGTTACTTTGTCAAAAATATAGATGATTGAGATCACTTATAACTAAGTTATGACATAGGGCTGAGGAGTTAATATACCCTTGACGTAAAACTGTGAAAGTATACTGCTGGTCTTGCTAACTGAAAACAAATTGCTTATGGTGTTCCTTATGGACAAGTATCAAAAAAGAGACATTTGCTAGGTCACTAGATGCATACCATGTACCAGATATGTCCACTTACTCAAGTAAGTACAACACAGCCAGTATTGCAGCCTCAATTGGAGTCAATTGCTTTGAGTTTTCAATATTCGAATGTTGTTCTCCATGATTCATTTGTTTTCTGTACTGGCCAGAGAGGGGAGTTAAAGAAATATGTGGTGGAAACCACCACCTCTGCGTCTTTAAAGTTCTTGATGGTGGCTCTAATTTCTGTAATTCCTCCATGGATGTAATACTTTTTTTCGTTTGTTTGTTTTTTGTTTTGAGTCACCATTTTCCATGGCAGAGGCAACTCTAAAAGCTTCCATTTAGCCTTTCCAATCATAATAGTCCTCACTCAGGGAATCAATGTGAGATTTCTGTTGACTTGTAAGTATATGTATTCCAATTATACATGCTGTGATTGGGAAAATAATCACAGGACCCACTGGACCTAATGTGAGTCAGGCTTCAGCCAAAACTTCATTAATCAACTTACCTCTATAACTCTCCTACTATAACTGGAGGGCCACATTGTTTCTTGCTGTCTCTCAGAATAAGCAGAATAATCAGAACTAGTATAATAGATCCTGAGAAGTCTGATTTTATTCTCTTTACCCAAGTGTACACAGTTACCTTTTAAAAGGCCATTGGTCCATCTGGGAAAGGACTGGAGAAAGGCTAACAGAAAACTTTTAGGTTTTTTATCAAGGTCCTTCCTCAGGGAAACCTGACCACCCATTCATTCAGATAATCTGAGTATTCATGATATAGACAATTGCTGGTTCCTCAAACTAGCAGTCTTTCTGCATTTTAGAAGGCTGCAGTCCATCCACACTCAGGAGGCTGGCTCTAATGTTCCACTGCAATTCCCCTTTTCTGTTTAAGGGAATATCTTTATCTCAAACACATTTTATTGAGTTAAATAAAGCTAAAATATGTACCAAGCTTTTCACAATAACCATTTCAATCATTTTCCCCTTAAAACTTTAAACTGATCTATAACATCACAACCTGTCCCAAGTTTGCCGTTTTACTAATTATTTCTCTATATATCTTATCTTGTTGAGTTCAACGTTCTGCATAATGTTTGTGCCAGTTCTTAATAGCTCAGCAGTTTGAGTGTCCTTATGAAGAGTAACTCTAGCTTTAATCACAGTAGCAGTAAGTGCAATAATCTCCATATCCACAGCAAATATAAGTCTGATTTTCTGTCAAGTTCTTAAATTTCTTTTAGCAAGCATCTGTACCAGTATCATAGCAAGCGAGTTCTGCCAGGGCCACCTCAATCTCACTGGTATCCAGTCATCTGGCCTTTCTCTGAGACCATACAAACATTTCAACATTATCACATGTAGGAAGTGTGCAGAGTGCCATAGCCCAGGTCCCTTTAGCAACAGGTATGATAATGGCACACATGCGATAAAGGTGTGTTTTGATCCAATATAAGGAACAAATTCAGTTTATCATTAGTATTGCTTGTTCTCTTAAGCAGGTGGAAGACACTTGCCATTTTACAAGTAGTTAGAACTGAATAACCAAATTGTAATAGGAGGTCTTATATACCCAACTCTATGCCACCTAAAAGAATGAACAAAACCCAATAAAGATAATATCCACAGTTTTATTCAGACTAGAAAATTGTCATAACAATTCTGAGCAAGATACTTTTCCTCTGGGGAGGCTTATTCCTCCATTGGGGAGCTATATGGATTCCAATCTGTGACTTCTCCTTGGGAGATATTAACTACTCAAAATTTTGCTGCCTTACATTGCTGTCAATGTATGTATGTGAATTATTTGATGGTATACCAAATTTTACACTTTGGTAAATCTAATGGCATTAATCGCTTGTCCATCAAATTTGAATGCTTGAAGCATGTGGTATTTGTAATAAAGTCTTGGATAGTATTTGAAAGATTGTAGGTAGCAAAATATGAGACGAATATTTAAATATTGCCCTTCAATCACTCATAACCTTTATAAACTTATTCTTAGGATCCACCTTGTTTATATGACAGATGTGTTTATTTTGTCTTATCTCCTCTGACTAAAGGCATTTGGATCCTGTATTGCCAAGCTAAAAATTAACATCAATACAGTTTTGCAAGCACAGCAGCATTATTTTTCTCTAAGTCATCAGTTTACACTTTCTCTTGAGACAGCACCTCTTCATAGTTCTGTTGTTTCCTTTGATGTTTTATTTGTCCATTGGTCTCTGGATACTCCAGTTGGATAGTCCAGACCAGGACCCATTTAAGACTTTGTTCTTTTCCTGGAAATACAGAAGCACAACCTTGACCTGATATTACCATTGGGTCTTTTTTTGTTTTTTAAGTTTCTGGATCTTTACTCAAACATACACTTTAGGGCGTATCTCCTTTTGGGGGAGGGGATGCTTTGGGACAGCAGAAAAACAGTATTTTTTAAAGCGAAATTTAAAAAAAACTGAAGTTGGGATAAGTTGGGATAGCTAAATACAGCATAGTATGTGTGGATATGGGTTTAATCCCTATATACCCCCTATAAAAATTAAAGGCAATGTTTATTTGCCATCAACCATGTATAGAAGTTTGGAAAATTGAACAAAATTTGTCTGTATGGTGTAGAGAAAAATGACTTGCCAGAAACACTCATGAGTCTCCTCCAACTCCCTTTTATTTTGTCAGTCTTGATCCTTAATCACACTGAGAAAAAGCATAAAAGTGAGAATTAGACAAAACAATTAAATTAATAGTGGAAATAAGTTTTGGTACCTTTAAATCCTTTTGTTTTAACTACTGGAGCTGTCTTGTCTTTAACATGTGGGGATAATTATTAACTAAGCAATCATTTCACCTGTATCCAAATATAAGCTGTATTTTATTTTCTTCCTTGAAATATTATCTACAATCTTTGGATATATGATAAATCCTTAAGACATCAAGCTGTCCCTTTTAAAACTGTCTTTAAACAATTTAACTTTTATTGATTGTACCTTTGGTTAACTCCTTTTGACCTCTAGGGTGATTGGAGAAATGTGTAGCCAGGCTTGTATTTTTTAGCTATTACGCTTAGAGGGAAAAATAGACTTAAAAAGCTGGGACTTCAATCCACAAGCATTTTTCATAGTAGATGGAAAGACTCAGGCATTTCTGTGCTCAGACTCTATCTCTCAAGTTTTTTTTACTGTTATTTTAGAAAAAAAATCGTTGTGTAAATTATGAATTTAAACAATGTAGTCTCAGTAATTAAAGACAAGACAAAACTTTGTTAAAGTTGACTTTTAAAATCAAATTAAAGCAAAAAATGTCAAATAACATAAGAAGCCCCTTAAAACACTTTTTTTTTAGATCTTTACAACTTATATTAACTTTAAAACTTTTAATCCAAGTATTTATTATGAGACACAGGTGTAGTCATTGTAAGGAAAGCTCCTTAAGCAAATAGTAAAATTCCTTTGAAACTTGTAAATCTTAAGAAATTGACAAATTTGAACTGTAGTCTTTTTAGTATCAAAAAATTTAAATCATACAATCTATAGAAAGTTCAGCAATTTTATCCCTTTGGTCTTTTATTGTGTATCATTATAGAATATTAATTTTTTTATAATTCAGTTAGAGAATATCTTAGCAAAGCCATTAAAAAGAAATTAGATATACATCCTTAAATTTGAAATTTTTAAGATAGAAAAAAAATTAAAGGTTTAGATATTTATGTAACAAAGATATAGTAATAAAAATATATGTAAATTAAAATGTTTGATAGTCTTACATATTTAAACATGTTAAAAGCTTTCCTTAAAATATCTGATCTCAAAATTTCAAATCTATGCAAAACTCTAAATTTTCTTAAAAAAATCTTAAATCTCTTAACTGTGTTTTTTGTAAAATCAAATAATAAAACATCCCTTGTTTGTTTTAAAAGGAAAATTTGGGGCATGACAATAAAAGCTGATTAAGCAGTCTGGCTGGCAGCAAACCACATGACTGTCTATTCTCTCAGGCAGGAAGAGCAGCCTACCAAGATGTCATGGGCCACATGGCAATGTGAAGTTTATCATTGTTTCTCTTCAAAAAAAAGGTTAGAGAAGTGGCTATGCAAGTAGAAGAGTTGTGGGAGAAAAAATTTAAGGGCCAAGGGAGGAAATCAGAAAAAGGAAGATTAATAGGGCTCAATGTTTTTCTTTCTCTATGAAAAAGAAATTATAAAAAAGAAATTGGCAGTGCTACTAAAAGAAATAAGGGGGAAATTAGAAAAAAATGAATTGGTAGTGCTATTAAAATAAATATGGGGGAAAAGAAAGGATGGAGACACAAAAAACTGAGGCTCTGGGAGCATGAACTGAGGAACAAGGAGCACAACTGGGCTCATTTCCAGTGACAGAAAGTAAGATTTTCCCCCAGGTAGATAAAAAGAAGACTGTACAGGATGATGGTCCTGTTAGGAAAATAGGGGAAGAATCTGCATGGAAAAATGATCATAATAGGAAATTTAGGGTCATGAATTCACCATCAGTATTTCCAGTGGTTATCAAGCATATTCCAGCTGATGGGGTAACCCACAAGCTTATAATGAAACAGGATGGCATCTGATAGGAATAAGTGACTTAAGGTGATTAAAGGAAGTTTTATATGGCATTATATGGCATGCACTCCCACTACGTAAAGCAGGTCCTGAATAACTAGGCACTACATCACCAGATGGTCCCATTCAATTGGAAAGGGATCAAGACATATGGCTTTTAGGATAACTCATGCACAGTCCTTTAAAATATCAATTTTATGTTACATGCTATTAAGCTTAAATGTTTTTAAATTTAGTAAAAAAAAAAAACAAAAACAAAACCAAAACAAAACAAAAAACAAATTGAAAAGTGTCTTTAAATCAGGTTGCTGTCTCTGGCTGTAGTCCATCCACAACTAGGAAGCTGGTTCCAAGGTAACGTTTCATTCAGCAGCTCATAGCAAATATTTTAAAGTTCATTTAACTACATAGATAGTGTATGTAGCTTTACAATATCCAAGAATAAGTTCAAATGTTCCACTACTTTCCAAAAGTTCTTTTATTGTTCAAGATTGTTTTAGTTATCCTTGGTTTCTTTCCATATAAAGTTGAGCATTGTCCTTTCAAGTTGTGTAAAAAAAAAATGTGTTGGGATTTTCATGGGCAGTGCATTCAATCTGTACATTGCTTTTAGTAGGATTGCCATTTCCATTATGTTAATCTTATTGATATATGAGTAGTTACAAGTGATACCTAACATGGGGCAGGAAAATAGGATAAAAAGAATAATGGAAAGTTTGATTTCAAATGTAGTATAGGGAAAAGCAGAAGAAAAGGGGATGGATAATAGAGGCCGTTACAACTTGGATATACATCATTTTGTTTACAGTGATGATTTTCTTTTTCTTTTTCTTCATTTGCCTCAGTGCTGGTTTTTAGTCCTGAGTCCCAGGCCATCAGCAGTCTGCTACAGGCTACAAAACGTGGCAGGGTGGGGCAACAGCATGGTGAGGGATTCAGGCCATGGGTTTATCATATCTTGCTGCTACTTTGGGAGGCCTCTGTGAGTCAATGAGTGGACAGATACTCGAAAGTACACTTTGGTGGGGATCTCTCCTTAATTGGAGTGTAGCTTGTATATCAAGGGTCACAAGCAGGGGAGGAGCCCATGACCCTGAGTATATCCATTGGTTAGGACATCCTATGTGGGAGTGGCTTTGCTTGTGTGTGGAGTTTGAGTCTGTGTAATCCAGCTTGCAGGACAGAAAAGTATGTTTGCATAGTCATGGTTCATATCTAAATTTAGGTTGGTTTTGGCCAGGTCTAAAGTGTGGCATAATGAACTCCTCCCATCCTCACCCTCTAGGGGTGATGTGGGGCTCAAGTTAGCTTCAACACACTACTGCCCTTGGACAATGGTTGACTGTGGCAGCCATTTCATAGTTAACCACGAATCACGCAGACTGCAGCCTGTTCATTCATAATTAACTTCTAGTCATGTAGACCGCAACCTGTTGATTTGTGGTTTGGCACAGAACTCAAGGTTTTTCCATCCTGTAACAGGATGCTCCTTGTTGGCTTAAAGATAGGTTTTTATGCTGCTTGTTGGCTTAGAGACAGGTTTCTATTTTCCATGAGAAACTGGTTTGTGTAGGTTAAGTGTTATCATGGATATGTGGGAGGTTGGCTGGAAATCCCCTGTTCCTGGACTATATAAATCCTATGTGCTTTAATAAAGTTGTTACCTTGATCAGAAACCTGTCTTGGTGTCCCTTCTTGTGTTCTTGTCTTTTTTCATTTCCAGCCCCTGGCCAGGCAGTGCTCATTTGGTCCTTGCAGCAACAACAGCTGGTGCCGAAACCTGGGATCCTGGTAACAGGGAAGAGCTGAGGAATGCTGTGATTTGGGCACCCAACACGGCAGAAAAAGAAGAAGTGCTTTGTCGACCGTCCAATGATGAGGGTAAGTGCCGGACAGCAAATCATGGGACAGAGAAATAGTAGAGGATCCTTTGTGAAGTTATTAAAGGAATTACTCAAAACACAAAGGAATTATTCAAAACACAAGGAGTGGGTTTTAAAACAAGGAAATAAGATCAGGCAATATCAAACAGTTGAGTTTAAAGTGTTAAAAGAATTGAAGTTGACAGTTTCTCAATATGGACCTACTGCTCCATTTACTTTAGCAATTTTTGAGACTCTTGCTGAAAGTAACTTAACACCCACCGACTGGAAAACTGTGGCGAAAGTTTCCTTGCCCAGTAGAGATTATTTGTTATGGTTAACAGATTTCAGAGAAAATGCAAAAAAGACTGCTATGCTTAATGCTCAAGCAGGAAATGCTGCCTGGAATTTAGAAATGCTTGTCAGAGAAGATTTATTATGTGCCTGCTGTGTGTGCTCAAGTAGCTGCAGCCGCTTGAAAAGCTTAGCAGATTTTACTCATGTGGAAAGGAACTGCCCTGGACAGTAAGGCAGACCAGTCCCAGGTCTTTTCCCAAAATTTAAAAAGGGAAAACATTTGGCTAATGAGTGTAGATCCAGATTTGACAGTAATGGGCAGCCTATTAAACAGGATCAGGGAAACGGGAAATGAGGCCAGCCCCGTGCCCCACAGCCCCAGAAACAGGTACATGGGGCCATGAAACTCATTCCACAAAGTAGTGCCAATCCATTTTTGAACTTATCAGAGCACCCCAGGAAGTGCAGGACTGGACCTCAGTCCCACCACCTACACAGTATTAACACCTGGAATGGGAGTGCAAACCTTGCCTACAGGAGTCAAGGGAGCTTGGCCTCCTCATACCATGGGATTAATTATAGGGAGAAGTAGTGCCACTATTAAGAGTATTCAAGTTCATCCAGGAGTAATTGATGGTGATTACACAGGAGAAATTAGGATTATGGTGGCTTCTCCTTCAGGTGTTTCAGTTATTCCTTCTCAAATGAGGATTGACCAAGATTTATTTGAAAATTAATGATGCTACGAAAGGAACATGAGGCTTTGGGTCTACCGGAACATTCTGGGTACAAGCACTTTCTTCTTCTAAATGGCCTAAATTAAAACTTACTCTAAATGGGAAAAGATTTGAAGGATTACTTGATACTGGGGCTGACTGTACTATTATTGCTAAAGAAAAATGGCCTAAGTAAACTACTATTACCCATTTACAGGGAAATGGCCATTCTCAAAATACAGAGCAAAGCTGACAGCTCCTGGTATACAAAGATGAGGAAGGGAATACTGGGACTGTAAGACCTTTTATTATTAAGGGACTACCAATTAACTAATGGGGCAGAGACATCCTAAGTCAAATGGGAATTATGATGTGCTCTTCTAGTGATGCAGTTACCTTACAAATGATTAAATAAGGACATCTACCTGGTCTAGTCTAGGTCTAGGAAGGGTCTAGGAAGAAATGCTCAAGGAATATTACAACCACTTTCTGCCTCTGGAAAACAGGACAAAAAGGGATTAGGGGCTTTTTAATAAGGCCCATTGATGAGCCTGACACTCATGCTGATAAGATCGATTGCATTTCTGATGATCCTATATGAGTGGATCAATGGCCCTTTGTCCACTGAGAAATTGCAGGCTGCTCAGAATTTAGTAAATGAATAATTACACCTTGGTCACATTGAGCCTTCTAATTCTTCTTGGAATACTCCAATTTTTGTGATTAAAAAGAAGTCTGGAAAGTATAGATTGCTGCAGGATTTGAGACAGGTAAATAAAACTATGATACTCATGGGGGCATTGCAACCTGGGTTTCCATCTCCTGTGGGAATTCCTGCAGATACTTATACAATCGTTATAGATTTAAAAGATTGCTTTTTTAATATTCCCTTACATCCTGATGATTATGTTCGATTTACTTTTAGCATTCCCTCTGTTAATTTTAAGGAGCCAGCTAAGAGATATCAATGGAAAGTTTTGCCACAAGGCATGGCCAATAGCCCTACTTTGTGTTAAAATTTGTTGCTAAAGCTATACAGCCTGTTAGAAACAGATGGGAAGGTGTATATATTATTCATTATGTGGATGGCATCTTGATTTCTGACAAAGACCCACAAATTGTAATGAATTGTCTAGTGGATCTGACCAAAGTATTGAATGCCTATGGGTTACAAATTGCCTCTGAGAAAGTGCAGACAAAGGAGCCATCTAGTTATTTAGGATTTCATTTGTCTCCAAAGCAGATTACTTGTCAGAAAGTTCAATTGAGATTGGACAATTTAAAAATGTTGAATGATTTTCAAAAATTATTAGGAGATATAAATTGGCTCAGACCCTATCTTAAGCTTACCACAGGTGAATCAAAGTCATTGTTTGATATTCTTTGAGGAGATTCTTCTCCAAATTCCCCTCGAGAATTAACTCGTTCTGCTAGACAGGCATTAGATAGAAATAGTGAAAAAATCTATAGAGGGTCAATTTGTTAATTTCTGGGATATAAATAAACCCTTATGTTTGACAATATTTAATACTAAATTTATACTTATTGGGTTGATTTGGCAAACTTCACCTATTCTTTGGGTGCATTCATCTGCTAGCCTAAATAAAGTTATATTGCCTTATTATGAAACTATTGTTAAGATCATAATGTTAGGATGAAAATTATCCATTACTTATTATGGTATAGAGCCAACATATATAATAGTTCCATATGATAAGTCTCAAATAGATTGGCTTTATGGTAATTCTGATGAATGCTAATTTCTTTAGCTGGATTTATGGGCCAGATTGATAATCATTATGCTTCTGATAATGCAATTCAGTTTTTAAGAATGCATGAAGTAGTTTTTCCTTTTCATACCAAAAAATGTCCAATTACTAATGCTTTATTGATTTTTACAGATGGAACTTCCCAGTGTAAGGCAGGGTATTTTGTGAATAATTCCAGCACAATTTTTTCAGTACCAGTCTGTCCGCTCAACTGGCTGAATTGGTGGCAGTGCTAGCTATGTTTCAACATTTTACACAACCCTTTAATCTCCATACTGATAGAGCCTATGTTGCTCATGCCATAACTAAATTGGAAACTGCGGGTCAAATTGTTCCCAATACCAGGGCCAGTCAAATATTCTTACAAGTTCAATATTATATTAATCAGAGAAAACATCCATTTTATGTGGGACATGTGCGAGCTCATACAAGAATAGCAGGACCCTTAAGTGATGGTAATGATTGTATTGATAAAGCATTAAGTCAATATGTCTTCTTATCATAGCTTGATAAAGTCCCTAAGGCTCACAAACAACATCATCTCAATAGTCTTATGATAAGATTAAGATATGGCCTCACTAGAGATCAAGCTAGAGATATTGTGAAATCATGTGAAGCCTGTGCTCCTTTGTTGCCTGTTCCACACTTGGGCATTAATCCTAAAGGATTGATCCCTGGTCAGTTATGGCAAATGGATGTAACTCATTATTCTGAGTTTGGAAAATTGAAATTTATTCATTTTTCTGTGGATACCTGTTCTGGATTTATAATGGCTTCTTTACAATCTGGAGAAGCTACTAGGCATGTTATTGCTCATTGCTTATATGCTTTTTCTATTTTAAATATTCCTAAACAATTAAAATCTGAAAATGGAACTGGATGTACTAATAAAGCCTTTTCAGAATTTTGTTCTTCTTTTTCTATTTCTCATAAGACTGGCATTCTATATAATCCCATGGGACAGGGTATCATGGAGAGGACTCATCAAATGATTAAGAATTATCTTCAAAAAACAAAAAAGGGGGACTTGTATCCTCATAAGTCTTCCTGAGCACAACTCAATTATGTTCCTTTATTTTAAATTTTTTACAAGTAGGCAAGGATAATCCGCGGCTGAAAGACACTGGCATTCAGAAACAAAATCCAATTATGCCATGGTTAAATGGAAGGATCCAATGACTAACCAGTGGCGTGGGCCTGACCCTGTTCTTATATGGGGACGAGGATCTTTTTATGTTTTTTTGTAGGAAAATGATGCTGCTCAGTGGCTCCCTGAGAGGATGATGCATCAAATCAATCCTGATTCTGCTGATTCTACTGATTCTGTGTCCACAGAAGAGTAAAACTGATGAATTTTGGGCTATGGTGCCATTTCCACTTATCTTGCTCCTAGTAAATTTGTCTGCTTCTACCTGGACTGCATTTTTTACTTCCAATATTAGTCTTAATCTCCCCTTTCATCAAGGAAGAATGGAAGCATCAATTGGCGATCTGACATTTAATATGTCTTCCACTTTATGTTTTGATACTCATCTAGGAGAACCTTGAATTCCTTTGGCTCCTCATACTTCAGCTGATTGCATGCGGAGTTCAACTCATGGTATAGGCTGTGTATTGGCTGGGTTTTTGACACTAACCAGAGCCAAGAATAAGTGTTCCGACTTTATCTGACCCATGCCTGCCTTTTCTAAATGCTTTTTCTATTCTATAGTTTTACAATGGAAAAATCTGTTCATTGGGATAATTGTTTGCCTATTGTTGATTGCCCATATCAGGTTACTGATCATGATAAGGTGTTACTCTGGTATCAGGCTCCTTTTATTAATAGCTCCAGACCTATAGAACCTAGTACTTGTAATTTTTCCTTTCACAATCCAACTCCAGCAAGAGTCCACCCTTTTTGGCACAGGTCTCATGTGTGGACCTAATGCCTGTATTGATTTAAGACCCCTTTGTTTTTTAAAAGGAGCTGTTTATTTTAATGGGTCATACAGGAGTTCTTCATCTGATTATTTTGAAGATATTAATTTTAAGCAAGAAAAAATGTTGCTATTCCTCCTTCTTATGTTTGTGTTAAAGCTCCCTTTATTCTTTTATTGACAAATAGTAATGATACTGTTGTTAATTGCTCCTCTCAATCTTGTTGGTTGTCTAATTGCTGGAATTCATCTATCCCTAGAGCTTTGATATTTCGCCTTACTGCTTTTCTGGAAGAATCTGGGACAATCTTGAAAAGCTTTTCAATCCTTCTTGGATCATTCTTTGGGCTATTACTACAGGAATTATTTTTCATTTGGTAGTTTTAATTAAGTGTGTAGTTAATTATAGGTGCCAACAAAGGAATTTCAATGAACACATCCTGAAAGTTCTGATGGCCCTTAATCATCAACAATCACTTCAAGATACCCCACAAGTGTGTGTATGGTTTGCTCAAGTAAAAAAACAAACACACTGACCCCAAAACCTGGTGCTTTGGGCTGGTTAGCCAATGATGGGTAAGAAAGTTTGGACAATCGCTTTGTCAACCTAAGCCAGGCTCCTCAAAAGCATTTGAGTTAACTTATGATGGGTAAGAAAAATTTGATTGTGCTCCAACCCAAGCCAAGCACAGTCCTTATATAAAACAAAAAAGGGGGAACTGTGGTAGCCATTTCGTGGTTAACGGTGAGTCATGTAGACGGCAGTCTGTTATTTTGTAACTAACTGTGAGTCACGTAGACCGCAGCCTGTTGATTTGTGGTTTGGCACAGAACTCAGGGTTTTTCCATCCTGTAACAGGATGTTCCTTGTTGGCTTAGAGATATGTTTCTATGTTTCTTGTTGGCTTAGAGACAGATTTCTATTTCCCATGAGAAACTGGTTTGTGCAGGTTAAGCGTTACCATGGAGATGTGGGAGGTTGGCTGGAAATCCCCTGTTACTAGACTATATAAATCCTATGCACTTTAATAAAGTTGTTACCTTGATCAGAAACCTGTCTTGGTGTCCCTTCTTGTGTTCTTTGTCTCTTTTCATTCCCAGCCCCTGGCCAGGCAGTGATCATTCAGTCGTTGCAGGCAACAACAACTGACCTGGGGAAGGAGCAGAAATTATGGACCAGTAGAATTGTTCAAGAGGAATTTATAAAACCTGAAAAGCTCCTTGGTGAGAGTCAGTATGCTGATTTACAAGAACAAACTGAATTTGATGACACGACCATAGAACAATGTTGTTTAACAGCTTTACAAGCATGGGAAAAAGTAGAGGAACCAGGAAAAAATATACCTGATTCACAAAAATAAAACAAGGATCAAGTGAAGCTTTCAAACTTTTTGCAAAAATTAGCTGCAGCAGTGAATAGACCCATCTCTTACCCTGAAGTAAGACAGGTGCTGACTGAGATCAAGGCATTAAAAAATGCAAACACAGAGTATAAGAAAGTTAAGTATAAAACAAAGTATAAGAAAGTTATTGAAAGCAAATTCTGCACCATTGGATCAATGGATCAGAGCTACTGCAGACATGGGCTACAATACTTACACAATACTTACACTGCTATAATAGAAAAAGTTATAATTAATTAGAAGTCTGAAATACCAAAATATCTGATGCTTTAACTGTGGAAGACATGGCCACTTGCAAAGATATTGTGACCAAGTTGCTTCTAAATGCCATAGTTTCTTTAAATATTGGTCAGAAAAATGGAGGAGATTTATGGGACCATGCAGATGGTATGGAAAGGGTTGACACTTGGCAAATAAGGGTACATCCAAGAGACATATGCAAGGGAATTATGTGCCATTGGGAAATGCCACAGGGTCTTAGCTCAGACCCTGGGAGGAAAAAATAAGTTGCCTGTGTCCTGTCAGCACTGGGGTAGCATGCAAACCAAAACACCAAATTATGTGTTAGAGATCTGATGCAGGCTACACTGGATCTGGATATAGACAGACAACTTACCTTATCCCCGAACATTCAATTCTGTAAAATTGCTACTGGCGTTTATGGTCCTTTTGCCCAAGGACAGTAGGAATGTTCCTAGGTAGAAGTAGTTTGAGATTAAAGGGATTCATTGTGCATCCTGGAAATATAGATGGATATTTTAAAGGAGAAATTAAAATCACGGCCTATGTAGCAAGAAACCTGCAATTTAGCCTAGCATGAGATAGGGTTGTGCAGCTGTTATTGTTTCCCTATACTCAAAGAAAGGTCGCTCCTGTAGAGCGAGAACAGGCAGCTTTGAAAACATTGGGAAATGAGTGTTCTGGCAGGCTGTCATTAATGATAAAAGGCAAAAATTTAAAACACAAATAAATGCCATTGAAATAAAAGGGTTAGTAGACATAGGTGCAGATGTAACAATAATCTCCCAAAAGTTGTGGAATTTGAATTGGCCCCTTCAGAAAGTATCCACATAGTTTATAGAGATTCAGAAATTATCCCACAAAAAACAAAGTGTGAATTGGGTTAAATTTGTGGAAGCTGAGGTCCAAAAAGAAAACTTAAGGCCTCATGTGTCTGACATAGCTATAAATTTACGGGGAAGAGATTTATTGCAACAATGGGAAACTCGAGATTAATATCCCTTCTATCCCAGAAATGGTATATAAAATAAGATGTTAAGAATTGAGATATCATTTTGGTGACTTTTTTCCTTTGATGTGTATGAAGTGTTCTTTTTCATCTCTTTGATTAATTTAGGCTTGAAGTCTATTTTTTTAGATATTAGAATGACTACACCAGCTTGCACCTCAGGTCTATTGCTTGGAAAATCTTTTCCCAACCCTTTACTCTGAGGTAATGTTTATCTTTAAGGTTGAGGTGTATTTCTTGCATGAAACAGAAGGATGGATTCTGTTGCATCCATTTTGTTAACCTGTGTCTTTTTATTGGGAGATTGTGTTCATTGATGTTAAAAATTATCAATGAAAAATGTTTGTTAGGTCTTGTTATTTTGCAGTTGTTGTTGGTTGTGTGTGTGTGTGTGTGTGTGTGTGTGTGTGTGTGTGTGTGTGTGTGAGTGTGTGTCTTCTATTGGTTTTGATGGAGTGAAATTATTTATTTCCTGTGTTTTCATGAGTGAAGATAACCTCCTTGGGTTAGAGTTTTCCTTCTAATACTTTCTGTAGGGCTGGATTTGTAGATATATATTGTTTCAATTTGGTTCTATCATGGAAAATTAAATTATCTATGTATAGATTTTTAACTATTAACCATTTGTTACAAGTTTTAATCTAACTTTTTGCTTGGAATTTTACAGATCCTTCTTCCCTTCCCTTCTCATCCCTGCAATGGTCTTACAGATCCTGAGAGAAAAAAGTTTACATTTCAGCAAAAGTTTTAAATTACCATGATCTTCAATAAGGGGAACATGTTTTGGAATTTTGTTTGTTTGTTTGTTTTTCTGTGTAAGAAAGAACCAAGAAAGGGGGAAGTTGTCACAGAACTAGACATCTGTGATTGCATTTAATCATCCTACATTTTACATAAATCTTTTTTCATTAAAAATTTTAAATAACATGTGACATGACAGTAACAAAAAACAATAAATAAATTTACCATTCATTGTAATACATTTTTCCTAAGGGGATGTAAGGCAATATCTGGAGCCTTTACCAAGTATATATAATAGCTTTCCAAATGTTGCATAGGTGGATCTACTCCTTATCACAATTTTTAGCCTGTATAACATAGCTTTTTCAGAAAATTTTTAAGCCTCATGCAATTAGGGTCTAATTGCATACAACCACCTAGGAGGAATGACTGGCTACATCAGAGAAAGTCCAATGATCTTGCCTATATCCTTACTTTTGAAAGAATATCAATTTTAACAATGTCAACTCTGTTCTTTTTAAGTAGACTTATCTGAAGAAATCACTGAGATTTTAGTAACAGGTTTTTTTTTTATTTTATAACCAATTACACACAAATTGCAGACACACACATTCTGCAGATGGAGGCAGACAACCTAAAAAGCTTAATAGGCATTTTTCTTATTAAGTCATTTGTTTGTAGAATAATATAATAATCTGTAACCTTAGGCCATTAAACAGAAAACAATAAAAATTGGACATCTACAGGAACTAAGGAAATGTTGGCAGTAGGTTGGTTTTTTTAATGGTTTTTTAAGTATATTCAATAAGCTTACAAATCTCAAGGTACAGAAAGTTTATATTTTAGCTGTTTTAAAGCACATAATGTCATTTGGAGGCTATTTTATCTTTGTCCTAGAGTCAGTTGGCCTTCTGACCTAGGACAGAGATTTTGGAGGAAATGTTAAAACAAGCATCCTTGGATTGTGAGATGTGGGGTATTATATGACTTCAGAGTAAAAATTTCAATAAAGTGTAACAGCATAAAGCAGCATTTCAATATTATCCATAACCAAAAGAAACTTGAATCCCTGCAAAACCAAATCCAGTGATCAGAAGGAGAGTACAGAGCAAACAGAGACCAAAGAAAGCTTAGAGATAAAATAATTCCAGGCACAGGCAAGCTGTAGCAGCACAGAAAGCAGCAGGTGGCAGAACAAGGATTTACATTGCCCTCTAGGGCAGGGAGCTGGAAGCTCCTGTATTGCCTAGCCTGTGGCATGGGAAGTGGAAGGAATCAGAACTTCATGTGCAGAAACTGGAGCCAGTTGGAAAATAGAGCAAAAGGAAAAAAGTGACATCCTTCTGAAGAAAAGAGAGGGAAAAGGATAGCAAAGAGGAGGGCTTAGAGAAGTTCCCCTGATATACCTTCTGGACTTAAACACCAGACAATGAGGCAGTGAGAGGGACAAGATGGAGCACTCCTCACTGGGCAGCCAGTGTGGAGGCAGCTAAGAGCAATCTTCCCAGTGGAAATTCTGAAATTTTTGTAGCATGCAGCTCAGGGGCAATTTGACTGTGTTCTGTGTGACTCTCATCTCTCCAATAAACTTGAAAACATAAATCCAACAGATAAAAGATAACAACATAAAAAGACAATACATCAACACAATCAGGTAAGATCAAATGAACTCAAATGTGGTAGCCACCCTCATTCATATATCAAAACTAGAAGGATGGGGGGTGCATCTCTTCTGTCCTGGAGAGTTGGTCTACAATCACAATCACATTCAACATCACCTTTGTGTCTCTAAATGTCTGGGCTCCCAAACAGAACAGGATAGAACAACTCACTGGTCTATCAGAAACTCAGAAGTTAAGTTGGCCAGCAATTCTTACTATTGTGTTGCTCTCATTTTCCTAATTTGGGAAATTTCCTAATTTGCAGTCTCTGTTCCATGGGACCTGACAAGCCCATCTTAGACTTGCTCCCTCCAGGGCAACCTTTAAATTGTGGCAGCCTTTCAGTCTGGGCTCCCTGGATACCCAAGGTCACCAAAGCCTATCCTGGACCCCAATATTGAGTCTAAGATCTCCTGATGATCTCACTTGGGTCTCCAAGTGTTATGGAGTTTGTGACACCTAGGAAAAGAACATATACTCAGTAATATTATAATGAAAAGATTTATTATTCGACAGGCTATGGTGGTACATGCCTTTAATCCCAGCACTTGGGAGGCAGAGACAGGCAGAGCTCTGTGAGTTCCAGGCCAGCCTGGTCTACAGATTGAGTTCCAGGACAGCTAGAATTACAGCAGAAAAACCATGACTCAACCCTCCCCCAAGAAAAAGATTTATTAGTTAGATGCTAACAGATTGATAGCCTTAAAACTGAATTTCAGTTAAAACTGAAGGAGGGGATGGGAAAGGGATTTTTAAAGGTGAAAACCACAAGAAGATATTCAATACTTATGTGAGCAAGCAAAAACTGTACTGTTCTGCCAAGATAAGTGGTTAAGGCAACTCCAAACAATTTTGGTGTATCTGTGTAAGCAAGTTACAAAAATTATCAAAGCAGTTAGTCACATCCTTCACCCTGGGCTGTGAGCTTTGAATTAACTCACAGATTGGGGCAAGTTTTAAAATCTCTCTGATCTTTAGTTCCTATTTCTTTCCATTGTAATCATTATTTGCAGGTTATTTGAATGGGTTTACATTCAACAGCAATTAATGAATACTCGGCATCAGGTAACATGTTCTATACATGCAGGTGATTTTAAGAGTGATTGGAACAGAGGAGGCATATGCTGTGTTCATCCTGCTGTGTTCTCAGTGCTGTTAAAACTCAGAGTCTTCAGTGTAGAGGAAATAAGAATAGATGGCAGGAAATAATTATTAGTGTACAAGTGGAGTGACTGAGAAAAATGTCCCATATTCAGGAAGAGAAACACATTGTTTATTCTAAAAGTAGGAAGAAAAAGAAATCTGATGCCAATATAGGTTTGACAGGAAGAGGTAAAAATGAAATTTGAGCAAATATGTATCTGTTCCACATAAAAATATTAGTATCAGTAATGTTGGCAATAGCATAATGATAACTGCCATTTAAAAGTAGTTTCTTATTACATCACTCTATCTAAAGTCAATGATTGGATAAATATCTCTTCAGTATGAATGAAAATATATCCCTCACTTATCACTCCTACTCCGTTTCCAGCTAGCGAAAGAGTATGGTCCTGTCTTCACTGTGTATGTGGGCATGAAGCCCACAGTGGTGCTGCATGGATACAAGGCACTGAAGGAAGCTCTGATTGACCAGGGAGATGAAAGTGCAAACATCATTACTCAGGAAAGCCAGCCAAGGCTTAGGTATTGCTGTTTGTTGAGGCATTTCCAGGATGTGCAAGTGGCAAAGAAAGTGAGATAGGCAAGGACATTGAGAAACTGGAAGTATGTATAAGTCAAATGAATAATTTTGTAAAAAATTTGGTAGAAAATAAAAATAATTAACCGAGAGCATTCAAAAAGTGTTTTCTTATGCTGTGGTTATGCAAACTTCTATCTACTTTGACAACTCCCCACTCCTCTTTCTTATTCCTGCTCCTCTTACATCCCTTCATTTCCCCAATACTCCCATCTCTACTTTCATATATTATATTATATTATATTATATTATATTATATTATATTATATTATACTATACTATATTATATTACATTATATTTTCTTTTTACCTCTCCTTTTTGATCTCTTCTTCTTCTTTCATGGTCTTACTTCTTTCATTACACACACACACACACACACACACACACACCTCTAGGTTCTCTATAAGTGAAAAAAAGCATGGTATTTGTTTTGAAGAGTCTGGCTTTATTTATTTGAAATAATAATTTACAGTTTCTTCCATTTCCCTATAAATGTGATTCCAGTTTTATTTATGTTGGAATAAATTTTGGTTAACACACATTAGTAGATTTTCATGGAAATTGGCTTGACAATTTAGTACACAGATACACCATCCAATGATGAATTCAGGCTCTGTTATTTTACCTTTTGTCATCCTCTCTTAACCTCTAGTGATCGCTAATGAAATGTGCTGTTTATAAGGGATCATTAACCCATTTTCTAAATTTATTAACATTATACATACTGTCTCACTCAAGAATTAAGTTTAAACTTGTTACTAAGGCATACTCACTTTATATTATATTCAGTAAACATAACAATGATGATACTGAGACAAAAGAAAGAAAAGAAAAAAATGGAAAAAATGACAAGAGTATATTAGCCATCAAATACTCTCCTCCATGGCCTAAGGTATGAATCTAGATGATTGTAGAAGTGTGTATAGTGTGGGAAACCAATATAGAAATGAATATTTCCACACTTGTAACCAATCTTTTATCTTTAAAAATCATGAGGAATATTTGAATGCAGCAGAATAGGAAAAAAGTATAGCCATGGTCTCTCTAAAAGAGGACCAAAGGGACACTCAGTGTTTGTGTAGTCTACTCATATTAGAAATGTTTATTCTCTTTTAAATTATTTTAGAGGTTATAATATAATTAGAAACATTTCTCCCTTCCCTTTCCTCCCTCCAAACACTCCCATAAAGCACACTCCTTGCTCGTCTTTAAATTCATTGCCTCTTTTTCATCAATTGTTATTGTATGAATAAATATATATGAATATGCATATTTATTCCTAAATGTAACCTAAGTGTGTACAATGTAATTTGCATGTTTATTTTCAGAGCTGACCATTTGATCTTATATAACCTATTAATGCAAAGTTGTGGAGCCCAGAGCATACATCTACAAAATTCTCCTGTGTCTAACTAAGACTTAGAGAACATTGAGGAAGCAGATGTGTAATGATTATAAGATCTGGAAGATCTTGGAGTTTGTTGTGAGAGTGTGTCTCCTAATAGTGTTAGAAGCTATACCCATAAAGTTTCATCAACATGATTTCGAAAACATGAGATCAATACAAATGAGACCCATAAATATGCCAAAGTGGATGAGGAAAAGCTCATGCAGTCTTAACCCTACTACACAAGAACTACAAGCAACTAAGGAATGCTGAGAGTGGGAGAAATAGTATTTCCCAGGAAAATTATGTTCACTAATAAGAAATCCTTTGAAAACTTAAGAACAGATGACCCTCATGTCATAATGAGGTACTATTCCTGCAAGTCAATCTAAGCTAAAACTAGTCTAAGTTGAAAATGAACTTGCCATAATTAGCCTACCAAACACCAGGGACTCACATAGCACATTACAGAATATGGGTTACTGTCCTCCATGGTTAGATGGCTAGTTAGGAGATTTGATTTACTGCTCAAGGAGAACATATTATAATACATGTCAATAAACTAAGAAAAGAGGAACATTTAATCTTCATATTATGGTGTATACTGATCATGTATCTGTTTTCCACTAATTCATAGAAGAGAAGTCAGAAGCTGAGCAGATGTAGAGGAATATTTAATTATATAATCCATCAGTATGGCTGCTCTAAGATAGAAAGAATGTTGGTACATACCTTCAATCCCAGGATTCCAAAAGCAGAGGAAGTACACATCTTTAATTCAAGTATTCAGAAAGCAGTGATGGTGCATGGCTTTAATCCCAGCACTTGGGAGACAGGAAGCAGAGCTCAGGAGTCCTGTCAGACAGAAAGTAATGTCTGAGATGAGTCAGAGTAAAAGGCAGGCAAAGTGACAAATCAGAGAAAGAGTTAGAAGAATGATTTAAAGTAAGGACATGCCCAACTCTCATTATGTAAAAGCATGCTCTCAGCTCATGCAATCTGAGGATGAGACACAGAGGGCAATCTGAAGCAGTCTCTTAAGGATGCAGTATAAACCAAGCAGTCAGACTGGGGAGTCTGAGCTGTCTGGGGAGTCTGTGGCCAGATACAGAGTTAACTTGGCAGAATAAGACAGTATAAGACAAGGAGAGTGAATCACTTTGAAGCTAAGCAGAGCAGTTCAGTCTGAGGCAGTCAGAGAAGTCAGAAAGAATCAACCACAGCCAGAAGAGTTCAGTCAGAAACAGTAAGCTGGCTCAGAAGGTCAGTTTGAACCAACAGCTTGAAGAATTTGAGACAGAGCAGCGAGTGAGTTGAACTAGAAGAGTCAGCGTTCAGAAGGAGCTAGTCAGAGTGGCTCCATCAGTGGTAGGTCATGGAGGCTGAGGCTGAAGCCTTCCCATCCTAGTCTTTGAACTTCACTGTGTGGAGGCCAAAATGCACCAGGGTTCCAGGACTAAGGGCCAGTGATTTAATTAGAAAAAGTGTAACGTGCCATTTGACCTGAACCAGTGGTTACACTTGAACCTGAATACAAGGCTACAAACAATGATAGTTGGAAACCAATTGTATGTTAGTTTTTGATTTCTGGTTTAAAGCTGCCCAGTCTTCTGATGGAGCACTGCGTCCTGGCAAATGTTATAAGGGAACTTTTGCACTTCTGCATTATTCTCTAAGACTCTTCCTTAATATTTTTTATGAGCTTACCTTTTACCTTGATCATGTTTTAAATTTAAAGAATATATGTTGAACTTTCTAGATGCAAGGATCATACAATCCGTGAAAGAATTCAAACAAGCAGAGGGTGAATACTAAAATGCAACGGATGACCTGTCAATTGCTATAACCTTTGTCTAAGGAACATAGTATTGTGAGATTCTTTCTAATGCAGAAACTTCTACACCATTTCCCTGTATCCACACCATGCTAGGCGATCACTTTACCACTCAAACATATTCCATAATTCACTTCCCTGGAGAATTGCCTCTTGATGATTTTTCTAAAATTCACATACAATCAGAAAAGCTAGTTCTGACTTATCACACCATAATTTATTTTCTATGTGATACAACATTATTGTCAACAAAATGTAAGAGACCAAAGATTCACAGAATTACTCTTGAGGTTTTGAGAAGTTAATGAGGGAAACAAGATCTTTAGTATGTGAAATCTAGAGTCCTGGTGGTAAAATACTAGGTTACATTAAAAGAGGCTTCAGGTAATGTGGAGTTAATACAATCATGTCTTTTATGCCTGCCAAGGAATCAGTATTATTTACTACGGTGAAAAATTTCAACTGGAATTTATGATAATGGATTATTTTGTCACAACAGGAATCATTTTCAGCATTGGCAAAACATGGAAACAAACACAGTGTTTCTCCCTCATGTTATTACGGTCTATGGGGATGAGAAAGAAAGCTATTAAAGACTGAATTCAGGAGATAGCCCTTTATTTAGTGGAAAAATTGAGAAAAACCAATGGTGCATATCTATTTCTATAATTAACAGATACAGAAGATGAAATGTTATTGTAAAAAGGATTTAATAAATAATCATGGAGTCAGAAGTATAGGTGCTCACATGACAACAGTGAAATGAAGTGGTTATGATGTTAGCCTTTCCAGGCCCCAGACTGATCAGCTTTTCAATTAAGTTTTAGTATTAGCTGTGGTAATTGCTTTCATGTGATTATGGAAAGAGAGAAGGCTACAAGAAACAGGATTTTTTGAAAAGATAGACATGGAAGTAGCACAGGAAATTCGCCTTACATTGATAGGCTCTATCTAGCAACAGAACCACACACCCAACTGCACAAGAGAGCTGAAAAAGTGACTAGGCATGTGCACCAGAAGAAAAACAGCCATTTTGATTGCATTAAATTTGAAAAGTAAAAAAAGTTGTCTAGTAACTTCTTGAGAAATGTTACAGGGTGACCGAATTGTCTAAAGTGTCAGATGCAGCATTCACATGGTAAAATACGACATGGCAGAGCTGCCTCAGTACAAGTCTGAGCATGTGGATATACATACACATGCAGGTGTGGGGTAGGGGGAAGGAGGAAGAGTGGGCAGGAGAACAGGAAGGGGTGAGGTCAGAGTCACAGGATATATGTGGTTCTAGAATGTCAGTACCTAAATGTTTTAAGAACATAATTAGCATAATATTACTTTATTTTCTGTGGTGAAATACTGTTTTAAAATAATATTTGATGTTTGTAAATGTATATTTACCAGTCATTTTGTATTATATAAAATGCAATTATTACAGACAGCATTTGTATAATCTGTTAGATCTTAAGATAAATTTGTAGAAATGAAGTATGTCAATGAAGGTTTTTTGAGTGCTATATAGTATCAGTGTGTGCATCAAGTATGTGCAGAAACAGAAAAGAGCATGTAACATGCATTGTGTATGTTATTTTGTGAGTTCATTTTCAGATGTATTGACTATTCTCATGTGTTTAACTTTTGATGGATTCTAGAGTGTTAGTAGTGGAGTAATATAGTATTCTGTTGATTTTGATGCAGTGTAGTTAGTTTATGCAGTCACTCTACTTCTGGCTGATGGGTTTATCTCATTCTTTAATATTAGTAACAAAAAAATACAGTGCCTAAAAGTCATTGTATATATTTGAGATCTATGTCAACTTCTTAGAATAATATTTTGGAATTTGAGTAAGTAAAACTTATTCAAATGTATTGGGTTTCATACACATATAGGAAGTGACTTTGCATATATAATATAATGTAATAATAAAATGTAATGATGCACAATGCAAATATTATCTGAAAATGGTGTGAAAGACAGGATTTATACTTGATTTTGTTTTTTCTCATCTCCTGATCCATATTCATTCATATTTGAATTCATTCACATTTGGCTTCATTCCATTTCTCCATTGGGCCTCACACTCTTAGCGATGCAATTTCTTCATTGGATAAGTCAAAATACTGGAAGTTTCTTTACAGGATAAAGACTGATGTCCTTATGACGTTTATCTATAGATCCAGCTTGTTGTTTCCCTATGCGTTTATAGTGTGGTAGTTGACACCACCAGAGGCAGTGCGCAGATGCCACACACTTCAAAGCACATGGATGCTTTTCATTAGGCACATAATGATACTTCCTGTAGAACCAGGGTGACATTCTACTTGATCTGAAAATGTTGTGAAAAATCTGAGAAAAGCTAAGCTTTGAAGATTCCATAATGATTAAGAGATAGGTCTAGGATAAGTCAGTCTCTAGACTCTAGAACAAGGCTAGCATGTGTTGAACTTACTTCCTGTTCTAAAAGAAGGCACAATGGGCCTTTTAGTCCATATGCCCTGATGATGACTATGGGATGAACCTAAGACTTGGTAATGTGTACATCTCATTCTTTAGTATTATCTTGAAACTACCATGTATACTTTCGCATATCTGACTATGCTTTCACTTGCTGTCATCCTTACACAAGAAAAGCCCATTAGAACTATCTTAATTGTGCTTTGGTAAATTCAGTTGCATTTTTCCTCTGTTTGTTAACCCTTGTCCCAATTACTTATGTCTTTATTCCATCCTGGCTTATGTGGAAAATAGCACACAAGCATATGTGCTTTGAAAGTTGAAAATACATCAGATTTGCAAAGAAAAATTTTAAGAACTTGATCCTTAAGCCTTGAACAATTTCATTTCTACTTTATTCCCAAATTCATGATCTCTTCTTTATTATTGTTATTATTGTTGCATGTATATAAATATATGAACATATGCATACACAACCTACTGAGTCTGTTTAGCATTGCTTGAATGTACATATGTCCAGAGATGACCACTTGTGATTGGAACCTCTTTGGGAATTTATCCTTGGAGGAATGATTCTTCCTCTCTCAGTAGGCATTGATTGATTGTAGCTCTTCATATGGAGCTAAACTCATGTGAAATTTCCCCTATCCTGGATCCCATTTCAACTGGTGTCACTACACTTTCTTCTAAATGCAACCTATTGTTGAGAGTTCATGGGTGCATTTACTCTGCCATATATATATAGGAGATACGCTTTAGCAGCAGATGTCTTTGTCCTCTGGCTCTTATGTTCTCTTCTCTTCCCTTTCTGTGGTTTTCCCTGAGTCTTAGGTGTAGAGGCTACATTGCAGGTATATCAGTTAGGGTTGGGTACTCCACAGGAATTTATTCTTGGCATTTGGACCACTTTTGGATTCTGTAATAGTCTCCATCTGTTGAAAAATGAAGACACTTCTTTGAAATATAAGAATAAGTATTCATGATATTGTTAAAAAAGAAATTTAAAAAAATACTTGAGATTTATATGTAGAAGACTATTAGAACTTGATTTTTTCACTAACTCTAATACCAGAAAGCTCTCAGATTTCCTACAAATAGAAGGAGCTGTATTTCCTTTTACATAGCAATTCTCAGCCTCTGTACCATACATTCTGCTTTGTGTCAACCCCCACTTCCTGCACTCCAATCTTCCCTAGGAAATTGAGGAACACTCATTCTCATCAATCTATCCAGGGCTGTAAATGGGAGATGTACCATGCATTTGATGAGAATGTAAATATCTCATTCACAAGTTTAAAATACTTAATGCACATTGACTCCTTTGAATACTTTCAATTTAATAAAACATATTATAAAGGTTTTTAGAAGAAAAGAAATTAATTTTAAAATCAGATTTGCATAAGCACTGTAAGGAACTGTCCACACTTAGATTTAAATTTCACAAATTTAAAGTATTTGTAAATGACCTATCTTCATGTATTTTTCTCTGCTGAATGAGGACTTTAGAAGCCTGGTGAAAAGAAGAAAATATTTGTAGACCACAAGTTAGATGAAGCACATCAGGCAGTTTATTTGGGGGACACTTTTATTACTTCATTCTTATCTCTCAGGCCTGTAGAGGACACGGTGATGATGCTGGTCTAGGTAGCTCACACTTCCAACTATTTTAATTTGTGAATTTAATATCTATTTGATTGTATATTAACAACTAATGTCCTCTGTTCTAGGGTCTCCCTGTGACCCTAACTTCCTTCTGGCCTGTGTTCCCTACAATGTGATCTCTGCTGTCATTTTCCAGCATTGTTATGACTTCAGGGAAGAGACAGTCTGAGGCTTCATGAAGAATTTTCAAAAAACTATTGAAATTTTAACCTCTCCGTGGGCCCAGGTGAGGTCTAGTTTTATTTATATGTGACGATGTGATGTGTCCCAAGTCTGGGCCCTCACCATCTAAAAGCTAACACTCAGGGTATGAGCTTTGTGGATCTGAATTCAGGTTTTTTTGAAAGGCTGGCACTTTGAGAAGATATGGGCAGTTTTCAACTTCCAAAAAAGGCCATTTGCGTGATCTTAGGAATATGGAGGGACTTTTACAGGGTGTTGAGCACAGTAAGAAGGCTGTGCACTGACTTGTGCATTCTGTCCTCTAACTCTCCCACTTTCTTGAGGAACTTTTCTTTCTCTTTGCCTCTTTTCTCCCTTTTCACCATCCCTCCTTTCCTTTATGATTTATTTCTTCTCTCTCTATGTCCCTCCTTCTTTTCTTCCTTCTTTCCTCCTCTCTTTCTCTCCCTTTCTTTCTTTCCTTCCTTCCTTCTTTCTTTCTTTCTTTCTCTCTCTCTCTCTCTCTCTTTCTTTCTTTCTTTCTTTCTTTCTTTACTTCTTCCTTTCTTTCCTCGTTTCTTTTTTTTCCTTTTACAATATACTTGGATGAGACTTTGCATCTGACAGGTAATTACTGTAATTATTTAGCCAAACACATTTTTCGCTGTTAGTTCTACATTTAAGGACCAGCATAGCAATTCCTTGGCTCACACATTATAACAAGCCAGTGAGAGGTTAATAATATATAATATGCTTTGTAACTTGCAAAAATTGTTTGTATTATTATTTTCTTTAAGATTCACTATATCTCCTAGGCTACCCCTGAACTCATGATCTTTCTGATTCAGCCTCCTGAATTGCTGAAATTACAGATGTGATCTTGTTTAATATTAATGTTTTTTCAAAGAGTTTTTTTTTATTTTAAATTATGTGTAACTGGGTGTCTGTGTGTGAGTATGTGCATATGTGAATGCAGGTTCCCCAAGTCTAGAAGAAGGCATTGGATCTCCTGGAACAGGAGTTACAGGTGGTTGTGAGCTGCCTGATATGAATGCTAACTGGGGCTTCTGCAAGAGCAACACATGTTCGTAACCCCTGAACAATTTCTCCTGGTAGAATACTAGTTTACATTTTGTCTTTTGGTTTATTATTTTTTTTCAAGACAGGGTTTCTGTTATAACTCTGGCTGTCCTGGAACTTACTCTGTGGACTTGCTGGCTTTGAACTCACAGAGATCCACCTGTCTCTGCCTCCCAAGTGCTGGGATTAAAGGTGTGAACCACCACTACTTGGCAGTTTACACTTTTTTAAAGGCAATTAAATTGTTGAGTTTAGGGATGTAGCAGGGGCTATATAGTAAGATTGAGGTTAACATGGGTTTCATAGTGATACCCTGTCACAGACAACGTTTCCAAAAGAAACAAACAACAGCAAACCAACAGCCTCAGCAAGCCAACTAAAAGTATGTGAAGATGGTTTGAATGTTTTTACGTTTTCTTTTGTTTACAAAATTTCTAGGTTATTTTTTGCTCATTCTTATTTGTTATAATTCCTAACCAATTTGTGAATGATCAACTCCATTTAAAATGTAAGTGAAAATGATAATATGAAGTAGAATAGAAAGAAAAATATATTATCAGAGGGCTTCAATTTTATCATTTCTTTTGGGAAACAACAATAACAACCCTTTTATGATTTTGCTCAGTATTTGAGGATAGAGCTGCAAGGTACAGAATGCATTTCTTACAATGGTGCACTGTCCAAAATGTTTTTATCTTATGCTGTGCAACCTTGAACAACAAATGCTTCTATACATTATAAGGGCAATATGTGTTCCACAAAACAAGAGCAATGGAGAGCAAATAGTTTACCCCCTTGAGTATTAGAGCAAGTAGTTGTAACTCAGCCATATGAGTCGTATTATTCTTTCTTTTTAATCAAAAGGGTATAATTACTATTTTATCATTATATATAAAAAGATGGCAGTTGAGTGTAGAATATCCCAACTTAATACATTTCCAAAATTAAAAAAAATTACAGATTTTAAGCAGCTAGCAACTGTGTACAATTTTAAAAATTATTTTTTGAGATTTTTTTTAGATAAAAATCTTTTGTCTATGGCCATACCACACTGAATGTACCCAGACTTATCTGATCTTGAAAGCTAAGCAGGACTCGGTCTGGTTAGTACTTGGAAAAGCGACAATCTCATCATTTTCCCCTTCCCTTTTCTCTCTCAAACTTCTCTCATGCATGTCACCCTCCTGTTCTCATTCAGATTCAAGGTGTCTCTTTTCTTATATATATAAAATTTGACATATACTTACACCATTGTCCTGGCAGTCATCTACTTCAACTACAAGGAACACCTAGTTGGAATTCTTTTCAGAGATGGAATGGGAGAAGAATGTGATCATTCTCAGCACCTTCTCAGGACTGAGAAGTCCACTATCATAGCTTATCCCCTGAGGATACCAAGGCCTCCTGAAAGGTGTCCTAGCTCTTGATTGGCTTCATTATTTTGACTGTTGGGTATAGGGAAGGAATCTGAGTTGCTCCATCAGCAACAAATGGAAATGGACCTAAGATGCTGGACTGAGCTTTTAACGTACTGTTTCTTAATTGGATCCCATTTGACCTAATTATTAATTTAAATTAAATATAATTACATCATTTTTTTCATTTTCTCCCTCCAACTTCTCTTATGTTCCCTCTTTCCAAATCATTTCATGCCCCTCACTCTGCTTACTCTTTTCAAACTCATGACCTTTTTAAAATATTGTTACATGTATACATGTGTGTGTATCATATATATATACAAAGAGATATAAATATATGAATACAACCCACTGACTCTGTTTAGTGTTGCTTGTATGTATATGATTTCAGAACTTACCACTTAATGTTTAGGTAAACAATTAAAAGACATCACCAGAGAAGGTTTATTCTCACTCTCTCAGAAGTCCTCAAGTGGCCTAGTTGTGCATGGTAGCAGTGTCATGATGCTGTGTCAGCTCACCAAGGGAAACACAGAGGCATATTCATTGGTGCAAACCCTGCCAGACCTCAGCAGAGGGAACCACTGTTGTGGCCAGCACTGTACTCAACAGTGGAACTCCAAGCATCTCAGCTCAGGTGTTTTATTGATTCAGAATTCCTCACGTGCAGATCATTAGCAATCAAGCGTCCCCCACAGAAATCCAACACCTGCAGACAATACAAAAGTCCCAGGCCTATGCATCCCTTTTTCCAACACTGCACAAAAACAATTGTTTTAAGCACAACTAAAAATAAATTTCCACAATAATTCCCATTTTCTGTATAAGAAAAAATGCTTTAGCTTTACGACACAATTCAACACTATACCAGCAAAACCAGAGGAACAATTCTGAGGCTTCTAATCTACATGACCAAATGACAATGAACATCTAGCAAGCTTTTCACAATATCTTTGAACAGAAAAAAAACAAAACAAACAAACAAACAAAAAACAAACAAATGATCAAAACCCTCAAAAAACATTATCAATGTTCAGTTATCTGGAATTTACTCATCATCTTCTGAGCTCCTCTAAAGGGCTTGGGTCACTTCTCTGGCTCTGCCCTCTGCAGTACACACAGCTTGTCCTTCAGGTTCTGGTTGACTCATACCACTGTTGCTGCTGTTACTGGAGGGTATCCCATGGTACTGGCATCTCAAAAACTACTGGGGTCCCTTGTTGCAACTGGAATACTCTTTCACCAGCAGCCTTTCCTGAGCTCTCTTCATAGTGCCAAGCCTCTACTTGTCTTCATTACCCCTTCATCTGGGCCTTCAACTACTCCTGAGGTGGCATCTTCACTAAGAGACTTTCCACCACTAAGGAGAAACATATATATTCTTCTTCATAGACGTCAAACACAACATCTTGAGCTTCACACATATACAATGCAGCTATCAGAAAGCTGTGAAACAGCAGCAGGATCTGCTCCTTGATCAGGAGAAGCAGTAAGCACCTTGCCTTTTCTTGCACCGAGCTGAATTCTTTATCTTCAAGGGCTTCCATTCTGTGGCTCTCCCTTTTGAGTCCTCTTTTTCACTTAATTTTACAATTTTCTCTTCATAGAGACTTATTTCATTTTTTCTCTCTCCTCTTCCTTCAGGAGTCTTCAATTTAATACCTTAATCTTTATCCTCTGGTAGTTTCAATGAACATACTTTAACCAGACTCTCTGAGGTCTGGAGTTTCTTTCTCTTCTTCCTTGTCTCCATGTTGCATTAGCTTGTGTGATGTCCTGCCCTATGTTGCAGGCACCATTTGTAGTAGTACACCTATGGGGTGGCTCAGCATGGAAGAGATGGGGGCATATTTCACAACTGCAAAGCCTGTCAAACCTCAGAGCCATGCACTGGAGCATGGGAAACCAACCAGCAACCACATCATGACTAAACTGTCTCTGTCTCCACAGACTTCAATCTCTGGTGCTCTGATGAGAAGTGTGAGCAACTATATCTGGTTAATTATATTTTTACTAAGATCTACTAATAGTAATACTAATAATATAAATTTACTAAATAAATTTGAACCACATTTATCAATTTACCTAACTAGCTATCCTCTCATCCATCCATTTAACCACCAAACCGATAACTCATCTATTACTCTAAATCTCCTATATCTGTTAACAACACTGTGAATCTCAGGCTCACATGTGTGAACAAGGCATAGTTTCACCCTTGAAATTTTTCTTTCCAGGGAAACGATTATGTTCAGGAGAAAGTCTAGCATGCATAAAGATGTTTCTATTCACCATACTACAGAACTTCAAACTGAAACCTCTGGTTCACACGAAGAACATTGATATAACCCCAGTGATCAATGCATTGTCTTCAGAACCTCCCCCTTTCCAGTTCTGCTTCATTCCTGTCTAAAGAAGATTAGATGCTGGCTCCTGCTGAAATGTCTTCTGTGATCACCCTGAAGCCTCCGTTCACCTCTTTCCACACTGGGCACATTGTTGCCCTGCTTCCCACCTTTCACCTCACCCTATTTCCCTAAGGTCCTATTAACTCCCATTCTCCAATTTGCAGCTTCATCACAAATATTTCTCAGGTTGCTTAATCTCTGAATCACAATCAACATCTTATGTGATAAGACGAGATCCCAAGTTTATATATCTATATCTATATATCTATATCTATATCTATATCTATATCTATATCTATATCTATATCTATATCTATATCTATATCTATATCATATCTATATATCTTCATTATAAAACAGAAACTATTACTATAGGTTGATTCACAGTTACTTACGTTCTTCATTTTCTCAGTAATAAACTTTATTTTGGCAGTATACTTGTTCTCAGACTTTTGTTAATTCAGGTTTGAAATGAAGAAAATGTGAGTTCCAGCACATCACGTTGGTCCACAAAATGAGAAGTCAAAGGATATGAAAAGAGAGTTTCAGGGAAGTCAGCATCAGTAACCTGCATGCCACACAGCCTGAAGACCCCCATTCCCTCTCCAGTACTCACTTAATAGACAATGCATCGTGGTACATAGTTATTATACCATTTCTGGGGACATAGAGACAGAACGATTCCTGAGGCATGTATTCCAGCCTAATTGGAGAGCATATAGTCCCAATGAGACACCTGGGCAACAAGTGGGCAGATCCTGAGGAACAACAACTATGAATAATTCTGGCTTCTTTATACATGAGTACAAATATGGCGCTGCTCTATACTTACGTGTGTACCTGATCATCCTCACAAGCCTGATATCCTACCACACTACAACACAATGAGAGTATAAAAGGGAGAAAGGTATAAAAAACACTCATGCTGGCCATCTCCTAGAGTCACTGGAAGTATTTGCATTTGAAGCAGTTAATAAGTGGCCAAGTTTGTTGCACCCTGTAGACATGCTATGGGGAGAAATCTCAGGAAGGAAAATGGAGGTAAGGTGGAGGTCATGCCTGCTTTGTTGTTTTCAGCAACATAACATAAACACTCCACATGTGCTTTTGACTTGATGTTCCCAGCTTAGACCTGAGGTGGCATTTTGCTTTCGTATGGTTAACCATATGCCATGTGCCTCTCTTGTCTCCCAATAAGAATAAAAGTTCTAGGAACTTTCTGTTATTTTTAGTTGCTACATTCCATTCCCTCTGCATTGAAAATTACTAAATGAGAAATGACATCTCTCATGAGATTTTCCTATCTCAGTCTCAAAGGAGCTATTTTGCCTGGCATTGCTAAACCACCACATTAAGTGCCTTATGCAGACATATGTCTGTACACCCATGAATGTCCAGCATAAATTTACAGAAACTGTGGAATGGTTGTGCTAATAATTGTGGAAAAATGTGGTTTTTGTATTTTCTTCATCAATAGATGTATATACACACTTGTCTTTGACTCCTGGTCTGCTCTTAAATATCCAGCAGTAATAAGAGGAGTTCAGGGTCTTCTCCATACATTGATGCTATTGCTTCTTGGTGCATTGTTAATCCTATCAGGCAAGAATAAGACCACTCCCAAGATTTGAGCGAAATTGGAGCAAGCTTGCTTTTTAATTTTAGGTGCACTGAGATTTTGGACAGAGACTGCCTCGTAAATAAGATTAAAGAGAGCACCCGAGAGTCCATTTCTTGGGCCCTTTTTCAGGGTTAGAATCGTTTGCAGATTTCACAAAGTGAGGATGGGATAATAAGGATCAACACAAACATCTCCAAAAACCACAACATGGGCCTCATGTGATTAGAATGTGTGACTAGGAGACTATAGATGTGGTTAAGGAAGGTGAGGGTGATCTCAAAGTCAAGGTAGTCAGGGTATATCAGATTCTAGGAAACAACAACCACACCTTATTTTTAACAATATAGGATAATGGAATCAGGTAGGTTACTCGTTTCTTCCCCTGTCCCCCCTTTTAACTCATGTATCCATGATAAATCCTCTATAGGGCACTACTTCTAGTTCTGTTTTCAAGCAGCAGTGAATCTAGTATTGCTTATCTGCTGTTGATCAAATTGGTAACAAATTGGAATGTAAGGACCCAATTATGATAACCTATAGAATTAATATTAGAGGGTGAATGCAGGGGACAAACCAGCTTAGTCATATTAGCTAGTCAAAATCTATTTGGGATATTTTGTCTATTTCTTCATGTAAATCATTAATTTGGTTGTCAACAGTATGAGGGAAATCTGAGATATTAAAACAGCACTTTCCATTAAATTGCTGGCAAACAAGATTATGTTTAAGTAACAGTTAATCTATAGAAGCTCTATTTTGTAAAACAGTTGTTTTCAGGTCTCCCATTTCTTGAATAATTTCAGCTAATATTCTTGCTCTAATATGAGTAGATTTTGAAATTAGATAAGCCATTTTAGAAATCTCTCTTTGCAGCCCAACAAGACCCAGGATAGGTAATAGAAAGGCCACAGCAGCAGGAAATTTAGTGGGATCTAATAGACATAAGAAATGGTCACATTCCTCAGGGAGTACTCTTTCAATTCTATTAATTAATTTTAAAGACTTGCTGAGTAAAATAGGTGTCACATGTCCTATCCCACAGAAAAAAATTCCATCCTAAGTGCTATTTCTTACTGAAGGAGAGAGTGTGATAATGAGTGGGATTATAATAAGAAGAGACATTTGTGCAATCAAAACATAAACAGTGAAGACAAAAGCACATTATTCATGGGAGCTTAGTCACAGCCTATACAATATTTGTGGGGGCATGCTCAATTGTATCGCATGTAATTCTTGTATAATTTTCACATGAAAACCCTATTCCATACAAATTTACTTTTAAGAGTCCAGGAATAGAGAGCTGTAGTTGTTAGCTACAATCACTTACCCTCAATTGAGGGAAAGAGAAAGGAAGGATACAAAGAAATTATCATCAGTTTTACATGCAGCCTTGATATAGGATAGGAGAAAGATAGAAATCTTAACAACCTCTTTTAGGCTGTACTAAGCTTGAAGAGGACTAGCTGACAGTGAGTCAGACTAGTGTCCCAGCTCACTATATATAAACTCAGTCTCTCTAACCTTTGTTCTCTTAAATAAGAATCAACACACTAAAGATGGACACACCAATCAATGAACAACCAACCAATACCTACCCTGGCTCTTAGGACTTCCAACCTTTATACCCTAAGCAAATGTTCCCATAAACCCAAGTGTCACACAATCCCAAGAACAAGCTACAGAGGCCAGATTGAGTGCACCTAAAATAATTATAGCCACCTGCATTAAGCATTCCAAATCCAACTCATAAACATCTATCTCACCTAGGATGGGAACATATACCTAGTCCATATACCATTTTGCATTTTTAAAGAAACTAAAATAATAAAACTTCTTTCAAGTGCTCTGCTACATTTCCCCCTTCTTCTTAGGCTATAAATTATGATATATTGATTACTTTTCTCTGGTCTCCAGGATTTTATTAAATGAAAAACTCCTCTGACACATAAAGTAGTCTAAACTGCTTTTTCCCCCATGGTCATACTTTCCTGGTTCAACTGTCAGGGTATTCAGGAGATCTTGATGGTACCCACAACTTCTCACTTCAAGTGGAAATTTCAGCATGCCATCTGTCTCACTGCAAAACATGTTCTGATTTCCATTCAGATGCCAATGTATCTTTATAATATGTGATTCTTTCTGTATTCAGATTTTTCTGTCTTCCAATGTCTTTCAGCTCATTATTCCTATCTTATTAACATTCAGAAAATTTAAAGATAGTAGTGCACTAGGTAGTCTATCTTGGGGCATCCTTGTTATTACTTTCTGTATTTCAAGGATTTCCTTTAATATCAGATTAGATCTTTCTATAACTACTTGTCCTGTAGGGTATGTGGTATACCAGAAATACGCTTTATTCAATAATAAGCATTTTTTTCCTTTTGCTGGAGACATACATAGGGGAATTGTCAGTCTTGATTTGTAAAGATATGCCCATAATTGCCATTACTTCCAGTAAATACTTAATTACAGAATTATCCTTTTCAGAATTCAAGGCAGAAGCCTATTGAAATATGGATCTATAGTATGGTGTACAAACTTTAGTTTTCCAAATTATGCAACATGGAATACATCCATCTGACTGATTTCCACTATTTCTGTATCTTTAGGGTTACTTCCATCAGGCAACGGGGCTTGGTTATACAAGGAATATGTTGGGCAGATTTTTATAATTTCCTTGGCTTGTCTCCATGTAATGGAGAAGTTCCTTTTAAAATGTTTTCAGTTTATGTGGTGCTTTCCATAAAATTTTGAGGTTTCTAACACAGTTCCTATTAGTAATTGATCAATCACAACATTACCTTGTGCCATTTGGAACTGGCAACCTGGTGTGAGATCTAATATGAGTAATATATAACAGATAATTCTTGTCTCAGATTGCTTGTGACTATTGCATAAATAAAGACATTACCCTTGAATCATCCAGAATGAATTCAGCAGTTTCTATATGTAAGATAACCCTTTCAGCATACCGAGAATCAGTTATGATAGTAAGAGATTCAGAAAAGTTTGAAACAGTGTCATAAGGATGGCATAAAACTCTCACTTCTGAAGTGAATCAAATGAGCTTTGACTGAATTTCCTTATTTTTTCCTAACTTGTAGCCTGACATTCCTGATTTATTGGTGTCAGTATAAAATGTAGAGGCTCCAGAAGTAGATGATTCTCTCATTACATGGAGGAGTATCTAATCTTCTTGATTAACTGAATTCATTTGTTTTTAGGATATTTGCTATTAATTTCTCCCTAATAATTTCTACAAACTCTTTACCAATCCCCATTATGACATAACGTCAGCAATTGTATAAGGCATCAGTATTTTTGGTGTATCTGGTCCTGACAGCTGACAAAGACTTATTCTTCCCTTTATGATTAAATCAGCAATATATATATATACTTAAAGATATAGATATAGATATATAATCTTTAAGTTTTTTTATATTCTGGTTATATGTTATAAATATCCAAAATATCCATTCTAAGATGCTATCCTCTCTCTGAATAAGAATCCCAGAAGGACAATGTTTGAAATGATAATAACCATAATACCAATCAGGTGAGGATCTATGCTACACTTATATGCATCTTGTAGTTTATTTTCTACCTGAGTTAACTCCTGCTCTGCTGCAGCAGTTAAGTGCCTTGGACTATCTTGGTTGGAGTCCCCTTGTAGCATTTGAAATAAATTGCTTAAATTGTTTGTAGTTAATCCAATTGTGGGTCTTTTCCAACTGATATCTCCCAACAATTTTTGGAAACAAATAAGAGCTTGCAACTGATCTCTTCTGATTTACACCTATAGCGGCAGAAATTTTTGTTGACTTATCTTATAACCTAGATAATTAATAGAATCTCCTCTTGGTATTGTTTTCAGGAGTTATTGTAGCCCCCAACAGGGTAAGATTCTTTTTGTTTCATCAAATAATTTTTCTAAAGTATTTACATCAGAATCAGCTAACAAAATATCATACATATAATGATAAATAATATGGAAAATTATTATTATATATTATATAACAATTATATTATATATATATATATATATGTTAAATATATATTATATATTATTATATAACAATTGGAAAATTGTTTTGAATTTATTTCCAAGGCTTATTACAAAAAATATCGACACAATGTTGGACTATTTAACATTCCATTTGGAAGGACTTTCCACTGATACCTTCTGACTGATTGTGCATTATTATAGTTTGAGTACTATGAACACAAACTTTGCCATGTCCTGCTCTTACAGAGGTATTTTAAAAAACAATCTTTCAAAACAATTACTATCAGATGCGAGGACTTTGGTAACAATGAAGGCAAAGGAATGGACTGTAATGGACCTATACGCTGAATCACTTTTTTAATTGCTCTCAAATCGGTTAGCATTTTTTTATTTACCAGTTTGTTTTCTTTATAATGAATACAGGTGAGTTCCACAGGCTAGTAGATTCTTCTGTATTCAGAGCCTTTAATTGCCCTTCTAGCGGCTGTATTAAAGTCTCCAACCTCTGTTTAGTTAAGGGCCACCCCTCCATATGGAGAGACCATTTTAAATGTAGGGCAGTTGGTATAGTTTCAGCAGTGGCTCCTTTTATAAAGTTAGAAGCTCAATACCTGTTGTGTCTAACTTTTCAACAGCTAGTACAGCCTGTGCATCTCCTCTTTAAAAGCTTCTTCCATTTGAGACCTTGTTTTATATCATTTTTCTGGGATAGAAAGTATATTAATTCGTGTTCCCCATTGCTGCAATAAATCTCTTCCCCATAAATTTATAGTTATATCAGCCACATAAGGCCTTAACTTTCCTATTTGGCCCTCAGGTCCAATATACGTAAATCAATTTTATACTTTGCTATAGGTGGGATAGTTTCCCAATTCTTATAACCTGTGCGGATACTTCTTAAAGGGACCAACTTGAATCCCATAATTCTTGGGAAATTATTGTTACATCTGCACCTGTATCTACCAACCCTTATATTTCCATGCCATTGATTTGAATTTTTAATTTTGACCTTTTATCATTCCTAACTGCTTGCCGATATACCTGTTAACCTGTGCTTCAAAATAGATCTGTTCACAGCATCTCCAATAATATAGGGAAACAGTAGCAGCTGTGCAATCTTATTTTCTGCTTGAAACTCCAGGTGTCTGGTTACATATGCCATGATTTTTATTTCTGCTCTGAAATCTCTATTTACAATTATGGGGTGTACATGAAACCCCTTTAATGTCAGGCTGCTTCTACCTAGTATCATTACTACTGTCCTTGGGGGAAGGAACCATAATCTCCAGGTGAGATCTTAGAGCATTCAACAATTGGGGATAGGATAAGCTGTCTGTCTATAGCCAGATCTAATGTAGCACTGCTCTCAGTAGCATCAGTCAGATCTCCAGCACAGAGTTTGGGTTTCTCAGTCTGCATGCTATGTAGGCTCTGACATGGTCGGCTTGCTTGCTTTTTGTCCCCATACCCAAGCTCAGCTCTCTGTGGCATTTCTTGAAGACAAGGGTAAGAAATTCCCATGTATATCTCTCATTCACACAGTGTCATGGCCCTCTGCTCCTTTTCTCTGACTGATATTTAAGAAACCACTGTCTTTTGAGGCATCTTGATTACAATCACTTTGCAAGTGAGCATATCTTCTTCAATTAAAACAGTGGGTATTATGATATTTCAGCTCCTTTACTATAGCTTCTCCTATCACAGTGGTTGTATAAATATGTGAACTGATATCTGCAGCAGCTTGAATCCACTGCTCCATGAGTGCAGACTTTACCTTTAGAGGCTTTAAAACCTTTAAACACTTGGTGTTTGATTTTCAAATGCCGTGGTTCGAATCAACACGTATCTTGCTTCAGGGTCTGAGATACCCCTGTTTATGTCTGCAGTTAGTCTCTGCAGAAAATTTGTAAAGGCTTCAATTGAATCATGAATGATCTTGCTAAATAGATGTGGATTCTTTGCCTGACTCTTCTACCTTCTCTCAAGCCCTTAAAGCTTCCAAATGACATTGGTTTATGGTTGCATCATCAGTTCAAACCTGCTCTTGTAGTTCCGCATAGTGATCCTCCCCAAGGAACTGAATTAGGTTATATTTATTCCCCTTTCCCTGTTGCACTATTCCATATTTTTTTCCTCTTCTCTCCACCAAGTACACCACTGAAGCTGAGGACCTGCCTCTAATATAGCAGTGACTAACCCCTTCCAATCATATGGGATCATTTGACATTGGAGTGTCCAATTTTTCAACACCTCTCAGGCATAAAGTGAATACATTCCATATGCTACCACAGATTCCTTTAATCTACTAACATCACTCATTTCTATTGGTCACCATCTCATTTTGTTTTATGCTTTGGGGTAATCTCTATTGGCTGGAATTTGCTGAATTTCCACAGGATATACTGAGGGCATTTTTGTGACCCTAGGCTGTGTTTCTTCCAGCTCAAGTGGTGCTGAAGGTTCACAATTAGACAACTTCCTTGTAGAGGGGTACTTGATCTGATAATTTCTCTTTAAGACTCATCACTTGTTTTCTTAACAGGAGTAGGAGCACAGTTCTTTCTAGTTCATCCACGTATTTCCTTTAATAACACCACCAATACTTTGTTTTCTTATTTCCCCCCGCATTTCTTCTTCTAGTATAGCCAATTTCTTAAAATTTTTAGAAGAGGAAGAAAAAATTGGTCTCTTTTGTTCTCCCAATGGCTCTGTTTTTCCTCTCAGACCCTCCCCCATTTCCTTCTGTAACACTTTTAGTTGCCTAGACATTTCCTTGATGTTTTTTGAGAAGAAATACAGACAAAAGAGAAGGTAGAAAAAGAATACTGGGAATAAATTATGATTTATCCCAGTGGCAACATCTGCCATTAACACCTTTCTAGCCTCTTGAACATTCATCTTCTGCCTTTGCCTACATGATATTTAAATTCAAATTTCCCATTTTCCTTTTCTATCCCCTTCTCCCAAGCTCCACGTTGGACACCACTTGTAGTTGTTAACTGCAGTCTTTTACCCTCAATTTAGGGAAAGAGAAAGGAAGGATACAAAGAAATTTTTACCACTTTTGAAGGCAGCCTTGATACAGAATGAGAGAAAGATAGAAATCTTCACAGCCTCTTTTAGGTTGTCCTAAGCTTGAAGAGGACTAGCTGACAGTGAGTCAGAATGGTGTCCCAGCTCACTATATATAAACTCAGTCTCTCTAAACTTTGTTCTCTTAAATAAGAATCAACACACTAAAGATGGACACACTAATCAATGAACAACCAACCAACACCTACCCTGGCTCTTAGGGCTTCCGACCTTTATACCTTAAGCAAATGTTCCCATAAACCCAAGTGGCACATAATCACCAGAACAAGCTACAGGAACTGGATTGAGTACACCTAAAATAATTATAGCCATCTGCATCAAGCATTCTAAATCTGACTCATAAACATCTCCCACACCTGGTGTGGGAACATAAACCTAGTCCAAATTCCATTTTGAATTTTTAAAGAAACCAAAATAATAACAAGTTCTTCCAAATGTCTTGTTCCAAACGCCTACTCTGATACAGGAGTTTTCTAATTGGCTTTGAAGTGCTAGATGGTGCCAGTAAATATACCCCATACCACTAGTTACAAACGGTTACTCTAGGTATGTTGAGTACAAATGAATCTTCCCTCCCTTACTATTTTAGCACATCTGTAATTTCCATTATCGTAACTTTTTAAAGAATATTTGATTATGTTAAAGTCTGTAGTTGGATTAGTCCTTCCCAAGTATCCTCCATCCGTAGGACTAAAAGTTTTTTGTTTCCCTTCTTTTCCTTCTTTTGTCCAAAATGTGGGCCCTGAGACAAATAAACAGTCTTTTGCATGGCAAGACAATATCAGGGTGTTTCCTGTGATAGGGGTACCTTTTATTTCCCTTGTAAAGGTGCATTTAGGTTCTCTTTTCATAGGATAAAAACAAGACAATAAAGCTGTTAACCATAGGAAAATCATGGTGCAGATGTCAACAGCAAGAGCACCATGTTTTAAGATTGTTAAGCAGTCAAAGCTTAGAAAATTTGATTTTTAGTTGTCCCTTTTCAGTCACTTTCCACCTCTGGATTTGTTGTGGGGTTTCTTAGGTGACTTTTTGAGTTGCAAGTGATGAACCCAGGCAGGAATAACAGCAACTATAACAGCAGTGGGTGTCTGGAGATCACAACATAAGGCCCTTTTCATCTAGGTTTAAACCATTTAGTTTTGAAGCTGCAGACAAATACATTGACTTTGGGCTGGTATAGGTGTTCAGGCAGATGGTACCCAACTGGTTGAGCAGCCTGGGTCTGAGGGAAAATCTTACCCAAGGGTAACTGCCATCTTTTAAGGATTTAGAGATTGGTGTAGGCAATTTGATGACAGTTTATCAGGTACCTGAGGTATAACAGGGGGTGATCACCCATACATTATTTCATATGGGGTGAATTTCTCTCAGTAGGGGGTAGAGTGAATCCTGAGAATGGCATAAGGCATGAAGTCAACAAAGTTATCTCCAGTCCCAAGAGAATATTTACTTAAAGATCTCCTTTAGAGTTCTGTTCATCATTTCTACTGTTCCTGAGCTCAGAGGATGATACATAGTATGAAGTTTCCAATGTATGTTAGGAGTCTTGAAAGCAATTGAGATAGCTTGGCATGAAGGTCAGGCCACTGTGCTCTGGGACAGAAGACAGTTCCAGTATGGTCTGGGGTTTGGTTTCTCCCAATATCAGAGTCTGGCAACTTGATTTGCATGATTGTTACCTTGAGATTGAGGGATTCTCTCTTTTTGTTGACCTGACTTATTATGGCCATTTCATTTGGTAGACAGATGACCTCCAGCAACTGAGTAATTTCATGCTTATTTTGATAGTCTTTCTCTCTGACATGTGGAAGCATACACAACACACACACATACACACACACACACACACACACACACACATCCATGAACATGTGCCATGGCAAAAGCATATTGGTTGTTTGTGTATATATTTATCTCTTTTCCATCAGTGTAAACTAAAGCCTGTCAGGACAGTTATTTCTGCTCCCTGGGCAGCTGTGCCTTTGGACAAGGCTTGTGCCCAAATGAACTTCTTGTCTGTGACCACCAATGAACCCTCATAGCTGGTTAATTTTTGAACGAATTTGCTGTCATCATGTAGTAATCCTCATCTCTGTGATAAGAGGAGCATCAGATATTTCAGGTTGAGTAACTTGGATGACATCTAGCATCTTCATGCAGTCGGTTTTTCAGAGTCCTTGTCAGGCAGCAGCCTGGCAGAGTTGATGTCCAAGGATTTATCAAAGGTTATTCTATCCTTATCTAAGAGAAAGTCTTAATACTGAGTTAGATGGACATTTGACATCCAACAGTTGTTGGCATCCCTCAGCAGTTTTCCTATGTATGTAGATGTTATAGTTAAATTCTGTCCAAATGTGAGCTTGATAGCCTCTTTTTCAAGAATCACAGAGAGTATGATATCCCTAAAACAAGGAGGCTATCCTGAAGCTAAAGCACCCAGGCTCTTTGAGATGTAAAATGTCAGCCTTTTTCAGGGTCCCAGGATCTGAATCAGAACTTCCTTGGCAATGCCTTTTCTCCGATGGACATAAAGATGAAAGTATTTGGAGATATCAGAAATAGTTAAAGTGGAAGGCCTAAAAAGTGCGTCTTGTGAAGTTGTTAAAGGCCTCTTCATGTCCCTCAGTCCAGACAAAAGGGGTGTGGCCACCAACTATAGCAGAGTAGAAGGGCTTGGCAAACTCGGCAAACCCAGATATCCAAAGTTGGCAATATCCGACAGCTCCAAGAAACTCCCTAACTTGCTTCTTGGTGGTTGGAACTGGGATTTGCATTATGGCCACTATCAGGCCCAGAGAAAACATTCTTTTTCCTTGTTTCAGTTCATACCCCAAGTAGGTAATCTGGTATGAGCAAATTAGGGCTTTCCTTTCAGAAACTCTATAGCTTACTTGGGCTAGAGTTTCCAAAAGGCCTTGAGTGGCTCTTAAAAAGTCTTCTTCACCTTTAGCAGGTGATATTAAATCATTCACATTTTGAGGTACGTTTACCTCAGGATACTAACTGTGGAAGACTTACAACAAAGATTGTGGGAGAGTTTTTGAAGCCTTAAGGCAGTCTGATCCAGGTTATTTGTCCTGATATCTGCAGTTTAGTTCTAGCCCATTCAAATGCAAAGATATGTTGACTTAATTTGACAGGGGGATAAAAAAGAATGTATCTTTAAGGTCTGATACAGTATATACTTTATGCTCTAGTGGTAATAAACTGAGCAAGGAGTATGGGTTTGGAATAATCAGGCAAACAGATTCTACCCATTTGTTGACATCCCTAAAACCTTTTACTGGTCTATAGTCTTGAGTGTTAAGATTTTTGACAGGCAACAAGGGATATTTCTGGTTGACTGGCAAGGAATAATTATGCCTACTTCAAGGAGGTGCCTCATATGAACCTTATTCCCTCCCATGGCTTCCTAGCTGATAAGGTATTGTTTTATTCCAATGGGCATAGAACCAGATGTTAGTTGGACTATGACAGGTATCACATGTTTGGCCAACCAGGAGGATTGACCTCTGGCCACACTGCAAGAATTTCTTGGGCCAACAACCTTTTCCATGCCCCTTTTATTGATTGGTTTGGTTTATAGAGGAGCAGATATTCCTCAATTATTGGGCAGTTATTGTTAAAGCCTTAGCATGGCCTCCCTACTGCAAACTAGGAGTACCTCCGGTAAAGAGTAGGGACATTCAAGAATGACAGCAGAAGACTGAGTCATAATTTCTAGTCCTAGGTTAACAGTCCATTCAGTTGTCCATTTACATTTTTATATCCCCTGTTGTGCCCTGTATTTCAGCTGTTTGATCAGTGAGAGTCTTAGTGGCTCCTGCAATACCAAAAGGGTAGTCCCTGTGTCCACCAGAAAGTGTACAGTTTGGCTCTGGTGGTGAAAGTTACCATAGGCTCCTGGGGACCTAGTTCAAAGAAGCCTCAACCTCACTAATCTTCTATAGCTAGCAATGGTTTGGATTTTAGGGGAACTACCTCTTTGGGTCATGGGCATTCATTTTTCTAATGACCTATTAACTTACAGTATGTGCACTGGTTCTTTAGTAAAGGTTTCCTCCATTCATCGTGGAGTGCATAGGCAGAGTTCAAAGTGGTTAGGGTTTGTAGTGCAGTCACAGTGGCTGCCCCATCTTCTTTGTGAAGAGATCCTGTTTGCAGTCTCTGTTGTCAAATACCTTCTGGGCTATTTCTCATATTTCTGACCTGTTCTTCCCTGCAAACCCATCTGTTTTTTGTATCTTTTTTACATATGTCAGAAACAGACTGTGTGACAAAGGTCATGTTAATCTTCTTCAAATTTGCCTAGTCCTTTGGATCTATAGAGGTGTATAACCGAAAAGCTTCTAGGAGGCACTCCAGGAAAGCTGAAGGAGAGTCATCTGGCCCTCTTTTACATCTTCTACCTTTCTTAACTTAGTGGGCTTTCAGATTGCACATTTTAAGCCCTCTAACAGAGCCTAGTTGTACTTATTGCGTGACCTCTTACCTCCCTCTGTGTTGTAGACCCATTAGGGGTCTACTTTGCAGAGTGTGGTGAATTACCTCTAGCATCTGGTCACTAGTCATTGATGCTATCTGGGGAGAGCTTTGGCTGCTCTCATGAGTAACACTTCCCTTTCTTCTGTAGTGAAGAGGGTACAGAGAATTTGCTGAGAGTTAACTCACATGGGGAGGTGATTGAGAAAAATAGAATCAATTAGAGAAATTAAGGAATCAGGATTAGTACTAAAAGATGTCATTTGGCTTTCCAGTTGTAGAGATCTGCAGTGGAGAAGTTAACACACAAGTACCAATTGTCAGGGGAGCAAGAAATAAAGGAAGTGCTGTCCAAGAACCTGGATCTGAGGAAAAGTCTGGAGTGCCTTTTGGGGAATCCTCTGGCAGGTGTGGAGAGTGGAGAAGACAGGGAATGTAGGGAAGAGTTACATGGTGGAATAGGGATTGAGACACATGGTGAGACACTGAAAATCTTTCTTATTTCTGGAAATATGTATCACATTACCATAGAATAAATTGAAACTTATAATTCATAGAATGCAATATTCATAGAATAGAATTTGCCAAATATGAATCATTTTCATGTGGAGCTCTCTGCTCCATAATATCTAGTAACAACCACTCTACTCTACTCTGTAGAGTCAAGATTTGACATATATATTCTACATGTGTGGCCAAATGTAGTATTTGTCTTTTGTGTGTGGCTTATTTCACTTAACACAAAAATTTCTACTTCTATCCAAGCTGTTAAGTGAATTTACATTTGAATGACAGTAAAACACTCTACTATATGCATGGACCATGTTTTCTTCACCTATTCATTAGAGTATGCACACTTGAATCATTTGCACAGGTTTTCTGTAGTGAAAAGTATCACAAGAAACAGAGTAGTGCATAATATCTCAATATACGAAAACTACCATTTCCCTTAGTATTGAATATAGTGCTGCTAGAATGGAGAGATGAAAAAGGCAAAAGAATGAAGTAAAAATTTACATAGGAAGAAATGATATTACCCCTAACTGCTAATGACAACACCCACTGCTTATTCAGGAGATCACAAGCCTGCCTAAAAGTCCACAGGCAACTAATGAATGCTGACAGCGGATAAACTGTCTTCACAGGGAGGACTTCATAAATTGGTTAGCGAATAACAAATAATCAGTCAAGTCACATACAGGAAAGCTAGAGCACACAGAATTATCAGGTGGTGTTTTATCTTAAGAAATATACGTGTATATAAAAATATGTATGTAACAATCATTGGTGAATGAAGACAACGCAAATGAGAAAGGCAGCTGTATGTTCACAATGGAATTTTATATTTATCCATAATGAGTGGAATCTTGTAATTTGTGCACATATATGGATTGAAGATCATTATATGAATGAAATACTCCAGACTTAGAAATACAAGTATCACATGTTCTTTCATCTGTGAAATCTAACATATACATGTATTAATAAGACATATATACAGTATTTGTAATACATGTGTAAAAAAGAGATGAGGGCAATTGGGAAGGACAAGGTGACTAGAGAGAAGACTGATGAGGAACCAGAAAGGAAGATAATGATTTCAAAGTACAAAAGTTAGATGAGTAAAAATATTTCTGTGAATCCTTGTATTTTTTGAAACACATAGTAACTGTGTCTAGATAAAATATTGTAAATAATAATAAAAACAAGCCTACAGTAATCAGGACTCTGTGATATTAATGAAGGATTAGACAAGCAACTAAATGAAAGATGGTAGTGGGCAAAGAAAACATTTACACAGGTGACAACTTATCTTTGGGAAACTCATTGATTAGCGACAACCACAAAGGTTCACAAATAGGTTCTTGCTTAAAAGCAATGCAAAATGTGGACTATTAGATTTTAAAGATCTTTGTTCTTAGGTTAATACTAGCTTGATTTTTCATATTCTATAACCCTAGATGAATGTCCTTCACCAATGAAGTTCCAATACAATGTCAATAATTTGTAATGTCTACAAGGTTATGATCCTCACTGACAAAAAATTCCAATAGCGATAACCTTTTTCTGGTATTGGGCTTTTTATTTGTTAACCTAAGGGGTCTAATAGTGTCATTGTTACCACATTATAGAGTAATTCATTAAGTAATTATTATATGTGTATATGTGTGTGTGTGTGTGTGTTTGTGTGTGTGTACTTGCTAGCATTCATAGGTTTGAGGTAGTATGAGTGATACTGGAAAAGAAAAGTCATCACCAATCTTATCCATCTGAAAATACTTGGAGCTACAGTGACAGCCAGCTGATAATGTATGGTCACTGGTGCAATAATGACCTGAATATCATGGGAGTAACACACTACTTTCTATGCGGATTTAAGGCACACTCCAGAAGATAAAACCAATATCTGGAAATATTATCATGTCCAGGAACCTGAAGCTAGGTAGGTTACAGACCGAAAGAGTAAGCCTACTACTATTATTTTAAAGAGATATAGTACATAACTGACTTCTAGTGTGGCTATTTGGTTTTATTTTTTTAACATTAAATGATAGTTAACATAGAGACTCATGACTGTTCAACATGCAGATAATAAGAGACTTCAATGTTTCAGTCCTGAATGGCACATTACCTTTTTCCCAACCTCACAGTCTATGACTGAAGAAAATCTGGAGTCATAAATATGTAAGAGCCAGAGATGGAGGAGGACTACAAGGAAGCATGATTTCCAAACAAAATGAGCAGTTGCACATGAACTGAAATAACTGTGACAACAAACAGAAGACATGTGCAAGTCAAGCCAGTCAGAACCCCAACATGTGTGTGTTATACTGGAGGGGATGATGACAATGTCTCGCTACTTCCTGAGGAGCTACTGACAATTGAAAGCTTCCAGGAACAGGAGCCATGGTCTTCTCTAAAGACATGTCTTCATTAGGTGAAGCACCACATACAAAAGCGTGTGCAGGCAGCAGGTATAGGGCTTATTAGCTTTAAGAAAGTGAGAACACAAAGTTGGAAGTTATGGAAGGAGCAGATCTGTGAGGAGATAGAGAAGTTGTAAATGTGATGTAAATGCAATGCACGAAATCCAAGGAATTAACAGAAAACATGTGAAAGGATCACCCTCTATATAAGGGATTTTTTTTAATATTATGTGTAGAACAGCCAAAGGAAAAATGATAAAATAAGGAGGAGAAAATATTACTCCAGGTGAAAATGATACTCATGTTAAAGAACCATAATGAGCTCATTTCATCCTAACCAAAATCTGTGCATATGCAGGACTATAGGCCAATGTGATTCATTTGCAAAGTCTGCTTACTTTGCTGTGGGTAATGGAAATCACAAAAAGTCTGGGTCATTGAAGTTCTACTGATCAAAAAAAGCAAACTTTTCTGAACTAGATGTAATAAAAACAATGAGAAAATCATTGACCAGATCCATGTTTATTTTGTTTGCCACTGATTAACGTTGTTATTGAACTTTAGGGCAAAGTTAGTAGATACAAGTGGATAAAACTGAATGGAGTGTTTCTATGCAGGGAATGAGGGCAGACTCAAGTGATGTGGACTCAAGGCCTTCTCTACCACCTGCAGTCTCTGGTTTTGTCAATGTTTTAAATATCTAAGGCCCATCTTCTCAGGCCCACCTGAGAATAATTTTGCCTCAGAAAAGAAAGTGGCATAGATGTAAAGAAATGTTGTGAGAATCAATTACAAAAAAATGTTAAGTAAGCAAGTATCAAGAAGACAGTATTCCACATTGAGGAAGTTCATGAATACCTGCTACATCAAATCTGAACAAATATATTAACATTGTTACAGAAGGTACCTTTGCTTGAACAATGTCATTTCACTCAAATAATAAATGTCATTCTTCTAGTATTCAAATCCCTTTGATGCCTGTCTCCACCCATTCAGTTCTACATACTTTGGTCCTTTACAGTAAAATGTTAACATCCAGAGCACCCACGATCTATTATGGCCACAGCAACTGCTCTGAATTTATCAAACTTTCATTATTGTGCACCAACTGATTCTGACTCTTAAAAATGAGATAATAAAAGGAACAGAGGCAATGCCTCTGGGGGTGGTATTTCAAAGTCTAGAGAATTCACTTCCTCAAGAGCTTTCAGATATTGACTTGTGTTCAGTTATGTTGAGCCAGGCTCCCTTCTGAATTGTTGGGAAGTAAAGTATCCTAATAGTTATTGAAGCTGTGATAAAGCCAGAGGAAGTACCTGCAACCACAAGATAATTCAACTCTTTGTCCTCTAGGAGCTGTGAGACTTTGGCAAGTATACTGTTACAATGTCATCAATAGAAAAGAAAAAAAAAGAATAGTCTGCATCTTCCTTGATTGTGTTTCACAGGGGTAAAACCCACCAAGCTTTTTAAAATGTTTTCCTATTTATAATATATGACTGATGTAGGTAATTTTGACTTAGTTACATTGCTCAAAGTATAAATTGTGGAGCTGTAAGACTTCCATTATTGGGAACATATGTCCAAATTTTATTCCTTGTAGGACCATTTAAAATAAACAGTTTGACATGCAAATTGTGTTGTGTGTATATTTTTCTAGCTATAGGAGGAGCAGAAAAAGAACTTTGAGTTTGAGGCCAGTCTGTGGTACATAATGAGACTTTATTGAAAACTAGACATACATTTTAGAACACACAAAATATCCATAAATCATCAACTACTATATGGGTACTTACACGAGAATTCAGACATTTGCTGTAGCCTGATTTATCTAAACGTTAACTTAAGTGATTGTGTCTCTTAGAATGTCAGCAGCCACATCCATAAAGTTACATGAAAATGACTTCCAAAACTTTACAGTGACACAAATAGACACACTCTCATGGGTGAATAAAAGCTCAGGAGGCCTCAAGTGTGTACAGGGAATACAAGTAATGAAAAATTCTGACAGTGGAAAAATTATCTCCAAGGAAGAGCACAATTGATTACCTAGACTTAAATGGTGCTAGTGAAACCATATGTACAATAAAAAATTTGCAGATTTAGCAAGGTGTATTTAATCGAAAGAAATATATAAGTATATAAATATATATATAAACCATTAAAGAAAAGATGCTTGGTCAGAAAAAGGACAAGCATATATATAAAATATATTATGTAATATATTACAAATAATATATATAATATATGGTTTTAGATGAGGGAGGGAAAGGCAAATGTGACATAACTATAATATAATCTGAAAAAATGAAATTTTTGAAAATATTAACTGAAATATTTTTGAAGAAAGATAAACATTGCATGTATATTTATATTCATATATATAAATATATAGTTAACTTATAATTATCAATATATTGAATATATATATTTCTTTGTTTACATTTATAAGCAAAATTTGTTTTCCAGTCAATCAAATTAAGCCAAATTTTCTAAAGGATACGTCTTAAATAAGGACAAGGTTAAGTAAGCTCTTGTTTGTCTTATCTCTGGGACAAAGTCTAGTTAGAGTAGAGATTAAACAACATGTAGCTGATTAGTCAGCAATGTACAAAAATTATTGATTCTGCAACTGCAAAATAAAAGCTCTCTGATACCTCCTCACATCTGTGTCAGTAAGAAGAGTCTCCATGGATCCAGTCCTGGTCCTGACAATCAGTCTCTCCTGTCTGTTTCTCTTCTTCCTCTGGAGACAGAGCTCTGGGAGAGGGAAGCTCCCTCCTGGCCCCACTCCTCTCCCAATTATTGGCAATCTCCTCCAGATAGATGTGAAGAACATCCACCAATCCTTCACCAATGTAAGTGTGCTTAATGCTCCTTAGGTACCTTGCAAATAGAGATATAAGTCATGCTGCTTTCAGTGAAATTCTAGTACTGGAGACAATGTTTTTAAAAATGATCATAAAGTAAAAAACTGTAAAATGGTATGTATTTTCTGACTTTTTCCATTAGTTTCAGTCAGGAATTCAGTAATGAGCATGATTTCAGGTTGAAGAGCATTTAGGTCATTGTATTTTAAATATAATCATCTTTTATGGATCTTTTACTTTTAGTTATGTATAAAATAAATATTTTGTGCACTGTAGTGTGAGGGGCTGCCTACATCTTGTTTTTTTGTAATATCTGCTGGTATTTGATATATGTGGAGAGTGTTTGATGGTTCATGCTCTGCATGTGCTATCAGTAGAAAACCTGAAGAGTTCTGTACCAATAAAAATGCCTAAGCAGAAATGTTCAGGGTTCCACTGTTCAGTATGGCACTTGGCATGATGATGGTTCTCTATGCTGAGGTCTAGCAGGGTTTGCACCCATGAAAGTACTGCAGGGTCTTTCTTGCTGAGGCACCAATTAAGTGTAGTACTACAATCACATTGCTAAAACTCTTGTCTCCTTCCTTAAATCCTTATTTTACCATCATTTTCTATTATTTTGGTTGAAGGTGAAGAGTGAGGAATATTTCATTCAAAGAGTCAGAGTTTTACACATGCATTATTCTTGGCATCAGACATTGATGAGTAACCCTGCACTGTTGCATGATTTGAAGTAAAATGTGGGGTCATTGGCTCACACGAAATGGTAGACATAAACATTGTGTCATATCATATGTGGTGGTTTCCCAATGTACTTTTTTGACTTGCAAAACCCAACCATTGGACCAAGAATGCTTCATGGTGAGATTATGTCTTTTATTCACAGGCGAAGTCCCTATGATATCAACTCTCTGATGTTTTGTAACAATTAATGATAAGTATAGAGTTATTTGTGGTTACAAACTTTATATTTCTATTCTTCATCACAGGGTTCCAGTTTCCACAGGGGTGTTTCACAGATGCTTCTGCGCAGTCATCTGACTATTGATGTGTAGTTGTATATGGAGTGAGCATTATACTGATGCTCAAGCATTCAGTAATGAATAAGCAGAGTGCCTGTTTTGTATTTTTACTTGCTTGCAGTAGTGGCCTGGGAATGAATGTAGAATTCTATTACTTCAATTTCTTTATGTATAACACAAAGATACTAAAAATAACTTAGTGTGATTTTTTTGTTGTCTTTGTGTCAACTGCCTGGGTGATTGCCTGACACAGAGTAGCTCCCCAACGTGTGATAATCCTTGTATTTTGTGGGTTATTTCTCTCTCCCCCTCAGCCCACAGAGGGACTTGCTTCTTTTCCACACAAGCAGCTAGTCTATAGGCTGTATGATCTACCCTCCAGTGGCTCAGAGAAGGAAGCACAGGGGCATGGGTTGTTCATGTCGAGGTACATCATTGGTTGGATAACCTTAGAATCCATAGAATGCAGAGATGTGCCCTGGACCCATCACTGCATGGTGTGATCATTTCATGGGGTATTACGGCTCCAGATTTGTTTTCGTTTAAAAGGCCACTAATAACTGTGTTTAATTACTAAGGAAGATAATAATAATTTGATTGGTAGTGATTTTGGCAGCATTGTTTACTAGTTGCTGTAACAGCTGTGTTTAAGCTATTGGGATGTTTGAATATCAAGGCATATAGGCATAATGGGCTTAGTCTAACACCAGCATGTAGCCCTGGCCAGAAAGCTGCAGTTTCTCTGAGCAATGTGTCTGGTATCTTGCATCAGTTTAAGCCAAAATGAAAGGAGGAAAGTAAATTGCTTGTCCCTGTAAACATGGAGATTGATAGTGACTATCCACTTCAAGCCAAAGGTGCTACACTTCTGTTCAATTATTAATTTCTATTTTAAGAAGAAGAACTCTTACCACACTACCTGAGTACCAGAAGACCACTGGTCATGTCTTGACCATGTAGGGGACCAATAGTGGGTTCTTTCTCTCTCCCTGTTTGTCCATGGAAAGCCTCACTTCTTTCCAACCCAAGAAGCTAGACTACCAGCTCTAAGGTCTAGCCTTACATGGCTAGTGGATAGGAATCTCAAGGAACCTCCAAGCAGGTCCCAGATTGGAGAATTTAAGAGTCTATGGAGCCCATAGAATTCCAGGAGCTGCCATCAGAGGGGCAAACTCAATTTATTGCAAGGGTTAGGGTATATTTATCAGAGTTCAGGGAATAATGGGTCCCCCAGTACACAGGGGTAATTCATAGGATAAAACAGGTGAGCAATTCTATCAATCACAGCTCACCCACTTAAGGTGGTAGAACTTTGGAACGCTGCTGTGGCTCTGGACTGTCAATGCAGAGGGGAAGGAACAGACTTTGCCAGCTTTCTAGGATGAGCATTTGGCTAGTAAGTACCCTCAACCCCTGACTATTGGCTCAACAGTTCCACGGGATACTACAATATGTAAGGTATATACAGACTTCAATCTGAGATTTTGTAGGTAAAAACATTGCACAATAAGATTATTAGTCTAAAAGTCGTTGACACTATTTTACAATGTAGAGATATTTTTTAGTAATATATGCATTTTTTTCCATTTCTAGTTATCAAAAGTCTATGGCCCTGTGTTCACTGTGTATTTGGGCAGGAAGCCCTCTGTAGTATTGCATGGTTATGAGGCAGTGAAGGAAGCTCTGATTGACAATGGAGAGGAGTTTGCAGGAAGAGGAAGGCTTCCAATTTTAGATAAAGTTTCTAACGGGCTGGGTAAGTGTACATGTGCTTATGTGTGTGCTCATCAGTATCCACAGTAAACTGAAAAATGGAAATCAGAAGCCAAACTTGGTCCCAAGGCACAGGTTGTGGCATTATGGCTATGAATAGTAATCTCCCTATTCTTTCTCTGAGATCTACTCTCTAGTCTTTGTTCCCATTTCTTTAGGCATTATTTTTAGCAATGGAAATGCATGGAAAGACACAAGGCGATTCTCACTCATGACTCTGAGAAATTTGGGCATGGGGAAAAGGAGCATTGAGGACCGAGTCCAAGAGGAAGCACAGTGTCTTGTGGAGGAACTCAGGAAAACCAATGGTAAGGGCAGATTTATAATCTGACTTTTACATATAGTTCTAGAATGATGTGCATGTCATATTGTCCCTATCCTTTTCAAACGTTTCTTTTATTTTCAATTAGATGTCATAAATATGTCTCTTTTTATATTTCAATTGCATTACCAAACCATGTGTTTCCCTTAGCACAAATGAAGCTTCAAATTTCTAAAGTACCTAAACTGTTAACACAGAGATTTTTTCTTCTTTGTATATTGTAATGCAATTTTACAATTGTGTCCAACTCTTCAGGCTCACCTTGTGATCCCACCTTCATCCTGGGCTGTGCTCCCTGCAATGTCATCTGCTCCATTATTTTCCAGAATCGTTTTGATTATAAAGATCAGGATTTTCTTAACTTGATGGAAAAAATGGATGAGAACACCATGATTCTGAGCTCCCCCTGGTTGCAGGTGAGACCAAATTCTTTCCTTGTGAGAACACACTTGAGGTTCTTCTTTCAAATTCAACATGGATCAAGAAGGGAAGGTACCTCTGTCCTGACTAAAATATTATGGAAAGAATATAGGAAGGGAGCTCTAAGCCTTTTGCTATATACAGAGAAAAGTGAAAGGCAAATGGCAGGATGTCTTCAGTCTTTAGCTTCTTATCCATGAATTTTCTCATTGACTAATACAGAACTGCTTTTATAAAGCACTTCTGTAATGGTGGTTTGTCTCTAAAAGGACATTCTTCTATTTATTGGCTTCTTTTCAATAATTGTTCACATCCTCATTATATTGCCAGATAGGAATATTTTAGTATAGAGGAACTATTCTCTTAAAGGAGAAAGACTGTGTGTTGCAATAAAGCTGCTATGAAATACTGAGTAGTTTTAGTGGTTCAGTGCATCATATAGAACTCTAGTGAAAAGGGTAGCAGGAAAGAATGTCCTGTGAATGTTTTTTTTTCTTTGTTAACCATAAACATCTTCTCAGTATGGTCCTAGACTGAACTGGCATCATCTGCACACTGCATAGAGAATATATCTGATCAAAGAGAAACAACAATGGACTGTGGTGTGCTATTGACATCAAGGCATCTCCAGGAACTCCACCTATTTCCAATTACATTTTTTCATATCAGAAGCTGTTAGATAGAAATGAAATCATCACACCTAGATTTCTTCTGTATATCAGGTCAACCAACCATCTTAACTTTTAGTGGTTCCCAATAAATATGGGTATGAGAAATTAACATCACATGGCATTTTAGAACATAGAACATTGTTTATATGAGTCATCAATGAGCTGTCATAAATATGCTTTATACTATAAAGAATAACTAATATGAAAATTTTATTGTGATTTTGGTCATTTGTTCAGAAATTACTGAACTTAATTTCTCCCTTAATTTAATATTTAATTGATAATTTAATATTAATAATTTAATATTTCTCCCTTAATATAAATAAACCAATTCCAAAGATGAATTTCATTCTCAACTAGATCTATAAATGCAAAGCAATCATGTGACATGATATAAAAATATCCTACTTACTTCATTACTATGTATTCATGTAGTAAATTCTTTCATTTCATTGCAGGTTTGCAATACATTTCCTGCTCTGATTGATTATTGTCCAGGAAGTCATAACACGTTTTTAAAAAATTTTGCTTGTATCAAAAGTTACCTTTTAGAGAAAATAAAAGAACATGAAGATTCATTGGATGTTTCAAATCCTCGGGACTTTATTGATCATTTCCTAATTAAAGGAAGACAGGTAAAGAGTTAATATATGTTTATATACTTACTGCCTGGTCAGTTTTTCATAGTTCATTGAATACTTACATACTTAGCATTGTTGTTTAAAAACTCAATACTGTCTTTAAAAAAATCAACATAGTATTTATCACTTGGGGGAGTTTCCTGGTTAGAGTGAATTTGCTAATTAGATCACATTGAACTGTTCTTTAAATTGAAAAAAAGAAGAAAAAACAGTCTAGCAGAGTAGAAAGAGAACACAAAAGACAGATAAGATGAGACGAATTCCAATCTAGTCACACATCATAAACTATCCTGTCTTCACATGAACATTGTCATCATTGGTGCCCAGTTGTGGATCACCTGCATGTCCTGTAGAACAAAATTCATCTGAAATACATGTACTCTTAAATTCTACAAGGGATTTCAAAAGGACTGAATTATGTAGAGATATGTGTTTCATGGGGAAGAGTAGATGAATGAAAGAGTACAGCTTTGGGTATAATATTCAATGAATTTTCCCCTCTGGGGTTAGAGATCATTATCTATTGGCTATGCTGTCTCTGTTGGTACAGTGTAATTTAGAAAAATGGCTGTTTCACTACAGCTTCATTTATTCTCATTAAAAAAAAAACAATTGATGATAAATATTCAGTTTGTTGTTAGTAATCAGTTCTGCTCCTTTTATTCCCATTTGTGTCTTTTTCTAGTGTTTCAGTGCCTGGAACACTATTCAGTATTCATTATTGAAATCTTGTATCAATGTTTAAAATCCATGACTGCAAGTCCCTTAGCTTTGCTACTTGTTTTTACAGACTGCTTGTGCATTCTGGGTCTTTCAAATTTCCCTATGAATTGTAAGATATGTTATCAATTTCTGCAAATATACCAGCGAGGATTCAAGGGAAGATTTTACTTAATCTGTCAATCATTTTAGGAAATGTGCCACTTAGAAAACTGAGATTAAAAAAAGTATATAATTCCATGTACTATGTTTTGGGCACACTGTGATGGGATTTAGTGCATCCAGAAATCCTGCAACTGCAACCTCTCCAGTTTCAAAATGTTCCATTAATGTATAAAGCATACTATAGCCCTTATCAATCACTGCTAAAAGCCCCTGGTATTATCCGTAACTGCTGGTGTGATACCTGTCTTTGTAGACTTTCCTATTGTGTCTCTGACAGAGAAAATTTATTTCTAAGCAGCTTTTAGTATATGTGACTTTCCTTTCTGTCTGCCGGCACTTGCATAATATCTCAGTTGTGTTTCTGAGTTGAGATTCTTCCTGCACTGTCTCCTTCTGTTACAGCAAACTTCATTTACAGCATGAGAACCATGAACTTATTCATCATTGATGTATTTTTGTGTTATTTCTACCTATAACTCTTCCGTGCTATTTATCTATGAACATCTGTACACATGTTCTTTGTGGCATGTTTTCATTTTCTGTATGCATATTTCTGATACTGGGGTTTCTGTTTCAAAATGAAATTTCATATTTACCTTTGTGGAAAACAGCTAAAATATTCAACAGTCAGTACACAGTTTCATAGCTGTACAGAATCCCTTATTTTTCACTTTTAAGTTTTATTTTATTTGTAAGAACATGCTGTCTGCATGTGAGTCCTTGTACATTTGGACATTAAAGCTCTTTGGGTCTTGATGTTAATGTGTGTGTTAAAACCTTGCCTATTCCATTGCTTTGCTCTGCAGTAGGTTTTCAAGTTTGAGGGTTCAGACCTCTCTCCACCTTTCCACTTGACTCTGAGGATTTTCTTTCCCATTTGAATCTTAGTACACACGGGAGTGATTCATTTGATTGCTGTGAGTAGTATTATAACCATCTTAACACTGTTGCATCTTCCAGTGCTATATGTGAGGTGATTTTCTACTTGTTTAGAGAATCTTTGTTTCTTAGCCCTACAAATCATTTTAAGTGTGTGTATCTATCCATTTTTGATTATGGAATCTTAAGTATTTTATCCTTATGCCACTAATATAAATGTGGTCATTTTTTTCATTTCACTTTAGATCACTAATTTCAATTGTTGAGAGTAATAAGGAAATTTAATTTTTTAGATTGATTGTGCTGATCTAATTTTTTAGTGTTTGTTATTTTCAGGGGAGTTCCATGAGATTTTTATATATGCTTTATACCATATTGTTGAAGTTAATTTTGTTGACATTAGGGAAAGGTAACATTTGTCCTGAAGAATGAGTATTTTTGTGTCAAATGAGTGCACTGTACATGCTTTTAGGTTTAGATGATTTCTAGTGTACTTAAAATCCTTTATTTCCCAATCAATTGACCTGTCTAGATGCTCTGTGAATTACTGAATTTTCATCATTTGAAATATCATCCTTTTATTGTAGAAGTATCCATTATTATTTGGAATGTCTACTTGATAGTTACAGAAGATAATTTTTGTGTTGCATACACATTTACAATTCCATAAATTTTCATTAATTTAAAGATTTTGTAATATGTGATATCCATCTTTGCTTCCTTTTAATTATTCTGATTAATTCTTTGAGAATTTCAAATTCTCATATGGTCATAGTCACTTCAAACTTCATCTACACTTTGCTCATTGCTGATCCACCTTAATCTTCCTATCTCTACCTGACTTCTTTACATTTAAGCATAACAACTTCAATTAGTGATGTCATTTATTCTGGTTACCCTCTAATGGAGCATCATGGACCTACCAAGAGCTATAGTCTTAAAAACTAAGTCTTCTTCTGAAACCAGCACCTACTACTCAGTTCAGAGTTGTAGTTCATAAACCCCTCCAATCTAGGTAGGGATGTTGAGTGGCTTGTTTGTATGCAAGTCATGTGGGGGTAACTGTAACTTCTGTGTGTTCATGAGGGTAGAATTCCTCTCATGTCCGGAACACTATAGTAGGAAACAAAGTGAAGCTGATGAAATGATCATATGATTACTGTCCCTGAGTCTCTTAATGTAATGGATTATTTTTGGTGATTTACATATGTTTTAGCACTTGCATTTTTTAAATAAAGCCATCTTAATCATGGTGGAAGATCATAGTGAGGTGATCTTGAACTTACCTTGTAAATATTTTTTTCAGGACTTTTGCAACTTGTTAATCAAGGAGATTATCCTATAATTTTTTTCTTGGTTCTTTGTCTGGTTAGGGTTAGCTCAGTGACAATTGCTTCTTAAAAACAACTTCAAAATTGTCCTTTCATATCATCTTATGGAGAAACTTGTGAAGTATTGATGTTTTCTCTTCTCTGATGTTTTGTTAGAATTATGCATTAAATCCTACTGGTACTAGGCTTTTTAAGTTGAGAGAATTTTAATAATGAGCTTTACTCCACTGTGCTCTGAGAGAATGCACAGTTATATTTTGTTTTACCTCTATTTGTTGAGAATTGCCTTATGTCTTTATATGACGTGAAATATTGGCTGCTAAGAAGAATGTTGAATCTTCAGCTCTTGGTTGGAATTACTGAATGTTATTGAAGACTGGCTACAATTTGATGGTCAGAGCTCCCAGGAGAAGTGTGGCTTCAGGAGACTAATGTATTTGACTGAGAGAGACAGAGATAGATAGATGATAGATAGATAGATAGATAGATAGATAGATAGATAGATAGATAGATAGATAGATAGATAGGAGAGAGAGAGAAATACTCATCTTTGTGCATCAACAAATTCCAACACATGAGGATTCCAAAGAGGAGATGTTGAGACAGCAAGGGGGAAACCACACAGAAGTCTCATGGATGGGTCACACACTCTTTGTTAAATCTTCTCTCTTCCTTTAAATGTCTCTCTCTATACCAGCTTTTCCTTATATCATCTCCATAAAATCCTGTCCATAAAATAATATATATGCACATTCACACACATCTTGTGGAAGAAGCAAAGCCTCAACACATACACAAACTCATTCACTCATTTATAGTGAATGAAGCAAAGCTTCAGCACAGTACATCTCTCTCTCTGTCTCTCTCTCTCTCTCTCTCTCTGTCTCTCTCTCTCTCACACACACACACACACACACACACATACACACAAAGACACTCACATACCTTGTAAGTTTTAACACAAATTAATGTCTTACCAATATATCTTGCAAACTTTCTTTTGTCAGCTTCTTCCTTATGGAAGAAGCAAAGCTCCAACACAGATAGTTCTTAAATACATGTCTTGTAAGCTTCCTTCTCTTTTCTTTGTCAAGGTTCAGCATACATACATCTCAATCATATATCTTGTAAGCTTTTTTCTCCTTTTCTCCATACACCTATATATCCTTTAATAGATACCCTCTATGAAAGAAGAAATCATATCTTAATCACTAGTCATGTTTTTCAGTGAACAATTACAAGTTTAATATTTAAAAAAAATTGTTTTGAATTCCCACACATGATTATGCATGAATACCCAGTTTTACATGTACTTCTTCCCACAATACATCTATATCCAAGAAATAATAATTTTTCTATTATAGATTAACAGAGTTTAAAAAAGTCAAGAATACTCAGAGCCAAATTCTATTGTAGTCGGCAGAATCCATGCCATAGTATCCTAACATATGCAATTCTTATTTAGTTAATACAGTTAAACAATTTTGTTATTAACTGGAAAAATTTTAAGTCATGGGTCTTATTGCCTTTCTTAAGAAAGGAGAATCTGTGCAGTCTACATGTTATATAGCTATATGTCCCCTAGGTAGACACACACACACACACACACACACAAAATCATTAATTTTATAGTTGTAAAAACTAGGAAAATATCAAATTACTTGTGGTCAAGTAAGTTCAAACTTAGCAGTGGGCACTGAAACTCATTTGTTATACTTAGGCTTGTTTCTCTTAGATGAAACTTGTGGGCCCCAACAACCAGGCTTTCTTTGTTCTTGTTCTCTAAACCTTTTTTGTTCTCTAACCCTGACCAAGTCTTCATCTACTAAAAATGTATTTTCTTATGTAGTTCCCTAGGTACTAGTTACAAAGAAGCTTGGTGAAACAACCTAATCTGATGTCATAGATTAGTTATTCATTGTGGAGTTTGAATAGTATTACCACTGCCTTTTAGAAAATCACCACTGTTAATATGTGTACCAACCACACTGCCCAATGAGTGGTTAGAAACCCTCATAGAACTTTCATACCACAAAATAAACAAGAAAGCACAACACTTTCACCACTATCGAACTACACAGAAGCAAGCAGTATTTGTGTGACAAATCTCTCTGAGAGTTGCTTCTCCAAGAAACATTCATGGGAGTTGTGCAAATCAATGAGATATCCAGCCTTGTTAACCTCAAAGCAGACTGGAAGTCTTCAGTGATGGCTCTTGGCATGGAATATTCTGTAAATGTCTGTTAGGACCATTTGATTTATGATGGAATTAACTCTAATGCTTCTTTGTTTAGACTCTACCCAGATGATCTGTCTGTTGATGTGAATATGGTGATAGAATCACCGAATATCATTGTAATAGGATTAATCTGTAGTTGTAGATATAATAATCTTTCTTTTATGAAGATGAGTGTACCTGTGTTTCTATACTGGGTAATTAAGGGTTATTGAACAACCTTTACTAATTCCTGTCACTTTGGGGAGGTTTTGTGTTGTTTTCATAGATCTCTTTTAATTACCTGTTCTGGAATTATTTCTTTATTTTCTGGAATGTGCTGGTTGTTTTAATCCTTGTCTTCAGATCAAAGTATTCCTTTCAGGATCCTCAGAAGAGCAGAAATGATTGTCATTAATTCCTGTGATCTGGTTTTACACAGAAATTTTATATTTCTTCTGCCATCTTAATGGATAGTTTTGCTGATTGTAATATTCTGAGTTGGTAACACTTGTCCTTCAGAACATGGAATATACCATTCTGGAACATTCTCAAAAAATGTTTATGTTGTATCTCCAGATATTGTTCTTATAGTACTGTCTGTTTGATTTTTTTCTTTTCTTTTTTTTTTCTTTTTAGACCAGGTTTCTCTGTTGTAGCTCTAACTGTCCTGGAATCCACTCTGTAAACCAGGCTGGCCTCAAACTCACAGTTATCAGCCTGTTTCTACCTCCTTAGTCTGTGATTATTGGCATTCATGCCTTGATTTTTAAATGTTTTATTTATTTATTTAATGTCTGCATTCACATATGCATGCCAGGAGAGGTCATCTGATCCCATTAGAGACGGTTGTTAGACACCATGTGGTTGCTGGGAATTGAAGTCAGGACCTCTGGAAGACCAATCTTAACTCTTAATTACTTAATCATCCTTAACAACCTTAGCTATTAACTACAGTCATCACTCCAGGATGGACTCCCTTTAAAAGTGATTTGAAATTCTCTCTTATAACTTTTTAAATCTCTGATTTCATGTTTTAGTCATAATATGTCTTGAGCAGATTCTTTTCTGGTACTGTGTATTTCAAAATCTGTATTCCCCCTTAAACCTGGATGAGCAACTCCTTCTCTAGTTCTGGAAAATTTTCTACCCAGATATTCTAGAGAACATTTTTATGCTTTGATATTTTCCTACTTCTATGCCCATATTCTGAGGTTGGGTCTTTTCAAGTTGTCCAATTATTCTCCTAATATCTGTTTACATTTCTTCTTAAAATTATCATTGGCCTTTACAGAGTTACCCAATACTTATTACTATTTTTGTGCTTTCTTTTGGTCAATTTACCTAAAGAATATTAATATTTTTTAAATATTTCATTTAAATAAAATATTATTCATGATTTTTTCTCACCCTCTCTTTCTACCAACACCTCCCGTGGCTCTATAATTCATTTGAAATTCATGAACTGTTTGTCTTTAATTGCTATTATTACAAATGTATATGTGTTACATGCAAAAATACAACCAGCTGAATCCATTTAGTGTTCATGGTATGTATATATTTTAAGACTGAACTCTTAAGATTTTATAACCTTTTTGGCACTCCACTCTGAGAAAGACAAAATCTCCCTATCTGTGTGGTTTTAAATTGCTTGAATCTCATCACCTATGGATGCATTCCCTAGAAATCTTCTTCTCACCAACATCAACATTTCACCTGGTATTATCATTATTTTAGTCCTATTTCTTCAACTGTACTTTTGAGATATCATGGTTTCAGCTTACCTATTTTATGTAGAAGAAGCCACTGTGCAGCAGACATTTTTTTCCCACTGGCTATTGCAGTATTTTCCCCATTTTCCAAGTTGTACCCTGAGCCTTAAGCATAGGTGTTGTGTTGGAGATGGTATAAACCTGGACTGGACATGACATAGCCGGTTGTTCTCTCCAATTTGGGTTATCGTTGTGGTTATGGTTATGGTTATGGCCCTACCTGCCATTTTAATCATAGTCAGGATTCTATGTGCACTCCCTACTGAGGTATGGAGCCATTCTAATGTTCCTTCTGGTTGATATAATGCCCCTATGAGAGTGGGTGATGAGTTAAAGATAAGGAGATGTACAGGCATTGTTGGATCATATCTAACAAGCAACAAATTCTTGAGGGCCAAACTGACAGCATCCAAAGCTTCAACTGCCTCAGGGAAGAGGCCTTGTGGAGAGGTGGTGTTTTTATTTCCCTTAAGGTCGTCAAAAATTGGTTGTAGTTTGCTGATGGAAATGAATGCCAAGGCTAGATCCAATTAAGGTTACCCAGGAAGTTCTGGAGAGAGGCTGGGGTTAGATTTTGACAGAAGGTGAGGTTAGATTTTAGAGGGCACATTGTGGTAAGTGATATTTTTGTCCCCAGAAATGTGATGTGCAGGATAAGTAGTATTTTATGAGGGGATATTTTAAATCTTAGGGAGGACAGTGAAGGTATTAATTGATCTTTGAGGTGGGAAGGGCATATGGAAGAATCTCCCCACACTAATATGGCATCCACGTAAAGGTAGATATGATGACCTTTATCTAAGTAGGGTTTTAATGCCATGGAAACCACCTCTTGGCAGATGGTAGGCCTAATTGCCATCTCTTGAAGAATCACTGTCCATTCATATCTAGATTCCGGCCCAAAATTATTAATGAATGGTACTGACAGTCTTGCGGTTGGAGTGGGATAGAGACAAAACAGAGGATCATTGGCAGGAATTGCTGAGGCAAGAGCTAGCCCTCTTTGGGTGGATCCCCTGGCCTTCATGATTTTATTAATCACCCTAAGTCCTGGAGTAGTCATCACCCTCCTGAGTTCTTTTTTATACGGAATGCAGGGATGTTCCATGGACTGGACTGTGGGATGGGTGGATGTGATTTAATTTTAATTGCTCTTTAACTAATTGCATGAACACTTCAAGTTTCTCACTTGACAGAGGTCCCTGTTGGACCCAGATTGTCTCATCTGAGAGCCAGTCTAAGCAGGAAGTTTTATATTTAACAGCTACGCTTAGGATTGCGGGTGATCTGGGAGACTTTGATGGGTATTATGGTGGTCTTTGGGGCCATTGACATCTATTTTAACATAATCTTCTTTTGGCTGACTGGTTATCACTACCTCCAAGGCCTTCAAAGTGTCTCTGCCTAAAAGATTTGTAAAAATGTTGGCTATTAGAGGGCATAAATTGCCCTTAGATCCATTGGGGTCTTCCCATTCATGTGCTTGTTTGGTAATGAAGGCTTGGGAAAGACCTCCTACCCTAATAAATTGGGGGCCAGGGATTAGTTCCCATTCCTGGGGGACTTCCTAGAGTTTTAGAATGATTTGTCTGCTCCAGTATTAATCAAGCATTTGAAGGATTTGTCTCATATCTGCATAGTAATTTTAGGATGGTAATCTTCTGAAATGTCAGATATCCATAAAGCTTCTACAGATGTTTTCCCTCTTAATGGTAGAGCTGATGGCTCCCCCTCTGTGGGAGCCGAGTCCAGCTGTAGTCCACTCCTGGGTCCTTGGCCTCCACGAAGGGGGATAAACAACGAAGTTTGACAAGTGAGCGCAGTACCTCACTCTTCTATGGGACCCTTTGGTTGATACGCTTACACACTTTAATAAGGCACATAGAATACACTTTATGATGATGATGACACGCAAGAGCATTTTCTTTAATAATAAAAATAAAGAAAATAGAAGTAAGACAAGTTAAGAGAGAGAAATTAACAATGTGCACATTGGGGAAAAAAATACAAGACTCCCCTTCAAGACAGAAAGCTGTCCTGACTCAAACAGCAAAACTGTAACTTCTTATCTAGCAGGTGTTCAGGCAGTGTTCACCTCCTCCTAGCTGCAGGCTTCTAATCTTCAAAGTTAATTCTAGTGGGTAACCTTAACACAATAGTCTATTAATGAATTTTAGGTCTGTATGCTTGCTACAAATAAAGGGAGGGCAGGCATTCAGGGGTGAATTATCTATTTGCTATTTCAAGCTTGCTAACATACTGTTGAGACTTAGTTTCTGTTCTTGACTATGGCTGTGTATCTATGGGAAGGTCAGTTATCAAGAATAATTTTTTATATCTCTACAGAAAGCATGAATAGTATTCACACATGCCAAAAAACTTAAAGGCCAGTAAGACTGTTACAATTACTTTGAGATGGCATTGCTCCTCTCCCAACCAGCCCAGAAATTGATTTGAGTTTTACTATAAGGCCAAAATAGACAATATTATTGATGAGAGGCTTTTGTCACCATACAGTAAAGATGAGAAACGGGCAAGGCAGTTGGTGGGCTTCAGACTCCCAGCTAAGGGAAAAACCAGGATCCTTGTCAAGCTGGTTACGTCCACAGCCTGGGTATCATCGGCCCCCTATACCCCTCTGTGAGTTTAAAAGTTCTAGTGGCCTGCCATCCTTATTTACCCTCCAAAGGAAGCCTTTACAGCATCGAAGACAGATGGTTTTAGGCACTGACTGTCTAACAGAGGGAGGTTTTTGTGGACATTTGTTCTTCCAATGTCCTTTCTCACCTCACCTAGAGCAAGTTCCTTATGTTTTAATAGCGGCGGCAAACACTCCATCAAGATTGCTATGTGTCATGAGGTCCCTATGTCTTGTGCTGCTATGATCCATTTGTGCGGATGTTCATCTTTTAGCCCTTGGCAAGCTAGCCTGGCTTCAGAAGTCATGCCTTGCAATATAATACTTTTTAGGAGAAGATCACGAGCCTCAGGGTCATGAATTTTTCTCTCTAGGCTTGCCTTAGTTTTCAACACAGAATCCGCTCTTGATTTATCTGCCTTTTGACTGAGGGAGAGCAGGGAGGAGGCATTATCTTGTGAATCAGAGGGCGGAGTGATTCTGTCTCATGCCTGAATCACAGAGATGCACACCTGATCATAATACCCTGGTGGGAATGTAGATTGTTGTTCTCCCATAGAAAAAGTTCCTTGTCCAAATAATTCATCATAGCCTCAGGTAACATCTAGTACACCATGATTGTGTTTTATGTGTTGTAGACATTCTCTATACATTCTCTATACAGGGCCTCCCATTGTAGAAAAAGAAGAGCTGCTAAAGCTGAACATCAGATACCATACTACTCTTGGGGAGTATTTAAGCTGCTGGTCTGGCTCTGAAGGAGGGATTTAGTCCAAGAGGCATGAATGCCATATTCCTTAACTACCTGTCTTAGTTCTTTAAGATCAGCTGCCTGGACAGGGTATGAATCTAGGGGCCTTCTTCAGGTAGTTACCAGGTTTACTAGAAAGGATTGTACTTCATAATTATGATCCTGGATGGCACAAAGCCTTTGGGAAGGCTGAGTTCCTGTCAATTGTAGGGTCACTGGGGGAAGCTGGGAGGAGGGTATTTGGTGTGAGGCTCTAGGGAATTCCTGAATATCCTCTCTGGAGGAAGTTGGGGGTTGAGTTGGAGTTTTATGGGATTCCTGGAGTTCTACCTTGGAGGGGTTTAGGGGTTGGGCTGGCAGAGTCAATATTGACTGAATTGGAGTATATTGAACTGTATTAGTGGATGGTCGGGGAGGGGATTATGAGTTATCCATTTGAGGGTGAAATTTATGGCATTTTGGAGAGCCAGGGAATTGGAAATATTCCGTCACCAAAACTGTTATTGTCCTTTTCTTGGGAAGGTGAGGACTTTGATTTAGAGGTGTCTGTGAATTTGCAAATGGTTGATACTATGCACAGAAAGTTTTGAGAGGAAGATTTCTTTTCTTGGGCTTCCCTGTTATGGATTTCAGAAGTAAGACTAGTCCATGTTTCAGCCTCTTTTAAATTTGCCTTCTCTATCCAAGGACTATTTTAAGAGCCTCTTTCCAGAAAGAGATAGCATTCTTATATATGAATTTAAAGTCATGTTTCCTAAGACTTGCCTGTGTTATCTTAACTTGGGATTGTTTTTGTGTGAAGAGTTGCTGCTTCCCCATGATAGAAAAGTTTAGAACCACCCCAGAGCTAAGGAGAATGTTCCTGTGTCATGTGGGTGCAGGGGATTCTCCAAAGACCAAGAAGGAAAGCTGACTGCAATTTTAATAATCCTGGTGACTGCTCTAAGAGATTTTAAACGGTCATTGCCAATTTTATTTATTTATTTATTTTTGATAAGTGAGTTTCTAGGTAGAGGCTATCGCTGACAGCTGACACCCAGTTGGGCTGTCTGACTCAAGCAGGGAGCTAAAAAGACCTTCAGCCAACACCATGGAGTCATTCCTGGCCAAAAGAAATCAGTAGTTTTAGTGGCTATCCCTGTCATTCGAGACAAGTTTATCTAAAAAATAGTAGGAAATAAAGAGTTAAGAGAGAATGCTTGCCCTCTTTGGGGAAGCTGGCTCCTTTTTACCCCAGCCAGAAGTACTGCTCTTCTGTTCCCTGTTTTTAATTTTTAGTTTTGAGAAGGAAGCTCTTACCATTCTTAGGCACATACCAGATGATCCCCTGCCTCCTTCAGACCACACAGGGCACTAGTTATCAGTCAGTTGGTTGGACTCTATCTCACTCCCTTGTCTCAATGCAGGACTCACTTCTTTGTGGCAGGCCTCGTCCCCCTCCCAACTGAAGCAGCCATGTCATTGGCTAGATGAAGGGGCCACTTCAAGCAGGAGTGGCAGGCAGGAATGCCTGAGTGGTGTGGGGTGAGTTTGGATTGGTGCTGGGAATCCAGTCAAGGTTCTAGAGCTAGATAGGATTTAAAAATAATATCCTGGGACTGCCATGAAGAGGTGGCCAAACAGTCAATATATTGCAAGACCTTAAGTGAATTTATTGGAGGTACACGCATGGGGAAAGAGGTAATCAGTCCTGCCACTCTCTGCTCAGAGCAGGCTGGAGCATGGACCCAGTCAGTGACACAGCAGGGAGGGGCCTCCGATACCAAATAGGCCCAGATCCTCTGGACTGTGTAAATCTAATTTTGCTAGCTATCATTCTTTATCACTTTTATACAATTTGAAATATACAGATAGTCTGCAGCAATTGAATCATGAATAACTTTGACAAAATATTAATAGCAGATCTTTCATACAAGTGTACCATAGTTAACATTATTTCTTTTATTTTCCTATTATTATTAATCTAATTTTGCGTCCTCACAAATAAGAAAAAAACTCTAGATATGAATGCATTTAAGAAATCAAGGATCTAATGAACTCAGGTAAGAAGAGACTTTTTGCAACCCAGTGCTGATACAGCAGAGTAGACATGAATCATTAGTTTACAGTGCCTGCCAATGTTTTAACTATGTTTAGTATGGAGGGTTTCTTTTTTATAAATGAGTCTTCTTATGCCCAGATAAGATATAGCATACATATATCCTTCCTCATATCTGATTTAATAAGTGGAAATAGAGAATGAACAAAATTAACTTCTCTTTAAATATTCTATGCACTTAATATTAAGCATTATAAACACTCACTCACAAAGACACAGACACAGACACACACACACAAATACACACACACATAGATAATATTGAGAATGCAGTTTTTGAAAAATAAGAAACATATGTATAGAAAATGAAATTTATATCATCTATACCAAATTCTCTGAAATGCTATATTAAATTCCACCAATACTGCACATTCAAAATCTTATCAATGAAATAAAGTTGTCCCAAATTGCATATTTTTATAGTTAGGTATTCCAGTAAAAATAACTCACAAAATTGTATCAAACCATTCTTAGGAAAACCATAATCAACAATTGAACTATACACTTGAAAATTTGGCAATAACCGGGCTTGACCTGTTCATCGCTGGAACAGAGACTACAAGCACAACAATGAGATATGCTCTCCTTCTCCTGCTGAAGCACCCACATGTCACAGGTGAGGACACAGGTGGTAAACCACAGCATTCCTATAAGATGATGAGAAGAAGTTGCTAGTGGGTGATGACTAAGAGAAATGAAGAGACCATGACTTTAGGATAATCCATAAAAAGTGGTCCACTGTCTAGGTTCCTTGGCAGGTAGTCTGTGGTAGGCACCAGCAGACTACATTAAGCTGTGTTTATACATTGTTTAATTTCTGAAATTCAGGATTTTGGAACATACAAATTCTTGTAGTCCCTTTATTCACTCTGATAAATCTAATTCTGGGGTAGAGAAAAGAAAATTCACCTCACTGAAGCATACGAAGTAATTCCAGTATTTTGTGTATTATCCTGGAAAATTTTACATTTAGAGAAGCATTCTAAATTGCTTGTGGTTTGTTAGAAATGTATTTCTACTGATGTCAAAGTTTGATGTCAAATTTATAGATTATGAAGTTTTATTACATTCCATAAAAATTCCATTGAAAAACATTTTTAATATACCCAAGGTATTTCTTTTTACAAATAACATTATTTTAGAAATTCATTTTAAATGGACAAAATTGTTCAGCATATAAGAAACACACCTTCCCTTCTGTGTACAGTATACACTGAAATGAAAATGGCTTGATTATGAAAAAATGTTAATGCATTTAAAGTAAAATAAGAACACGATCATAAACCACTAAGAAGCCATCACTATAGTACTATAAAACAATAGTAATGAAGAGTGAATAAAAAAGGGGACTGGAAAATGATGGGGAAACATATATGCTTTAAGACTTGCTAGGAATTAAGAAAAACAGTGTCCCTCCAATGTTCATAAACGAGTCCATTTTTTATCTCTGGAGTCTAAGTGTGAATCAGGTTGGGAAGATGGAGTTGGTCTAGCATCTATTTCCTTTCTCCCCCAATCTTGGAAGAGACAGTTTCCAACTCAAGAATGCAGAACTGCTCTAAAAACGTGAAAAGAATAATGTACGAGGATGAAAGGAGAGAAGTGGCAGTTGTGAGTTCCTAAGAAGAGAGTCTCAGAGGGCCTTTGTCTATGCAACTTCATCAATATCCAGAGCTGGATCTATCCTCCAGACAGGAATCCTATAATGATAATTGTATTTTGCTGTCTTCACAGTCAGTTTTTTTCCCCAAAGATTCATCAGAAATTATGAAATAAAATAAACAATAGGAGACAGTCATGGAATTTCAAAACACCTGGCCTAAATAGAAGCACAAAATCCTCAGGGAGATCCCTGATTAACATATGACTTATTAGCTTTGAGACAGCATCAGAATTCTCAAGAGCAGCTTATAGTGTCATAAGTGATAAAAAAGAAAATGCAAGAATATTCCTCCAAGTTTGTCTAAAGTTTACCCCCATTTTCTCTTTTTTTTTAAATTAAAGGCTTGAAAATGTTTTCTACCCAATTGCCTAAGATGTAGGCAGGTTTCAGTGGCTTCAGAAAGGTGTACAGTATAGGAGGGAGTTTCAGATGTTTCTGGGTACCAGATTCAGGAAGCTCTAATTCTGTGTGTACACTGTAGAGGCTGCAGGAGTGACCAGAGAATGAGGGACAAAGAAGTAGTATGTGTTCAGATGCCCTCATAAACTAAGCCTTTCCTTCAGGAATTGAAGCGTCCATAAGGATATTTAGAAGTAATTCTAACTCTTGAAATGGTAAAAAATACAAACTAAAGTGAATGAGGCTGGGTGGTTGTGGAGCATGCCTTTTATCCCAGCACTCAGGAGGCAGAAGCAGAAGCAGGCAAATCTCTGAGTTTGAAACTACCCTGGTCTACAGAGTAAGTTCCAGAATAGGAAGAATTTTAACGGAGAAACCCCATCTAGAAAAACCAAAATAAATAAATAAATAAATAAATAAATAAATAAATAAATAAATAAATAAATAAATAAATAGTGAAAAGGGACAACCAGTCAAAAAGTATATCAGTAGTGAACAATAATTGTAATTTTATGATTGCAAATAATGTTTATGTACTTACAATTATTCCCACGATGAATATTGGCTTAAATAAATAATCTAGGATTTGTTGTTACGGAATTGAGAAGAAATGTGTGTGAAATACCTATTTGTTGGTATACATTTATGTATACCACACATACATTTTATTTTATACCAATAATGAAATAAATATTGTCTATTTCTTAATAGATAAGAAGCAATTATTTACTATATGAACATATTTTACAAATAGTTGATACATGATTCTGCTTACTGTTACCTAAGTTGAAGATAGCTAGAGTATCACTTCAAATTGCACATGCACAAACCATAATTTTAAAAATAAATATTGAATTTCAACTGATATCTAATTTCAGATGTCTTTCATCAATGATTATAATAACTGTTAATTATATTCGATTTTATTGTGTAAAATATTTAATTACTTCTCATATTATTTGCTATCATGGTTCTAAATGATAAATATGTGCTAACGTATCAAAATAGCCATTTGATAGGATAATGGTATAAATTTATGCCATGTCAGTTCTGTATGTGTAAATTTACTCTTAGGCATAAAATATATCTGTATCAATGATGATGAGGCACATTTTTCATAACCCTGTATAACCCTGTGTAGCCTTGATTTAATGTAACAATCATGCCACTCTTCCAGGACCTGTGTAAAAATGCCTGACATAATGGCACACGCTTGTCATCTCTGCATGCATGCTAACCAGGGCTGTTTTCACAATTGCTTTTATAATGCTGGTGGGCACATTTGTCATGTCCTGGATGGGCCTGCATTGTGACAACCATGTCACTTCTCTCCAACCAGCTAAAGTCCAGGAAGAGATTGACCGTGTGGTTGGCAGACACCGCAGCCCCTGCATGCAGGACAGGAGCCACATGCCCTACACAGATGCCATGATTCATGAGGTTCAGAGATTCATTGACCTCATCCCCAACAGTGTACCTCATACAGTGACTTGTGACATTAAATTCAGAAACTACCTCATCCCCAAGGTAAGTTTGTCTCTTCTCTGCCGTACCTCTGTGCTCTTGATACTCCCAAGTTCACAGTATAATTTCAATAATCTCTAAAGCATTCAGGGAATGATAGTGTCACTTATAATTTTCTCTGCCTTCTAAATATCATATCTGTATGTATACGTGTGTGTGTGTGTTTGTGTGTGTGTGTGTTTGTGTGTGTGTGTGTGTGTGTGTGTGTGTGTGTGTGTGTGTGTTTTGTGTGTATGTATGGAAACCTTAGGTATTTACAATTTCATGTGATTTTCCATTTTTTTCTTTGTCCCCCAAGACTGCTCTTCAATTTTTAGCATTATTAGAAATCAAAAAAATAATTAAATGGAACATATCTTTAATTTTTCAATGTAATCATAAAACTATGCCATTAATGTATTGTGCTCTTAATTTTCTCTGTAATATTTTATTCTTAATGATATCACTTGGAAATATTGTTTTAAACTTTTACTGAATAATGATGCTCTCTCTTTTAAAAAATGGATATATACTCCCTTCCTACAATACAACCCTACTACAGTTTCACTCCCAGCACTCCTCTCAATACCACCCCCCTTACTTCTTCCCCAGATCCACATCTACTTTTCTCTTCAGAATAACAAAGTTCTCCCAGGAACATCAACTGATCATGACATAACAAGATATAATAATAGTCAATTGACCTAGGAAGTGATGTATGAATATAGCAGAATATCATTAGGAATTCATTGACTGTTGTCCTTATTTTATTGGCCAGATGTGTTTGGATCTCCTCTAGGTCTCTGGGCTATCCAGCCTCTGGATGGTGACCCTCTAGGAACTGTTAGGCATGGGATCCCCCTGGGTGACATGGGCCTGGTGCTTGTCTAGACACTGTTGGCCACTCTAATCAACTCTGTGCCTCTTTTTCCCTGGTACATCTTGGAGGCAGGACAGATTGTAGGCTGCTTATTGTGTCTGGGTTGGTGTCCCAGTCTCCCTTTGGAAACCTTGTCTGCTTGCAGAAGATGGCCTGTTCAGGCTGTCTAACCCCCATTACTAGGAATCCTTCCTAGGGTCATCCTTGTAGATTCCAGGGAGTACCTAATGTATTAGGATTTCTTATCTCTCTTGAAATGTTAAATGCCCATTGTGTCTCCCCACACTCTCATCCTCCCTTCTTCTGCCCCCCCAGTTGACCTCTGATTTTCCCATCCCCTATTTCACAGCCCAATGATCATTTCTGTTCTATGCCCCTTTCCAGAGAAATTTATGTATCCTCCCTTCTCTGTCGGAGCCCTACATGCCACTTAGCCTCTCTGGTTCTGAGGTTTGTAGCATGATTATCTTTTAGTTATAGGGTAATATCCACTTTTATGTGAATATATAATGTATTTGCCTTTCTGGGTCTGGGTTACCTTACCTACAATAATTTTTATGTGCTTCCATCCATTGGCCTGTAAGCTTCATGGTGTCATTTTTTTGTTGTTGTTAACAGAAGAATAAATAGTATACTGTATAAATGTACCACATTTTCTTTAACCATTCTTCAGTTGAGAGACATCTAGGATGCATCAAGTTTCTTACTATTAAGAGTTAAACTTCTATGGACATAATTGATCCATAATTGATCTGGTTTTACAAACCAGAAGGTTTGTAAAAATTAGGGCTTTCCTGATGGAACTCAGAATTAATTTTCTTGGGTAAAGACATAAATAAATCATAATGTTAAAAGATCTATAACAATGCAACATGCAGAGACCAAAATTGAGAGACAGCATGACTGTGCAGCATTCAGCTCAACTTTGCTGGATTTGTGTCAAACATTTATGCTGGATTTATGACTTCTGCTGAGAACATTGTTCATACTTGTGTCAAATTGATTTTTTAAAATTAATCTTATATCAGTGCATTTCCCCTAAAGTGCTTCTCAGCTATAAGAGTTCCGTGGTGCAATTTTTGGGTCACTTATATATTCATAGAAGAAAAATTTCTGAACCTAAAGAAAAAATGATTTCTTTTGATGCAATTTTTCTAATGCCTCTGTCTTTCTTTATATATGGTATGCAGAATAAATTGATTTGATCTTTGTTTATCTTTAATTATCTTTTCAAATTTTACTAGTTACTTCTAATGATTTATCTGTAAATGTATGTAGATTGCAAAGTACTTTCTGAGTTAATATTTATGTATATTTCATATTCTTGTCCTTAATTTATGTTTATGTTTTTATTATATCATTTGGTATATTTCAGACAACACTAAATAGAGATGGATTTTAATTTCTACACTATCAAAATCCAATGACAATAAAAAATAAGCAGGTCTGGTAGAATATGGGTCCAGTCAGAGATTTAAAAGGGGCACAGAAACTCAAAGTAATGAAGCAGACTATTCATTCATGAAGGCCTCCAAGAGGCAAGGTCAAATTGGCAAAAATATTAAGATGTAAAAATAACCAAATGAATAGGTTCAACTAGTCTAATGGGCAAACTAGTTCTGCTTTCTGACATACAAGATGCATATTTTCAATCTTCAAGTCAAAACTGATGTCTTAAGATTTTGTATTTTGATCATTTTAAGAGAATTGGCCCAGATCTTTTATGTTGACACAAATATTTCTCCTGAAAGTGTGGATATGCTTTCCAAGTCTTCTCTCTGCACCCATTGTCACTATCATATGCATTGGCTACTCTTTCATTTCTAATTATAGCTACTGCAAGTGCATGAATTCATTTGCATTTTTTCTGCCATATAGTCTGCATGACCAATGTACTGCATTTTAAAATATTTGGGTGCATCCTAGTTCTTCTTGAAACTTGACCTGTGAGGATTTTGATACTATAACAGTGTTGATGACTCTTAAGAAAGTAGTATTCTTTCTTCAACAATATATGTACATTAAACATATATGTACACATACTTTATACATATGTAGTATATGTGTGAGTAATACATGTATTTAAATATATATATGGCTGGCTCCATTTCAGTTCTCTTCATTTCTATATCTACTTAGTGGAATCTATGCAATGCAGAATAAGTTCTGAGTGAATATCAGACACTGCACATGAAAACTACAGAATTTCATGTGGTAACATCTTAATTCAGAAAGACTTCAGCTGGTCAAAACATTATGGAGTGCATTGCCATCTGATAGAGAGTTGGGGATGATGTGAGGCCAGTTTGTACTATGTGAAGAGAATTTGGCAGCACCAGCACCAACCACTTAAATCAGTCTCCAGAAGCTTTTCCTTATTTAGCTGTCACTGCAGTTACAACATGGGCATAACTAATTTTTTGCATCCTGACTCCCCTCCTCCCTTCCCTCTCTCCCCCCAGTTCCTCCCATCTCCCTTAAATCTACCCCTCAAGATAGAACAAAGAAAAGAATTACTCCTGACATCAATAATAGTCTGGGCAATAAAGTGAAAGAAAATGGGTCTAAAGGCAGGTAAAATGGCCAGACTCCCCTACTGTAGCATCCAAGAGTTTTGCAAGAACACCAAGCCAGTGAGTCATCAAATGCATTTAAGGCCCCCCTTAGATTCCATATCTGCTGCTTCCATCTCTGTGAACCCCTAAGAAGTCTTGCCAGTTAAAACTGTTGGCTTGTTCTTCTTGGGTCCCTGAATGAATTCTCTCTCCATCCAATCATGCCTCCCTCTCTTCTGTTCGGTTCCCTGAGCCCTGCATTATGTTTTCCCTGGGCATCTCTATATGTTCTCATCAGCTGCTGATAGGGGACTTTCTGATGAAGATAGGGCAAGGCATTGATCTGCGAGTAACACAAGACATCATTAGAAATCATTTCTGGGTTATCCAGTCTCTAGTTCATGGCTGAAGTGCAGTTTCAGGCAGGGGCTCTCGCCTTTGATATGGAGTTCTGCATGTACGTTATTCCAGCAGATCCTGCTAGACAGATAGACCATAGATCAGAGGTGTGATAGTGTATCACTCTCCCCAGTGGAAGCCTTTCCTGGTCACAGGAGATTGCCTGTTCAATCTTCTTGCCCCCAATTAATAGAGCTCCTTGCTCTCTCCAAAATCTCTCATAGATTTCGATGAGTTTCCACGAGATTTCTGCATCATGTCCTAGTTATTACCAATTACCTTTGTCTCTCCATATATTCTCTGTTAGCAGTTATTGCACTTATTAACTTAATTACTTAATTACTACTTTTTTAATCCCTACTTAATTACTCTTTTTTATTTATTTTGTTTTATTTATCTTAATTTTATTTTCTGTCTCTCCCACTCATTATTCCCTTTCATTATTCCTTTGATATTCAAAAATAGTCTCTTCTGTGTGTTTTATATGGTTATATAGATTCCATATAGGAGAGTTGACTTCTCTCTTCATCATTTGATTATATATGAATCATGTATTTGTGACAAAACCAGTGATATTTGTGTTTATAACTTTTTATACCTTGCTTCATGAATGTTCTTCAAACTACCCACACAAAACACATCATTCCATTTGGAATCACAATCCATGTGACTTGTTAAAACCATGTGATGAACTGGAGCAGCAGGTAATGAAACACTCATGTACAAACACAAGGAAAATGTGAACAGATTCAGAAGCATTAGCATCAAACACCCCAGTACTGACTTCAAATGTTGCTGAAGGCACATTTGCTAGGTCAGTGTGACTGACCTCATATTCTTCCATGTCCCTTACCTGGTCTACATGTTGAAATGCCCCTGTTTATATTTTCATTTAATCCTTCTATAATGCAGAAGGTGAATTAGGTTATTTCTTTTACATGTTTATCTCTCTGATTTGTTTGTAACTTGGTGTTTCTGTGTGTTGTTGCAGGGAACAAATATAATACCATCACTGTCCTCAGTGCTGCATGACAACAAGGAATTCCCCAACCCAGAGATGTTTGACCCTGGACACTTTCTAGATGGGAATGGAAACTTTAAGAAAAGTGACTACTTCATGCCTTTCTCAACAGGTAATACAAACTCATTACCATGTGTCTGAGTTACAGTTTCAGTTGTGATAAAACACCATGACCATAAACAATCTGATGAGGAAGGAGATTATTTCATATTACAGCTTTTAGTAAACCATTCAGGAAAAATTGGACAGGAACTCAAGGAAGAACCTTGGAGTCTGAAAGTGATACAGAAGCCATTAGGTAGTACTGTTTACAACTTCCTCCGGTTGCTTTCTCATTGCACACTGTATTACAAGGACAGAGGTGGTATTGTCTACAGTAAACTGGGTACCCCACCATTAATCACCAATCAAAAATGTTCCCCAGGCCTGCCTACAGGTTAATGTGAAGGGCACATTTCCTTGACAGCGGTTTCCAGTTCCGAAATGACTCTAGCTTGGGTCATATGGACATAAAACTAGCCAGTGTACTATATCCCAATGACACACTGAGGATATGTATGAAATTACCTGATGACTCCCATGAGACTGCTAGACTTGCTATTTGTGCAGGCTAAGAAATCTGATTCCTAGTGCCCATAGACTGTTCTTGTTGAAGCATCTTTCCACTCAAGATCAGGAAGTGAGCCTTTAGTTGTCATAATCATTTATGACAAGTGAAGCACACGCCATTTGCATTCTTTAGATATATCACAGAGATACCACAGAAGTCCTCACTAACTTCTTTCAGGAAAGTAAACCTGGCCTAGCCTTTCCTCACTCACTGTGGAAAAGGAGACTTCACTATAATTTGGCTTCTTCATTCTTGCTGCTTCCTCATGACTTGGCTCCACTGTGTGATGCAGTGAACTAGTGCAAGGAGAGGAAATCACACATTACTGGCCAACAGAGTTGTTAGGCAGAATTACTATATTCTTATTCCCACTTCCCTCAGATGTTAAATACAAAATGGAGTCATATTCAAATTCATGACATTGTTTTCCTCAAAGGTTATCAGTGATAGAGTTCAGGAACAAGAAAATGCAGAGTATTTAAATACATATTTTGTTGTTAGAATTTCTTCCTTTCATCCATCATGTTTTAATCAGGTTTACTTCCAGCATGGCTCCCCAATCCTTCCATAAGCCAGAGCACCATTCACTTTCCCAACTTCATGAACCTCTGAGTCCACTATGTGCTACTACTGTGTGTATAAGTATAGAGCCATGCACTAGAGCACGGGTAATCAACCAGCAGCCACATCATGACTAAATTTGCTCTGTCTCCACAGACTTCAATGTCTAGTGCTCTGACAACAGATGTGCACAACTATATCTGGTTAATTATATTTTAACTAAGATCATATGCTATTTGGGAACTAAATTTAAACCACTTTTATCAATTTGCCTAACTAGCTATCCTCTTAACCAACTGTCCATTTAATTAACCAACTAATAACACATTATTTACTTTTAATCTCCTATATCTTTTAATAGCACTGTGAATCTCAGGCTCATACTTGTCAAGGGGGAAATTTTCATCTTTGATATTTTTCTTCCCAGGGAAACGGATATGTGCAGGAGAGGGCCTAGCACGGATGGAACTGTTTCTATACCTGACCACCATTTTACAGAACTTCAAGCTGAAATCTCTGGTTCACCCGAAGGACATTGATACAACCCCAGTGGTCAATGGATTGGCTTCCATGCCTCCCCCTTTCCAGCTTTGCTTCATTCCTGTCTGAAGAAGATCGGATGCCTGGATCCTGCTGAAATGTCTTCTGTGATCACCGTGATGCCTTCTTTCACCTCTTTGCACACTGGGCACACTCTTGCCCTGCTCCTCACCTCTCCCCTCTCCTTAATTCCCTAAGGTCCTATGAACACCCATTCTCAAATTTGTAGTTTTGTTATGAGTATATCTCTTGTTTCCTAGTCTCTTAAGCACTGTTAACACTTCTGGTGATATCTGTGTCTGAACCCAAGTTATTGATATGGCTTTATTATAAAACAGAAAATATTACTATAGGTTAATTCACAGTCATTTCTGTTCTTCATTTTCTCAGTAATAAACTTTTTTCAATATTCCTCTTCTCAGACTTTTGTTAATTCAGGTTAGAAATGAAAGAAATGTGAGTCCCAGCACATACTGTTGGTCCACAAAATGAGAAGTCAAAGCATGTGAAAAGAGAGTTTCAGAGAGGTCAGAATCAGTAACCTGCATGCCACACAGGCTGAGGACCTACATTCCCTCTCCAGTACTCACTTAATAGACCATGCCTGTTTTTGTGTGGTTAGTATAACAGCCATGGTGAGACAGAGACAGGAGGATGCCTGAGGCTCGTTGCACATGTAATCCACCTCGTCAGAGAACAAGTGTACAGATCCTGACAAACGACAACTATGAGTAATTCTGGCTTCCTTATACAGGAGTACACACATAAACATGCTCTGTATTTATGCGGGCACCTGAGCATCCTCACAAGACTGGCACCCAACCACCTCACAACACAATGAGAGTATAAAGGGGAGAAAGGTATAAAATCACTCAGGCTGGCCATCACCTAGAGTCACTGTTTAAGTTTCCCTGGTCCTGTGCACGAACTGCTGATCTGCCACATCAGCTGGGTTCCCCCATGCACATTGCTGATGTCTGACCCACAGCAACCTCGTTTCCACCCCTTGGCCAAGAGGGTGGAGTTCGGGTTTGAACAGAGGAAAAACACTCGGAAACTGAGGCATGAGTCTCGAGGAATTTCTCGTGGGTTCTGACCACCATGGCCTGAAAATAGGGGACAAGACTCAAAAGGAAGCCTCGGGAGACATAGCTGGTGGATGCCAATCTCGTTTATTGGCAGGCTTTAACCTGTTTTGGAGGAGGCGGGGTCCCAGTACTCTGGGTGGAGAAGTCCCATTAGCATGGGGCAGGGCACGCCCCAGAGGTGGGAGAGAAAGGCATCTAATCAATGAATGGATCCAGGTGCAGTGGAGACAAGCATGTTCCTTCTGCCAGGATCTGTCCAGGGCTGAAAGAAGAGGAGGTTGCTGAGAGTCCATTCCTCTCACCTTTGCAGGGAATGGAGGTGCTTTTCAGCCACTTCGACTGCTCCTTTAGCTCACATCACTGGAAGTACTAGCATTGGAAACAGTTTATATGTAGCCAAGTTGGCTACACCCTGTAGGCATGCTGTGGGGAGAAGTCTCAGGGAAGAATACAGAAGCAGGGTGGAGGTCATGTCTGCTTTGTTGTTTTCAGAAATGTGCTTTTGACTTGATGTTTCCAACTTAGACCTGAGCATATATTTTGCTTTCCTACGGTTAACCATATGCTCTGTGCCTCTCTTCTCTCACAGCAAGAATAACGCTTCAAGAAAGAGTCAAGTTCCTGTTATTTCTAGTTGCTATATTCCATTCCCACCTCATTTAATGTTACTAAATGAGAAATGACACCACTCATAAGATCTTCTTTTATCAGTTCCAAATAGCTATTTTGCCTGGTATTGTTAAGCTACCATATTAAGTGCCTTATGCACACATATGGCTGTACACACATGAATGCCCAGCATGAACTTACAGAAGCTATAGAATATATGCACTGATTATTGTGGTAAATATGTGGTTTTTGTATTTTCTTCATCAATAGATGTAGATACACACAGAAATGTCTTTGACTCCTGGTCTCCTCTTAATACAATACCAAGAGGAGTTGAAGATCTGTTCCATACATTAATGCTGTTGTTTCTGGGCACATTGTTAATCCCATCAAGCAATAATAAGATACTACGAAGATTTGAGCCAAATTGGAGCAAGCTTGCTTTTTAATTTTAGGTGCACTGAGATTTGGCCAGAGACTGCCTCCTAAATGATGTTAAAGAGAGCAGAGTCCATTTCTTGGGCCCCTTTTAAGGAATAAAATGATGTGTAGGTTTTACAGAGTGAGAAACTGGTTTAATAAAGAAGTACAGAAAAATCTCCAAAAACCACAACATGGGCCTCATGTGATTAGGATGTGTACTAGAGAGGGTGCAGGAGGGTGGTTAAGGAGGGTGAGTCCAGCTCTAGTCCACTCGGGGGTCCTTGGACTCCACGAAGGGGGATAAACAACGAAGTTATTACAAGTGAGTGTAGTACCTCACTCTTTTATGGGACCCTTTGGTTGATACACTTATGCGCTTTAAAGAGACACATAGAATACACTTTATAATGATAATGACATGCAAGAGCATTTTCTTTAATAATCTAAATAAAGAAATTAAAAGTAAGAAATGTAAGAGAGAAAAATTAACAATGTGCACATTGGGGAAAAATTACAAGATTCCTCTCAAGACAGAAATCTCTCCTTACTGAAATAGCAAAACCTTGCTAACTTCTTATCTAACAGGAATGCAGATGTACAGGCATACAACAATGCAAGAATGTTCATCTCCTCCTGGTTGCAAGCTTCTTATCTTCAAGATTAATTTTAGTGGGTAGCCTTAACACAATAGTCTATTAATGAATAGCTGAATTTTAGGTCTGTATGCTTGCTACAAATAAAGGGGGACAGGCATTCAGGGGAGAGTTGTCTATTTGCTTTTTCAAGCTTGCTAACATACTGTCCTCTGTTTCTGTTCTTGACTAAGGCTTTGTCTCTATAGGAAGGTCAGTTTTACCAAGAATAATTTTTATATCTCTACAGAAAGCATGAATAGTATTCACACATGCCAAAAAACTTGAAGGCCAGTAAGACTGTTACAATTGCTTAGAGTTAAGATGGCATTGCTCCTCTCCCAGCCAGCCCAGGAATAGATTTGAGTTTTACTATAAGGCCAAAATAGACAATATTATTGATGAGAGGCTTTTGTCACTATTCTTTAAAGATGAGAAAGGGGCAAGGCAGTTTGTGGGCTTCAGACTCCCAGCTAAGGGAAAAACCAGGATCCTTGTCAAGCTGGTTACGCCCACAGCCTGGGTATCATCGGTCCCCAGCAGTCATGGATTGGGGTAGTTCAGAGTCTAGGAAACCACAACAACAACAAACCAATAGCAACTTACTTTTAATACTACAGCATAACGGAATCAAGCAGGCTCTTTGTCTCCAAACCCCTCCCTCCTGCCATCCCTTTGACTCATATCCATGACAAATCCTTGATAAGGAACTGTTTCTATTGATGTTTTCTAGTTATGAGAACAGTTTTTCTCAGCGCTCCCATTTCTTGATTAATTTCAGCTAATACTCTTGCTGTGATATGAGTAGTTTTTGAAATTAGACAAGCCATTTTAGAAACCTCTCTTTGTAGCCTAACAACAAGTCCTGGGACATGTAACAGAAAGTTCACAGTAGTTGCAAATGTAGTAGAATCTAATAGATATAAGGAATGGCCACAATCCTCAGGGAGGGCACCTTTCAATTCTATTAGTTGATTGTAAAGACTTGCTGAATATAGTACTATCACATGTCTTATCCCACATGACCCTTATACTCTGCAGGGAGCACAGAATAAGGATCATTTTCACAGAAAAAAATTCCATCCTAAGGACAATTGCTCATCAAAATGGAGGGTGTGATAAGATGTGTAATTTCAATAAGAAAGGACATTCGTGTAATTAAAATATAAACAGTGAGGAAAAAACACATTATTTATGGGAATTTTAATTTATTTGTGATGACCTGTTCAATCGTATTGCTTGTAATTCCCGAATAATTTTCATATGAAATCCCTATTCCATAAAAATTTCTTTTTTAAGAGCCCAGAACTAGAGGATTGTAGTTGTTAATTACAATCTTTCACCCTCAATTTAGGGAAAGACAAAGGAAGAACAGAGAGAAATTTCATCACTTCTTTAGCAGGCGACCTTGACAAGAGAAATGTATGAGAAAGAAAAGGATGAGAGAAAGGTAGAAATCCTTAGAGCCTCTGTCCTAAGCTTGAAGAGGACTGGCTGACAGTGAGTCAGACTAGTGTCTCAGCTCACTATCTGTAAACACAACCTCTCAAACCTTTGCCATTTTAAGTAACAAAACAAAACAAAACAAAAAAACATTAACTACAGACAAACCAACCAATGACTCTCCAACTAACATTCACCCTGGCTCTTGGGGCTTCGGATCTTTTATACCCTGAGCAATGGTTCCCGTAAACCCAAGCAGTGCACAATCCCAAGAACAAGCTACAGCTGCCAGAATTGGTGCACCTAACCAAATTATAGCCCATTGCCTCCAGCATTCCAAACCCGACTCATCAACATCTACCACACCTGGGGTGAGAACATAAACCTAATCCAAATGACATTTTGGGTTTTTAAAGGAATCTAAATAAGAATACTTTTTTCAAATGTTCTGCTAAATTTCCCCCCCCCCTCTTATTAAACTATAAATTGTGAGATATTGGTTAATTTTCTCTGGTCTCCAGGAGTTTATTAAATGAAAAACACTGACTCATAAAATTGTCTGATCAGCTTTTTTTTTTTTTCATAGTCAGGCTTTCCTGGTTCAGCTGTCAGGCTTTCCAGGTGGTCTTTCTGGTTCATATCTAATCTGTATAATTTTTAACGGTACCCACAATTTCTCATTTCCTTTGAAAATTTGAGTTTGTCCTCTGTCCCACTGCAAAACTTGTACTGATTTCCATTCAGATGTCAATACATCTTTATAATATATGAGTTGATTTATCTCTGCAGATTTTCCTATCATCCAATATCCTTTAGCTCCTGTCATTTATGTCTCATTAACATTCAGAAAATTTTAAATTAGTAGTTTATCTTGGGGGGGGAGTCCTTGTTATTTCTTTTTGTCTTTTGATTTCCTTTAATGCCTTATTAGGTCTTTCTATAACTGCTTGTCTTGTAGGATTGTGTGGTATACTGGTAATATGCTTTATTCCATAATGTGCAATTTTCTTTTTCATTTTACTGGAGACATATAGGAAGGCATTGTCAGTCTTAATTTGGAAAGTTATGCCCATGATAGCCATTACTTCCAGTAAATGTGTAATTAAAAAATCAGCCTTTTCAGAACTCAAGGCAGAAGCCCATCAAAATCCTAAGTAGGTGTAGATAGTATGGTGTACAAACTTTAGTTTTAGAATTTCTGTGACATGAAACCCATGCACCTGCCAGATTTCCTTTCTTTCCATACTTTCAGAGTCTAGCAGGCAATGGGGCTTGGTTATACAGTACAGTTTTTATAATTTCCTTGGCTTGTCTCCAAGTAACGGAGAAGTTCTTTTTTAAACCTTTGCTGTTTATGTGGTGCTTTTTTGCTTTTTCATGAAATTATGAAGCTTCCAACATATTTCCTATTAGTAACTGGTCAATCTGATTGTTTCCTAATGCCATTGGACCTAGGCACTAGTTGTGTGATGTGAGATCTAATATGAGTAATGTTTAATGGAAAATTTCTGTCTCAAATTGCTTCTTGCAACTGCATAAATAAAGATGTTAACTCTGAATTATCTGGAATGAATTCAACAGTTTCTATATATAAACAACTTTTTCAGCATACTGAGAATCAGTGATGATATGAAGAGATTTTGGAAAATCTGAAAGAGTACTATAAGGATGGCATACAACGCTCACTTCTGAAGTGAATTATGTGGGCTTTGACTGACTTTGCTTACTTTTTCTGACTTGTAGCCTGCCATTCCTGATACACTGGCATCAGTATAAAATGCAGGTGTTTGATAAATAGGTGATTCTCTCATTATATTCAGGAGCAACCAACTAGTCTTATTGATAGACTGAATTTCTTGACATTTAGAACATTTGTTATTAATTTCTCCCAAATAATTGCTACAAGCTCTTTGCCAGTCTTCATTGGTTGCCAATAATGTCATAATCTCAGCATTCATGTAAGGTACCACTATTTCTGCTGGATCTGTTCCAGAGAGCTGACAAAGTCTTAAACTTCCCTTTATGATTAAATCAGCAACTCTCTGTATACAAGTCTTTAATTTTTTTTTTACTCTGCTAATGTGCCATAAATATCCATTCTAAGACGCTCTCCTCTCTCTGCATAAGAATCCCAATAGGAGAATTTTTGGAATTAATAATAACCAAAATAAAATTCAGGTGTGGATCTATGCTATCCATATATGAATCTTGTAGTTTCTTTTCTACTAGAGTTAACTCTTGCTCTGCTGTAGCAGTAAAGTGCCTTGGACTATCTCTGTTGGGAGTTCCCTTGTAGCATTTGAAATAAATTGCTTAAATCATGTGTAGTTAATCCAGTTATGGGTCTTATCCAGTTGATATCTCCCAATGTGTTTGGAATTCATTAAAGGTTTGCAGCTGATCTCTTCTGATTTGTACCTATTTTGGTTGAAATTTTTGATGGCTAACTTATAACCTAGTTAACTGAATTTCCTCTTTTTTCACAGAAAAAAAGTCCATCCTAAGGGCAATTGCTTACAAAACAGGAAGAATAAGAAGGGTAATTACAGTAAGAAGGGACATTTCTGTAGTCAAAACATAACAGCAAAGAAAAAACACATTATTCACAGGAATTTATCCACAGCCTCTAAAATACTTGTGGGAATATAGTCTATTTTATCACCTCTAATCCTTGTATAATTTTGATATGAAACTCCTATTCCACACAAATTTCTTTTTAAGATCCCAGGAAAAGAGGACTGTAGATGTTAACTACAGTCTTTTACACTCAATTTAGGGAAGGAGAAAGGAAGGATAGAAAGAAACTTCACCACTTTTTCAGGAAACCTTGATATAGAATAAGAGGATGGTAAAATCTTTACAGCCACTTTCAGACTGTTCCTAAGTTTGAAGAGGACTAGCTGACAATGAGCCAGACTAGTGTCTGAGCTCACTATCCATAAACTCGGTCTCTCCAAGCTTTGTTATTTTAAGTAAGAATCAACATATATGGACAAACCAACCAATGAACCACCAAGCAACACCCACCCCAGCTGGCTCTAGGGTCTTCAGGCCTTTTATACCCTAAGTAAATATTCCCATAAATCCAAGTGGCACACAATCCCAAGAACAAGCTACAGGTGCCAGAACAACTGCACATAACCAAATGATAGCCTCCTGCATCAAGCATTCCTAATGTAAATCATAAACATCTAACAGACCTAGAATGGGAACATAAACCTAGTCCAATTGCCATTTTGCATTTTTAAAGAAACCAAAATAACAAAAACTTTTTCCAAGTGTTCAGCTACAGAGGGCTCTCCTCTCATACAGGAATTTTCTAATTGGCTTTTTAGTGCTATATGGAGGCAGAATTTATAACCCATACTGCTAGTAACAGAGAGAGTTACACTGGGTATTTTGATTCCAATTGAAGTGATTAATGAATCATCCCTTCCTGTTCTTTATTTTAGACATTTGTTGTGGGACTGTTACAGCTAAGTGAATCTGAGGGTGCTTAGAACCCCAAGCTCTCATTCTGAAGACCTGTCAGGAATCTGGCCTCTCCCCTCCAGAGTAGCTGACAGATCACAAGCCACAGCAAGATATTACCCCTCTCCAAGGGTCCTAGATCTGGCAGAATTTTTTATCTGGAGTTACAACTAAACCCTTCCTTATAAGGTCTATTCCCCTGGTCCCTGAGAAATAGCAAGAACACCCCAATATGCAAATGGAGCTGCCTGTTCTGACCAATGAGCTTTCACTGATGCTTCTTAGGTGTGGGGAACATTCCTTTGGCTATAAATATGTAAGCTCCTCCCCATTAAATGAGTCAAGCTCTCTGCCCTTGATTTCTGAGGATGGTTCGTCCATTCTCATTTACTCACAGATCTCTAATCTAAGACCAGATGGGTGGGAGGTAGAACCGAGTCACCTGGCATGGCTTCCTGTCTAGGAAGTCTCTGCTGCTATTGGTCAGTGGCTTCAGCTACATTGAGGAACCTAGAATCTGGGATCTGTATTATTTTGTTGAGATTGGCCAGTTGGATTAGTTCACCCCAACTATCCTCCATCCTTAAAACTAAAAGCTATTGTTGTCCTTCTTTTCTGTCTTTTGAACAAACTATGGTCTCTGGTGGATAAAAGCAGTCTTTTGCATGGCAAGACAATATCAGGGTGTTTCTTGTGATAGGGGTACCTTTTATTTCCCTTGTAAAGGTGCGTGTAGGTTCTCTTTGCATAGGATTAAAACAAGACAATATAGCTGTTAACCACAGGAAATCATGGTGCAGATGCCAACAGAAAGAACGCAATGTTTTAAGGTTATTAGGCAGACAAATCTTGGGAAATTTGATTTTTAGTGGTCCTTTTTCAGTCACTTTCCACCTCTGAGGGTTGGGCTCTTTTCTTGTGGGTTTCTCAGGTGGCTTTTCGAGTTGCAATTGATGCAATCAGTCAGGAATAATAAGCAACTTTAACAGCAGTGGGTTTTTGGAGAATCACGATGTAAGGTCCTTTCCATCTAGGTTCAAGCTATTCAGTTTTGAATCTGAGGACCGTGTCTCTGGGCTGGAATGGGTGTTCAGATAGTACCCAATTGGTTGAGCTGCTTGGACCTGAGGGAAAATCTTACCCAAGGTTAATTGCCATCCTTTTAAGGATTCAGAGATTGGAGTGGGAAATTTGGTAACAGTTTATCATGTACCTGAGGGAGCATGGGGGATGATTGCCTATACATTATTTCATATGGGGTGGACTTCTCTCAGGGGTACAATGAAGTCTGAGAAGGGTATAACATAAGAGATCAACCTAATTCCCACCAGTCTCAAGAAAACACTTAATTAAAATCTCCTTTAGAATTCTATTCATCCTGTCTACCTTTCCTGAGCTTTGAGGATGATAATACCATGAAGTTTCCAATTAATATTAAGAACATTAAAAATCAAGCAAGATAACTTGGCATGAAGGCTGGGCCATTATCAGATAGCAGCAATATGGTAAGGCCAATCCTGGGAATAATTTCCACTATTAATTTCTTATCTATCACATGGGGTGTTTCCAATTAGGATGGAAGGGTCTCTACCCAGCCAGTCACTGTGTTGACAAAGACCTGCAAATATTTGTAGCCATATATTTAAGTAAATTCCAATTCCCAAAATTCACCTGGTACAGTACCTTGTTTCTATTTTGCTGAGGGTGAGCATGTCCTTCTTTGCATTTACATGGTCATAAGTCAGGCAGCAGTCTGAAATGCTCTGAAGATTCCCTCAATGTCCAGGCACCCTGATATGAGGAGAAATGATTTCTGAGATCTTTTAGGTGATAAGTGCATTGATTCATGCAAGGCAGCTAGAAAGTTTTGTTCCAGTACCTGTGGTACACAGATTATTCCATCAGGCAGGATCCAGCATCCTTTGTGACTCTTCTGAGCCCCCAAGTCAGAAGATGACCTGATCTCTTCAGGATCATAGTCAGGATCAACTTCATTGAGGCAGAGTCGGTGTTCTGGGGTAGCAGACAGTTCCTGGATTGTCTGGGTTTTGGTTCCCCCAAAACAGAGTTTGGAAACTTGATTTGCATGATTGTTAACTTAAGATTGAGAGCTTCTGTCTTTTGTTGACCTGGCTACTGTATTATGGCCAGTTCATTTGGCAGCTAGATGGCCTCCAGCAACTGAACAATTTCATGTTTATTTTTAATAGTCTTTTCCTCTGATATGTGTATATATATATATATATATATACACATGAACATGTGGTGTGGCAAAAGCATATTGGTTGTCTGTTTATATATTCACCTTTATTTCTTCTACCCATCTTAATTCCCATCAGGGCAATTATTTCTGCCCTCTGAGTGGATGTGCTCCTTGGCAAGTCTCATGCCCAAAGTACCTTGCTATGGCTTATGACCACTGCTGTACTTGCATATATGGTCCCATCCTGAATTAAGCTGTTGCCATCTGTGTAGAACTCCACATCTCTGTGGTAAGAGGAACATCAATTAGGTCAGGTTATATTCATATATGTGACATACAGGCAAATATGTATGTAACTACCCTTAGTGAAAAGAGAGGACACAAAATTTGAAAGGCAGCTATATGGTCACAGTGGGATTTTATATTTAACCATACTGAATGGTATCTTGTAATTTGTAGACATACATGGAACTGAAGGTATATAAATGAAATACTCCAGACTTAGAAAGACAAATATCACATGTTCTTTCATCTGTGAAATCTATATACACATATATTAGTAAGATACACTTAAAACTTTTGAAAAATATGTGTGAAATAGAAGTGGAGGCTATTTTGAAAGATAAGGTGACTATAGAGAAAACTGATGAGGAAACAGACAGTCTAATGGAAGAGAACAATTGCCAAAGTACAAGAGATACTTTAGTAAAAATACTATTATGAACCCTTTCAGTTTGTGAAATAAACACATGTTAACTCTGCCTACATAATAATTTAATAATACAAATAAGCATACATTGGTGAGGATTCTGTGATATTAATGAAGGATTAGACAATTCATTAAATGAAAAACAATATTGACAAAGAAAACACACAGGAGACAACTTATCTTTGACAAACTTACTGATCGATTAGTGACAAATGGAATGCTTCACAAATAGTTCCTTGCTTGAAAAAAAACAATGCAAAATGTGGACTAGTAGATTTTAAATATCTTTGTTCTCAAGTCAACATTAATTTGCTTTTTCATGTTCTATGACCCTAGATTAATGTCTTTCACCAACGGGGTCCCAGTACAATGTCAATAACCTGGAACACCCATGTGGCTATGATCCTCACTGACCAAAATGTCCAAAAAGGGTAACGCTTTTCTGGCATTGGGCTATTTATTTGTTAGCCTATGGTATCTAATAGGGTCATTCTTACCACATTATATAATAGTTCCTCTAAATTCTTTTTATATGTGTATATGATTTGGAAAATTAATGTCTACTGGCTAGCATTCATAGTTTTAAGGTGATATGCATGATATTGGAAGAGAAAAGTCATCATCAATCTTGTCCATCTGTAAACACGTGGAGATACAGTGACAACCAACTAGACAATATATGGGCACTGGTGCAATAACAAACTGAATATCCTGGGAGTAAACGACAACTTCCTATGTAGATTTAAGGCCCATTCCAAAAGATAGAATATATACCTGTAACTATTATCATGGCCAGGAGTCTGTATCTACATATGTTACAGACTCCAGGAGAAATCCAACTGTTATTCCTTTAAAGAAACATAGTACTTAACTGACTCCTAATGAAGCTAGTTGGTTTCATTTTTAACGTTAAATAATAATTAACCTAGGAGCCCATAACTATTTGAGATACAGAGGGCAAGAGAATGCAGTGTACACAGTCCTAACTGGCACATAATTTTTTTCCACACTCTCATCTTCTAAAACTTGGGCATCTCTGAAAACCTGGAGTCATAAATATGTTAAGAGCCAGAGGTAGAGGAAGACTACAAGGAAGCCTGATTTCCAGACAAAATGGGCAGTCACACAGGAACTCAAATTGTTGTGACAGCATACACAAGACAAGTGCAAAGTCAAGACAGTCAGATTCCCAACATGTGTCTGTTGCACTAGAGGGGGTGATCACAATGCCCCACCATTTTGTGAGGAGTTACTGGCAATTGAAAGCTGCTATGAACAAGAGTCTTGTTTTTATCTGAAGGCATGCTTCCATTAGGTGAAACACCACATACCCGAGAGTGTGCAGGCAGCAGGTATAGGACTTAGTGACTTAAAAAATGAGAATAAAAAATTGGGGGTTATGGAAGGAGGAATGGTTCTGTGAGGAGAAAGAGAAATGGTGAATGTAATTAATATGTGATGTATGAAATTCAAGGAATTAACAGAGAGCATTTTAAAGGATCCCACTCTATATAAGGGATTGATTTTTTGCATTCTATGTTTGGAAATGTCAAAGGCAAAATGATAAACTGAGGAGGAGGAATCATTTCTCCAGGTGAAAATGATGCTACTGTTAAAGAACCACACTGAGCTTGCTTCATCCAAAATAAAATCTGTGAATATGTGAGACTATTTATCAATATGATTCCGTTGCAAAGGACTGCTGACCTTGCTCTACATAATGGACAGCACAAAGAGTCTGGGTCATTAAAGTTCTACTGATTACAAAGCAAACTTTTCTCAACTCAATGTAATAAACACAATGAGAAAATCATTGACTAGAGCTTTGTTTATTTTGTTTGACGCTGATTAATGTTATTGAACCTCAGGGCAAAGTCAGTAGATACGAGTAGATACAACTGAATGGAATGTTTCTGCATGGGGAATGAGGGCAGACTCAAGTGATGTGGGCTCAAGCCCTTCTCTACCATCTGCAGTCTCTGGTTTTGTCAAGGTTCTGAATCTTCAAGGCCCAGCTTGTCATCCACAAATGGAAATAGTTTTGCCTCAGAAAAGAAAGTGGCACAAATGTAAAGAAATGAGAGAGTGAGCATCGACTAAGAAAATGGGAAGTAAGCAAGTATCAAGAAGACAGTATTCCACTCTAAGGAAGTTTATGACTCTCTGATTTGTCAAATCAGAACAAACATGTTGACATCATTACAGGAGGTGCCTTTGCTTGAACAATGTCATTTCACTCAATAAGAATGAGAAAGTTAAAAAAGCTCTTATTTGTCTTATCACTGGGACAAAGTCTGCTTTGACTAGAGATTAAACAACATCTAGTTGATTAGTTAGCGATGCACAAAAATATTGATTCTGCAAAGTATGATAAAAGCACTGTGCTGCCTCCTCACAGCTGTGTCAGTAAGAAGAGTCTCCATGGATCCAGTCCTCCTCCTGGTGCTCAGTCTGTCCTGTCTGCTTCTCCTCTTACTGTGGAGACAGAGCTCTGGGAGAGGGAAGCTCCCTCCTGGCCCCACTCCTCTCCCAATTATTGGCAATCTCCTCCAGATAGATGTGAAGGATATGAATCAGTCCTTCACCAATGTATGTATGCTTAATGTCTTTTATATACTTTGCAAATGGAGATATAAGTCATGCTGCTTTCAGTGACATTCTAGTACTGATGACAGTAATTTTAAAAATGATCATAAAGTAAAAAACTGAAGTGTTATGTCTTTTCTGACTTTTGCCTTTAGTTTTGGTCAGGAATTCAGTAATGAACATGATTTCAGGTTAAGAGCATTTAGGCCATTGCATTTTAAATATAATCACCTGTTGTGGACTTTTTATTTTTAGTTATGTATAAAATAATTGTTTTGTGCACTGTTGAGTGAGGGACCACCTAAGGCTTGGTATGTTGTATTATCCAGTGGTATTTGATTTATGTGGAAGATGTGTGATCTCTCATGATCTTCATGTGGTATAAGTAGAAAACCTGAGGAGTTCTGTACCAATAAAAACACCTGAGCAGAAATGCTCAGGGTTCCACTGTCCAGTATGGGACTTGCCATGATACTGGTCTCAGATGCTGAGGTCTATGAAAGTGCCACAGCGTCTTTCTTGCTGAGCCACCAAATAGGTGTAGTACTACAATCACATTGCTAAAGGTTTTGTCTCCTTCTTTCAATCCTTATTTTACCATCATTTTCTATTATTTTGGCTGAAGGTGAAGAGTGAGTAAGAGTTCATTCAAAGAGTCAGAGTTTCAGACATGTATTGTTCTTGGGATCAGACATTGATGTGGAACCCTGAACTGTTGTCTGATTTTATATAAAATGTGTGGTCATGGGCTCACCCAGGAAATGATAGACATAAACACTGTGTCAGAGCATATGTGGTGGTTTCCCAGTGTACTTTTTTGACTTGCAAACCCCATTCTTTGGCCAATGAATGCTTCCTGGTGAGACTATGTTCCTTCATAGGTGAAACGTCTATGATTCCCACTCTAATATTTTGTAACAATTGATGAAAATTGTAGAGAATCATTTGTGGTTACAAAGGTTTTAGATCTGTGCTATTCATCACAGGGTTCTAGTTTCCACAGGAGGAGTTTCACAGATGGTCCTGCAATAGTCATCTGACTATTGATGTGTATTTCTGTGTGGAATGAGCATGATACTGATCCTCAAGTATCCAGTAATAAATAACAAGAGTGCCTATTTTGAGTCTTTACTCTTTTACAGTATGGCCCTGGGAATGAAAGTAGAATTCTGTTACTTCAATTTCTTTATGAAAAATCACAAAGATACTTACAAGATCTTAGCATGATATTTTTTGTCATCTGTGTGTCAACTACCTGGGTGATTGCCTGGCGCACAGGGGAGTTCCCCCAACACGTGATAATCCTCATATTTTATGGATTATTTCTCTCTCCCCCGTGGCATATATAGGGCCTTGCAACTTTCCCACCCAAACCCCTAGACTACAGGCCATATGGTCCACCCTCTGGTGACTATAGGAAAGAAGCAGTGGGGCATGGGTCAGGCATGTCCAGGATCATCCCAGGTTGGGTAACTTTAGAGTCCACAGAACGCACAGAAGCATCCTTGACCCATGACCGCATGGCGTGACCATTCCATGGGGGTACCACAGCTCCAGATTTGTTTTTATTTAAAAGACCATTAGTAATTGTTTTTAATTATTAAGGGAGATGATAATAATTTGATTGATAGTGATTTTGGCAGCATTGTTTATCTGTTGCTGTAACAGCTGGGTTTAAGCTATTGGGATTTTTGAATATCAAGGCATATAGGTATCATAGGTATAATGGGCTAAGGCTAATGCAAGCATGTAGCTATGGTCAGAAAGCTGTAGTTTCTCTGACCAAATACCTGGTATCTTGAGTCTGGTTAAGCCAAAATAAAAGAGGAAAGACAATTGTCTGCTCTCATGAACATGGAGATGAATAGTGACTGTCCACTCCAAGACAAAGATGCTACCCTTCTGTTTAATTATTAATATCTAATTTTAAGAAGGGGAACTCTTACCACACTACCTGCATACCAGAAGAACACTGAGTACGTCTTGACCACATTAGGTGTCAATTGTGGGTTGTTTCTCTCTTCCCCTCAGACCATGAATTGCCTCATTTCTTTCCCACTCAAGTGGCTAAACTTGTAAGGTAGACCTTACAGTCAGTGGTCTAGCCACCCATGGCTAGTTGGAAGGAATCTCAGGGCCATGAGGAAGCCATGTCCCTGTGGATCCCAATCGATGTACCTCAAGGGATTCCAGGAGCTGCCATCTGAGAGGCATACTCAATTTATTGTGAAGGTTAAGGTATATTTATTGGAGTTCAGGGAAGGATGGGACCCATAGTACACAGGGATAATGCATTGGTTAAACTAGGAAGGCAATTCTGCTAGATGTAGCTCGCCCTCTGAAGTAGTTGGAACTTTGGAACATTGCCCTGGCCTGGGTCTATAAATGCAGAAGGGAGGGGCCAGATTCTGCCAGCTCTCTAGGATGAGAGCTTTTCCAGTAAGAACTCTCAAACCACGACCATGTGGCTTGACAGTTCCATGGGGTACCATAATATGTAAGGTATATACAGACTTCAAACTGAGTTTTTCTGGATAAAAATATTAAATGCAATAATATTATTAGTCTAAAAGTTGGAGACACTATTTATAATGTAGTGATGTTTTCTACTATTTAAATTTTTCTTTCTATTTCTAGTTATCAAAAGCCTATGGCCCTGTGTTCACTCTATATTTGGGCAGGAAGCCTGCTGTAGTGTTGCATGGATATGAGGCAGTGAAGGAAGCTCTGATTGACAATGCAGAGGCATTTGCTGGAAGAGGAAAGCTCCCAATTTTAGATAAAGCTACTAATGGCCTGGGTAAGCGTACATGTGTTAATGTGTGTGCTGGGCAGTATCCATAGTGAACTGAAAAATGCGAATCAGAAGCCATGCTTGATCCCAAGGCACAGTTTGTAATTCTATGGCTCCCAATAGTAATCTCCCTCTTCTCTCTCTGAGATCTACTCTCTAGGGTTTATTCTCATTTCTTTAGGCATTATTTTTAGCAATGGAAACAGATGGAAAGACACAAGGCGATTTTCACTCATGACTCTGCGGAATTTGGGTATGGGGAAAAGGAGCATTGAGGACCGTGTCCAAGAGGAAGCACAGTGCCTTGTGGAGGAACTGAGGAAAACCAATGGTAAGTGCAGGTTTATAATCTGACTTTTACATCTTGGTCTAGAATGACAGTGCATGTCATATTGTTCCTATCATACTCAAACCTTTCTTTTATTTTCAATAAGATATCATGAGTATATGTCCCCTGTTAAATTTCAATTGCATTACCAAGCCATGCATTGCTCTTAGCACAAATGAAGCTTCAGATTTCTAAAGTACCTCAACTGTTAACACCAACAAATTTTCCTCTGTGTATAATGTAATATCATTTTACACTTGTTTCCAACTCTTCAGGCTCACCCTGTGATCCCACCTTCATCCTGGGCTGTGCTCCCTGCAATGTCATCTGCTCCATTATTTTCCAGAATCGTTTTGATTATAAAGATCAGGATTTTCTTAACTTGATGGAACTGGTGGATGAGAGCACAACGATTCTGAGCTCCCCCTGGTTGCAGGTGAGGCCAAAATTCTTTCCTTGTCAGAACACATTTGAGGTTCTTCTTTCTCACAGGTCAAATTCAACATGGATCAAGAAGAGAGGTGACCAGATGCCACTGTTCTGACTAAAATAATATGGAATGAATATATGGAATGGAACTCTAAGCCCTAGGCTATACAGAGATAACTGAAGAGTAAAAGGCAGGATGGCTTCAGCCTATGACCTTCCTATTCATGAATTTTTCATTAACTACCACAGAGCTGTTTTTATAAAGCAGAGTGTTCACTTCTGTAAGGGTGGCTAGTCTCTCGAAGGATATTTTTCTACTATGCACATTTACTGGTTTCTTTTCAACAATTACACACATCCTCATCATATTGGCCAGGAGGAATATCTTAGTATAGAAAGACTATTCTCTTAAAGGAGAAAGACCATGTGGCAATAACACCGCAATGAAACACAGAGTAGTTTCAGTGGATTCTAGTGAAAAGGATATAGGAAAGAATGACAAGGTGAATGATTCCATCTTGTGTTGACCATAAACAGCCTCTCAGTATTGTCCTAGACTGAACTGGTATCACCTGCACCATTGAATAGAGAATGGGTATGATCAAAGAGAAATATCAAAAGGCTATGGTATGTAATTGATTCAAGGTACCTCAGTGGAACCCCACCAATTTGCAGTTACTTTTTCATATCAGAAGCTACTTATAGGAATAAAATCATCATGCCTAGATTTCTACTTTATATCAGGTCACCTGATCATCTTCTACTGTCACCCAATAAATGTAACTATGAGTAATTAACATCAGATGGTATTTTGAGACGTTGAACAGAGTTTATATAAGCCATCGTTGAGCTGCCATAAGTATATTTTATGCTACAAAGATTAATTAATTAATTAATATGAAATTTTTATTGTGATTTTTGATCATTTGTGCAGAAATTTCTCCCTCAAATCTCTCTATTGGAATGGAGAATTACTATATATAAACTAAACCACCTCCAAAGATGAATTTCATTCATATCTAGATCTATAAATGAAAAACAATCATGTGACATGATATAAATGTATCCTAATTACTCCATTACTATGTATTCATTTAGTAAATCCTTGTGTTTCATTGTAGGTTTGCAATACATTCCCCGCTCTGATTAATTATTGTCCAGGAAGTCATAACAGATTATTAAAAAATTATGCTTGTATCAAAAGTTACCTTTTGGAGAAAATAAAAGAACATGAAGAATCATTGGATGTTACAAATCCTCGGGACTTTATTGATTATTTCCTAATTAAAGGAAGACAGGTAGAGTGTTAATATACATTTATACCCTTAAAGCCTGGTTAAATATTTCGTAGTTCATTGGATACTTGCATATTTACAATTGTTGTTAAAAACTCAACACGATCTTTAAAAAAATCAACATAATATTTATTATTTGTATGAGTTTTTTGGAAGAAATAAAGTGAATTTGTCAATTAAAGCACAATGGCCCTGTTTTTAAAATTGAAAACAAAAAACAAAAGTCAAGTATAAAACAGTCTAGCAGAGTAGAAAGACAACAAAAAGGGCAGAGAAGATGAAACAAAGTCCAATCTAGTCACATATCATAATCTATCCTATGCCCACATGAACATTGTCATGTTCATGGTGCCCAGTTGTGGATCACCTGCATGTCCTGTAGAACAAAATTATTCTGGAGTACATGTATTGATAGATTCTACAAGGGGTTTCAATAGGACTGAATTATGTAGAGAGATGTGTAGCATGGGAAAGAGTAGATGAATGGAAGAGTAACCTTTGAGTATAATTTTCAATGAATTTTCCCTAGTGATGTTAGAGATCACTAACTATGGGCTATGCTGTCAGGATGAACTGTTGGCACAGTGTAATTAAGAAAAAATGGCTGTTTCCTTACAGTTTCATTTTTACTCTCATTAAAATAACATTAATAAAAAACAAATGATGATAAATATTCAGTTTGTTGTTGGTAATCAGTTCTACTCCCTTCATTCCCATTTGTTCCAGTGCCTGAGTTATTCTTTATTGAAGCATTGTAGCAATATTTAAAATCCAAGATTGTGAGGCCGTTAATTTTGCAACTTGTTTTTGCCGGTCTGCTTCTCCACTCTGGGTCTTTTAAATTTCTCTATGAATTCAAGATATGCTATCAATTTCTGTAAACAGACCAGCGAGGATTCAAGTAGAGATTGTACTTAATCTGTCAATCATTTTAGGGGGTGTGCCATTTAGTAAACAGAGATAATAATTATATGATGCCACTCATCATATTCTGGCCACATTGTGATGGGATTCAGTGCATTCTCAAATATTGCAATTGCAAATTTGAAACTCCAGTTTCAAAATGCTCCATCACTCTACAAAACATACCACAGTCATTAACAATCACTGCCCAAACTCTATAGTATTATAAGTAATTGTTAGTGTATAGACTTTCCTATCGTGTCTCTGACAGAATAAACTGACTTCTAATCAGCCTTTTGTTATATGTGGCTTTCCTTTCTGTCTTCTTGCACTTGCATAACATATTGGGTGTTCTTCTGAGTTTGGCTTCTTCTTGCACTGTGTCCGTGTGTTACAGCAAACTTCATTTACAGGATGAGAACCATGCACTTATTCATTATTGATGTATTTTTGTGCTCTTTCTACTTATGACTCTTCTGTGCTATTTATCTATGAAGATCTCTACATATGTCTCTTTGTGATATGTTCTCATTTTCAGTGTGCATATTCTCAATACTGGGGTTTCTGATACAAATTGTAATTTCATATTTACCTTTGTGGAAAACAGCTAAAATATTCAACAGCCAGTACACAGTTTCATAGCTGCATAAAATCCCTTATTTTTAATTTTCAAGTTTTTATTTTAGGTGTAAGTTTTGTCTGCCTGTGAGTCCATGAGTATCTAGACATTAAAGCTCTTCAGGTCTTGATGTTAATGTGTGTGTTAAAACCATGCCAATTCCATTGCTTAGCTCTGCAGTAGGTTTTCAAGTTTGGGGGTTCAGGCCTTTCTCCACCTTTCCATTTGACTGTGAGGATTTTTGTTCCCATTTGAACCTTAGTACAGATGGGAGCAATTCATGTGTTTGCTTTGGGGAACATTATAAGAATCTTAATACTGTTGAATCTTCCAGTGCTTGTGTGAGGTGATTTTCCACTTGTTTAGATAATCTTTTTTTCTTAACCCCAGAAATTGTTTTAAGTGTGTGCATCTGTCAGGTATTTGATTATACAATCTTAAATATTTTACCCTTATGCCACTAGTATAAATGTTACCATTTTTTATTTCATTTTAGATCACTAATTTCAGTTGTTGAGAGTAATAATGAAATTTAATTTTTTAGCTTGAGATTGTGCTGATGCAATTCATTAGTTTTGGTTATTATTTGGGCTGGACGTTCCATGAGATTTTTATACATACATTATATGACATCACTGCAAATAATTTTGTTGAGATCTGGCAGCTAACATTTGTTTTTCTTGAAGAATGAGTATTTTTATGCCAAATAGGATGCACATACATTTCTTTAGGTTTAGATGCATTGTTTTAAAATCCTTTACTTCCCAATCAATTTACCTGTCTAGATGCTCTGTGAATTACTGAGTGTTCATCATTTGAAATGTCTTCCTTTTATTGTAGAAGTATCCATTATTCTTTTAAATGTCTGCTTGATGATTTCTGAAGATCATTTATTTGTTGATACACATCTATGATTGTATGTTTTTTTTAATCAATTTAAGAGTTTTGTAATATGAATTATTCATCTTTTCTTCCTTTTTAACTCTTCCAATTGAGAATTTCAAACACTGTTTTAATCATATCCATTTCAAATTCATCTATGCATTCATTCGTTCCTGATCTACCTCCATCTTCCTGTCTCAGCATGACTCCTTGTCATAGTTTACATTTTTACTTAAGCACATAAACTCCAATTCATGCTGTCCATTTATTCTGGATGTGGGATCCTCTAATAGTACATGGTGGACCTACCAACTACTATACTCTTTGAAAACTAACTCTCCTTTCCCTAGAAGCCAGCACCTACGACTCAGTTTAGGGTTGGAGATAACGAATCCCTCCTAATTAGGTAGGGATGTTGGGTGGCTTGTTCTTATGCAGGTCGTTTGGGGATAACACCAACTGCTGTGTTCATGAGGGTAGAATTCCTCTCATTCCCAAAACACTATCACAGGTAATAGAGTGCAACTAATGAAATGATAATGTGATTACTGTCCTGAGTCTCTTAGTGTGATGGATTACATTAGGTTATTTACATATGTTTAGCATTTCATTTTCGAAATAAAGTCAATTTAATCATGGTAGAAGACCATGTTGAAGTGATCTCAAATTTACCTTGTAAATATTTTTTTTTCAGAACTTTGGCATCTTATTAATCATGGGGATTATCCTATAATTTTTTCCTTGGTTCTTTGTGTGGTTAAGGTTATCCAGGTTATAATTGCTTCTTGAAAACAACTTCAAAATTATCCTTTCTTATCATCTTATGGAGTAACGTGATGTATTGATGTTATCTATTCTCTTATATTCTGGTAGAATACTACTTTAAATCCAACTGGCACTAGTTTTTTTAGTTGAGAGAATTTTAATAATCAGCTTTTATTCCAGTGTGTTCTGTGAGAGTGCATAGTTATATTTTGTTTTATCTATATTTGTTGATAATTGCCTTGGTCTTTATGTGAAGTCAAGTATTGGCAGCTGAGAAGAAGTCTAATGTGATTGACAGAGAGTGTGAAAGAGAGAGACAGAGAGACAGAGAGAGACAGAGAGACATACACACACATTCTTGTGTATGAAAAAATTCCAATAGGTCAGGCTTCCAACTAGGAGGTGTTGAGACAGCAGGGGGAAAGCACACAGAAGTCTCATGGATGGTTCACAAACTCTTTATTCAAGCTTTTCTCTTCCTTTAAACTTCTGTCTCCATACCAGCTTTTCCCTATATCATCTCCATCAAATCCTTTCCATAAAATCACACATATACACATTCTTACGTTCACACATCTTGTGGAAAAAGCAAAACTTCAACACATACACACACTCATTCACACACTCCTTGTGGATGAAGCAAAGCTTCAACACAATATATCACATACACACACACACAAACACACACACACACACACACACACACATACACATACACACACCTTGTAAGTTTTAACACACATGCACATCTTACCAACACATCTTGCAAGCTTTTCTTAGTAAGCTTCTTTTTCCTTATGAAAGAAGTAAAACTCCAACACACATTGATCTTACCCACACATCTTGCAAGTTTCCTTTTTCTCTTCTAATTGTCAAGAGTCAGCATACACGCATCTCACTCATTCATCATGTAAGGCTTCTTTCTCATTTTTCCCCATAGACCTATGTACCCTTTAATAGATACCCTCCACATAAGAAGAAATCACATCATAATCACAAGACCAATTTTTCATGTGATCAATTACAAGATACATATTTAAAAAACATTTTGCTTTGAATTCCCATACAGGACTATACATGAACACCCAGTGTTACATGTACTTTCCCCTCACAATACATCTATATCCCAGAAACAATGATTGTTCTATTATAGATTAACAGAGTGTAAGCAAGCCAAGAATACTCACAGACAGCTTCTATAGTAACTGGCATTTATCTGTCTTGCAGTTTCTAAGAAACGAGTACACACCGTAGTATTGTAAAGTATTCAATTCTTATTTAGTTAAGATAGTGAAACAAGTTTGTTGTTAACTAGAAAACATTTAAGTCATGGGTCTTTTTGATTTTCTTAGGTAAAGAGAATGTGTCCAGTCTACATGCTATATAGCCTTAAGTCCCCAAGGTACACACACACACACACACACACACGCAAAGTCATCAGTAATTTTGTAATTATAAAAACTAGGAAAATGTCAAATTAATTGTGATCAAGGAAGTTTAATCTTCGCAGTTGGCACTGAAACTCATTTGTTATATGTAGGCCTGTCTCTCATAGATGAAATTTATGGGACCCAGAAGCCAGGATTTCTTTGTTTTTGTTCTCTAACTGTTTCTTGCTCTCTAATCCTGACCAAGTCTTCAGCTTCCAACAATGTTTTTTTGTATGTAGTTCCCTAGGTGCTAGTTACAAAGCAGCTTGATAAAACACCCTAATCTGATTATATAGATTACTTATTCTCTGTAGAATTTGAATAGAGTTACCAATTCAACTGAGTTTCACTGGCTTTGAGAAAATCACCACTATTGCTATATGTGCCGGTAACACTGCCCAGAGAAGGGTTAGAAACCCCCATAGAACTTTCATACCACAAAATAAACAGGGAAAGCATGAAAGAGGACAGCATTACCAGACTTCAAATAAGTAAGCAGCATTAGGGTGACAAATCTCTCAGAGAGTTGCCTCTCCAAGATACATTCATAGGAGCTGTACAAGCCAGTGAGATATCCAGCCTCATTAACCCCATAGCTGACTAGAAGTCTTCAGTGATGGCTCTTGGCATGGAATACTCTGTAGATGTCTGCTAGGACCATTTGATTTAGGATGCAATTTAATTCTAATGCTTCTTTGTTTAGTTTTTGCTCAGTCTGTTGATGAGAATGTGGTCACTCAATATCACTGTAGTGGGTTAATCTGTGGTTGTAAATACTCTTCCTTTATGAAGCTAAGTTTACCTGTGTCTCTATATTGTGTAATTAAGAGTTATTTAACAACTTTTACTAATTCCTGTCATTTTTGTGATGCTCAATGTTGTTTTCATAGCTATCTTTTAAATATCTGTTCTGGAATTGTTTCTTTATCTCTGAAATGTGTTGGTTATCTTGATCCTTGTCTTCAGACCAAAGTATTCCCTCCAGGATCCTCTGAAGAGCAGGACTGATATTCATTAATTCCTGTAATCTGGTTTTACCACAGAAATTTTATATTTCTTCTTCAATTTTAATGGATAGTGTTTCTGGGAAAATACTCTGAGTTGATAACTGTTGTCCTAAGAACTTGGAATATACCATGCTGAAGCCTTCTGAAATTAGAAATTTCTGTTCTATTACCAGATGTTATTCTTACTGGACTGCCTGTTTTTTTGGGTTTTTTGTTCTTGTTGCTGTTGTTGTTTGTTTATTTGTTTTGTTATTTCCCCTTTGGATTTTCAAGGCGAGGAGTCTCTATTGTAACTCTGGCTATCCTGGAACTATATCTGTAGACTAGGCTGACCTTGAACTAATAGATATCAGCCCACTTTTGCCTCCTGAGAGCTGGGATTAATGACGTGAGCACCTGGATTTTTAAACGTTTTATTTATTTACTGAATTCCAGAAGAGGTAATCTGATCTCATTATACTGAGCATTGAAAACACACACACACACACACACACACACACACACACACACACACACACACACACATAAACACAGGCAGATAATTTTGGGAATGTAGTTTTCGACAAATAAAAAACATAAGTCTAGAAAATGAAATTTGTATCATCTATACCACATTCTCTGAAATGCTACATCAGATTCCACCAATACTATATGCTATAAATTCTGTGTTATAATAAAAATAATGTTGTCCCAAATTGTATGTTTGTTGCAGCTGTATATTCAAGTAAAAAAACTCACAAAATTGTATCAAACCATTCTTAGGAAAACCACAATCAACAATTGATCTATACACTTGAACATTTGGCAATAACGTTGGTTGACCTGTTTACTGCTGGAATCGAGACTACAAGCACAACAATGAGATATGCTCTCCTGCTCCTGCTGAAGCACCCACATGTCACAGGTGAGGACACAGATGGTGAATCACAGTGTTCCTGTAAGATGCTGAGAAAATGCTGCCAGTGTCTTGTGAGATGTTATTCAACAACTTTCATTATTCTGCCTATAATTGATGACTGAGAGAAATGAAGAGACCATGGCTTTAGGAAAATTCATAAAAGCTGGTCCAGTGTCTAGGTTCCCTGGCAGGTGATCTGTGGTAGGCACCAACAGCCTACATTGAGCTGTGTTTGTATATTGTGTAATTCCCCGAATTCAGGATTTTGGAACAGACAAATTCTTGTAGTCACTTTTATCACTCTGATAAATCTAAATCTGGGGTAGAGAAAAGAAAACTCACCTCACTGAAGCATAAGAAGTAATTTTACTATTTCCTGTATTTTCCTTGAAATTTTTACATTTGGAGAAGCATTCTAAATTGTTTGTGGTTTATGAGAAATATATTTCTTGATGTCAAATTTATCTATCAGGGAGTTTTATTACACTCATAGAAATTCTGTTGAACAACATTTTTTTTTCAGATCTACCCAAAGTATTTCTTTTTACAAATGACATTATTTTAGAAATTCATTTTAAACAGACAAAGTTGTTCACCATATGTGAAACACACCATCCCTTCCCTTCTGTGTACAATAAACACTGAAATGAAATTGCTTAATTATGAAAAAAGTATTAGTGCATTTAAAGTAAAATAAGAACACAACAGTAAACCACTGAGAAGCCTTCACAATAGTAATATAACACAACAGTAATGAGGAGTTACTAAAGGAGGGGCCCTGTAAAATGATGGGGAAATATATATGCTTTAAGCTTTGGTATGAATTAATAAAAACAAACTTAGTCCTTCCAATGTCCATAAAGCATCCTGTTTGGATCTCAGGAGTCCAAGTGTGAATCAGGTTAGGAAGATTGAGTTGGTTTAGCCTCTATTTCCTTTCTCCCCAGTCCTGCAGGTGAGAGTTCCAACACAGGAAAACAGACTGTTCTAAAAACATCAAAAGAATAATGTACAGGATGAAAGGGGAGAACGAAGTGCTTTGAGTCCCTAAGTAGAGAGTCTCAGAGGGCCTTGGTCCATCCGACTTCATCAATATCCACAGCTGGATCTCTCCTCCAGACAGGGATCCACCATAAAGATAACTATATTTTGCTGTCTTCATAGACAGATTTTTTTTGCCAAAGATCCATCAGTAATTATGAAATAAAATAAAAATCTGAGGCAGTCATGGAATTTCAAAACACCTGGACTAAATAGAAGCACAAAACCCTTAGGGAGATTCCTGATTAACATGAAAACTATTATCATTGAGACCATACCCGAATTTCCAAGGGCAGCTAGGAGTGTCTTAATTGATAAAAAAAAAAAAAAAAACAGAAAAAAAGAAAAAGTAAATGCAAGACTACACCTCCTCATTGGTCTAAAGTTTATCCCTATTCTCTCTCTCTCTTTTTTTTTTAAAATTAAAGTTTTAAAAATGTTTTCTGTCCAATTGCCTATGGTGTAGACACAGCTGTCAGGGGCTCCAGAAAGATGCACATTCCAGGAGGGAGTCTCAGAGGTTTCTGGGCACCAGACCCAGGAAGCTTTAAATCTGTGTGTACCCTGTGGAGGCTGCAGGAGTGAAGAGAAAATGAGGGAGAAAGGAGAAGTAGTATGTGGTCCGATACCCCATAAACTGAGACCTTACTTCAGGAGTTGAAGCATTCACATGAATATTTAGATGTAATTATAACTCATGAAATGGTAAAAGATACAAATTAAAGTTAAATGGTGCTGTGTGGTGGTGGAACATGCCTTTAATCTCAGCACATGGAAGGCCGAAACAGGCGAATCTCTGAGTTCAAGGCCACCCTGTTCTACAGAGTAAGTTCCAAGATAGGCAGAATTATAACAGAGAAACCCCATCTAGAAAAACCAAAATAAATAAATCAATAAGTAAATAGTGAAAAGGGACACTCAGTCAAAAAGTATATCAATAATGAACAATAATTGTAATTTTATGATTCAAATAATGTCTATGTACGTAAGATAATTTCCACCATGAGTATTGACTTAACTAAATAATCCAGGATTTGTTGTTATGGAACTGAGAAGAAATGTGTGTGAGATACCTATTTGTTGGTATACATTTATAGATACCACACATACATTTTATTTTATTTAATACCAACAATGGAATAAATATTATGTATTTCTGAGTATATAATAAGCAATTATTTAAAATATGGACATATTATACAAATAGTTGATACATGAATCTGCTTACTGTTGCCTAAGTTGAAGACAGCTGGAGTATTATTTCAAATTGCCCATGCACAAAACCATAATTTTAAAAATAAATATTGAATTTCAACTGATAAATACCTGATTTCAGATGCCTTTCATCAACGGTTACAATAACTGATAATTATATTCAATTTTATTGTGTAAAATATTTAATTACTTCTCATATTATTTGCTATCATGTCTCTAAATGATAAATATATGCTATTGTATCAAAATAGCTAATTGATAGGATAATGGTATAAATCTATGCCATGGCAGTACTGTATACGTAAATGTACTCTTAGGCATGAAATGTATCTTTATAAATGTTACTGAGGCACATTCTTCATAACCCTGTATAACCCTGTGTAGCCTTGATTTAAAGTAACAATCATGTCACTCTTCCCAGGACCTGTGTAAAAATGCCTGACATGATGGCACATGCTTGTTTTCTAAGCACTGGAGAGATGGGGACAGGACAGAGTGTTTCATTGGGCAGAAGATCTATGCTAAGCAATGAGCTCTAGGTATTAAAACCCTCTGAGGAAACAAGGGGAATGGGAAATGACTCTTAAGAACAACATCTGAGATAGTCATCCTTCCTCCACATGCCTGAGTAAACATGTGCACATGCATGTGTACAAATGTGCACAAACACGCATGAACACACACAGGCACACACTTACATGAACAAGTAGTAAACATTTAATAGAAGAGTGGTATAAATCCAATCATAGTAAGTAAGTGTGTGTGTGTGTCTGTGTGTGTTTGCATTGTGTGTGTTTTTATGTGTTTGTAGGGGGGAGGGTCTGACCAGAACTCCTTTCACAATTTCTTTTATAATATTGTTGGGGCACATTTGTCATGACCTGGATGGGCCTGTGTTAAAGTAATTTTCAATCTCTTAATAAGATTCCATCGTTGAATTTTCCAATGCTCTTTATTAATCACAAGCCATGTCAAACCTCAGGGAATTCAATACCTGGGTGGCTTGGCGGAGACTTCATTCTTCCCCACAAAACTTCTCTTCGTTTCATCCTTCTGTCCTTCTCCATCTTCTCTCCATTTCATCTTCATGTCATGCTTTGTGACAACCATGTCACTTCTCTCCAACCAGCTAAAGTCCAGGAAGAGATTGACCGTGTGGTTGGCAGACACCGCAGCCCCTGCATGCAGGACAGGAGCCACATGCCCTACACAGATGCCATGATTCACGAAGTCCAGAGATTCACTGACCTCGTTCCCAACAGCCTGCCCCATGCAGTGACCTGTGACATTAAATTCAGGAACTATGTCATCCCCAAGGTAAGTTTGTCTCTTTTCTTCTGCACTTCTGTGCTCTTGATGCTCCTAGGTTCTCAGTGTTGTTCCAATCATCTCTACAGCAGACAGAGACTTGATAATGTTACTTATAATTTTCTCTGCCCAAACATTATATATGTATTTATGTGTGTGTGTGTGTGTGTGTGTGTGTGTGTGTGTGTGTGTGTATGGAAACCTTGGGTGCTTACAATTTCATGTGAATTTTCTATTACTTTCTGTGTCCCCAAAGACTCCTCTTCAATTTTTAGCATTGTTAGAAAATCACAAAATAATTTGGAGGAATTTTTATCCCAAAATTTTCAAGGTATTCATAAAGCCTTGTCATTAATGTATTAGTGCTCTTTACATTCTCTGTAATATTTTCTTTATAATGATATCACTGGAAATATTTTTTAGACTTTTACTGAATAATGAATGCTCTTTCTTTTTAAAAATATATTTATACTACCTTCCTAAAATAAAACCCTTCTACAAGATCCCTCCAAACACTTCTCCCAGAACCCTCCACCTCACTTCTTCCCCAGATCCACTTCTTCTTTTCTCTTCTGTTAAGAGTAGAACAAGATACAATAAGACTGGCCGATTGGTCTAGGCACTGAAATGTGAGTATAGCAGAATATTATTAGGAATCATTTCATTGTTGGTTTTTTGTTGTTGTTTTATTGGCCAGATATGTTTGGTTCTACTCTGAGTCTCTGGGCTATCCAGCCTCTGGGTTATGGCCATCCAGGCAGTGTCAGGCATGGGCTCCCTCTGGTGACATGGGCCTGGAGTTAGTGTAAACATTGTTGGCCACTCCAACAAACTCTTTTGTCTTCATTTCCCTAGCACATATTGGAGGAAGGACAGATTGCAAGTTTGTTTTTGCATCTGGGTTGGTGTCCCATTCCCTTCATTGGAAATCTTGTCTTCTTACTGAAGATGACCTGTTTATGCTCCCTAACCTCAATTTCTAGGAGTCCTTGCTAGGGTCAACATTGTAGATTCCATGGAGTGTCTAATGTACTAGGTTTTCTTATCTTTCTTGAAGTGCTAAATGCCCATTTTGTCTCCACATACTATCATCCTCCCTTCCCCTGCCCCCAGCTGATCCCTCCTTTTCCCATTCTCTATTTCACAGCCCAACTATCATTTCTGTTCTATGCCCCTTCCCAGGGAAATCTATGTATCCTCCTTCTCTGTCAGAGCCCTCCATTCCACCTAGCCTCTCTGGCTCTGAGATTTGTAGCGTGACTATCCTTTACTTAATGATAATAGACACTTTTATGTGAATATGTAACATATTTGACTTTCTAGTTCTGGTTTACCTTACCTAGGATAATTTTTTTCTGTGTCCATCAATTGCTGTGTAAGTTTCATGACATTTTTTTTTGTTAAAAGCATAGTAATACTGCATTGTACAAATGTATCACATTTTCTTTATCAATTCCTCAGTTGAGAGACATCTAGGATGTATCGAGTTTCATATTATTATGAATTAGGTGTCTATGAACATAGTCGAACAAGTGTCCTTGTGTAATGTGGAGCATCTTTTGGGCATATGCCCAAACGTATATAGCTGGGTCTTGCAATAGATCAATTCCCAGTTTACTGAGGAAGTGGTATATTGCTTTCCATAATGGGTGTACAAGTTTGCACTACTACCAGAAATGTGGGAGTGTTCCCCTGCTTCACATTCTCACCAGCATTGATCTCAGCCATTCTAACAGGTTTAAGATGGAATCTCAAGGTTTTTGGATTTGCATTTCCCCAATGGCTAAGGATGATGAACTTTTCTTTAAGTGTTTCCCAGCCTTGTGAGGTTCCTCTCTTAAGAATTCTGTTTAGGTCATGTGGTGGTGGTGCATGCTTTTAATCTCATCACTCAGAGGCTGATGCAGGAGGATCTCTATGAGTCCTAGGCCAGCATGGTCTACAGAATGAATTCCAGGACAGCAAAAGTTACAACAGAGAAAACCTGTCTTGAAACAAAGCAAAGCAAACAAAAAACTGAAAAGAATGTTTAGTATGTACCCCATTTTTTCCTTTCTTTTTTTCTTTTTTCCTTTTCCTTTGCTTTCCTTTCCTTTTTCTTTCCTTTCCTTTCCTTTTCTTTCCTTTCCTTTCTTTTCTTTACTTTATTTTTCATTCTCATCTTTCATACAACATATACTGACAACCTCCTCCCCTAACTCCACTGATTGTGGTTCCCCACATCTCCCCTCTCTCTCAATCTACCCCATAGTCTCACCAACCAAACATCCCTACTTCTATCTAGAGCAGAATGATTCACCCAGGGTTACTGATCAAACAGGACGTGACATAATCAGATGGAATGAGGTCAGGTACTATCCCCTGCATCAAAGGTGTATTAGGCGATCCAGCAGGTGCAAAGGCATCCCAAAGGCAACTAAGTGAGTCAGAGACTCCCTCACCCCACTCCATACTGTAGGAATTTTGCAAAAACAGCAAGCCAAACAGCCATAAAAAATATTTAGGGTACCTTCAGGTTCTGTCCATGCTTCTTCAGTGTCTGTGAGCCCAAAAGAATGCTGTTCAGTTTGGATAATTTGGTTTGTTGATGTCTAGTTTCTTGAGTTCTTTATATATTTTGGGTAGTAGTCCCCTATCAAATGCAGAGTTGATGGAAATATCCCATTCTGTAGGCTGCCACATAAAACACATCATTTCATTTGGAACCACAATCCAGTGACTTTTTAAAACCATGTGATGAACTAGAGTAGCATGTCCAAACACAAGGAAAATGAAAACAGACTCAGAAACATTAGCATCAAACACTCAAGTAACAACTTCAAATGTTGCTGAAGGCACATCAGCCATATCAATGTTTCTGGTCTTAGACTCCTCCATGATCCTTACCTTCTCGACATGTTGAAATACCCCTGTTTTTCTTTGCTCTTAACCCTTTCTATGATGCAGAAGGTGAATTAAGTTTTTTTTTACATGATTAGCTCCCTGATTTCTTTGTAAATCAGTGTCTCTGTGTGTTGTTGCAGGGAACAACTATATTACCATCATTGTCCTCAGTGCTGCATGACAACAAGGAATTCCCTAACCCAGATGTGTTTGACCCTGGCCACTTTCTAGATGATAATGGAAACTTTAAGAAGAGTGACTACTTCATGCCTTTCTCAACAGGTGATACAAACTCATTTCCATATGTCTAAGTTACATGTTTCAGTTGTAATAAAACACCATAACCAAAAACCATTTTGGGGAGAAGGGGACTATTTCATGTTACAGCTTGTAGTAAATCATCCAGGAAAGTCTGGGCAGGAATTCAAGGAAGAACCCTGGGGTCTCAAAGTGATACAAAGACCTTTAGGTAATGATGTTTACCAACTTCCACAGGTTGCTTTCTTATTGCACACAGGACTACAAGTCCAGAGGTGGCAATGCCTACAGTGAACTGGGTCCTCCCACATCAATCACCAATCAAAATACTCCCACAGGCTTACCTACAGGCTAATCTAGAAGGGACATTTTCTTGATAGAGTTTCCCAGATCCTAAATGACTCTAGCTTGGGTCAAATTGACATAAAACTAGCCAGTGTACCATGGCCCAATTTGCCACACTGACAATATGTATGATGCATGACATTACATGATGACTCCCATGAGCCTGCTAGACTTGCAATTTGTACATGATAAGGAGTTTAACTTCCAGTGCCCATGGACTGTTCTTGATGAGACATTTTTCCCATCAAAATAAAGAAGTGAGACTTTAGTTGTCATAATCATTTATGACAAGTGAAGAGCACTAGAGTATATGCCATTCGCATTCTTTATTTAGATACATCTCAGAGACACCACAGAAGCCCTGACTAACTTCTTTCAGCAAAGGAAACCTCATTTCACCTCTGCTCACTCACTGTGGCAAAGGAGGCTCCTCTGTAATCTGACCTTTTCATTCTTCCTGCTTCCTCACATCTTGGCTCCACTGTGTGATGCAGTGAACAAATGCAGGGAGAGAGAATCACACATTCCTGGCCAACAGGGCTGTTAGGCAGAAATAGTACATTCTTATTCTCATTTCCCTCATATATTATATACAAAATGGAGTCACATTCAAATTCACAACATTCTGTTTTCCTAGAAAGATATCCGTGATAGAGTTCAGGAACAAGAAAATGCAGAGTATTTAAATACATATTTTTGTTGTTAGAGTTTCTTCCTTACATCTAACATGTTTTAATCAGGTATACTTCCAGCATGTTTCCCCAATCCTCCCATAAGCCAGAGCATCATTCACTTTCCCAACTTCATATACCCTCTGAATCTGCTATGTGCTACTACTGTGTGCATGGGTATAGAGCCATGCACTAGAGCATGGGTAACCAACCAGCAGCCACATCATGACTAAATTGGCTGTCTCTCCACAGACTTCAATGTCTGGTGCCCTGATGACAGGTGTGAGCAACTATATCTGGTTAATTATATTTTTACTGAGAGCATATGTTATTTGGGAAATAAATTTGAACCATGTTTATCAATTCACCTAACTAGATATCCTCACACCCATCTTTCTATTTAGCCACCCAACTGATAACTCACCTTTTACTCTTAATCTCCTATATCTGTTAACAACACTGTGAATCTCAAGCTCACACATATGAACAAGGCACAGTTTCACCTTTGAAATTTTTCTCTCCAGGGAAACGGATATGTGCAGGAGAGGGCCTAGCACGCATGGAGCTGTTTCTATTCCTGTCTACCATTTTACAGAACTTCAAACTGAAATCTCTGGTTCACCCGAAGGACATTGAAACAACCCCAGTAGTCAATGGATTTACTTCAGTGCCTCCCCTTTTCCAGCTCAGCTTCATTCCTGTCTGAAGATCAGATGTCTGGCTTCTGCTGAAATATTTTCTGTAATCACCCTGAAGCCTTCATTCACCTTTTTCCACACTGGGCACACTGTTGCCTTGCTCCCCATTTCTCCCCTCTACTTACCCTAAGGTCCTATGAATACCCATTCTCGAATTAACAGCTTCATCACTAATATGTCTGAGGTTTCTCTGAAGCACTGTTAGCATTTCCTGTGATATCTGTATCTGACCCCAAGTTATTAATATGACTTCATTAAAAAACAGAAAGTATTATTATAAGTCAATTCACAGTCATTTCTGTTCTTCATTTTCTCAGTAATAAACTTTTTTTCCAGTATCCCTGTTTCCAGACTTTTGTTAATTCAGGTTAGAAATGTAAGAAATGTTAATCCCAGCACATCATATTGGTCCACAAAATGAGAAGTCAAAGGATGTTAATAGAGAGTTTCAGGGAAGTCAGCATCAGTAACCTGTATGCCACACAGCCTGAAGACCTACATTCCTTCTCCAGTACTGACTTAATAGACCAGGCATTGTGGTGTGTGGTTATTATACCAGCCCTGGGGAGACAGAGTCTCCTGATTCCTGAAGCTCATTGCACATGTAATCCAGCCTAATTGGGGAGCCTACAGTCCCATTGTGACTCCTGGTCAAAAAAAAAAAAACAAGTGGGTAGATCCTCAGGAATAACAACTATGAATAATTCTGGCTTCCTTATAAATAAATACACACATGACCATGTTCTGTACTTAAATGTGTTCCTGAGCTGCCTTACAAGCCTGACATCCTACAACCCTACAACACAATGAGAATGTAAAGAGGATGAGAATATAAACACTCAGGATGGCCATGTCCTAGAGTCACTGGAAGTATTTGCACTTGAAACAGTTAATAAGTGGCTATGTGGGCTGCACCCTGTAGACATACTATGGAGAGAAGTCTCAAGGAGGAATACACAGATAGGATGGATCATGCCTGCTTTATTGTTTCTAGCAACAGTACATAAACATTCCAAGTGTGCTTTTGACTTGATGTTCCCAACTTAGACCTGAGCATGTGTTTTGCTTTCCTACAGTTAACTGTATGCTCTGCGCTTCTCTTCTCTCCCAATAAGAATAACAGTTCCAGGAAGAGTCACCTTTCTGTTATTTCTAGTTGCTATATTCCATTCCCACTGCATTTAATGTTAGTAAATGAGAAATGACATCACTCATGAGATTTTCCTGTCTCAGTCTCAAAGTAGCTATTTTGCCTGGCATTGGTAAGCCACCATATTAAATGTCTTATGCAGACATATATCTGTACACACATGAAAGTGTTCAGCAAAAATATACAGAAGCTATGGAATGTATGAGCCAATTATTGTGCTAAAAATATGTTTTTTGTATTTTTTTCATCAAGTGATGTAGATACACAGTTAAGACTCTTTGACTCCTGGTCGTCTCTCAAATATGCCATAATAACAAGAGGAGTTCAAGGTCATCTCCATACATCAATGCTACTGCTTCTGGATGCATTGTTAATCCCAGAAGGCAAGAATAAGACCATTACCAAGATTTGAACCAAATTGGAGCAAGTTCTCTTTTTAATTTTAGATGCACTGAGATCAGGCCAGAGAATGCCTTCTAAATGAGGTTTAAGAGAGCATCCCAGAGTCCATTACCTGGGCCCTTGTTAAGGAGTAACCATGTGTAGGTTTTACAAAGTGAGACAATGGGATAATAAGGAAGTACAGAAAAGAATCTCCAAAAACCACAACAGGGGCCTCATGTGATTAGGGTGTGTGTCTAGGGAATGTGCAGGAGGGTGGTTAAGGAGGGTTAGGGTGATCTCAAATCAAGGTCATGGGTTGCAGTAAGTCAGATTCTAGGAAACAAGAACAAAAAACCAACAACTTATTTTTAACACTACAGCATAATGCAGTCAGGCAGGTTCCTCCCCTTCCCCCCTTCCCCACCCCAACTTTGACTCATGTATCCTTGACAAAACCTTAATAGAATACTGTTTCTAATTATGTTTTCGAGCAGCAGTGAATCTAATATTGCTTTTCTGATGCTGATCAAATTGGTAACACATTGGAATGTGATAACCAAGAGAAATAATATGATAACGAAAATAATAACAATAACAATAATATAATAAAAATAATGATGATAATGATAATCATGACAATAATAAAAATAATATGATAACCAAGAAAAATAATATTGGAGGGTCAATGCAGGGGAAGAACCACCTTAGCCCTATTGGCTAGTCAAAATCTGTTAGGGATATTTCGTGTCTTTCTTTATGTAAATAATTAATTTGATTGTCAATAGTATGAGAGAAACACACATTCCAGTAAATTACTGGCAAATAAGATCATATTTAAGCAACAGGTAATCTGTAGCAGCTCAATCCTGTAAAACAGTTGCTCTCAGCTCTCCCATTTCTTGATTAATATCATCTAATATTTTTGCTGTGATATGAGTAGTTTTTGAAACTAGACAAGCCATTTTAGAAACCTCTCTTTATAGCCCAACTAGTCACAGGATAGGTATCAGAAAGGCTGCAGCAGCAGCAAGTATAGTGGAATCTAATAGAGGTAAGGGATGGTTGAAGTCCTCAGGGAGTGCTCTTTCATTTACATTAATTGATTATAAAGACTTCCTGAGTAAAATAGGTGTGACATGTCCTATCCCACATAAACCATTATACCCTGCAGAGAGCACAAACATAAGTATCATTTTCACATAAAAAATCCATCCTAAGGGCAATTACTTACCAAAGGATAGGGTTTAATAAGATGTGTAATTTCAGTAAGACAGGACGTTTGTGCAGTCAAGACATAAACAGTGAATAAAAATCACATTATTCATTGGAATTAATCCACAGCCTGTCAAACTTTTGTGGGGGCATGTTCAACTGTATTGCCTGTAATCCTTGTATAATTTTCATAGGAAACCCCTATTCAATACAAATTTCTTTTTAAGAGTCCAGGAATAGAGGGATGTTGTTAACTACAATATTTCACCCTCAATTTAGGGAAAGACAAAGGAAGGATGGAAAGAAATTTTCACCACTTTTCCAGGTAGCCTTGATATAGGATGAGAGAAAGGTAGAAATCTTCACAGCCTCTTCTAGGCTGTCCTAAGCTTGAAGAGGACTAGCTAACAGTGAGTCAGTCTACTATCTCAGCTCACTATCTGTAAAATAATCCCTCCAACCTTTGTAATTTTAAGGAAGAAAAAGCACACTAACTATAGATGAACCAACCAATGAACCACCAACTAACACCCATTCCAGCTCTGGGCCTTAAGATCTTTTATACCCTAAGCAATAGTTTCCATAAACCCAATCAGCACACAATCCCAAGAGCAAGCTACAGGTGCCAGAATGACTGTACCTAACCAAATTATAACCACCTGCATCAGGCACTCAGAATCCAACTCATAAACATCCACCAGACCTGGGATGGGAACATAAACCTAGTCCAAATGCCATTTTGCGTTTTTAAGGAAACTAAAATATGAAAATTTATTCCAAGTGGTCTGCTACATTCCCCCCTTCTTATTAAGCTATAAATTGTGAGATATTGATTACTTTTCTCTGGTTTCCAGGAGTTTATTAAATGAAAACCTCCTCTGACACCTAAAAGAGTCTAATCAGCTTTTTTTTTATCTTAGTCATACTTTCCTGGTTCAACTGTCAGGGTATTCAGGAGATCTTTCTGGTTCATATCTAATATTTACCATTTTTTGATGATACCCACAAGTTCACATTTAGAGTGGAAATTTGGGCATACCCTCTGTCTCACTGGAAAACCTGTACTGATTTCCATTCAGATGTCAATATATCTTTATAATATATGAGTTGATTTATCTCTGCAGATTTTTCTATCATCCAATGTCTTTCAGCTTTCAGCTGCTCTTATTCATGTCTCATTAACATTCAGAAAATTTAAAGGTAGTAGTGCACTATGTAGTCTATCTTGGGGGTCCTTGTTATTCCTTTTGTCTTTCAAGGATTTCCTTTAACGTCCAATTAGATCTTTCTATAACTGCTTGTCCTGTAGGTCTGTGTTATACCCGTGCTATGCTTTCTGCTATACTGGGCAAATTTTTTTACATTTTACTGGATACATATGTGGGGTAATTGTCAGTCTTGTTTTTGTAAAGATATGCCCATAATAGCCATTACTTCCAGTAAATGTGTAATTACAAAATCAGCCTTTTCAGAACTAAAGGCAGAAGCCTATTGAAATCTTGAATATGAATCTATAGTATGGCATACAAACTTTAGTTTTCCAAATTCTGCAACATGAAATACATCCATCTGCCAGATTTCTCTACTTTTTATACTTTTAGGGTTATTTTCAGCAGGAAATGGAACTTGGTTATACAAGGAATATGTGAGGCAATTTTTATAATTTCCTTGGCTTGTCTCCAAGTAATGGAGAAGTTCCTTTTTAAACTTTTGCTGTTTATGTGGTGTTTCCCATGAAATTTGAACTTCTAACACAGTTCCTATTAGCCTATTAGATTGATCTCATCATTACCCTGGGCCACTGGACCTGGCAACCTGGTGTGAGATCTAATATGAGTAATGTGTAACGGACAATTTCTGTCTCAAATTTGCTTCTTGCAATTGTATGAATAAAGATGCTAATCTGAATTATCTGGAATGAATTCAGAATTTTCTATATGCAAAACAACCCTTTCAGCATACTGAGAATCAGTTATGATATTAAGAGATTTGGGAAAGTCTGAAACAGTAACATAAGGATGGCATACAACTCTCACTTCTGAAGTGAATCATATGGGCTTTGACTGACTTTTCTTATTTTTTCTAACTTGTAGCCTGCCATTCCTAATTTATTGGTGTCAGTATAAAGTATAGGAGCTCCAGAAATAGGTGATTCTCTCACTACATGGGAAGTATCCAACTACTTCTTGATGAACTTAATTCATTTGATTTTAGGATATTTGTTATTGATTTCCCCAAAATAATTGCTACAAGCTCTTTGCCAATCTCCATTGATTGCCCATTATGACATAATCTCAGCATTCATGTAGGGCACCATTACTTCTCTTGGATCTGTTCCTGATAGCTGACAAGTTCTTATCATACCCTTTATGATTAAATCAGCAACTTTCTCTACATACGTCCTTAATTTTTATATTCTGCTTATGTGCCATAAATATCCATTCTAAGATGCTATCTTCTCTCTGGATAAGAATCCCAGAAGGAGAATACTTGGAATGAATAATAACCAAAATACCAATCAGGTGTGGATCTATGCTATGCACATGTGCATCTTTAAGTTTCTTTTCTTCCAGTTTTAACTCTTGCTCTGCTGCATCAGTTAAGTGACTTGCACTATCTGGGTTGGAGTCCCCTTGCTTAACTGATATGTAGTTAATCCAATTGTGGGTCTTATCCAATTGATGTCTCCCAACAATTTTTGGAAATCATTAAGAATTTGCAAATGAGCTCTTATGATTTGTACATATTGTGGCTGAAATTTTGGTTGACTAGATAGTTAACAGAATCTCCTCTTGATAATTTTTCAGGAGCTATTTGTAGCCCCAACTGGGTAAGATTCTTGTCATTTCATCAAATAATCTTTCTAAAGTATCTTCATCAGAGTCAGCTAACAAAATATCATCCAAATAATGATAAATAATAGATTGGGGAAATTGTTTTAGAATTATTTTGAATTTCCAAGGATTGTTTCAGAAAATGTTGGCACAATGATGGACTATTTAACGTTCCCTGGGGAAGGACTTTCCACTGATTCCTTCTGACAGGTTGTACATTATTATAGCTGTGTACCCTGAATGCAAAGTTTTCCTTGTAAAAGGAATCTTGAAAGACTGTAAAAAACAATCTCTCAAATCAATTACTATCAGATGCCCCAACTTTAGTAATAATGAAGGCAAAGGAATTCCAAATTGTAAGGGACCTATTGGCTGAATCACTTTTTTAACTGCTCCTGAATTGGTTAGCATTCTCCATTTCCCCAATTATTTTCTTTATAATGAATACAGGTGAGTTCCATGGGCTGGTAGATTTTTCTGTATGGATAGCTTTTAATTGCCCTTCTAACAGCTGTTCTAAAAGCCTCCAACTTCTGTTAACAGCCACTGCTCCACCCAGAGAGACTTGTTAGTTTAGCATTTTAAGGGTAGGGCATTTGGTATACTTTCAGCAGTGGCTCCCTTTATAAATTTGGAAACTCAATGCCTGTTGTGTCTGGCTTTTAAATAACTTGTATAGCCTGTGCATCTCCTCATTAAGAGCTTCTTCCCTTTGAGACCTTATTTTGTGTATTTTTTCTTGGTTAGAAGTGATATTAATTTGTGTTCTCCATCACTGCAATAAATCTCTTTCCCATAAATTTATAACTATATCAGCCACATAAAGCCTTAACTTTTATATTTTCCCCTCAGGTCCCACACATGTAATCAGTTTTATATGTTGCTTTACATGGGGTAATTTCTCAGTTCCTACAAAATATATAGATACTTTCTGAAAGGACCAAATTGAATCCCATAACTCTTGGGAAATTATTGTTACATCTGCACCTGTATCTACCAACCCTTATACTTCCATGTCATTGATTTGCATTTTAATTTTGACATTTATTCATTAATGACTGATTGCCAGAACACTTGTTTCCCTGTGTTTCCAAATCCACCTGATCACTCTACTGGGACAGCTTTCCCTTTAATATAGGGAAACAGTAGCAGCTGTTCAATCCTGTCCTCTGCTTGAAACTCCAGGTCTTTGGCTACATATGCTTTGAATTTTATTTCTTCTCTGAAATCTCCATCAACAATTCTGGGTGTACACAAGCCCCCACTAATGTAAGGCTGCCCTACCCAAGATCATTCCTATTGTCCTTGGGGAAAATGGAGCAGAAACTCAAGTTGAGATCTTATAGCATTCAGCATTTGAGGACAGGATAAGTTGTCTGTCTGTGGCCAGATTTCATTTAGCACTGTTCTCAGTAGCCTGAGTCACTGTTCTCAGTAGCCGGAGTCAGATCTCCAGCACCGAGTTTGGGTTTCTCAGTCTGCATGTCGTTAGGTTCTGGCATGAACAGGCTTGCTTGCTTTTTGTCCCCATGCCCTAGCTCATCCCCCTGTGGCATTTCCTGAAGGAAGGCAAGGAATTCCCATGTATATCTCTCTGGGATCTACATTCATTTACCCAGTGTCAACCCTTTCTACATCTTCTGCAGACCCCTGGCATTCTGCTCCTTTTCTCTGACTGATATTTAAAGAAACCATGGTCTTTGGAAGCAGCTTGGTTACAATCCCTTTGCAAGTGGCAGTGTCTTCCACAATTAAAACAGTGGGTATTCTGATATTTCAACCCATTTACTGTAGCTTCTCCTATCACAGTGGTCATATAACTATTTGAACTGATATCTGCAGTAGCTCAAATCTACTGTTCCACAGGTGCAGAGTTTGCCTTTAGAGGCTGTAAAACCTTTATAAACTTAGTGTTTGAATTTTCAAATGCCCTGGTCACAATCAGCACCTGTTGTGCTTCAGGGTCTGAGACAGCCCTATTTATGGCTGCAGTTAATCTCTGCAGAAAATCTATAAAGGCTTCAGTTGAGTCTTGAATGATCTTGCTAAATGAGGTAGATATTTTGCCTGTCTCTTCTACTTTCTCCCAAACCCTTAAAGTTTCCAAATGACAATGGTTTATGGTCATGTCATCAAACCGAACTTGTTCTTGTAGTTCCACCTAGAGATCCTCACTAAGGCGCTAGCCTTGGCTTATATTTATTCCCCTTGCCCTATTCTGTTGTTCCATATTTGCTGCTTCTCTCCACCAAGTAAATCACTGAAGCTGAGGGCCCACCTCTAATATAGCAGTGATTAACTCCTTCCAATCATATGGGATCATTTGGGGTTGGCGGGTCCAATTATTCAACACCAGTCAGACATAAGGTGAATGCGTGTCATATGCTATCACAGCTTCCTTTAATCTCCTTACCTCCCTCATTTATATTGGTCACCATCTGATTTTGGTTATCCTTAGGGGTTATCCCTATCTGCTGGAAATCGCTGAATTTCCACAGGATATACTGAGGGTATTTTTGTGACCCTAGGCTGTGTTTCCTCCATCTCAGTTGGTGCTGAGGGTTCACAATTAGACACCTTACTTGGAGAGGGGTGTCTGAGCTGACCATTCTCCATTTCAGACTCCTCCCTTATTTTCTTAACAGGACCTTCATCCTGCACCGTGAGCAGGAGCACAGTTCCTTCTGGTTCACCCACATATCTCTTTTAACACCACCACCAATACTTTCTTTTCTTAATTCACCGCATATTTCTTCTAATGGTACAGCCAATTTCTTAAACTTTGATGAAGAGGAAGAAAAAATTGGTCTCTTTTGTTCTTCCCTTGTCTCTGTTTTTCCTCTCAGGACCCCCCCCCCATTTCCCTCTGCAAATCTTTTAGTTGCCTAGACATTTCTTTGATGTTTTTTGTGAAGAAATATAGACAAAAGAGAAAGTAGAAAAAGAATACTACCAGGAATAAATTAGCTTTCATCCCAGTAGCAACATCTGCTATAATCACCTTTCTAGCCTCTTAAACATTCGTCTTCTGCCTTTGCTTTCATGATATTTGAATTCAACTTTCCCATTTTCCTTTTCTATCCCCTTATCCCAAGCCCCATATTGGTTCACCACTTGTAGATGTGAACTGTAATCTTTTACCCTCAATTTTTCAGAAGAGAAAGGAAGGATAGAAAGAAATTTTCACCACTTTTTCAGGATCCCTTGATATAGAATGATAGAAAGGTAGAAATCTTCACAACCTTTTTTAGGCTGTCCTAAGCTTGAGGGGGACTAGATGACAATGAGTCAGACTAGTATCTCAGCTCACTATCTGTAAACTCAATCTCTCCAACCTTTGTTCTCTTAAGTAAGAATCAACACACTAAGGATGGACAAACCAACCAACCACAAACCAATACCCACCCTGGCTCTCAGGGTTTCAGAACCTTTATACCCTAAGCAAAAGTTCCCATAACTCTAAGTCAAATTCAATCCCAAGAACAAGTTATAGGTGCCAGATCGACAAAAGCTAATCAAATTGTAGCCACCTGCATCAAGCATTCCAAATATAACTCATAAACATCTAACACACCTGGCATGGGAACATAAACCTAGTCCAAATGCCATTTTGCATTTTTAAAGAAACCAAAATAATAGAAACTTCTTTCAAGTGTTCTGCTACAAAGGGCTCTCCTCTGATACAGGAGTTTTGAAATTGGATTTTTAGTGCTAGATGGAGCCAGAGATATTACTCCATACCACTAGAGACACACAGATAGTCTGGGTATGTTGAGTACAAATGAATCTTTCACTCCCCTTCTTATTTTAGCACATCTGTAATTTTCATGATCATACCTTTTTAAAGAATATTTGAGTACGTTAAAGTCTGTATTATTTTGTTGGGAATGGTCAGATGGATTAGTCCATCCCAATTATCCTCCATCCCTAGGACTAAAAGCTTTTTGTTTCCCTTCTTTTCCTTCTTTTGTCAAAACTGTGGTCCCTGGTGGATAAAAGCAGTTTTTTGCATGGTAAGACAATATCAGGATGTTTCCTTTGATAGAACTGCCTCTTATTTCTCCTGTCTAAAGCATTTAGGTTCTGTTTGCATAGGATGAAAACCAGACAATAAATCTGTTAATCACAGGAAAATCATGGTGCAGATGTCAACAGCAAGATCACAATGTTTTAAGATTGTTAGGCAGTCAAAACTTAGAAAATTAGATTTTTAGTGGTCCCTTTTCAGTTGTTTTTCACCTCTGAGAGTTGAGCTCCATTCTTGTGGATTTCTCAGGTGCCTTTTTGAGTTACAAGTGATGAATTCAGGCAGGAATAACAGCAATTTTAAGAGCAATGGGTGTCTGGAGAATCACGATTTAAGGCCCTTTCCATCTAGTTTCAAGCCATTCAGTTTTGAAGCTGTGGACTTATACAGTGACTCTGGGCTGGAATGGGTGGTCAGGTGGATGGTACTCAACTGGTTGAGAGCCTGAACCTGAAGGAAAATCTTATCCAAGGGTAATTGCCATCCTTTTAAGGACTCAGAGATTGTTTTGGGACAATTTGATGACAGTTTATCATGTACCCAAGGGATCATAGAGAGTAGTTGCCCATACACTATTTCATATGTGGTAAACTTCTCTCAGTTGGAGGTCCAGTGAATCCTGAGAATGGCATAAGGCATGAAGTCAACCCAGTTTACCTCCAGTCTCAAAAGAATATTTAGTTAAAAATCTCCTTTAGAGTTCTGTCCATCCTTTCTACCATTCCTGAGCTCAGAGGATGATATATACTGTGAAGTTTCCAGTGTATGTTAAGAGTGTTGAATGCAATTGAGATAGCTTGGCATGAAGGCCAGGCCATTGTCAGACCCCATAGATATGGTGAGGCAATACATGGGAATAATTTCCATTATTAATGTCTTAGCTACCACATGGGCTGTTTCCAATTGGGATGTAAGAACCTCTACCCAGCCAGTTACTGTGTGGACAAACACCTGCAAATATTTGTAGCCATATAGTCCTGGTTTGACTTCATTAAAGTCCAGTTCCCAAAATTCACCTGGTACAGTGCTTGTCTCTGTTTTCCTGGGGGTAAGCATGTCTTCCTTTGCATTTATGTGGGGAAAGCTCAGGCAGTGGTCTCAAGTGCTCTGAAGTTTCTGTCAGTGTCCAGGTAGCCAGGGGTGAGTAGAGATGAGTTCTCAGATCTTTTTACATGACAAGTGCATTGAATGATGCAAGACAGGTAACCAGTTTGGGTCTAGTACCATTGACACACAGATTATTCCACCAGGCAGGATCTAGCATTCTTTGTGACTCTTCTGAACTCCCAGGTCAGAATATGACTTGATCTCTTTTGGTTCATACTCAGTATCCTCTTCATTCAGGCAGAGTGGGTGTTCTGGGACAGCAGACAGTTTCAGGATAGTCTGGTGTTTGGGTTCCCCTAAAAGCAGACTCTTACAACTTGATTTGCAAGATTGTTACCTTGGGATTGAGGGCTTCTGTATTTTGTTGACCTAGCTGGTGTATTATGGCCATTTCATTTGGTAGCCAGATGGCCTCCAGCAACCGAACAATTTCAATTTCATGTTTATTTTTAATAGTCATATATATATATATATACATATATATATATGTATACATATATATGTACACACACACATACACACACACACACACACATGCATATACACATATCAAATTCTTGAAGAGGTGCCATGAAGAAAGCAAATCATCTGTCTGTGTATATATTTACCTTTTTTCCTTCAGCCCATATTAAAGCCTGTCAGGGCAATTATTTCTACTCCCTGGGATGTAGATGTACCCCTGGGCAAGGTTTGTGGCCATATTAACTCCTTCTGTCCTGTGGCCACTGCTGCACCCACATACCTGATGCCATCTTAAATGAAGCTGCCGCCATCTGTGTAGAGATCTACATCTCTGGTGGTAAGTGTAACATCATTTAGGTCAGGTAGAGTACCTTAGATGATGTCAAGCATCTCCATGCAGTCATAGATAGGTTTTTCAGAGTCATCCTCTGTCAGCAGCGTGGCAGGGATGATGGCTAAGAATTTATCAAAGGTCAGTCTGTCCTTACCTAAGAGAGGGACTTAATACTGAGTCAGATGGACATTTGACATAAAAAGGTTTCTGGCATCCCTTAGCAGGGTTTCCACAGTGTGTGTAGTTGTTATAGGTAAAATCTGTCCCATTGTTAGTTTGTTAGTTTGTTAGCCTCTTTTACAAGAATTGCAGAGGCTGTGATAGCACTTAAACAAGGAGGTTAATCCAGATGCTACAGGATTCAGTGTCTTTGAGATATAAACTATAAGCCTCTTCCAGGTACCAAGAGTCTGTGTTAGATCTCCCTTAGCAATGCCCTTTCTCTCATGGATGTGAAGATGAAAGGGCTGAGAGATATAAGGGAGAGTTAAAGCAGGGGTCTGTACAAGGGCCTCTTTTAAGTTTTCAAAGGCCTCTTCATGTTTCTCATTTAAAAAGGATGTTGCCCAAAGCTGAAGCAGAGTAGAAGGATTTGGCAATCTCAGCAAAACCAAGTATCCAAAGATGGCAATATCTAACAGCTCCCAGAATCTCCCTAACTTGTTCCTTGGTGGTTGAAGTTGGGATTTGAATTATGGCCACTATAGGGCCCAGAGACAAGTCTTTTCCCCTCTTTCAGTTCATATCCTAAGTAAACAAACTGGTGTCAGCAAATTAGGGCTTTCCTTTCAGAAACTTTATAGCCTACCTGGGCCAGAGTTTCAAAAAGCCCTGGAGTGGTTCTCAGTCTGCCTCACCTTGAGCAGCGTAATAGTAAATCATCCACATATTGAAACTGGGTCACCTCAGGTTACTCACTGTGGAAGACTTAAATTCTGGTTGAATGTATCATTAAAGATGGTGGGAGAATTTATGAACAGGTGAGGCAGTCTGGTACAGGTTAGTTGTCCTGATAACTGCAATCAGTGTTGGCTCATTCAAATGCAAAGATGATATGGCTTAGTTTTGACAGCTGGTTAGAGAAGAATGCATCTTTTAAGTCCAATACAGTATATACTTTATGCTCTGGTGGTAAAAAACTGAGCAAGGAATACTGGTTTGGAATAGTCAGTTGAACAGATTCTATCCATTCGTTGACTTCTCTCAAATCTTGTACAAATCTATTGTCTTGAGTTCCAGAATTTTGGACAGGCAACAAGGGTTATTCCAGGCTGATTACCAAGGAGTAAGCATGCCTTTTTCAAGGAAGCATCTGAAATGAACCTTATTACCTTCCTTGGCTTCTGAGTTGATGAGGTATTGCTTGACTCCAACGGGCATAGCCCAAGTTGATAGTTGCACTATGATAGGTATCACATGTATGGCCAACCAGGAGGGTTGTCTTCTATCCAAACTGTAGAATATCCTGGATCAACCTTTTTCATTCTCCTCCTATGGAATGGTATGGATTTTGTAGGAGCAGATATTCCTCACCTATCAGACCAGTTATTGTTAAAAACTTAGGGCCTCCCAGTTGCAATCTAGAAGTATCTCCTGAGTGTGATATTGTTGCCTGGAGCTTGTTCAACAGGTCTCATTCCAGTTAACGGTAGGGCCATTCAGTAATAACAACAAAAGAATGCATCATACTTGCTCATACTAAGTTAACAGTCCATTCAGTTGTTCATTTACATTTTTATATCCTCTGTTGCACCCTGTATTTCAGCTGTTTGATTAGTGAGACGTCTTAGTGGTGCCTGAAATACCAAAAGGGTAGCCCTTATGTCCACCAGAAAATTTACAGGTTGGCCCTCAATGGTGAAAGTTACCATACTCTCCTGGGGGCCTAGTAGAAAGGAGCCTTGACCTTGTTAATCTTCCACACTAGAACTGGTTTGGATTTTGGGGCCTACCTCTCTCTTTTATGGGCATTCATTCTTTCCAATGACTATTTCTTTGCATTAGGAGCACCTTCTTTAGTAAAGGTTTCCTCCTTTCATTGTTGGGTACATAGCAGAGTTCAAATTGGTTGAGGTTTGTAGTACAGCCACAGTGATTGCCCCATCTTCTTTGTCAAGAGATCTTTTCAGGGGTCTTTGTTGTCAAACACCTTTGGTCTATTTCTAATAGTTCTAATAGTTCTTCCCTGCAAACCCATCTATCTTTTGTATCTGTTTATGTATGTCAGGAGCTGTGTGACATAGGCCACATTAATCACCTTCAGATTTTCCTAGTCCTCTAGATCTCTAGAGGTGTGTAATTGATAAGTTTCTAAAAGGCACTCCAGGAAAGCTGAAAGTGATTCCATTGGATCCAATATCAGTAGTAATTTTAATCCATTGATCCAAGGAAGCTGTTTTTAATGGCCTTATTGCCTTTTGGCATTCTGAATTAGCATTTTCAAACGCCAGAGATTTAATTAACAGTTCCCTTGCTTCTGAGTCTGAAATTGTCTTATGGACAGCAGAAGTCAATCTCTGTAAAAATCAGTGAATGGCTCATTTGGGCCTTGCATGATCTTAGTAATGACTCAGACTTTTTTCCTGGCTCTTCAACTTTATCCCAAGCATTAAAAGCTACTGTACAACATTGTGCTGAAATAGTATCATCCAACTGGATCTGCACTTCCATTTCAGCATATTGACCTTCACCTATCAACTGATCTCTGAAAATATTAATGCCTCTAGCTTGGTTACGTTGTTCTATTACCAAAGCTTCTTCTTTCCACCATGTCAGCCATTGTAACTGAGCACCAGCTTCTAATATAGCTTTTGCCAAGTTCCTCCAATCTCGAGGAATGACTCGGTGTTGAACAGACCAGTTGTTTAATATCTGTTTAATATAAGGAGAGTGCATTCCATAGGCTACTATTGCCTCTTTAAATCTCTTTAAATCTAGCATTTCTGTTGGTTGCCATTCAAGTTCATCATAGCCCTGCGGATATCTTTCATCAGCGGGCATCCTGTGTATATTTATAGGATATACCATAGTTGGTTTTCTCAAAGTCTTTGTCTGCCACATTGCGTTATAAGGTGGAGCAGTAGGCTCTGAATTCTCTGACTGAGGTAGGCTTTTACTTCCTTTCATCAAGTGTTCTAATTTTGCTACCAAGGTTTGCATTCTCGTATTCCACTTTTTATCTATTTCTCTTAAGGCTTCTTCTTGTGAGAAGCAAGTAGATTCTGCTTTTCTTTCCACCATTTTAAAATTTTCTGATTTTGCTCTAAATTTATCTCCTGTATCTGCGTCAATTTCCCATAAAGGGCTAAGAGATTTCCCTTTTCCTTCTACACTAATAGTTTTCCTTGAAAGAACACAGTATACCATGATGGCTATTGATAATACCATGTGAAATACCAGAATAACAAAAACCATAATCTGTATTATGCTAGTTTCAGTTGAAGTATTTATCTTTTCATCTACTGTTTTCATTCCTATGACATCCTTAACAAAACTATACAGAGCCCAAGTGCCTGGTGTCATAAAATTTTTCATTTTTAACATGGAAAAATTTTCTTTTCCACTCTTACTTATCCTCTCCTTCCTTAGGAGACTTCTGTGTAATTTTCTTTTATTATTTCTGTCTTACTGTGGCTCCCACTTCTCAAAGAGCATTCTCTTTTTTACCTTTTCTTTTTACAGAAGGTCTATAAATCTGTGATTCCTTTCCTGAAACTTTATTAATCCGCACCTGTGTGCACTTTTTCTTAAATTCTGTCTCTTTCTCTTTAGCTCTCCTCTTTCCATAGGAGGCCCTACTCCTGTTTTATTTATCCTGTATCTTACTTTACCTTTCCTACGTCTTCATTCTTCCTTTCTTCTTTTTTCTGCCTTGGTTCTTGCTGTTCCGTGTTGTCTGTCATTTCCTTGTAGACTCTGCGTCTGGACTCTCCTGTCCCTCATTGTCTGTCCTTTAGTTTGTCTTCTTTCTTCTTTTCTTATTACTTCCTTTCCCATGTGTCCTTTCCACATATTAGTGCGCCAAATGTTAATTTTATCTTTTAACTGATTAATGAGAGTCCAGCGTTGAATTTTCCAATGCTCTTTATTAATCACAAACCATGTCAAATCTCAGGGAATTCTATACCCGAGCTCACTAGGCAGGGAGCTCACTCCAAGGCTTCCTCACCCCATCTCCCCTCTTGGTTCTCCGTCTTCTCCTGTTCTACCTCCTCCTCCCTGCTCCCTCCGTGCTCCACCCCTCAATCCCCAGATGTTTTTCTTCCTGTTTTCACACAGACCCTCAATAAACAAATAACAGGAACCTCCTGTGGGGGGTGGAAACTGGGGATGGCACAGAGGTGTAAACAAGTAAAAGATGAATCTTAACTAAAATATTATCCACAACTAAACATACCACAACAACACATCCTTCACCCATTTGGAGAGATCTATCCATATCCTTATTCTCAGATGTCCTTCTCACCAATTTTCCTTGTGCTTTTTCTAAGTCCCTCAACCATCCAGTCAATTCATTGGCACATGAATCAGTGAACAATCACACATCTGATCATTGTCCTTCCAAACAAAATGTATGACCGTGTGTACTGATGTTCTCTCTACTGTCAATTTCCCTTCACCAGTGTCTTTCAGGGTTGTTCTCAAAAGGGATTGTAATGGTATAGCTGTCCATTTCTAAGTGGTACCTGTATAAGACACAGAAGGATCTATAAATCAAGCCCTAGTCTTCTCTTATTCAGTCAACTTGTCATAAGGGACACCCCACAAGGCTATAGGTGAATAACTGGCAGCAGATGGCATTGTAACAGGAATAGAAACCATAAGCATTTTGGAAAACTTCTTCATGTAATTTTGTTGTGTTTCCAGGATGTTGAGGGCCAATGATATATAGGCTGTGGACATAATCAGTATGACAAAGATCCTGATTTTCCCCCTTTACTAGGAATCTAAAGCCCACTATCTGTTTTGCCCCTTTCTCATCTTTACTGTATGGTGAATAAAAAGCCTCTTATCAATAATATTGTCTATTTGTACTAATAGTTAAAACTCAAATCAATCCCTGGGATGGTGGCAAGAGGGGACACTGCTATCTCAGATCTAAAAAACTGAACACAATTTTAGTGACTTCCAAGTCCTGGGATGTGTGAGAAGTATTCATGCCATCTGTAGACATATCATAAAAATTATTCTTGGTTAAACTCCTCTTCCCCTGGAAACAGAGCCATAGTTAAGATCAGAAACAAAGGGTCTAGACAGTAGCTCAGCAAGCTTGAAAAAACAAATAGATGATTCACCCCTGAATGTCTGCCTCCTTTTAACAGTAAATATGCAGATCTAAAATCAGCTATTCATTAATAAACTATTGTGTTAAGACTACTCACTAAAATTAACTTTGAAGATCAGAGGTCTGCAGATGGGAGGGGATGAACACTCTTGCATTGGTTCCCTTTTTGATGTATGCTTGACACTTGCATTCCGTTAGATAAACAAGCCTGCAGTTTTTCTATTTGAGCTAAAGCAAAGTCTTTGTCTGCAGTAAAGCCTTGTAATTTTTCCCCAATATGGGCATTGTTATTTTTGCTTTTTCTAATTGTTAATTTTTCTAAGTTCTAATTTCTTTACCTTTTTATTAGTAAAAGAAGCACATTGTCATACAAAAGGTGTGTTTATGCGTGTCATTAAAGTGCAAAAAGCATGTCATATTGGATTCCATAAAAGAATGAACTGTGTTCATTTGTCATAATTTCCTTCAACAGTCCATTTTCTTCTGTGGAGAGTTCGTGGTACTATTGTGCATGAAGGCTGGACAGTAACCCGTATATGAGACTGGCAGACACAGACTGGCAGACCTTGTATGCTGGACAGGAGCCAAATGCCCTTCACAAGTCCTGTAGCTCATGAAATCTGGAGATACATTGTTCTCATCCCCATGAACGTGACCCATGAAGTCATTCTGACATTCAGTTCAGAGGATATCATGTTCCAAGATGAGAAGTATTTTATTTTTACTCCTCATTAGGCATTTTAGACTATCAACAACCACAGAAGAATGTTGACGGGCATACTAACATCTGTGGGTATAGCACACTCATAACTATACATCCAAACTCCTGACCATATGTTCTTTTCCTTCTTTTTCACTGATACACATTCCTAAATATCATAGCACATGGACTCTCACAAACATTTCACCTCAGTGATAGTTCTGTATGGTTCTTGAATTTTTGTACTTTTATAATCTTGTGTTCATTTCCATGCTTTCCAGTAAACTTCACTAATTTTTATTGCACTGCAGATGCCATAAATTATTTGATAGTTTTGCTATTTTATACAGAATCCCAAATTCTTTGATGATGCCAAATATACATATTTGAAAACTTGAATGAATATATATATATATATATATATATATATATATATATATATATATATATCTTTATACACACATGCTTCTATGTATTTTACTCCTCTTACCAGTCAAACAGGATTTCTGTATCACTACTTCTTCTCTTTCCACATCTTCTTTTTAAAATAATTTTTATTAATAATTTGAGTCTCATACAATGGATCCTGATAAGACCCTTTTCTCACTCCTCCTTATTCCCCATCCTACCACTGTACCCTCAAAACAACAACAACAACAATAAAAACAAACAACAAAACAATAAAACAAATAAAAGAAAATTAAGTTCAGCCAGTGTGGCAGGAGCATGGATCACAGGCTATTCTTCAGGTACCCAGATATCCCACAGGCACCCAGACATCCTGTAGGCACCAGGGCCTCCTGCAGACATCAAGATCTGCTGCAGGCACCTGGACTTCCCATGGGAATCATGACTTCCTGTGGTCACCAGAACATCTGCCAGGCTCCAGGGAATCCCACAGATGCCTGGGCATCATGCAGGCATTGGACAAATATGCAGACATCTGGCCATTTCACAGGCACCAGACATCACAGAGGCACCTGGTCATCTGGCATTATCTACCATGGATCCTAGAAGTAGTATGTTTCTCTGATGATGGACATTTACCTGGCCCACATCAGGCTCAGACCAAGCATAATGAAGCTCAATGCGAGGTCAGGCTGTCCAAGCCCACAGGTACTCAGACATCACTCAGGCACCTGGACACTGAGCACCAACTCCAATATCCTGCAAGCATCAGGGCCTCCTGAAGTCACTCAGACATCCTACAAGACCTGGACATCCCACAGGCACCCAACCATCCATCAGACACAAGGACATTTCATGGGCACCAGGACCTCCTTCCGGCACCTGGCCATCCCACAAGCACCAGGATTTCCTGTAGGCATCAGAGCAACCCTAAGGCTCTAAGGAATCCCACAGACACTTGGGCATCACACAGGCACTGGGCCAATCCTCAGACAATCAGACATCTCACCTGGACATGAGACAGGCACCTGGATATCCCTCAGGCATCCAGACATTACACAAGCACTGGGCCATCCCTCAGGTACCCAGACATCACATAGGCATCTGGCAGTCACCAGGACCTCCCACAGTCATCAGGACTTCCTGAGGGCACCAGAACAATTCCCCAGATTCCAGGGAATCCCACAATGCCTGGACATCATCAGGCCCTGGCACAACCTACAGACAACCAGACATCTCACAGGCACCAGAACATGCCACAGACACCAAGACATCCTTCAGGCACTAGAGCCTCCCACAGGCTTCAGGGCATCCCACAAGTGCCACGAATTCCCAGGGGCACCAGGATATTCTACAGACACCCAAGCCTCACACAGGCACTTGGCTACCTCACAGATACCCGGACATAACACAGCCTCCTACTCTTCCCATAGGCACCCACCTGGCCACTGTGCAGGCACGCAGCTATCCCTCAGACACTAGGACACTCCTAAAAGTACCAGGTCATCCCACAGGCATCCAGTCATCCTTCAGGCACCTGGGCATCTCACAGGCACCCAGATGTCATGTAGGCACCAGGACTTCATGCAGACCCCTGGACTCCAGGCAGGTACCCAAACTTCATGTTGGCACCAAATACTCTGCCAGAATGAGCGCCTCATGGAACAATGGTGAAGCACCTGGTGAACTCTGATGGTGTCAACAGTGCAGACAGATCTCTAATTGTCTTGGTCCACATGGGCATGCTGAAGTTTCTAAGACCCCTTGCAAAAGGAGGAGACTCAACCTCTAGTATGGAATATTCTTCAGCTGTGACATCTTGCTGTTGCTCAGGATCAGAGTGATCCTGAGGTTTGGCAGAACTTTCAGGGTCAGGACTTGTTTGAGCTCCAGTTGTTGTACACACAGCCCTTATCATCATTATCACTGCCTGTCCTGCCACCTTAGCCTTTCTGCTTGTAGCCCTTGGGTAGTACCACAGTCCATGCAGTCACCCACCCTATCATGGAGAGTGGCAGGAGTGACAGATTGGGTTGGTGGGTGGTAAGGAGGCCAGGAGGGTTTGTTGATCACTAGAGGACAGGTCTCTTATGTGGATACTCAGTCCAGGACATGAGACACTCTTCAGATGGGCTATCCTATCATTGCTCATGGCAAGGTGATCCTGTGGCTTAGCAACCAGTTTGGAGACAGGACTTGGTACAGCTCCAGATGGCTGAACCCTGCCCTGCCCTCATTGCCTGGCCTTTGTGCCTGTAGCCCAATGCAGGGCATGCTTTCCACCATCCATCAGAGAAAGCAATATGAGTGGCAGCAGCACCCATGGGAGCAGGAAAGCTGGCCTGGCATGTAATGGAGAGGTTAGGATTGTCTAATGATAGTCTGAGGACTTATCCTTTATCTGCTCTAGGTGTATACCCATGCCTGTTCCTGCCTTTAGCCATGTCTCTCCTAGTAGCACTTGTTGCCTTTCCCCTGTTTGCCCAGTCTCCAGGTCTGCCTCTTTTTTGCAGTGTGCATGCTCCATTCTTGTAGAAGCAGCTCCAGCCTGGCAAGTTGCAACAGGATGGCCAGTGTGTGGTTTCAGCCTTGTGGCATCCCAAGCACTCTTCTCTCTTAGGGACACCTAGCTCCCTAGTCCTCCATTTTGTTCACTACTGTGTCTCCAGTTCAGTGTCCTCCATGTAGGTTGAGTCTGAGGGTTCATTCTTCATCCTTCCTCTCCACTCACAGCCTGCTGACCTTCCAGTTGTGTTACTGATCTGCATCTTTCTAATCACTTTTAATTCACAATGTTCCTTCCACCTGACTAGGTACCAGTATAGTTCTCCTGGTCCACAGAGTGGAGAGGAGGGGAGGGCAACCTGAATAGGTGACAGGCAACAGTCAAAACCCTGTCAGATTTTCCTTACTGCTCACCAACATCTTTAGTTCTGTAAACTGCTCTGATCCTCCAAACTAGACTCTCTACCACCACCTTCCTCCTTTAAGGCTTGGGCAGCACCCATGGGTTGGTAGAGAGGGGGATGGCCTATCAGGTAGCTATGGTGTCCAGTTGGCCCACTCCCATATCTTCCTCTTGTGGTTTCCACTTTGCTTCTCAGTTCCTGACTCACCTTCTGGCTTCATGCCCTGGGTTGGACCAGTTGACTGGTAGGATGAATGCACAGGCTGAATCTGTGGGCTGGTGGGAGCCCTACCTTCACCCCTGCCTTGTTGGCAGCAATGGAGCACTACGAGCCTTCAGTTTGGCACTATGGACCTCCCCTGAGGTGGTGCTGCTACACCAGACTCTGCTCCCTGCTTACCTCTTATATGCCATGGCCCAAAACACCATCCCATTCTGCCATGCAGGTCTGTCACCCCAACTGTGTCTTTTCAACTACTCTGAATTTTCATAGTTCTCCTCACTGAAAAGGTAAACAGAACCAGCTGCCAATGTAGCATCTCCCATTCCATGAACGTGTGAGGAGCTGTGGGCATCTTGAGTGGGGGTGGTGAGTAGCTGCTGGAGCTCTGAGGGACTCTACTTGCTTGCTTCCCCACTGTCATCTTGGAAGGAAAAAAATTTCACGTCTTCTGTTTCATTGACTTTAGGAAAAGTTTGATCCAGTAGTGTCCTTCTTCTTCCTTGCTCTGGGCAACTCAACCCTTTTGTGAGAGACTGTATAGCTTAGCAGGATAGTATTATACCAAATACATGAGTACCACTTTACATACATATATATGTATATGGAAGTATTCTTGAGTGAGGACCTTTTTTTAAATTAAATGTGTATATTTTTAATAACTAAGTAGGCACCATCCTGGTGAGATTTATTTCAAGTATGTTGGACTTATTTAATGCACAAAAGTCAATCAAATCAAGCCGACAGAGCAACAAACTACAAGAAAAAATTATAACATCTATACCTAACACCTATGTTATATAAAACATTCTAATATATTACAAATGTGTTGTATGTGATAAATACAAGTAAGAAAATAGATTAAAATTTACCTTACAGTGATACAAAAAAATCCAAACATAAAATCCTTAAAGCCCCACGAAGATTATTACACTATAAATAATTCTGTTTTTAACAATATTTTATCAATTCTTTGCTAATTTAATACAAGATATTTTGATCATTTTCACCTCTCCTATCCTAACTCCTCCTACCCACCCTCCTATCCCGTCTAATCCAACTTGAGATTTCTTCTTTTATTGTTTCCTCATAGAGTCCTCTTTGTGTTGCTCAGCCAGTCTTGCATCTTGTGTTTAAAGAAAGTTGACACTCCCTCTCTCAGTGGCTATCCAATGACAATAGTTCCTCAACTAGGGTTGAATTTTGTGCCCACCTTTGCTTCTCTATGCTGGGATTTTTTTCTGGCTGAAGGTTGTACAAGTCTTGTGGATGTTGTACAATTTCTGTGAGGTCATATATGCTACTGCTCTGTTTCATCTGGCAAACACTGTTTCTTCAATGTTATTGACTATCTCTGGCTCTTACAATCTTTTTGTTTCCTCTCCCACAAAGATTCTGAACATTTCAGGGAGGAATGTGGTATATATGGCACATTTTTTTTTGTTTTGGGCACTCCACAGAAACTGCATTTTATTCAGTAGTATAGGTTTGACCCAAACTCAGAACACTTAACCTTCAGCCTCCCAAGTGCTTGGATTATAGGTGTCTAGTACTATATCCTACTTTAGTTCCACAAAGGTATGCAGCATTCTGCCACATAACCTAATTGCATTTGCAGAATGTTACAGGGACATTTTCATCAAAGTTTCACTTCCCCACCATCTGCTTTTCCTGGTCAATGGACATTCTGTGTGACAGGGAAAATGAGAACATTGGAAGGAATCCCTTATTTCTTTCCTTGGAATTTATACACTCAACTAAATCTACACAATTATCTTTCTATCTGTCATTGTGAAAGACATATTCTCCTTTATCTTCGAAATCTTTCTGTCATATGGCTCTCTTCCCTCTGTTTCCTTTGTTTAAAGACTTTACATACCAATACAGTGTTTAAATTATCCCCCCCAAAGCCTCCCGTGTCTAACTCAGTTTCAAATCTATCACCCTTTTCTATTAATTATTACTGTAACTTAGAAACATATAAATACAATCTATTGAGTCCATCTAGCATTTTCTTTTAGGGCTAATGACTTGATTGGGATAATCAGTTAGGGAGTTCACCTCTGGATAAGATTAATTCTTCCTCGTGCAGCAACTATTAATTGCCTTTATCTTTGCCTCCGGGGGGGGGGGGGGTCTTGCGAAATTTCCCCACCCACTTTGGCACATCAACTGGTGTTGTCATTGTGAACATCGAATTTGAGCAAGCATATTGTTGAGATAGCTCAGCTGCAGCTTTCCTGTCATATAGAGAAGACACTAGCTTTCCAGCAAGTGTTTTGGTCCTCTTACTCTTACACTCTTTCCATCTCTCCTTCTATGAGCCGTAGGTGTCACAGCAGTATATCCACTGTGCATAAGCACCCACAGTTTGTTGCTCTTTGTATTTAGTGAGGCTTCTGCAAAAGAGAGTATGTTTATTATCTTTTTCTAATCATGTTTGTTGTCTATCCTGCCACTTGCCTAAAATCATTTTTAAGACATTTATTCACATGATCATTATTTCCATACTTTTGAGTCCTGTTCTTCCTGAACTTTTTTTTCTTTTAAATCAGAATTTGAACATGATTTTGTGTGCACCAGAGCTTACTTTCTCAGCCAAGGCTATCTGATATGGCCAGTGAGAAATATCATCTTAAGCCTGACATGGGTTGGAGGGGTCACAGCAAGACTGAGGCTGTGACAAGTATACTGAAAGCAATCAGACATTTTACACACTGAAACAGAGTATATAATGATGATTGCTGGGATCAATACAGCGGTATTGATTTTTGCCATGATATGGTTTGCAAGCTATACAGGATACACAAGATTAACATCTAAGACCAATTGCCATGTCCGGTTCTAAGGAGCACAGAAAAACACAGGTAGCCTGAACACGTTACTGCTGGGAACTGAAAGGCACACAGAGCTTCAATAGCCATGGACTTTAACCTGAAAAACCTATGATGCATGACTCTCAAGTCAGCTAGACCAGGCCAACTCGATGATTCCCTGAATACCCCAGTCTTTAATAAAATTTAACTACCTCCAACTTCTGATCTCTGTTGCTGAATCTTATTTCATATTCACTACAATGTTCAAATTTTCCTGAAACTGGATATAAGGTGAACAAACATTTCCTAGTCCAGTTGTAATCCATCACCCCCTTGAAGATGGTCTCTCTTCTAGTGGCACCTTATAGCAGTTCCAGTAAGCTCTAATCTAAGAAACTGCTCTCCAGGCTTGGTTGTACTTGTTCCTGTGGTATCATTTGATAGTCTTCTGAGTCTTCCAATAGAATATCACCTTTTACAACCCCAAGGGACAATCTCTTAGTTTCTAGGGTATCTCTCTAGATGTTTAGTTTCCAGATTCTTCATTTTATCAAATGTCAATTGACTCTTGTTGAATTCAAATTTTACTGGAGATAAATATATAGCTTCTCTGTTTCAGAAAAAAAATGGCCTTGTATTATCTATTGCTTGACGATATTACTTGTGATTTTATTGTGTTTCAGAATTTGGCTTAACCCTGCCTAGTTCATAAACCATCCAGAAATGCTGATTTCACAGAGAACTCAGAGCTATCATCTCTGGCCTTTTTACTCTGCAACATTTCCCTTTTGTTCTGTCTACTAAATAGGCCACTCACTGGAAGCTTGTTGTAAGTTCTTTACTCCGTAGAGCCTACTGATTTACATTCAAGACTTCATCCCTCAGTATTTCATCCCCTTTAAACTATTCTCTATAGAAAATCATGAGAAAAAAGATGAAAATCCCAGTTCGTACTATTCTTTTTTTAAAAGTCTTCTTTTAAAAGTATGAAAGAATTTTCATACTTTTTGCCCCTGATCCATCCAAGTGTATGTGTATATTTGAACCAGAGATAGTCTAGTTGCTATTTTACAACTTCCACCCCATTTCTACATAGCTGAAGTTCAGTAACACTCCCAGTCATTCCTGGTATTCTCTGTATTGATTACATCTAGTAAAAATTTGTGTCTACTCTTTTCAACTCAGAACTTTTTTATAACTTTTACTTATAATTGATATTATAGACAACATCTCCATTATATAGATACATAGTATCTGTTATACATTTGCTTATAATTGTTCTTTTAAGTACTTGAATATATTCATAATATCTCTGTATTAATGTTCTCATATGATAATTCCAATATCTGGATTGTCATCGGGTCTGTTACAATATGTTGTTTTCTTTAATTACAAATCACACTTCCTCTTTGTCATGCCTAGCAATATTTTATTCTATGCTAAGCATTTTGAATAGTGTCATGAGGTGAATCTGTTATGCTTCCTTCTTTTAAGGGTGTTAAATTTTTATTTTTTAGGGAGTAAAACTACTGCCATGTTGTCATTCAATTGGGATCAAACTCATGCTTTGGAATTGTGCTATAATTTCAATTTTTGACTTAGTCTGTTGCATGTATCTCTAAGGCTTGATTTACTTAAGATTCTTTTAGAATTTTAGAGCATATCACATAATATCTGAAGTTTCTAAAATACTTTCTCTGATCTGGGTGTGTTACAACTTAGCTTTCTTTGTGGCTGCAGTACCTGGGGATTTTGCTCAGTGGTGGTGTATGCTCTAAACATCTCTAAACTTCTGAGCTTTTGTACTGTGTTGCTTCTTCCTCCAAGAGTGCCTGACCACACACAGCGAAAGACTTATAGAGGGCATGCTTCTGTATTTATTAAGATCAACAATACTTTTAGAATTTTCTTCTGATGTACCATGTCTTACAATATTTAAGGCACTAACAATGACCTTGCTTTCTTTAGCCCAAAACACATGCCACTCTTTTGGTCATCATCCATTTGTACTGTGAGAGAGAAAAATTCTGGAGCAGAAATCCAGTGTAACTGCAGCTACACATTTCTCTTTAGTAAAATAAGATATGTTTATCAGAAAAGGACAGTTTATAAATCCCACCTACACTATTTATGCACCAAGACAATAAACATAGAATCATTCAGTGTGCCAGTCACATATATGTTTGGAATTTGTATCTTCTGTATGGCCATAGCATGAATATTATTTTAGATATCAAAATGTTGTGATGTCAGCATATTCTTCCTAATGATAACCTTTTAGAATTAGAATTAGAATAGAACTTTGTTCAATTAGCATTAGGTATTTCATTTGTATGAAAAATATGTGGGGGTATGGGTATGCCTGCATGGTAGTTAATATGCTATTAGCATTGAAACACATTGTATGCAATCTCAATCACCAAAAGAAACAAATGTCATGTATTATCTATTTCATATTTCAGTAGTCTAATATAAGTGGGTATTCTTATTTAATAGTCATAAAAATAATCAATGAAATATTAACCACTGTACAGTTGTAGGGCTTAATTTGACTGACAGAAAAAAGGATTATAATTGTAAAAATTAAAGCCCAAGACATTATATTGTGTTATATTCTACAATACTAAGTTTAGGAAACAAAGAAAACTCTAGAAATTGGAAATACTTTTCTGCTTCCACCAGAATCTTACAATCCACTCGAAAGAGCATAGCAATGAGGAGGATTACAAGTTGCTTATCCAATGGGAGATTGAGGTTGTTCAAGAAAATGGCAATAGGGTTTTCAAAATGACTCAGATTTCACTCTAAAGTTGACTAACCAGAATGTCAACGGCACTGGACTTATGAGACTATACTACTGATTGTAAAGAGTAATACATCCAAGGTGCTTCTTTGATTCTATTAACTGGTGTCATCAGACCAAAAACTAGTGACAATGTTTGAGTTCAATGTTCAGAAACTGGGAATGAGAATTATAAAATTTAAGACCCATTAGGGCATTAATGTGTTCTGTGGCATGGAACTTCACTCTCTTGTAATTGATTTTCTCATGTCTCTTGCCTCAGCAACAAGAAAAAGTAACCAATAGTCTATGTTAGGATAGATGGATATTGAATAGGTTTTGTTTGGGTGCATTGTAAAGAAAGTTGTTGTGAATACTTGTTTTTGTCTACTCTTTGATCATTGTTTATATTGGAAAAGTTCTGTAGGATATATATCTGTGAGTAAATTGCCTGGGCGCAAGGAATAAGCATAAGTTGAGCTTTAAATAGATGAGCAAATATTGCAATTTACACTTTGACCAGAAATACTTGCCAATGTAGATGGACCATCCTCATGAACAGTTGGGGATTTCAGTCTTTCAGGGTTTGTATTCCCCCCATTATGAAAGATATGAAATGAAAATTCCTTGTGGGCTTGCTTTCACTTCTCATGTGACTGAGTCCTCTCTCTCAAAACTGCTCATCATATGGATATTTTCAGTGATGTGCCTGGTCAAACTCTTCCCATTTAAAATATATATAGCTCCTTTAAAAATTGTATAATCTGAATGAAAGTCTTTTAAGGGCACATTTGCCCACATATCTTCCCACCCCATCTCTAGTTTCCATTTTGATTATCTAGACTAGTATTTAATGAACAAGTGTTCTAAACTTAAAGTCGTATTCGTTTAGTTTCTCTGTTTTTTGCTTGTTTTTTTTTTTTTTTAGTCTAGCCTTAAACTATCAATCATCCTGTCTTAGCCTCCTGAGTAATGGGATTAGAGGCATGTACCACCATTCAAAGCTACTAAAGACTTACTTGTGAATGTTTTCAACTCCAGTTTTTACTGTCTTGTCTTGAATTTTTCCTGAGTTCAAGGTCATAAGTAAATTCCCCCTGTTTCATACTTTATACCTTATAGTTACATGTTTTAAAATTCTTTCTATGAACAATCTGGAATAAATGTTTACGAAGAATAGAACCATTGCATTTTCTCCCCACTGAATATCCTTTTATCTAGCATTGACTTTGGGAAGTACATTTTTTTCTGTAGAAGTAAATGACATAGGGGTAATCATATTGGTTAGTATGTTTCTTAACTGAGTTGTTGTCAGTTAATCTAAACACCTTCCTTATCCCAAAGCCACAATTTCAAATTATGGTAACATTACTATGTCTTGATTTCTGGCATGAAAATACTTCACCTTTCCTTTATTTCTTCGGTTTTGTGTTAACTATATTTGATTTGTAAAATCTTTACACAAATTTTAGAACCAACTTGCCAATTACAGCAAATATTTGGATGGTGTTTGAATGAGAATTTACTGGATCTATAGAAAATATTGTGAGAATAAGAGATTTAGAGATACTTATCTTTCAAATTATAAACAAAATATAACTCTCGGTTACTCTTTATTTTACCTAGAAATATTTGATGGTATGAAGTGTAGATAAATGCAGAGACTTTTTTTAGTTTATTAATTAGTTCATTCTAAATGACTCAGCAGTATCATTTAATCATTTCTCTTAAGGTGAAGAAATGAAATTTATATTGATATACGACCTTGAATCCAATTTTCATGTCCACTTTGCTTAGCACTAACAATGTGTTTTATTTGGCAAAGTATTTATATTTTTAAGATGTAAATTAAGCATCTTTTCTATGAGTTTCTTGGTTTGATGTGTATTTTATGGAAGCTCTGAATTAGTTCTGTAAATTATCTACTTTATATTATGTCCAGCTTCTAAAGGCCTTGCTCAGTTAGGCTTGATCTCAGCTAATGTTGGACAGATATTTTCTTATTTTCTGTAAACAAATTTGACTATTACAAGAAATCCTGGGCATATAGTGGGATGTGTCTGCAACATTCTCACAGGTGCTTAACAGTTTTGCCTTAGTGTTTTACTGGCTGTGTACAAAAAGCCACTAAATACCTACATATGAGAGCTTAGGGTCTTCTTATATTATAAGTCTTTCTGGATTTTAAATGGCCTTTTATTGACCCAGGAATGTATCAGTCTCTTAACATCTCTATGTACATGTCCTGTCTGAGCTTTTTCTTTGAGACTTTTTAGTTATCCTATGAACTTTTTCAACTGTTGCTCTTAACTTCAAGAATTCACAATGTTTCAAATTGCCTCTAACTAACTACAGCATATAAGCCCCTAAAGAATAGGTTGTTGTACTAGGCAAGCTTAGAATTAGGTTAGCTAGTGATAGTCACACACACACACACACACAGACACACACACACGATATCTTTCAGAGAATCACAAAACTATGAAGTGTTGACTAAAGTTTTTTGGGACAGAACTTTGAGAGAGCCCTGCTCCATTCTTTAAGTGGCACTGAGGTTGTAGCTTTTCCTGGGACTGTGAGCTGAGCCCTCCTGGGGTTACCTGTGTGCAGCAGACAAGGCAAAAGGCAATGAAGTGAGTGAGAGCAACAAAAACTCCACTTGTGACAAATAAACACTTTCAGACTGGTGAAACTTCAGCTGTTTCCCAGTGTCTGAAATGGATGCTCGGTCTTCACTGTGCTCTGTGGTGTCCTTGTGGAAAGGTCAGGCAGTTGGGTACAGTTGTGTACAGTTGCTTGATCCAGCTCTCATCCCAAACAGCTGGTCATTGTTTGACCCCTCCCCTCTGTTGACAGACAGTGGGCCACAGCAAAGTTCCAAAGTTCCACTCCTTCAGAGGGTGGGCTGTGATTGGCAGACTTGCTTACCTATTTTAACAAATGCATTGCCCTTGTGTACCAGGGGATCCTACCCCTAAACCCTAAAGAATATCATGGCCCTTGCGTTAAACTTGAGAATGCTCCCTTGACGGTATCTCCTGGAATTCTTCTGTGTGTTCTGTTGACTCTTGGTTCCCCAACTTAAGATCTGCTGGACATGTCTGACCCACATCCCGTGTTTCCTTCCTGTGAGCTACCTGTGGTAGGCTGTATGGCCAATAGTCTAGCTGCTTGCAGTGTAAGAGAAATGAGGCACTGTGAAGGCCTATAGAGGAAGAAAAACCATGTGTTCTCATTTCACATTGGAAAGAACTTTCAGATATCTTTATTCTGCCATTTTACTAATATCCTCCAATGTACGAGAGGGGGCAGATATGATCAAGATCCACTGTCTGTATGTGAAATTTCCCCCAAAAAAATTTATGTAAAATAGAGTGAATACCCTCACTTCTCCTTGATTTTTATGAAGAGTGCAATATTTTATTATTAGTCTTAAGATTCCACAAAGGTCATCTTTTAGAATATGGAAGTCTCTTTATCTGTTCTTAGTTTTCGGGGGTGTTGGACTTAAATAGGCTTTGCAGAAACATCCAAAGGGTTATAGGGATTTACTAGGATGATCACTAGTTAGATTGAAGTTCTTCTCATTGTATATCAAATAATGCAATGATAATTTAAGCTCATGGTGACTATGCACTTCTCCAGCCAAGACTATGTGCTCAGGGATCACAACGTATGTAGGAATGGATCAATGTAACCCATGAATAAAATTATTTAAGTCAAGACTTTGGTCTTGGAAAAACTCTTCAGTATCAGATCTAGTCTGAATCTTTATCATAATCTCTAGTCTAAATCTGTAACAATTCACAGTGACCCCAGGATTTACTGAAGTCAAAGTATTTATTTTGTTCTACAGATGCACTCCAGACTCCATTTTATGTTTTTGCCTAGTTCTGAGAACATGACATACATTCTTTCTGTTTTTAACATTCTAGAAAATCATTTTAGAGTCATCTTTTTAGTTTCTCAGTTCCTGATCTGAAATTAGCAGTCATTTCAAGATTAAAGTTACGTCAAACATCAGGCTTTTCAACAAGAATTTCCCAATCACGCTGCTCTCTTTGTCTTCACAAGGTCTTACAACATCTTTCATGACATATTCACACAAGCAATTGTTTGTGGTGTGTGTGTATGTGTGTGTGTGTATGTGTGTGTGTGTATGGTGTGGTGTGTATGCACATGTATGTACTCACAGAGAAAAGACAGAGAATCAGAACAGATACAGTCACACTATAACACCATTTCTAGAAATTTGAATGAAATAATATTTACAGATGATAGAACTTTTGTACTGTAAAATGTCACTGAATGGCAATCAGTGTTAAAAAATCTACGAAAGAACTCAATTTTCAGGGTGTACATGTGTTTGATCTAATAGTTACTAATTAACTAGATCTAAAGTAAGTTAAATGAATAACTATATAATATTTAAACAGTCTATATGCACTTTGGAGTGGCTACTGTACAGGTAACAAGCCACTTTGAAGAAACAATATGAAGTCATTAAAGGTATGTGGACATAATAACATATGAAAGCTAATATTTCAAAAGTAATCTAGATATCATTAAATAGGAATATGTTCTTAAGTAGAAAATAAATTTGAAAGTTACAGAATAGCCAAGCAATAATGTATTGTGAGTTATGGTTATATTTATGAAACAACTATATTATTATGTAAATAGCACTTCAAAATCATAGTGAATTTTTACAAATGAATCTCTTTTGGGGGGATTGAGACAGTGTGTCTCTGTTGTAACTCTAGCTGTCCTGTACCTCACTCTATAGATTAGGCTGGCCTTGGACTCACAGAACTCCACCTTCTTCTGCCTCCTAAGTACTGGAATTCAAGGCATGTGCCACCACCACCTGGCCTCATAGTTAATTTATAGGTCCAAATATGCAAATATTTATGTTGGTGTATATAAGGTTAAATGGAATCATATATGGAATGCAAAGAGGTAGATATCTTCCTCTGGAGGAAGATAAAGGATGGGTATCCTTGAAAACTGGAAAATTCAAGTTTTATCTTGAATTTTATTTTCCTTGTCAAGTATGATCTTGCCTTGTTATCTCTTTGTGTGTATTCACATATATCTATCTGTATGTTTAAATATAAACTATGTGAATAATTTATGTAGTAATGTACATAAAATCATACTTTAATAAGTTATGGAGATAAGACAAAATATATACATAAACACACTGTTGAGATATTATTCTAGATGGTGAATCGGGAATGAGTTCCATATTTAATTGGTTTTATTAAGAATCACAGGATGTGTTCTGATTGCTAACTTTGACTAAAACAAGACATGAGATTGATAATGCACTTTCCATTTAGAATGCACTCAAATGAAAAAGTAGCCAGTGATCTGACACACATTGCAACAAAAATTTTATTGGTCCTAAAACTGTGAGGTTTTTTTTTTAATAATATATGAAAATTGGAACTGCTTCATAAAGAATTGAGAAAATTATAGGATAGTTCAGAGGTAACATCCCTGCCATTAAAGAACAATTGCAAAATTCAGGTCATGGGAGAGGAAATACCTGATTGTCCACAAGTAGAAGCTGGATCTTAGTCATCCATCTGAAAGATTACCCAGTTTCAGACTGGGATGAATCTGAGCTCATAAGATGGAGGCAAAGACAATAGACCACTTTGAACTGGGGTGGTGTCAATATCCTCTGGACTGACCAGAGGCTTAAAAGTAAAATTCTGTAAAATGTTGGCCAGGATTAAAAACATCTCCATACGGGTCATACCTTTCCAATACAAGCTCTTCTTCCTAAAACAAAAACAAAAACATGGCAACTGGTAAGTCATTTGATTTTAATTCTGAGCAAACACATATAGAATATGTACTAATGAATGACTAATTAATCCTGACTAGCTACCCTACAACTGACACTATTTTTCACTGTTCTGATTTCCTTCCTTTCCTCAGGACAAATTTCTTTTCTTTAAAAAAAATCATTTCTTTATATTATAGGGGAACATTTGATCCTTGATCTGGCACCATGGCTGTTCTGGGAAAGGATCACCTTCTAGGGCATGGATGATAGACATTTCATCTCTGGTCTGGCAGATTGGCTGCTCTAGGGTAGAAAGAATGTTAGTCAGACTAATCCTATCCTCTGTCTGTACAAATGCTAAATGAAAGGGAATTCTCTGATTCCTCCCCAGCCACTAACATGTATGTATGTGGAACACCCCATTTCTCTCAGTTTGATCTTTACCTAGTGGTGGCAAGGTCGACTAGCCTGGGATTTGGGAGGTGAATTATTGGATTCTCTTCATGAATATAAAATAGGACTCTGTATCTGAAGGCAACTTAACATCTTTAAGTAAGCAAACTCAGAAGGCAATGGTGGCATATGTCTTTAACCCCACCTCTCAGGATATAAAAGGAAAACAGTCGTATGAGAGTAGATGTAGGAGGAGAAGCAATATAGAAGCAGAGTGTAGAAGCAGAGTGGAAACAGAGAGAAGGAGAGAAGCTGGTAAGAGGTGAAACTGAGAGAAGAAGCAGAGTCTAAACAGAGAGAGAAGACAGAGTTCAGTGAGAAGCAAGAGAATCAGAAGCAGGAGATTGAAGAAGCAGGCATGCAGAAAAGAGGCTGTTAAGCAGTTCAGAGCTCAGTTCAGTCTTGGCGGATCTAGGTCCAGTCCTGCAGCTTGAAGATTGTATCTCATTCTTCCGTGAACCATCATGAATAAAAATACTTTTACATCTGGCACACCAATGTGGTTGGTAGAAGGATTTGAGTTTGGCTAGGTGTTCAGAGAGAAGCAGCTGAAGGAGTCTTGGGAGCCTGCAGAAGCATCAGGCCTAGGGCAAGGAAGAATGAAAAATACCATCCAGAACCTTGAGACAGCAAGTTAAAGTAACCATTTCTTCTTACCTCAAGAAATAAACAGAAGCTCTGAGCAGGAATACTGTTAAAGAATAGGAAGCCATTCCAGACCTCTGACAAAGAGTGTGATTTTTATGGCATTGAGTGTGGGAAACTTCATTTCAGAACCCATAGAGGCAGAGACAGGTTCCCCATCCTGCTATCAGTGGTGATTTTGATCTACTGCTTCTTCTTGAAAAGGGTTAAAGAATTGGTTGTACAACTAGAAAAGTTATAAATAGAAACGCAAAAGCTAGAGAGACAAAAAACAAAGGAAGTAGGAGAACAAAAAGATTTATTCCTGATACAGGAAAGGGAAGAATGTATACAAGATATACAGGAAACCAATCAAGAAAGACAGCCCTCCTTGAGAAGGCCCCAGCCTCCTGCGGTTTGTAGAAAGTGTGGTAAGGGTCAGCATTGAACTAATGCATGTAGATCAACAAGAGATATATGAGGCAATCCCTTGCCAATGGGAAATGCCCTATGGGGCCTAGCTCAGCCCCAGAAGCACACAATATAAGCCACAGGTTTCCTGTCAGCAATGAAATAGCTCATACACAGAGAAATCAGAGAAACCTAAAACGGGAGATCAATGACAATCACAGGCTATACAGGTTGTTCAAAAGCAGGACAGAACAGGAATTAGCTTTTGAAATTCATAAAGGAGGTCACTGCTAGAAATGTACCAAGCCCTACCCCTAAAATGGTTAACTAACAAGACTTTGTGTGTAGAGTGACAAAGGAAAATTTTTCTTTAACAAAGGAAAACTTACAGGCATTTGAACAGCTTGTACAAGAGTATCTGGAGGCTCAACATATAGAAGAATCTAATAGTCCTTGGAATTCTCCTGTATTTGTCATTAAAAAGAAATCTGGAATTTCGAGGCTGTTAACTGACCTTGGAGAGGAACACTTGGAAAAAGTTTTTTGTTATTTTGGTTTCTTTAAAAACTCAAAATGGCATTTGGATAAGGTTTGTGTGCCTACTCCAGCTGTGGTATATTTGTTTACAGGTTGGATTTGGAATACATGACGCAGGTTGGTTATAATTTGGTTAGGTGCAGTCATTCTGGCACCTGTAGCTTATTTTGAGTATTGCATGCTTCATGGGTGGATAGGAACTTAGTTTATAGGGCTTAGTTTATAAAAAGTCTGAAGCCCAGGAGTCAGGGTGGGCATAGGTTGGTGGTTTATTGGTTGGGTTGCTGTCAAAAGGTAGTGTGATAATTCCCAAAAGAACAAAGGTTGGAGAGATTCAAATTTAGGAAAGCCTAAAAAGAGGCTGTGAAGATTTTTACCTTTCTCTCTTTCTATCAAGGCTGCTTGCAAAAACAGTGAAAATTTCTTTCTATCTTTCATTTCTCTACCCCTAACTAGAGGGTAAAAGATTGTGGCATACTGTTACAGACCTAAGGGCTGTGAATTAAGTAGTACAACCCATGGGCCCATTACAGACTGAAATTCCCTTACCATCTTAATTACCTAAGGCATGAACTATGATAATAATTGATTTAAAAGACTGCATCTTTACTATCCTTTTACAAGAGTGGGATTGCAGGGGTCGGAGTCCAGCTCTCATCCCTGCGATGGGTTCCTCAGCCTCCACGAAGAAGGATAAACAACATAAGTTATGACAAGTGAATGCAGTACCTCACTCTTCTATGGGACTGTTAATTGGCATGCTTAATGCGCTCTAATAAAACACATAGAATATGCCTTATGGTGATTATGACATGCAAGAGCGCTTCTTTAATAATGATATAAAGAAAGATAAAGAAAATAACAATGTGCCCATTAAGGGAATAAAACAAAGTTTCTCTAAGCTAGCAATCTAATTCTCTAGCCTTACAATCTATTCTCCTCAGTTAGTTCATTCACTTCATCTTTCCTGTCCGTCTGTCTTTTCTTCTCCGTCTGTCATTCTCTCTGTCTCTCCGGCTCTCTGTCTATCCATTCCTCTGTCTCTCTGTCAGTTTCTCCTGACCAAGACTTTTCTGTAGCTTAAGTAGCAATCTGCAGGAATGCTTCTCTAACAGTCAGGCCCATCTCAGAAGAAGCCGGTGTAGATAAGTATTGTCCTTTCTTCTGTAGCTGCAAGCCTTAAACTTTGTAATCATCAACAGAGACCACATAACATGACACGATGGACAATTAGGGACTGCTGGATATCATGCTGGCTGAATTTCCTAAGTAACTTCCAATTACCTAGATCAAATAGGGCAAGGACATGTAGGCACCACAGGAGAGTTTTATTTTGGTTTTTTGGTCCTTGGAAGTATTTATTTTTCCTGAATCACAGCTATAAATTTCCAATCCTACCTATTGGTTGTCATTAGCTCAGAAAGCTTTCTTTCTTACGTCCTGGGAAGTTTGCTTTTAGGTCAGTGCAGGCCTGCTATGTTCTTCATTAACTGGGTGAACAAGTTAAGGATGAATTATCTATTTGTTTCTTCAGGTGTGCTAACTCTCTAAGCTTTCTGACTTCTATCTATTAAGGCTTATTGCTTTCTGGAAAGGTCAGCATTTACACCAGGAAAAGCTTTATGATGCACTTGCAATAAACCTGGGTAGCTCTCACATGCCAGGACTTGGAAGTCCAGAGGTGATTACAATTTACTTTTGAATAGCATGGCTGTGTTTCATTCCAGCCCACAGTGGCCAGCTCAGGGATTATTTTGGATATTACTATTAGGCTATGCAGACCTTATTATTGATGAGAAACTTATGTCACCATACAGTAAAGATAAGAAAAGGACAAAGCAGTTAAGGAATTCCAATTTCCCGACAATGGAGGCCCAGGATCCTGTCAAGCTGAAGCTTCCATAGTCTGGGTAACATGGATCCCAACACTAATAGGAGGAAATATCACTGTGTACCAGATCTGGAATCTCCTTTTGTCCTCAATTTCTCTGTTAGGGAATGAGAGAGTGAGGTGCCAGGTTAGAAAAATTTTCCAGTCATTCCTGTCCTCCAATGTTCATCCCAGGGGTCTGGGATACTTCAGTGAGAGATAACTGAGTTAGAATCAAGAATGACCAAAATGAGCTATAAGGATAGAGAAGAGAGGAGCTTGTGGAGGGCACATGTCCTGGGCCATGGCTGCCAATTCTTGGGTGTAATTCCAAGTAATTTTTTGTGGCTCTTCAGAGGGTCACATTTCCTCTGTTTCTTTGGTTGGTCTGTCAGTGAGAGCTGAGACATGCTCTTGGTCAGCGGGGCAATGTTGGACATTTCCGATTGAGACACAAATAGATTTTGGCTAGCCCTGTAAAAAGATACAAGCAAAATCCCTCCTCATTGTAAGGAGAGGATCAGGTTCTTTCCATATATTATCTAGAGTGTCACACCATGATACCAGGATGGAGGGGTGTGTTCCTCGAGTGTGCCAATGGAGAGAGATGAGGGGGATATTTTGTGTTTTTATAAATGTTGCGTATATTTATGGAGGTCAGGGCCATTGCCAGTTATATGTTGGGGGTATAGCTGCTTCCTTTTTGTTTTTTAAGTTGAGTCATTAAAGTTTGGTGGGCTCTCTCAATAATTACTTGGCCTTGGGGGTTGTAAGTGATTCCTGTGTGGTGGGCTCTATCCCACCGTGAGCAGAAGGTTTTAAATTGGTAGCTAATGAGGGCAGGGCCATTGTCCGTTTTTATTTGTTGGGGAAGGTCCATGGTGGCAAAGGTAGAGAGCATATGATGGATTAATTGTTTTGAACTTTCTCACATTTGGGATGTAACCCATATAAAATGAGAGTAACTATAGTAACAAAGACATATTTTTAATGACCAAATTGGGGAGTGTGGGTGACATCAATTTGCCAGAGGGCATTGGACTTGAGAACTTGAGGACTGGTGCCAGGGTCTGTATTGCTGGAGTAGTAGTAAAAGGCACACAGGAGGAGCATGTCTTTAGAACTCTTTGGAGTTGGGAGAGAGAGATGTGGGGAAGCGAGCATGAAGCCCTCTTATGTTGCTGTGAGTGCTGAAGTGGAATTGGATTGACTGTTTGATTGAGACTATGAAAATTCCTTTGGAGGCCACCTGGTCAATGAGGGCATTTCCTTCAGATAATGGGCCTGGCAGCAAGCTGTGTGACCTGACATGTTGAATGAAAAGAGGGGTGGTCCTTCTCTGCAAGAGGGTGGATGCGAGGATAAGCAGGGGGAGAGCAGATTGCTGTATAATTTGATCATGATAACCAAGGAAGTAAATTTTCAGCATATATGCTGTCTGAGAATAAGTTAAGGGGTCCATCAAGTTTTGTAAAACCCAAATACGTGGCATAGAGTTCTTTGTATTGGGGAGAGTGGTTAGGAACTTCTCTGAAACAAATAGTGGGGGGACGAGTGTTGAGAGTGATATATTATAGCTGCAGTTCCCTCCTTTCCTCCATCAGTGAATACTGAGAGAGCCCCAGTAATGGGTTCCTTCATAAAGATAGTGGGGGCAGCCATCACAGCAGAGGTAGGGCAGAGGCCTGTTTTCTTTAGGGTAATGGTTGTCAATATGTCCTAGGAACCCCATTAAACTGATTGCAAATTGAGAGTGGTTTTCAATTAACCATTGAATGTCAGAGAGAGAAAAGGGGGTGACAAGAATGTCTCTCTCTTTTCCTAAAATCTGTAGGGCCCTATCCCTGTCATTTGTAATCATATGTGCTAGGATCAACCTCAGTCAGGATCCTAGAGGCACTTCCTACTAGGGCCCGGAGCCAATCTAATATTCCTTGTGGCTTGTATTGGCTTCTATGAAAGTAGGGAAGGAGTTGAAGATAAGGAGCTATGCAGGCATTGTTGAGTCATATCTAGCAAGTGCCAATTTCTTGAGGGCCATATTATCAGTGTCCAAAGACTTAACTGCATTAGGGGAGAGGCCTCACAGAGAGGAGTGGCTTTTATTTCTATTAATGATATCAAAGAGTGGCTGTAGGGCACTGGTAAGGAGAGAGAACCAGGGCCAGAGGCAATTAAGGTCATCCAGGAAACCCTGGAGGGAGGCTAGGGTTAGATTTTGAGGAAAAGAATGGTTAGGCTTAAGGGGATACACTGTGGTAAGGAATATTTCTGTTCCCCAGAAAGCAATGGATGGAATAAGATGCATTATATGAGGGGCTATTTTAAATCCTAGGGAGGACAGTGAAGGTATTATTTGATCTTTGAGGTGGGAAGGGGAGTTGGAAGAACTCCCCCACACCACGATGTCATTCATGTGATAAACAAATGTGAGGTGATAAAAGTGGAGGCCTCTATCTCAGTAGGGTCTTAATGCTGTGGCAATGGCCTCTTGGCAGATGGTAGAGCTATTTGCCATTCCTTGAGGAAGGACTGTCCATTTGTATCTCAATGCCGGCTCAGCATTGTTAATGGGTGGTATTGAAAATGGGAAACTTTGGCAGTCATGAGGGTGGAGTAGGATGGAGAAAAAAACAATCCTTGATGTCTATTGTTAAGAGAGGGACACTGGGCAGGAATGGCTGAGACAAGGGGTAACCCTCTTTGGGGAGATTCCCAGACCTGCATGATTTTATTAATCACCCTTAAATCCTGAAGCAGCCCTCAACTTCCTGAGTTCTTTATTTATAGCTATCACAGGGGTGTTCCACAGGCTGCAGGATGGGCAGGTATGGCATAGTTTTAATTGTTCTTCAACTATTTGCATGAGCACTTCAAGATTCTCCTTTGACAGAGGCCATTGTTCTACCAAGATTTGTTCCTCAGAGAGCCAGTCTAAGCAGGGAGTGTCATATTTGCAAGTGGCCCTTGGGATTGGAGGTGATCTGGGAGGCTCTGATGGGTATTATGGTGGTCTCTCTGGGTATTGACATCTATTTTAACATAATCTCTTTTTTGTTGACTAGTAATAATGACTTCCAGGGCTTCTAAGATATCTCTCCCTAAAAGGTTCGTAGCAATGTGGACACACCTGTGGACCCATCAGAGTCTTCCCACTCATAGGCTTACTTGGCAATGAAGGCCTGGGAACAACCTCTGACCCCCATATGTTGAGAGCCAGGAATTAATTCCCATTACCTGGGGTCCTCCTGAAGTTTTAAAGTTTTGTCTGCTCCAGTATCAATAAAGCCTTTGAAAGATTTGCCTCCTATCTTTATGGTAATTTTAGAGTGGGAATATTCTGAAATGTCAGAGACCCATAAAGCTCCTACAGGTCTGGTTTTCCCCCTTAGTGGTGGGGCAGAGAGTTGCCACCCTGTGAGTTTAAAGGATTTAATGGCTCACCATCTTTATCACAATGGGAGTGAGAGCTATTTCTCCAGTGAAAGCCTTTGTGGCATCAGGGACAAATTTTTTGAGGGGCAGTATGTCTAGCTGGGGCTGCCTTTTGGGGGCATTCACTTTTCTAGTGTCCTTACTCACCACAAATAAAGCAAATTTTCCATGTTTTAATAGTCTTGGCAAGAGCTTGTGCTATGGAAGTGGCTGTGTGTGATAGAGTCCCAACGTCCTGGACATTGAACATCTGTGAGGACATTCATCTTATAGCCCTTGACAAGCTAGCCTGGATTCAGAGTTCATGCCTTCCCATAAAATACTTTTAAGGAGAAGGTCATGAGCTGCCAGGGATTTTTCTCTCTATGTTTGTTTTAGTTCTAAGAATGTAGTCGGAGAGGGTTTCTTCTGGTTTTTGACAGAGGAAAAGCAAGAGTGAAATGTAATTTTGTGAGTTGGAGATGGGGGTGTTATCCTGTGCCATGCATGAAGTGCTCAAATGAGCACCTGTTCATAATATCCTGAGGTGTGTGTGTGGGGACTGTTGAGCTCCAATAGCAAAATCCCTTTGACCCAAAAGCTCATCATAGCCCCATGTTATGCTCTCCATGCCCCGATTGCGCTTCACTTGTTACAAACATTCATCCCTATAGAGAGCTTCCCGTTGCAAAAAGACGGGGTGCTACAGAGGCTGAATGGCTAATGTCATGCCAATCTTGGGCAGTATTTAAGTGTGCAGGCAGCAAGTATAGGGCTTAGAGACTTTAAAAGATGAGAACACAGCATTGGAGATTGTGGAAGGAGGAGTGGAACTATGAGGAGATAGATAGTGGTAAATGTGATATAAACGCATTTCATGAAATTCAAAGAATTAACAGAAAACATTTTAAAGAATCCCCCCTCTATATAAGGGATTGATTCTTTGCATTCTAAGTGTGGAAATGTCAAATGGAAAAAGGAGAAACAGAGGAAGAAGAAACATTTCTCCAGGTGAAAATGATGCTACTGTTAAAGAACTGTACTGAGCTTTTTTGACCCAAAGTAAAGTCTGTGAATATGCAGGACTATAGAACAATACGATTCCATTGCAAAAGACTGTACTTTGATTTAGATAATGGAAATCACAAAGAGTCTGGGTCATTAAAGTTCTACTGATTACAAAACAAACGTTTCTTAACTCTATGTAATCAACACAGTGAGAAAATCATTGACAAGAACCCTGTTTATTTTGTTTGCCACTGATTAGTGTTGATGTTGAACCCCAGGGCAAAGTCAGTAAATGTAGGTGGATTCAACTGAATGGAATGTTTCTGTGCAGGGAAGAGGGCAGACTCAAGTGATGTGGGCTCAAGTCCTTCTCTACCACCTGCAGTCCCTGGTTTGGTCAAGGTTCTGAATCTCCAAGAGCCAGCTTCTCATCCCCAAATGGGAATAATTTTGCCTCAGAAAAGAAAGTGGCACAGATGTAAGGAATCAAAGAGTGAGAAATGACTAAGAAAATGTGAAGTAAGCAAGTATCAAGAAGACAGTATTCCACACTGAGGACGTTTATGAGTCTCTGCTTCATCAAATCTGAACAAAAGTATTGATAACTTTACAGAAGGTGCCATTGCTTGAACATTGTCAATCCACTCAGTAATAAATGAATTTCTTCTAGTATTCAAGTCCCTTCGATGCCTGTCTCTACCAATTCATTTCAGCACACTTTGATTCTTTATAGTAAAATATTAACATCCAAAGCACCCATGATCTATTATGGCCATAGCAACTGCTCTGCATTTAACAAACCTTCATTCTTGTTCACCTTCTGATTCTGATTCTTAAAAATGAGATAATAAAAGGAACAAAGGCAATGTCTCTTGAGATAGTGTTTCAAAATATAGAATATTCACTTCCTTGAGAGCTTTCAGATATTGTCTTCTGCTCAGTTATGCTGAGCCAGGCTCCCTCGAAATGATGAGAATAAAGCATCTCAATATTTACTGAAGATGTGACAAATTTATAGGAAGTACCTGCAACCACAAGATAATTAATTTTTTTGACTTCCCTTAGTTGTGAGACACTGGTAGATCTACTGTTACAATGCTAGCAATAGAAATGTACAGTACTCTGAATCTTCCATGATTGAATTTCACAGTGTTAAATGCCATACAACTTTCTCCATCAAGGTAACAACTTAATAGTTTTCTTATTAAAAACACTATATATATATATATATATATATATATATATATATATATATATATAGTGTTGCTAAAAGTATTAATTGTGGAGTTGTAAGGCTTTCATTAATGGGAACATATGGCCAAATGTTATTTTGGGCAGAAACATTTAAAATACACAATTTGATATGCAAATGGTGGTTTTATATTCCTAGCCATGGGAAGAAGCAGAAAAAGAGCTTTGTAGCCTGTGCTACACCATGAGACTTTATTCAAAAATAGGCATATATCATAGGACATACAAAATATCTATGAAACATCAATTCCCAAATAGATACTTATGTGAGAATAGACACTTTTGATGAAATTTGATTCATCTAAAAGTTAGCTCAAGTCATTGTATTTCCCAGGAATGTCAGCAGCTACATCCATAAAGTTACACCAAAATGACTGCGACAACTTGGCAAATAGACACACTCTGATGGGTGAGCAATGGCTCAGAAGGCCTCAGGTATATACAGGGAACTACAAATGATGAAGGAATTCTGACAGTGCTAGAAATAGCTATTCCCAAGAAAGAGTACAATAATTGGTTACCCAGTCTTAAATGTGTGGGAGTCGAGTCCAGCTCTAGTTCACATGGGGTTTGTTGGCCTCCATGAAGCGGGATAAACAATGAAGTTATGACAAATGAGCGCAGTACCTCACTCTTTCATGGGACCCTTTAAGTTAATGTGCTTACACACTTAGTGAGACACATAGAATACACTTTATGATGATGATGACATGCAAGAGCGTTTTCTTTAATAATAAAAATAAATAAATTAGAAGTAAGAAAAGTTAAGAGAGAAAAATTAACAATGTACACATTGGGGAAAATTACAAGACTCCCCTCAAGGCAGAAAGCTGTCCTGAATGAAATACAAAAATGCTAATTTCTTATCTAACATAAAATGCAGGTGTTCAGTCATACAACAATGCAAGAGTGTTCATCCCCTCCTAACTGCAGGCTTCTAATCTTCAAGGTTATTTTTAGTGGGTAGCCTTAGCACAATAGTCTTTTAATGAATAGCTGAATTTTAGGTCTCTATGCTTGCTACAATAAAGGAGGGCAGGCATTCAGGGGTGAACATCTATTTGCTTTTTCAAGCTTGCTAACATACTCTTGAGACTTTGTTTCTGTTCTTGACTATATCTTTGTCTCTATGGGAAGGTCAGTTACCAAGAATAATTTTTATATCTCTACAGAAAGCATGAATAGTATTCACACATGCCAAAAACTTGAAGGCCAGTAAGACTGTTACAATTGAGATGGCATTGCTCCTCTCCCAGCCAGCCCTGAAATTGATTTGAGTTTTACTATAAGGCCAAAATAGACAATATTATTGATGAGAGGCTTTGTCACCATACAGTAAAGATGAGAAAGGGGCAAGGCAGTTGGTGGACTTCAGACTCCTAGCTAAGGGAAAAACCAGGATCCTTGTCAAGCTGGTTACGTCCACAGCCTGGGTATCATCGGCCCCCAACATAAATGAGTACTGAATATGTATAATCAATATTATGCAGATATAGCAGGTTGTGTTTAATCTTAAGAAATATATATGTGCATACAAATATGTATATAACTACTATTAAGGAAAAAGTGGCTGGATCAGAAAAAGAACAAGGAAATAGGTATATGGGAGGTTTTAGAAGGAAAAGAAAAAAGGAATATGAAATAACTATAGTATAATCTCAAAAAATGAAATTACTTTAAAAAATTAATTCAAGTAACTTTATAGAAAGATAAACATTGTATTCATGTTTATATTTATACATTAAGATAAATTTTTAAAATACAGTTATCAATATTTTGAAGATATATTTCTTTTTTTACATTTGTCAGAAAAATTTGTTCACCACCTGTTGAGGAATAGACACTGAAATCCCCTGACAGGATAACTTGAGGTGAATTTTGTGCTCTGTAACTCTTGGCATGCCAAGACCAGAGGGAGCATACTTCCATCAGTTTGCAAGGTTCTGTCAGAAAGTTAACTCTTGTTTTCAAGGACATTTATTTCAGTTCTGTACTTCAAACAAAGTTGTTTTTATCTTGCAACTGAAAACAATTCGGTTCTCAAGGAGATTGTTTAGCCTGCAGACATTTTCCCAGCTATGCAGTTTCTGTGATAAGCAAAACATATTTTCTGTGCATTAAAATGTATATAAGTCAGGAGTTTCAACTAATAAATCATGCAGATGATCACGGTAGTCTGCATCCCCTGTGTCCTGGTTTATGTGTGACCTACCAGGGCCCCCAGTGCACTAGACGCTGATAACCACCCAATCAAATTAAGCCACAATCTCTAATGAACAGCCCTCAAAAAAGCACAAGGTTAAAGAAGTTCTTGTTTGTCTTATCACTGGGACAAAGTCTACTTAAACTACAGGTTAAACAGCATCTAGTTGATTAATCATCAATGCACAAAAATGTCATATAGTCGTCAGGTGCATGATAAAAGCTCTGTGCTGCTTCCTCACATCTGTTTCAGTAAGTAAAGGCTCCATGGATCCAGTCCTGGCCCTGACAGTCAGTCTGTCCTGTCTGCTTCTCCTCTTACTCTGGAGACAGAGCTCTGGGAGAGGGAAGCTCCCTCCTGGCCCCACTCCTCTCCCAATAATTGGCAATCTCCTCCAGATAGATGTGAAGAACATCCACCAATCCTTCTCCAATGTAAGTATGCTTTATATTCCTCAAGTAATTTGGAAAGGGTCATGCTGCCTTCAGTGAATTCTAGTACTGATGACAATATTGTTAAACATGACCATAGGTTAAAACTGTCAAGTTTTGTCTTTTCTGACTTTTGCTCTAGTGATCTGGAATTCAGTAATCAGTAAGGTTTTAGGTTGGAAAAATATTTAGGTCATTGCATTTTAAATATAAATACATGTGTGGAGGTTTTTATTTTAGTTATGTATAAAGTAATTGTATTCTGCACTGTTGAGTGAGGGTTCCCTAGGTCTTGATGTTATGTTTTGACTACTGGTGTGGGATTTACATGGAAGATGTTTGATTGCTCATGAGCTGCATGTGTTATTAGTAGAAAACTTGAATAGATCTATATCAATAAAACACCTGAAAAGAGAAGCTCAGAGTTCCACTGTCCAGATTGGTACTTGCCATGATAGTGATCCTTTCTGCTGAGGTCTGGCAGGATTTACACCCATGAAATTGCCACAGTGTCTTCCTTGCTGAGCCTCCCAATAGGTATAGTACTACAATCATGTTGCTAAAAGTTCTATCTACTTCTTAAAACCTTATTTTACCATCATTTTCTATTACTTTGAATGAAGGTGAAGAGTGAGGAATATTTCATTCAGTGTGTCAGAATTTTAGACATGCATTGTTCTTGGGAACAGACATTGAAACTGAACCCTGAACCGCTGCCAGATTTGAAGTAAAATGTGTGGTCATGGGCTTACACGAAATGATAGACATAAACACTGTCAGAGCATATGTGGTGGTTTCCCAGTGTACTTTTTTGACTTGCAAAGCCTGTCTTTTGGACCACAAATGCTTCCTGGGAGACTATGTTTTCTCCACAGGTGAAGCTTCTATGATTCCCACTCTCTGATGTTCTATAGCAGTTGATGAAAACTGGAGAGGATCATTTGTGGTTACTGAAGATTTTAGATTTGTATTCCTCATCACTGGGTACTAGTGTCCACAGGATGAGTTTCACAGATGATCCTGCAGCAGTCATATGACTGTTGATGTCTAATTCTGTCTGAAGTAAACATGATACTATGCTCATTCAGCAATGAATAAGTGGAGAATCTATTTTGAGTCTTTACCCTCTCGCAAAAGGGCCCTGGAAATGAACATAGAATTCTATTACTTCAATATCTCTGAGAAATAAGACAAAGATAACTTAGTGTGATAATTTATTGTGATCTGTGTGTCTACTGCCTGTGTGATTGGCTGGCACACAGTAGGACACCAACTTGTGATTATCCTCATATTGTAAGGAATATACAGACTTCAACTGAGTTTTCTGGATAAAAACATTAAACAAAAATTATTATTAGTCTAAACTTTTTTTTACACTATGGGAAATGTAGTATACTATTTTTACTAATATCTGCATTTTTCTTTCTATATTTCTAGTTATCAAAAACTTATGGCCCTGTGTTCACTCTGTATTTGGGCAGTAAGCCCACCGTGGTGTTGCATGATTATGAGGCAGTGAAGGAAGCTCTGATAGATAATGGGGAGGAGTTTGCTGGAAGAGGAAGTCTCCCAATTATAGATAAAGTTGCTAAAGGCCTGGGTAAGTGTACATATGCTCATGTATATGCTGGGCAGTATCCATTGTGAACGGAAAAATGAGAATCAGAAGCCATGCTTGATCCCAAGGCACAGGTTTTGCCTCTGGCTGCCACAAGTCATCTCCCTATTCTCTCTCTGAGATCTACTTTCTAGTCTCTGTTCCCATTTCTTTAGGTGTTGTTTTTAGCAATGGAAACAGATGGAAAGACACAAGGCGTTTCTCACTCATGACTCTGCGGAATTTGGGCATGGGGAAAAGGAGCATTGAGGACCGTGTCCAAGAGGAAGCACAGTGCCTTGTGGAAGAACTGAGGAAAACCAATGGTAAGTGCAGGTTTATAATCTGACTTTCACATCTTGGTCTTGGCACAGAATGACTGTTCATGTCATATTATCCTTATCCTATTTAGACCTTTCTTTTATTTTCAATGAGATGTCATGAGTATGCATCTCCTGTTAATTTTCTATTGCATTACCAGGCTATGTATTGCCCTTAGCACAAATGAAGCTACAAATTTCTAAAGTACTTTAACTGTTAACATACAAAATTTTTCTTCTTGTATATTTTAATGCCATTTTACACTTGTTTCCAACTCTTCAGGCTCACCCTGTGATCCTACCTTCATCCTGGGCTGTGCTCCCTGCAATGTCATCTGCTCCATTATTTTCCAGAATCGTTTTGATTATAAAGATCGGGATTTTCTTAACTTCATGGAAAAACTGAATGAGAACACCCTGGTTCTGAGTACCTTCTGGGTGCAGGTGGGGCCAAAATTCTTTCCTTATGAGAACACACTTCAGGTTCTTCTTTCTCACAGATGAAATTCAACAAGGAACAAGAAATGAGGTGGCCAGATGCCACTGTCTTGACTAAAACAATGTAGAATTAAAATCTAGAAGGGAGATCTAAGCCCTTTGCTATGTAAATAGAAAAACTGAAGGGCAAATGGCAGGATGGGTTAAGCCTGACAACTTCCTATCCATGAATTTTCTCACTGACCAAATAGAGCTGTTTGTATAAAGCAGTGCATTCACCTCTGTAAGGGTAGCTAGTCTCTCAAAGGACATGCTTCCACTGTGCAAATTTATTGTCCTCTTTTCAACAATTACACACATCCTCATCATATTGCCAGGCAGGAATATATTAGTATAGAAAGACTATTCTCTTAAAGGAGAAAGACTGTGTGTGGCAATAAAGCTGCAATGAAACACTGAGTAGTTTCAATGGTTCGGTTAATCAGATAGAACTCTAGTGAAAAGGGTAACAGGAAAGAGTGACAAGGTGAATATTTCCATCCTATGTTGACCATAAACATCCTCTCAGTATTGTCCTAGACTGAACTGGCATCACCTGCACACTTGCATGCACAATTGCATAGAGAATAGGTATGATAAAAAAGAAACATTGAAGGGCTGTGTTGTGCAATTGATTTCAAAGCATCTCAGAGAACCCCACCCATTTCTAATTACTGATTTCATATTGGAAGCTGCTAGATATAAATAAATTCTTCATGCCTAGATTTCTTTTGTATATCAGGTAACCCAACCATCTTAACTTCTACTGTCACCCAAAAATGTGGGAATTAGTAATTAACATATCATTGTAATTCAAAATATATAACAGCATTTATATGAGCCATCATGAGCTGACATGAATATGCTTTATTCTACAAAGAGTAATTTGCATGAAATTTTTATTGTGATTTTTGATCATTTGTGCAGAAATTTCTCCCTCAAATCTCTCTATTAGAATGGAGAATTACTATATATAAAATAAACCACCTCCAAAGACAAATTTCATTCATAGCTAGATCTATAAATGCAAAGCAATCATGTGACATGATATAAATATATCTTAATTAGTTCAACGCTATGTACTCATTTATTAAATTCTTACATTTCATTGTAGGTTTGCAATACATTCCCTGCTCTGATTGATTATTGTCCAGGAAGTCATAACACATTTTTAAAAAATTATACTTTTATCAAAAGTTACGTTTTGGAGAAAATAAAAGAACATGAAGAATCATTGGATGTTACAAATCCTCGGGACTTCATTGATTATTTCCTAATTGAAAGAAGACAGGTAAAGTGTTAATTACATTTATGCACTTACTGGATACATGAAGTATTTCACAGTACATTGAATATTTACATATTTATCATTGATGTTTAAAAACACAGCACGATCTTTTAAAAAAGTCAACATACTATTTATTACTTGTGTGAATTTTCTGGATGAAATAAAGTGAATTTGATAATTAGAGCACATTGGTCATGTTTTTTTAATTGAAAACAAAAAAAGAAAGGAAAGAAAAAACAACCTAGCAGAGTAGAAAGACAACACAAAAGGCAGATAAGATGAAATAAATCCCAATAGAGTCACATATCACAATCTATCCTGTCTCCACATGAACATTGTCATCATTGGTGCCCAGGTGTGGATCACCTGCATGTCCAGTAGAACAAAATTGGTCTGGAGTACATGTATTCATAGACTCTATAAGGAATTTCAAAAGGACTGAATTATGTAGAGAGATGTGCACCATGGGAAAGAGTATATGAATGGAAGAGTAAAGCTTTGAATATAATTTCCAATGAATTTTCCCTCGTGGGGTTAGAGATCACTATCTATTGGCTATGTTGTCATGATCAGTTGTTGTCACAGTGTAATTTAGAAAGTTCTCAGTTTCCCTACAATTTCATTTCTATTCTCATTAGAAAAAAATTGTGATAAATACTCCGTTTGTACTTGGTGATCAGTTCTGCGCACTTTATTCTCATTTGTGTCTTTTGCTAGTGGTTCAGTACCCAAGCTACTCATCATTGAAACATTGTAGCAATATTTAAATTCCATGATTGCAAGTCCCTTAAGTTTGTTACTTCTTTTTGCCAGATTGCTTGTCCTTTCTGGGTCTTTTAAATTTCCCTATGAATTTTAAGATATGTTATCAATTCCTGCAAATGAGAATTCAAGCAGAGATTGCACTTAATCTGTAAACCATTTTAGGGGGTGTGCCATTTAGAAATCCAAGATTAAAAATAATATTTGATGCCACTCATCATGTTGAGCACATTGTGATGAGATTTGGTGCATTCACAGATACTGCAACTGCTATCTCTTCAGTTTCAAAATGCTCCATCACTCTACAAAACATATCACAGTCATTAACAATCACTGCTCAAACTCCATGGTATTATTCATAACTGTTAGTGTGATACTTCTCTGTAGAGATTTTCCTCTTGTGTCTCTGAGAGAGTAAACTGTCTTCTAACCAGGTTTTTATATATGTTGCTTTCCTTTCTGTCTTCTTGCACTTGTATAACATATTGGGTGTTCTGAGTTCAGCTTCTTCTTGCAGTTTCTCCTTCTGTTACAGCAAATTTCATTTGCAGCATGAGATCCATACACTTATTCCCCACTGATGCATTTTTGTGTTATTTCTGCCTATGACTCTTCTGTTCTATGATGTTCTATGAACATCTGCGCACATGTTTCTTCATGACATGTTTTCATTTTCTGTGTGCATATTCTAAATACTATGGTTTCTGATTCAAATTGTAATTTCATGTTTGCCTTTGTAGAAGACACCTAAAATATTCAACAGTCATTACACAGTTTCATTGCTGTCCAAAGTCCCTAATTTTTCATTTTTAAAGTTTTTATTTTATGTGTCAGTTTTGTCTGCATGTCTGTCCACATCTGGACATTAAAGCGTTTTGGGTCTGGATATTCCATTGCTTAGCTCTGCAGTAGGTTTTCAAGTGTGAGGGTTCAGACCTTTCTCCACCTTTCCATTTGACTCTGAGGATTTTTTCCCATTTGAATCTTAGAACTGATGGGAGAGATACATTTGCTTGCCTTGAGGAGTATTATAAGCATCTTAGCACTATTGCATCTTCCAGTGCTGGTGTGTTAGGTGATTTTCCACTTGTTTCCATAGTCTTTGTTTCTTATCCCAAGAAATCATTATAATTGTGTGTATTTATCTTGTCTTTGATTATGCAATCTTAAATCTTTTACCATCATGTCACTAGTATAAATGTTATCATTTCTTTAATTTCATTTTAGTTCACATAGTTCAGTTGTTGAGAGTAATAAGGAAATTTAATTTTAGCTTGAAATTGTGATGATACAATTTATTAGTTTTAGTTACTATTTTCTTTGGGGTTTACATGAGATTTTTATACATGCTCTGTATGACATCATTGAAGTTAATTTTGTTGAGATTAGGCAAAGCTAACATTTTTTTTTCCTGAAGAATGGGTAATTTTGCATCAAAGGAGTGCTCTGTATTTTTTTTTGGTTTAGATGATTTATAGTGTACTTAAAATCTTTTATTTCTCAATCAATTGGCCTGTCTAGATGCTCTGTGAATTATTAAGTGTTCATCATTTGAAATTTCATACTTTTATTGTAGAAGTATCGATTATTCTTTGAAATAATGCTTGCTTGATGATCACTGAAGATCATTCTTGTGTTGCATACACATTTACAATTCTATGATTTTTTTAATTTAAATGTTTTGTAATATGAATTATTTATCCTTACTTCCTTTTTAAATATTCTGATTACTTCTTTGATAATTTCAAACACTATTTTGATCATATTCACTTCAAATTCATCTATGCTTTTATTCATTCCTGATTAGCCTCCACCTTCCTGTCTTGGCCTGACTTCTTGCCATAGTTTATATTTTTATTTAAGTGCATCAACTCCAATTCGTGCTGTCCATTTATTCTGGGTTTGGGACCCTCTAAGGAAGCATAGTGGCCCTACCAAGAGCTATATACTTTAAAAACTGACTCTCCTTCCCCTAGAAGACAGCACCTACTACTCAGTTCAGAACACCTCTCGTCTAGGTAGGGAAGATGGGTGGCCTGTTCTTAAGCAGGTCGTTTAGGAGTAACCGCAACTGCGGTACATTCATGAGGATAGAATTCCTCTCATGCCCAGAACACTATAGTAGGAAATGGAGTGCAGGTGATGAAATGATCATGTGATTACTGTCCATGAGTCTCCTAATGTGGTGGATTACATTTGCTGATTTACATATGTTTTAGCACATGCATTTCTGAAATAAAGCCAACTTATTCATGTTGGAAGATCATGTTGAAATGATCTCAAATTTACCTGTAAATATTTTTTCAGAACTTTTGCATCTTTGTTAATTATGGAGATTGTCCTATAATTTTTTCCTTGGTTCTTTATCTGTCTAGGGTTATTTGGGCAATGATTGCTTCCTATAAACAACTTCAAAATTGTCCTTCCTTCTCACTTTATGGAGGAAATTGATGTTATTGATGGTATTTCTTCTCTGTGTTTCTGGTAGATTTCTGCATTAAATCCAACTGGCACTAGGATTTTTTTTAGTTGAGATAATTTTAATAATTAGCTTCATTCCACTGTGCTCTGAGATAATGAACAGTTATATTTTCTTAATTGCCTTGTATCTTTATATGAAGTCAAGTATTGACTACTGAGAAGAATGTTGAATCTTCAGTGCTTGGCTGTAATTACTGAATATTCTGAAGACCAGCTGTGGTTTGATGGTCTGAGGTCAAAGGAGAAATGTGGATTCTGATGACTAATATAATAGAGAGAAAGAGAGAGAGAGGGATTCTGTGTATCAACAAATTCCAGGAGGTCAGGCTTCCAAAGAGGAGATGTCAAGTCAGCAAGGAGGAAAACACACAAAAGTCTCAAGGATGGGTCACACACTCTTTATTCAAGCTTCTCTCTTCCTTTAAACTTCCGTCTGCATACCAGCTTTTCCCTGTCATCTCCTTAAAATACTTTCCGCAAAATCACACATATATATATATACATTCACACACATCTTGTGGAAGAAGCAGAGCTCTAACACATACAGACACTCATTCACATACTTCTTGTGGATGCTCACACACACACACACACACACACACACACAAACACAAACACACTTCTGGAAACTTCTGAAATTAAGTTTTTGTTTTATTACCAGATGTTATTCTTATGTGACTGCCTGTTTTTTAGTTTTTTTTTTCCAATTGGGTTTTTTGAGACAAAGTTTCTCTCTTGTGACTCTGACTGACATGGAAGTCACTCTGTAGACCAGACTGACCTCAAACTCACAGAAATCTGCCTTCTTCTGTCTCCTGAGTGCTAGGATCCACAGCATGCACACTTGGCTTTTTAAATGCTTAAATGATTAAAGGAATGTGCGACCTCTGCTTGGTTTTTATTTTTGTATACTTATTTAATGTATGAATGTTCTGCTTGCATACACACATGCACACCCGTACAGAATTTTTGATCCCATTATATATACTTGTGAGCCACCATGTGGTTGCTGGTAATTGAATGCAGGACCTCTGAAAGACCAATAAGTGCTTTTAACTACTGAGTCATCCCTCCAGCATGGGACTGCCTTAAAAAGTGATTTGAATTTCTCCCTTTTAAATTTCTAAATCTCTGATTTGAGGTTTTAATCATAATATGTCATGAGCAGATTCTTTTCTGGTACTACGTATTTCAAAATCTGTAGCCCTCTCAAACTTGGATGAAGAACTCCTTCTCAATTTCTGGGAAATTTTCTACCCAGATATTCTAGATACTATTCTTTATGCTATGATATTTTCCTCCTTCTATGCCCATATTCCAAGACTGGCTCTTTTCATGTTGTCCATGTATTATCCTAAATCTGTTTATATTTCTTCTTAAAATTACTATTGGCTTTTAAGGAATTATCCAATACTTCTACCTATTTTTGTGCTTTTTTGGTCAATTTATCTAAAGAATATTAATATTATTTTTAATATTTTATTTAAAGAAAATATTCATGCATTCTTCTCAACCTCTCACCTACCAGCACCTCCCATGGCCCTGTAATTCATTTCAAATTCATGAACTCTTAGTCTTTACTTACTATCGTTATATATATATATGTGTGTGTGTGTGTGTGTGTGTGTGTGTGTGTGTGTGTGTGTGTGTTACATGCATATATACAATTAGAATTAGCTGGATCCATTTACTGTTCACGGTTTCTACAAATTTTTAAGACTGAACTCTGAAGATTATGTAACCATTTTTGGTGCTCCACTCTGAGAAAGACAAAATCTCCCTATCTGTGCAGTTTTAAATTGCCGGAATCTCTTCATCTATGGATGAATTGCTGTGAAATTTTTTCTCATCAACATCACATTTCAACTGATATTATCATTATTTAGATGCTATTTCCTTAGCTCTCCTTTCAAGATTTCATGGTTGTAGTTTCCCTGTTGTATGTAGAAGAAACGATCTATAGCAAACTTTCTTCTCTCTGGCTCTTACAGCATTTTTCTGATCTTCCAAGATATACCCTGAGCCTAAAATGTAAATGTTGTGTGTAGATGGTATAAACTGTTCCTGGACATGACGTAGTCATTTGGTCTCTGCAATTTGACTAAGTGATGATTTTTCTATTTGCTGAGAAAAGAAGCTTCAATGATGAGATGTGAGAGCCATACTCATCTGTGGGCATTAGGGTAAACATTTATAATATAGCTAAGAATTTAAATGGTTTAAAGAAGTGAAGTGGAAGTTTTACCTCTTAGAATTGCTACCTCTCAGGGATTGTTGGAAGGGTTATCAATAACAGGTGTGATTTCTCAATTGTTAAGCATCCTTAAATCTTAGAAGACAGCAGTTGGTTACTGTCAGGATACAACTGTGAGAATCATACAATGTCTATCCAAATGCATCTCCTGTGTGGAAATATAATTATTAGAGTTGGAGTATACTTCTTTAAAGTAATTTTAGGTTAATTTGGACTTACATTGCTATTTAGAAAATGACATATATCTGTGTTATAAGGGAGATGATTGTCTTTGGCAGGAATCAATACAGAGAAGGTCAGTGGTTTTAATAGTGTTGATTATATGATATTAGATACATTGGATGTCATCTAGAGATCTGTAAACATAATCAATGAGATATTTAGAAAATTAAAATGATTTTTTATTCTATGCTTTTTTGTCTGAATGCTTGAAGTTGTAAATTAATTGAAACTTTTATAGGTCTTCATCTTCTTATGTTTGTGAATTTCATTGCCCCTAGCTCTCTTCTGTCCCCTGAGGACCATGAGTGGATTGCACTCTGGCTTTGTGACTTCTGTCTCCTTGGTTCATATAACCCATCCATCCTTCCCCATTTCACAGATCATGTTGCATGTTGATTCTCAGAAGGAATGGGCCCAGATCTTCTAGACTCTGTGAATCTAATTTTGCTAGCTCTCATTCCTTACCTCTTCTACACAATTTGAACTATACAGTTAATCAGCAGTAATATTGAGTCATGAATAACTTTGACAAAATGTTGATAACAAATTCTTCATGCAGGTGTGCCACAGTTAGCAATATTTACCTCATTTTCCCATTAAAATTAATTTAATTGTGTTTTCTCACAAATAAGAGAAAAATGTAGTTATGAATGTCTTAAAGAAATCAAGATCTATTAAACTCAGCTAAGAAGATACTTCATGCAATTCAGTGCTGATATAGCAGAGTAGATATAAATCATTAGATTGCAGTGCCTGACAATTTTCTAACTATGTTTAGTATGTAGGCATTCTTTTTATAAATGAGTCCTCTTATGCTCAAATAAGATACAATACACATATATCTGTCCTCATATCTGATTTAATAGGAGGAAAGAGACAGCAAACAAAATGAGCTTCTCTGCACTTAATAATAAGCATTGTAAACACACACACACACACACAGAGACAGGTAATATTGGGAATACAGTTTTCGACAAGAAAGAAACAAAAGTATAGAAAATGAAATTTATAGCGTCTATACCACATTTTCTGAAATGTTATATTAGATTCTACCAATACTGCACATTCCAAATTCTGTGTTATCAATAAAATAAGGTTGTCCCTTATTGCATATTTGTTGAAATTGAGTGTTCCAGTTAAAATAACTTACAAAATTGTATCAAATCATTCTTAGGAAAAGCACAATCATCAACTGAACTCTACACTTGAACATTTGGCAATAACGGTAGTTGACTTGTTCATCGCTGGAACAGAGACTACAAGCACAACAATGAGATATGCTCTCCTGCTCCTGCTGAAGCACCCTCATGTCACAGGTGAGGACACAGATGGTGAATCACAGTGTTCCTGTAAGATACTGAGAAGATGGTGCCAGTGTCCTGTGAGTCGTTATTCAATAACTTTCATTATATTGGTTCTAATGTGAGACTGAGAGAAATGATTAGATCATGGCTTTATGAAAATCCTTAAAAGCTGGTCCAATGTCTAGGTTCCCAGGCAGATGATCTGTGGTAGGCACCAACAGGCTATGTTGAGCTGTGATTATATATTGTTTAATTCTTCAAATTCGGGATTTTGGAGCAGACAAATTCTTGTATTCACCTTCTTCACTTTAATAAACCTGATTCTGGGGTAGAGAAAAGAAAACTCACCTCACTGAAGCATAAGAAGTAATTCCAGTATTTTGTGTACTTTCCTGGAATATTTTACATTTGGAGAAATACTCAAAATTGTCTGTGGTTTGTTAGAAATGCATTTCTGTTGATGTCAAAGTTCCAATTTCAAATTAATAGATTAGGAAGTTTTATCACATTCCATAAAAGTTTTGATGAACAATATTTTTTATATATGCCCAAAGTATTTCTTTTTACAAATATCATTATTTTAGAAATTCATTTTAAACAAGGTTGCTCAGCGTATATGAAACATACCTTCCCTTCCATGTATAATATACACTGAAAATGAAAGTGGATGATTATGAAAGAAAATGAATTCATTAAAGGTAGAATAAGAAAACAACAGTAAACCACTAAGAAGCCTTCACAATAGTACTATAACACAATAGTAATGGGGTGTAAATAAAAAAGTAGATTGGGAAATGATGGGGAAACATACATGATTTAGGATTTGCTATGAATTAAGAAAAACAAACTGTGTCCCTCCAATGCCCATGAAGGGTCCTGTTCAGATAACAGGAGTCTACATATGAATCAGGTTGGGAAGCAGGAGTCGGTCTAGCCTCTCTTTCCTTTCTCCCCAAGTCTTGCAGGTGACAGTTTCCAACACAAGAAAAAAGATGGCTTCAAAAACATCAAAAGAACAATGTACAAGGATGAAAGGGGAGAACTGGGTATTTTGAGTCCCTGAGTAGAGAGTCTCACTAGAGAGGCTTTTCCCATCCTTCCTCATCAATATCCTCAGCTAGATCTATCCTCCAACCAGAAACTACTATAAAGATCACTGTATTTTTCTGTCTTCATAGACAGGTTTTATCCCAAAGATCAATCAGAAATTATGAAATAAAATAAAAAATAAGAAGTAGTCTTGGAATTTCAAAACACCTGGCCAAAATAGAAACAAAACTCTTAGGACGATCCCTTATTAACATGTAAACTATTAGCATCAAGACAATACCAGAATTCCCCAAAGTAGCTAGTAGTGTCTTAAGTGATAAAAAAGAAAATGCAAGGATACACCTGCTTGTTTGTCTAAAGTTTACCCCTATTTTCTCTTCTTTTGAATTAAAGGCTTAAATTTTTTTCCTTCCAATTGCCTAAGGTATAGGTGCAGGTCTCACTGGCTTCAGAAAGGTGCACATTCCAGGCAAGAGTTTCAGAGGTTTCTGGGTAAAAGAATAAGGAAGCTCTAATTCTATGTGTACCCTGTGGAAGCTGCAGGAGTGAACAGAGAATGAGGGCCAAAGGAGAAGTAGTGTGTAGTCAGATACCACTATAAACTGTGCTTTTACATCAAAAGCTGAAGCATTCATGGTCACTAAATAAAGGTAACTCATCAAATGTTAAAAAATGTAAACTAAAGTAGAATGGGGCCGGGTGATGGTGGAGTGTACCTTTAATCCCAGCACTAGGGAGGCAGAGGCAGGCAAAATTCTGAGTTCAAGACAAGCCTGGTCTACAGAGTGGGTGCCAGGATAGGCAGAATTATAACAGGGAAACCTTGTCTCAAAAAACAAAACAAAGCAATTAAAGAAACAAATGAATAAATAAATAAATAGTGAAAAAGGATGCATCAGACAGAAAGAATATCAATAATGGACTATAATTATAATTTTATGATAGGAAATAATATTTGTGTACTTACAAATAATCCCACAATGAATACTAGTGTAACTAAATAATCCAGGATATGTAGTTATGGACCTGAGATGAAATGTGTGGGAGATATCCATTTGCAGTTATCATTTATATATACCACACATACATGGTATTTTATTATATACCAATAATGCAATAAATATTATATACTTCTGTGTATATAAGAAGCCATTATTTAAAATATGAACATATTTTACAAATAGTTGTGCATGAATCTGGTCACTTTTTCCTAAGAGGAAAACAGATGGAGTATCATTTCAAATTGCACATGCATTCAAACATAATTTGAAAATAAATATCGAATTTCAACAGATATCTAATATCTGATTTCAGATGTCTTTCATGAATGATTATAATAACTGATAATTATATTCAATTTTGTTGTGTGAAATATTTAATTAATTCTCATATCATTTGCCATCGTTGCTCTAAATGATAAATATCTGCTAATGAATCATAACAACTATTTGATAGGATAATGGCATAAAACTATGCCATAGCAATTCTGTATATGTAAAGTTACTCTTATGAATGAAATGTATCTTTACAAATGTTGCTGAGCTACACTCTTCATAACCTTGTCTATATAGCCCTGCATTATTGTATTGGCCATGCCATTCTTCCCAGGATGGGTGTAAAAATGCCTGACATGAGGGACATACTTGCTATGTCAGCACTGGAGATATGGGGACAAGACAGAGGGTTTAATTGGGCAGAACGTCTATGCTAAGCAATGAGCTCTAGGCACTAAGACCCTGTGAGGAAACAAGGGGAAATACTCCTAAGAACAACATCTGAGATAGTCATCCTTCCTCCACATGCCTGAGTAAACAAACATGCATGAAAACACACAGGCACAAAATAATATGAAAAAGTAGGAACTATTTAGTAGGAGAGTCATATTAATCCAAACATAGTATATAAGTGTGTGTGTGTGTGTGTGTGTGTGTGTCTTTGTGTGTGTGTGCGTGTGTGTGTGCATGTGTGTGTGGTTTTGTGTGTGTACACACACTAACCAGGGCTATTTTCACAATTTCTTTTATAATGCTGTTGGGGCACATTTGTCATGCCCTGGATGGGCCTTCATTGTGACAATCATATCACTTTTCTCCAACCAGCTAAGATTCAGGAAGAGATTGACCGTGTGGTTGGCAAACACCGCAGCCCTAGCATGCAGGACAGGAGCCACATGCCCTACACGGATGCCATGATTCATGAGGTCCAGAGATTCATTAATCTCCTCCCTAACAGCCTGCCCCATACAGTGACCTGTGACATTAAATTCAGGAACTACCTCATCCCCAAGGTAAGCTTGTCTCTTCTCTGCTGCACCTCTGTGCTCTTGATGCTCCAAGCTTCACAGTACTTTGATTTTCCCACGTTCACAGTGTAGTTCCAATCAGCTCTACAGCAGACAGGGACTTGTCAATGACACTTCCACATTTTCTCTGCCTTCCAAACCATATATATATACACACGCACGCGCGGGGAACTTAGGTCTTTTACAATTTCATGTGAATTTTCCATTTTTTATGTGTCTCCAAAGACACATAATGCATTTTTTAGCCTTGTTGGAAAAATCACAAGATAATTAGGAGGAATTTATATCCTGAATTTCTCAGTGTATTTATAAAACTATGTCATTAATGTATTAGGGCTTTTTATTTTCTCTATAATATTTTCTTTTTAATGACATCATTTGGAAATGTCTTTTAGACTTTTATAGAATATTGAATGCTTTCTCTTTTTAGAAATGTATTTATATTTCCTGGTTATAATACAACCGGACTACATTTACACCTCCCAGCAAACCCCCACCTCACTTCTTCCCCAGATCCAATTCTTCTCCTTTTCCCTTCAGAAAAGAGCAAGTTTCCCAGGGACATCAACTGATCAAGGCATAACAAGATACAGTAAGACTAGCCAATTGGTCTAGGTACTGATATGTGAGTATAGCAGAATATTATTAGGAATCATTTCATTCTTGCAGTAGATCAATTCCCAACTTACTGAGGCACATATTGATTTCTATAGTGGCTGTACAAGTTTGCCCTCCTACCAGAAATGTAGGAGTGTTCTCCAGCTTCACATCTTCACCAGCCTTGATCTTAGCCATTCTGACAGGTGTAAGATGGAATCTCAAAGTATTTGGATTTGCATTTCCCTAATGGCTAAGTATGAATAGTTTTTCATTAAGTGTTTCTCAGCCTTGTGAGATTCCTCTATTAAGAATTCTGTTTAGGTCATGTGGTGGTGGTGCATGCTTTAAATCTCAGCACTCAGGCTGGTGCAGGAGGATCTCTGTGAGTCTGAGGCCAGTATTGTCTACAGAATGAATTTCAGGACTGCAGAGAAACCCTGTATTCCCTGTATTGAAACAAATCAAGGCAAGGAAAAAAACTAAAAAAAAAAAAGTTTAGTATGTACCCTATTTTTTATTTTCTTTTCTTTTCCTTACTTTTCTTTTTCTTGTTTCATTAAATATATCCTGACCACCTCCTTTCCTCCCTCTACTTCTTCTGGCCCCATACATCTCCCCTGTCCATCAATCTAACCCCCTATTCTCACCCACCAAACACCACTACTGCTTCTTCCCAGAACAGGACAGTTCACCCAAGGTTACTGCTCAAACAGAGCATGGCATAACAACTTGTAATAAGGCAAGACACAACACCCTGCATCAAGTGTGAACTAGGCAACTCAGCACGAACAAGGGGGTCCTGAGGGCAGGTAAGAGAGTCAGAGATTCCCCCACTTCCACCTGTAGGAGTTTTGCAAAAACAACAAGCCAGACAACCATAAAATATATTTAGGTGACCCTTCAGTTTCTGTGTCTGCCTCTTCGGTCTCTGTGAGCCTCTAAGAATGCTGGTCAGTTTGAGTAATTGGGTTTGTTGATGACTAGCTTCTTAGGTTCTTTATATATTTTGGATATTAGCCCTCTATCAAATGCAGAGTTGGTAGAAATCTCCTATTCTGTAGGCTGCCATTTTGTCCTACTGACAGTGTCTTTGCATTGCGGAATCTTTGAATTTTATGAAGTCCTTTTTATTAATTTTTGTTCTTCCTGCCTGTGCTACTGCGGTTCTGTTCAGAAAGTTGTCTCCTGTCCAATGTGTTCAAGGCTATTCTCTGCTTCCTCTTCTATCTGGTTCAGTGTATCTGGTTTTATGTTGAGATCTTTGATCCTCTTGGACTTAAGTTCTGTGCAGTTTGATAAATATGGATTTATTTGCATTCTTCTACCTGCAGACATCCAATTAGACCGGCACCATTTGTGAAAGATGCTGTCTGTTTTCCATTGTGTATTTCTGGCTTCCTTATAATAAAATTATTTTATAAAAAATAAAAAACCATACGTATGTACATTTAATGTGGTTCTTCAATTTGATCTCATTCATCAACTTGCATGTTTTTTTAACCAAAACCATGTGGTATTTATTATTATATCTCTTGATTATAGATTGTAATCGGGGATAGTAACACCGCTGGAAGTTTTTTTATTGTTCATCATTCTTTAAGCTACCCTGTGTTTTTGTTGTTCTCTATGAAGTTGAATATTGTCTATTAAGGTCTGGAAGAATTGTATTGAGACTTTGATGGGAATTGCATCAATGTGTATATTGCTTTTGTTAAGAATGTCATTTTTACTATGTGAATCCTACTGATCCATGAGTGTGGGATATCTTTCCTTCTGAGATTATCTTCAATTTCTTTCTTCAAAGACTTGGAGTTTTTAGCATACAAATCTTTTATTTGCTTCGTTAGAGTTAACCTAAGATATTTTATATTATTTGTTCCTATTGTGAAGCTTATTTGCCTGTTTTCTTTCTCAGTCCATTTGTCATTTATATATAGGAGGTCTGTGTCACTTGCCAGCCCTGGCAAGTCAACAGGGGTATGGAGAGGAGAAAATAGTCAAAAGGTGATTGAGTCAGAGACCAAGGCTGGGAGGATCTTGCTACTCTGACTGATTAGTGGTCAGGGTGCTTCCTTAATGATACAGATTTCAGAAGACAAAGACAAATTCATGGTTACCAAGGGGATGCAGATTATATCAATTTGTAAATATTTGAGCCTGTTCAGGTGAGCCCTCAAGCCTTGAGCTATGTGTAATAAAACGTTGGCGGTTTAAAGTACACTCCTAAAAGTTTTCTCAGGTCTAAAAGCTTATACAGCTTACTTGCTTTTGTGATCACTATTAATGCCTCTTTGTATAGGAGAATTCCTTTTGTTTCCTGGTTAAGCGACCTCATGTAACCTGGTGTAAGCCAGTTTTTTTTTATAAATGAAAAACTCTTATGCCTAATTCTTTTTTTTCTTTCATATCATACTACTATGTAGGCTAAAGGTTGTTTTAGCCAATCTAACTTAGTTACAAAGTTCCTTTTTTCTCTAGGGGCATGTCATGTACAACCCCCATTTCAAAAGCTACATATCCAGGAGAATCTGAGTATATTCAGGAGGAGGCCATTTTTCCTGACCACCTGGGGCTTATTAGCTGTTCTCAAGTTTACATTGTCCTGATTACCTCATAGCTGCTCAGCTATTCTCAAGTTTACATTGTCCTGATTGCCTGGGTCTGAGTTTGTTCAGGGGTAGACACAACAAGAAGATCCTGGGTCCATACCCTCCTAAAGAAATTCCTAGGTTTTTGTGCTTATTACAATCTCCAAGCCTTAAGGTTGAAATCTGAGTAAGGTCATATTGTTAAATTATGTTTCAGCGTTGACTTTTCCAATGTTCTTTATTAATCACAAACCATGTCAAAATCTCAGGGAATTCTATACCCAAGCCACTAGCCAGAGCACTATCTCCATGGCCACTTCACACTATGCTCTCCTCTTCGTTCTCCTTCCTCGTTCTGTTCCACCTCCTACTCCCTGCTCCCTCCTTGCTCCACCCCTCAATCCTCAGCTGTTTTTCTTCCTGTTTTCACACAGACCCTCAATAAACAAATAACAGAAACCTCCTGAGGGAGGTGGAAGCTGGGGATGGCACAGAGATATAAACAAGAAAAGACGAATCTTAATTAAAATATTATCCACAACTAAACATACCACAACATCTCACCCTTTTTGTTTAAAATAAGAACAATATTGACTCAATCAAATGAAGCTAAGACATCAGCAAACTGCTCATGCAGTTCAAAAGTCTTTGTGACTATAACTGTCCCATAACATCATGTATCAAGTCCAAAGTTCACCAATTGTTCATAACAGTTCTATAATTGTCCATAAAGGTTCAATGTTTAGCAAAATGCTCCTGTAGTTCAAATGTATTTTAAGAGAATCAGAGGTAGCAGAATACAATCTGGTAAGAAACAGCAGGTATCTGCATCTGCATCATGACAGTTGAGCATTGTGAAAGCTGCCTCAATTTTCAAAACAGGCTCCCTGTCAGCTGCAGAGTCGTCTCCAAGATGATTTCAGAGAACAAGATAGTTTTACGAAACCAATAGCTTCCCATATTTCCCCTTTTCAAGATGACTGCGCCTGTCTTAGGAGAGAATTAATGAACAATGAAAATGACCAGGTCTTGGGTTACTGATAGCATGATCAGCACCCTGCCATAAGAAAATTTATGTCATAATTCGCAATCCCATCTATGCCAGCCTCTGTATTAAGCTGGGGAACTCAATTTTTTGTAATCCATTGCCTGTGGTCTATCTCAATGCTGTAAGGAGACCTTTATGCAGAACAGGAGCAAGGCAGCTAGGAAGCCCTTCAACAGTCCATTTTCATGAAACTATTGAGGTTGAAGGCTGGATAGTAACCCACAAACTCTGATGTCCCTCTTCAGTTCAGTGGTCTCTGGATACTCTCATTTGGATGTTTCATTTCTGAAAAGACAAAAGCACAACTTTCCCACACATGGGGTGGAGTTTCCACGCTCCAGGCTATTATCATTATCATTATTATTATTATTATTATTATTATTATTATTATAGCAAAATGCTTAAACATCTTTTTTAAATTAAAAAAAAATTATTTGAGGTCAAAATACCCAATTATAGATATATCCTAATTATAGATAAATCCTATACCCCTTTCTTTTTTGAATTTATAATTTTAAAATCCAATAATTTTCCCCTTTCTTGCTAGATATTCATTTAGCATGCCAGCCTCAGGAGTTGTAGGTTTGGCTGATAACAGAACATCTAACCACTGCAATGCCTTATGCGTTTTGTAGTCCATGACAAACCAGAAAGTTTGGAATTTTTTCCAACATCAACCATAAACAAAATTCCAATATAGGTAAAATAAATCTTTATTTCAACCAAATAAAACCAAATACCAAATCTCTGGAGGACCAGAACCAGTTGGCTGAATTTTTGGTCCAAACTCCTGAACATAGCTAGGCTTGTTATTTAACAACCATAGCCAAGCAGCGGCCGAGAGAAAAACTCTAACACAGGCAGTGTAGATGCTGCCCAAGCTCTCTGAGTTGCTTTGTGCAACGATCCATTTTAAAATATTGTCTTCTTTTTGTATCATGAACTCAGTGAAGGAACATTCAGAAAGCATACAATCAAACTTTGGGTCTATGTAATTTACATCTGCATTCTGTAATCTGCTTTCTAACTGAGTTAACCCCTTTTCTGTTATTAAACTTTTCTGTCTGTTTAAATCTGAATCACCATTCAATGCTTGAAATTAATTACTTAACTCTTGAGTAGTTAACCCAATGATAGGTTCGTTAAACCAGATATTAATTTTCAGTGGCTTTTGTACAAAATATTGACATAAGGTGGTACTATCTGAGAATTCCTGGGGAATGACTTTCCATTGATACCTTTTAACAGGCTGAGAATTATTATCAATACCTGTTCTGTCCTGCTTATGGACAACCTGGACAGCCTGTGATTGTTTTTGACAGCATTTTTTAATATCTTTACCAATAGCATCTCGAATCTTACAGGTTGTCTCTGAGATTAAAGGAATGTTAATCTGTACATTTCATTGTTTTAATAGGTCTCTTCCCCATAAACTTATAGCTAGATCTGCCACTTATGGTCTTATATTTCCTATTTCACTTTCTGGTCTTATGCATTTGACATGTGCTATATTGTGTTTTAACTGAGAAAATGTTCCAGTTCCTAAGAACTGAGTAGTTACGTCTTGAAGAGGCCTGTTTGGATTCCAAGAGTCTTTTGAAATGACTGTTACATCCACTTCGTGTCTAACAAATCCTCAATCAAAATTCCATTTATCTGTACTTTTAACTTAGGTCTCTGATCATTTATACTTGCTTGCCAAAATACCTGTTTTTTAGTACTTTTTAATTCACCTGTTTTATTAGCTCTGTCCTTGATATCAAAGTCTAAAGCAATGCTGTCTTTAGCTGCAGGCACTACCTGTTTTAATCTCTCTGAGGGTGTATTAATCCATTGCTGGTAAGAAATTGTTGGCTTGTTTTCTGTGATAGGGGCCTGAGCCGAGCTCCCAAAGCTGTTTACCGAAAGCAAGGAATTACCCTGAATATCGGTTACATATCTAAATTCATTAGATCAATGTCTGCCTTTTCCACACCTTCTACATATTCCAGGAAACTGAGGGTTTCTTCCTGGTTTATTATCATAGAAAACATTATTTCTAGGATCCGTTTGTCTACAGTCCTTTTTAAAATGACCTGACTTTCCACAGCCAAAACATCTGACCCTTTGATTTTTAAGACCTTGAACAATTGATTGTCCAATCATAGTGGCATTGTAAGCATTGGATCCAATATCAGTAGTAATTTTAATCCATTTATCCAAGGAAGCTGTTTTTAATGGCCTTATTGCCTTTTGGCATTCTGAATTAGCATTTTCAAACACTAGACATTTAATTAATATTTCCCTTGCTTCTGAGTCTGAAATTGTCTTATGGACAGCAGAAGTCAATCTCTGTAATAAATCAGTGAATGGCTCATTTGGGCCTTGCATGATTTTAGTAAATGGCTCAGACTTTTTTCCTGGCTCTTCAACTTTATCCCAAGCATTTAAAGCCGCTGTACAACATTATGCTAAAATATTATCATCCAACTGGAGATGCACTTCCAATTCAGCATGTTGACCTTCACCTATCAACTGATCTCTGAGAATATTAATGCCTCTAGCTTGGTTACATTGTTCTATTGCCAAAGCTTCTTCTCTCCACCATGTCAGCCATTGTAACTGAGGACCAGCTTCTAATACAGCTTTTGCCAAGTCCCTCCAATCTCGAGGAATGACTCAGTGTTGAACAGCCCAGTTGTTCAATATCTGTTTAACATAAGGAGAGTGCATTCCATAGGCTACTATTTCCTCTTTAAATCTCTTTAAATCTAGCATTTCTGTAGGTTGCCATCCAAGTTCATCATAGCCCTGTGGATATCTTTCATCAGTGGGCATCCTGTTTATAGTTATTGGATAAACCATAGTTGGTTTTCTTAAAATCTTTGGCTGCCAAATTGCGTTACAAGGTTGAGCAGTAGGCTCTGAATTCTCTGAGTGAGGTAGGCTTTTACTTTCTTCCATCAAGTGTTCTAATTTTGCTACCAAGGTTTGCATTTTGGCATTCCACTTCTTACCTATTTTTTTAAGGCTGCTTCTTGTGAGAAGCAAGTAGATTCTGCTTTTCTTTCCACTATTTTAAAATTTTCTGATTTGGCTCTAAATTTATTTCCTGTATCTACGTCAATTTCCTGTAAAGGGCTAAGAGATTTCCCTTTTCCTTCTACACTAACAGTTTTTCTTGAAAGAACACAGTATACCATGATGGCTATTGATAATACCATGTGAAATACCAGAATAACAAAAACCATAATCTGTATTATGCTAGTTTCAGTTGAAGTATTTATCTTTTCATCTACTGTTTTTATTCCTATGACATTATTTAAAAAACTATACAGAGCCCAAGTGCCCTGTGTCATAATATTTTCCATTTTTAACATGGAAAAGTTTTTCTTTTCCACTCTTACTTATCCTCTCCTTCCTTAGGGCACTTCTGTGTAATTTCCTTTTGTTATTTCTATCTTACTTTGGCTCCCACTTCTCAAAGAGCATTCTCTTTATTACCTTCTCTTCTTACCAGAAGGTCTATAAACCTGTGATTCCTTTCCTGGAACTTTATTAATCCACACCTGTGTGCACTTTTTCTTTAATTCTGTCTCTTTTTCTTTAGCTCTCCTCTTTCCATAGGAGGCCCTACTCCTTTTTTATTTATTTATCCTGCATCTTACTTTACCTTTCCTGCATCTTCTTTCTTCTTTTCTTCTTTTTTCTGCCTTGGCTCTCACTGTCCCGCATTGTCTGTCGTTTCCTTGTAGACTCTGCATCTGGACTCTCCTGTCCTGCATTGTCTGTCCTTTCGTTTGTCTTCTGTCTTCTTTTCTTCTTTTGTCTCGTGTGTCCTTGCCACATGTTGGTGCGCCAAATGTTAAAGTATGATTTGGCCGCTTAACAAGAGTCTAGCGTTGACTTTTCCAATGGTCTTTATTAATCACTAACCATGTCAAAATCTCAGGGAATTCTATACCCAAGCTGCTAGCCAGAGCACTATCTCCATGGTTTCTTCACCCCATGCTCTCTCTTTGTTCTCCTTCCTCATTCTGGTCCACCTCCTACTCCCTGCTCCCTCCTTGCTCCATCCCTCAATCCCCAGATGTTTTTCTTCCTGTTTTCACACAGACCCTCAATAAACAAATAACAGAAACCTCCTGTGGGGGGTGGAAGCTGAGAATGGCACAGAGGTGTAAACAAGTAAAAGACAGATGTTAAATAAAATATTATTCACAACTAAGCATACCACAACATCATATTAAGGTTCATTGCCTGAAATCAGAAGGGACTGTAATAATTATGGCTTTCCTAAAGGAAATCAGAAATAATTTTCAAGGGCAAAGACATATATTAATCATAATGTAAAAGACCCCTAAGAATCCAATGCATAGAGACCAAAAGTGGGAGACAGTAGACAGCACAGTACTCAGCAAAGATTGCTGGATCTGTGTCAAATAGCTGTGATGGCTTCATGACTTCTCCTGTTTCCAGTGGTCATGGCTGCGTCAGGCTAATGATTTTTTTTTAGTTAATCTTGCGTCAATCCATTTAAGCGAAAGTACTTTTCAGCTATAAGAGTTTCTTGTTGGAATTTTTACAGTCAATTACGTATGACATCACTTCTTAATCACTTTTGAAATTTATTTTCTTTTGTTTTACTTAACATAATTGTATTTTCTGTCTCTCCTACTTACTATCCCCTTCCATTATTCCTGTGTCATCTAGAAACAGTTTCAGCTGTGTGTGTTTGTATGGTTACATACTATCCATATAGGAAAGTTGACTCCTCTCTTCGTCACATGATTATACATGTATATATGAATGGTACATTTGAGAGAAAAGAAGTGATATTTGTCTTCTTAATGGTTCCAGACTTTGCTTCATGAATAGTCTTCATTTCACCTATGAAACAAACCCATAGTTTCATTTGGAACCATACACTCCATGACTTGTTAAAACTGTGTGATGAACTAGAGCACCAGGCAGTGAAACTTCCAAGTGTAAACACAAGGAAAATCAGAACAGACTCACAAGCCTTAGCATCAAACAACCTAGTAGTGACTTCAAATCTTTCTGATGGCATATTAGCCATATCAGTGTGACTGGTCTCAGACTCCTCCATGCTCCTTACCTACTCTGCATGTTGAAATGCCCCTGTTTTTCTTTCCAATTAATCCTTCCATGGAACAAAAAGCGAATTTGGTTATTTGTTTTACATGTTTTAGCTTCCTGACCTTTGTAACTTGGTGTCTCTGTGTGTTGCAGGGAACAACTATACTACCATCACTGTCTTCAGTGCTGAATGACAACAAGGAATTCCCCAACCCAGAGATGTTTGACCCTGGCCATTTTCTAGATGGGAACGGAAACTTTAAGAAAAGTAACTACTTCATGCCTTTCTCAACAGGTAATACAAACTCATTACCATGTGTCTGAGTTACAGTTTCAGTTGTGATAAAACACCATGATCAAAAGTAATCTGGGAAGGAAGATTATTTCATATTACAGCTTTTAGTAAATCATCTGGGAAAACTGAGCAGGAACTCAAGGCAGGACCCTGGAGTCTGGAAATGATGCAGAGGCCATTGAAGAATACTGTTCACTAACTTTCACAGGTTGCTTTCTTATTGCACCCAGGACTACAAGACCAGAGGAGGCAATTCCCACAGTGAACTTGGTCCTCCCACATCAATCACCAATCGAAAATGCTCCTACAGGCTTCCCTATAGGAAAATCTGGTGGGGGCATTTTCTTGCTAGAGGTTCCCTATACGCAGTGATTCTAGCTTGTGTCAAATTGATATAAAACTCTGCCTGAGTCCAGCCTCAGCTTGAAGTCAGGGTCTTGAGAAAGGGAAGCCTTGGAGTGGTGTGAAGTATTGACTGAGGCGTCAAAACCTGGTACATGCTGGCAACAAGGAGATTATCAGAACCTCTCTCTCTCTCTCTCTCTCTCTCTCTCTCTCTCTCTCTCTCTCTCTCTCTCTCTCCCTCTCTATCTCTCTCTGTCTCTCTCCATCTCTCTTTATCTTTTTGTCTACTTTCTCTTTCTTTAATTTTTTCTTCTCTAATTTCTCTTTCTCCTTCTTCCTTCTGCTTCTTTTTTCTTCTGCTTCTCCAGAGAATTAGCTAGCCCAGTCTTTTATTTTCTAAAAGTACATTGCAAATCTAAGTTTTTCAAGGTCAAGCATATTCAAAGCTTCACAGAAAGCTCACATAGTTACATCTTTTAAAACTCCATTGCTCACTTGGTATACTAAGCAAGAACAATCTTTATTTTACCAGCTTCATATCAACTCAATTTTTCTCAGAAAACCTCTAACACAATTGTTCATTGATGGTTTTCTAGGTGCCCTACTTGCAGTTTCAGCATATATCAAACAGATAGAAGGGCAAATGTGCTAGACAGAAATTTTATATTCATAGATTTTAAGCTTACTCTAGTTCCTCTACTTTTTCCCTATATCTATCCAAACTTCAATCATATATTTCTTTATCATTAACCTCATCCATTTATCTTTCTCTTGACTATCCAATTTTCTTGTTTATGGGGCTCTGTATAAGCCTTAGCTAGTTGAGGAAACACAGGCTCTGGAGTACAATTCCTGTCCCTGAACTTGGTCACACCATACAATTCCAAAAAGTTCTTAATTAACAGTTCATGCACAATTTTATCTTGTCCTCAGTTGACTTGCACTTAGTGAGGCTGACCCAGGGGCAACAGCCCTTAGAACACTTACAAAGGCTTCTACCTCAAAGTCCTTAGACTCTGCCTTCTTCTTGCTTGTTAAGGGATCACCAAAAGTGTAGGCTTTCATGGAGGCATTGGCTTGGGTCCCATTTACAGGGACACAGAAGGTTTTATACAGAAAGTGAAAAGAACAGCATATAAAGAACAGTAGGCCCATTTGTAGAGCAGTCATTGCCAGATATCTTCTGCAGAGAAAGCACACTAGAGGGTTGAACAGTGTCAAGCATCCATCTGTGCAGCCATTCCATTTCCAGTAAAACTGGCCAGTAATACTGTGTGGCTCCAGGGCAGATTGAGGATATGGTCAAAATTACACAATGACTCGTATAAGGCTGCTAGACTCACAATTTGTACATGATAGGAAGCATGACTCCCAGTGCCCATGGACTGTTCTTGTTGGGACATCTTTCCCATCAAGATCAGAATGTGAGACTTTAGCTGTCATAATCATTCATGACAACTGAAGAAAACTAGAGCATATTTCATTTGCAAATCTTCCTTTAGATAAACACAGAGACACCACAGAAGTACTCACAAACTTCTTTCAGGAAAGTAAACCTCATTTAACCTCTGCTCACTCACTGTGGAAAAGGAGGCTTGGCTGTAATTTGACCTCTTCATTCTTGCTGCTTCCTCACCTCTTGGCTCCATCGTGTAATGCAGTGGACTAGTGGAGGGAGACACAATCTCACATCACTAGCCAACAGGGCTGTTATGGACAAGTACTACATTCTTATTCTCACCTCCCTTATATATTAAGTACAAAACGGAGTCACATTCAAATTCATGACATTCTAATTGCCTCAAAGCACATTGGTGATAGAGAACAGGAATATAAAATGTGAAGCATTTAAATACATATTTTTCTTATTAGAGTTTCTTCCTTGCATCCAACATGTTTTAATCAAGTCATTTCCATACTTCCCAAATCCTCCCACAGGCCCCATTGCCATTCTCTGTCCCAACTTCATATACCCACTGAATCTGTCTGTTCTGTTTTTGGGTACAGAGACTCCCACTGGAGCTTGGGTAACACACCAGCAGCCATATCCATGACTAAACTGGATCTCTCTCTCTCTCTCTCTCTCTCTCCCAGTAGCCATCAGCTGGCAATAACTCCTCAGTTAGGGGTGAGAACTTGTGAGCACAGATCTTGCTGGAATTTTGGCTATACAGGCCATTTTTACAAAGATAAGACTAGGTTTGGAGAGATGACTCAGCTGTTAAGATAACTTGCTGCTGTTACAAAGGACCTGGATTGAAGGCCCAGCACTCATCTTTGATAGCCAATACTCACTTGTATCAGGAGGCCAAAGACTTTCTGGAGCAATTTTCTGTACTCCCTGAACAACTAACCCTAGTGTGCTCATCTCCTCTGTCCTGCCACCCACACACACACATGCCATAAATGTAATTATTTACGAAGGTAATGCTCCATTGAAGCATGACATTTCCAGGTCACCATAAGATCATGAATTCTTTCTAGATCTGGAAAGGCACATTGAGAATACCACAGGGTTCCCTGTTGCTACACCGGTCACGATGCTTATCTTGAGTACTGCATATTCATACCTGCAATGTATGTGTGCTAAGACTGTTGATATTGACTCTCCCTCACTGAATAATGATTTTGATAAGAAACTCACAGTCCACAGACTTCAGTCTCTCTGGTGCTCTGATGACAGGTGTGAGAAACTATATCTGGCTAATGATACTTTTCTTAATATTATATGTTATCTGAGAAATAAATATGAGCCTCCTTTGTCTTTTTACTTAACTAGGTGTCCTCTCATCCATCCATCCAACTAACCATGCACCCAACAACTGTACATTTATTCTGATCTCTTATATCTGTTAGCAGCTCTATAAATCTCTGGCTCACACTTATGTACAAGGCATAGTTTCATCTTTGATATTTTTTTTTCCCTAGGGAAACGTATGTGTGCAGGAGAGGGCTTGGCACGCATGGAACTGTTTCTATTCCTGACCACCATTTTGCAGAACTTCAAACTGAAACCTCTAGTTCACCCAAAGGATATTGATACAACCCCAGTGGTCAGAGGATTGGATTCAATCCCTCCCCCTTTCCAGCTCTGCTTCATTCCTGTTTGAAGAAGATCAGATGTCTGGCTCCTGCTGAAACATCTTCTGTGATCACCCTGAAGCTTTCATTTACCTGTTTCAACACTGAGCACACTGTTGCCTTGCTCCCCACCAATACCCTCTCCCTAGTTCCCTAAGGTCCTATGAACTCCCATCCTCTAATTTGCAGCTTCATCACAAAATTTTCTGGGGTTTCCTATTTTCTGAAACACTCTTACTATTTCCTGTGATTTCTGTACCTGATCCCAAGCTAATAATATGGTTTCAATATAAAACAGAAATTATCACTATAGGTTAATTCACAGCCATTTCTGTTCTTCATTTTCTCAATAATAAAATTCTTTTTGGCAGTATACCACTTCTCAGATTTTCTTTCAGTTCAGGTTAGAAATGAAAGAAATGACAGTCCCAGAACATCATGCTGGACCACATAATGAGAAGTCAAGGATGTGAAAAGAGAGTTTCAAGGAAGTCAGCATCAGTAACCTGCATGCCACACAGCCTAAAGACCTACATTCCTTCTTCAGTACTCACTTAATAGACCAGGGATGGTGGTATGTGGTTATTATACCATCTCTGGGGAGACAGAGACAGGAGGATTCCTGAAGCTCATTGTACATGAAATCCAGCCTAATTGGGTAGCCTACAGTCCCAGGGCGACACCCAGTAAAAAACAAGTGGGCAGACCCTGAGGAACAACAGCTGTGGTTAATTTCTGGGTTCCCTATACATGAGTTCCTTATATATACCCATGCTCTGTACTTACATATGTACCTGAGCATCCTCACATGTCTGACACCCAACCACCCCACAACACAATGAGAATGTAAAGGGGAGAAAGGTATAAAAACACTCATGCTGGCCATCACCTAGTGTCACTGGAAGTATTTGCATTTGAAACAGTTCATAAGCAGTCAAGTAGGCTTCACCCTGTAGACATGTGGAGGGGAGAAGTCTTAGGGAGGAATAGACAGGCAGGGTGCAGGTCATGCCCTTGCTTTGTTGATTCCAGCAACAGAACATAAACATTCCAAATGTGCTTTTGACTTGATGTTCCAACTGAGACCTGAGCATGCATTTCGGCTTTCCCATGGCTAACGATAAGCTTTGTGCCTCTCTCTCTCTTCCAGTAAGAATAACAGTTCCAGGAAGAGTCACCTTTCTGCTACTTCTAGTTGCTACATTTCCTTCCCACTGCAGTGACAGTTACTAAATTAGAAATGTCACTCATGAGATTTTCAGGTCTCAGCCCCAAAGAGGTTATTTTGCCTGGTATTGCTAAGCTTCTATATTAGTGCCTAAGGCAGAAATATGTCTGCACATATATCACTGCCAGGCATAAATTCACACAAGCTATAGAATAAATGCTCAGATGATTGAGCACAAAATGTGGTGTTTTGTAAATACTGAGCTCTAAATACTTACACGTTTTCCATTACCTATATTTAGTTTAAATGTAAGCCAGAAAATCCCTCTGGATAATTGAAACATAGGTTTGATTATCATATATTTAAATTTACTTAAAACTAATACATAAAAAATTAAAAACCAAATGTAACATATCCATCTTCTCACTCTTTTAATACTTTTATGGTGAAAAAGAAAGTCTTTCTTCTTGATTTTGGAAATATACAGCATGTTATTAATATTCGAAACCCATTAAAACTCACTCATATGTGCCTATAATTTGCTACTTGTGGATCAGCCCCTCCCATGGATCTCCCCTCTTTTCTCCATTATCCTTAGTAACCACTTGTGAGCTCTCAATGTATAGAGATAGAGATGAAGATGGAGAAAATTATATCCCACAGCCAAGACCATCAGTGAAATATGTCTTTCTGTGCCTCATTTATTTTGCTTAACATCATTACTTCTACTTCCATCCATGTGTAAGTGAAGTTACATTTCAATGACAATATATCACTCCAAACATTCACCATCTTTTCTTTACTCATCAGTAGATGCACACTGAAGCCCCTTAGATTCCTGGTCTGGCTGACAAGTGCCATAGTAACAAGAGGAGAGCAGGGTCTCCTACATACATTAGTGCTATCCTTTCTGAGTGCATAAAAGTTCTTGCATTGTTGGCCACCTGGTACTTTTAGTTTTGGATTTGAGAAATTTCTGGGCAGTTTTCCACTGTGGCAGTACAATTTCACAAGCAGGTTTTCCTTATTTGACACTTACCTCCAGTGCTTGTTAACTTAGATTTTTCATAATAGACAATATTTTGGGGAGGATATAATGTCGAATTGTGGCTTTGATTGGACTATTCCTCCTGGGTTTTTGTCACCATTGGGTTTTTGTCCTCTTTGTGGAGTGCTACAATGTTACCACTAGACGGCAACATATCCCACATTTGTCTAAATCACCAGGAGGTGTGTGGATTCCACAGGAATTGAGCACTAGAGAGGGCCAATCTTTTCTCTGGGGTTGTAGTTCTGGGGCACATTTTATATAGTGACCAATCTGTGATCAGGTACTGTAGAAGTCTTCTTGTCTCTTGGCTGACTAACAACAAAAGAGATCCTCATTAGACTTTTAGGCTACAACTTGATCCACCTGTGCATCTTTTTTCCAAAAACAATTTACACGGAATAATGCTTCCTAACTTAGGAGGAGAAACACTACGGGCAGTCCTGTGGATGCCATGCTGTAATGTGCTCCACTATGAACTCTGAGACCAGCACAGTACTCCTCCAGTAAGGACAAGTCCACACAGCCATACACTGCCTGCTGCTGGGATGGACTTATGGCCCAAAGCTGTTGAAATCAGCCATAGGCCATGTGGCTAGAAGACCACTAGTTGGAGTCACATATCTGAAACTGGTACTTTGCCTATTTCAAAACTCTGCTCCCTGTTCGTAGAATGGAGGCAAAAGTCATTAGGATCTGGCCCAGGTAAGGGTTTAACAAACCTGAGCTGAGTTCCAACACAAAGTCCTCTGCTCACTTACTACTCTGCCTTATTCCTAGTAAAGAAATACTGTCCATTCTGTGATGTCATGGCTGGGGTGTATTCTTAAGGCATGCTCCTTGGCCTCAAGAACCTATCAGACATAGTTTGGTTTTATAGCCTCAAGTACTTCAAATGGTGCCAATGTTGTAATGTATATATATTCTTTGATTGTTCCAGTTTCCACCTGACACTTACAGTTTGACATTCACCATCTGTAAGTTCTGACCTATGAACAGAGGACATTCCTTTCTGACTTCTGTGTCTTATTGGGTTGTAGCAAACACTGAGATCAATGCAAGGTTCTGTGCTGAGTCCACCCAGGGATGGAGTCTTACTATCTCCCTTTAGGACCAAGAGGATGCCTGTTGGGAACCACAATATCCTGTGAACAGATGCTGGCCATTTAAACACAGTTCTGGACTCCTGTGAGCCAGAGAATTGTAGCTTACCGGCCACCTTGCCACTTTCATTACTGTACAGCTGCAAAAAGTCTCTCATCAATAATAATGTCTGCATGATGTAATAGTAAAATCTAAATTGATTCCTGGGTTGGCTATTGCTGACTGATAAAAGAACACTGTGGATTCAATTCAAAGGATAATTGTAGCAATCTTACTAATACTCAGGTTCTGGCATGTGTGAAAACTGGCTCAAGTTCACTAAAGGCATATCATGAAAAACTATTCCTAGCATAAATGTTGACCTCACTAGAAAGAGACAGAGCCTAGATGGAAAGACAACACACCTGTAAAAATAAATAGATAATTCACCCCTGAAGAGTGTCTGCCTGCTTTTTAATTTAGAAAATTGTAAGCCTGCACGGAACTAGAATAGAGGCACACATTCCCAGCATTTAAAAAGGGCAGCTAGTCTTCTAAACTAGTGATAGCCAATAGATAAGGAAATTAGTCCTAGGAATTTATAGCTGTGTTATGGGAGAATAGATATATAGGAAAAAAGTTTAAAAACCATAAAACTTTCCCTTTGTTGCTGTTAGGCATGAACAATTCTTTCTGAAAAAAAAAGGCTTCCACCATGGAAGAACTGCAAGACCTACCCTCACCCTGGTTCCTGGGAAAAACTGCAAATGTCCCTTCCCTGAACTAAATGGCAGACTAACAGGAGCCAGTATATAACTGCCAAATGAGGCTTAGATAACTTGAAAAAGGACCCCCACTGTGAGGGCAACCAATCAGAGAGAGTAAGCAGGGCAGGACTGGCCCCTACCTTATCTGGCCAGATGGCCTAGGGGCTATAAGTCAAATGTCTTGACTTTGATGGCTAACCAGATATAGCTTACAGGTAGCCCCTTGAGCTTGGGCCAATCAAAACTAAGCATTTGTAAACTGCATTTCTGTTCCCCAATTAGAAACCAGGTTACCTCACCTATGATGAAACCCTTTCTTACTCTCTTTAAAAAGGTCAGCAAGCCTTTCTTCAGGGTCTGCCATTTCACCTGGTGCCTGACCCCAGCATGCTGGTTTACTCTGCAGAATAAGGGCTCCTTGCTTTTGTATCAGAATTGGGCTCTTGGTGGTACTTGAGGAGGGGGATTTTGAACACTGTGTACAATAGTCGCGTCCAAGCCCTTTTGTCCTCGTCTGTCCAAGATAGCTGCTACAGTAAATGTACCCAGCCTGACACCCAGCTGTCCATTAATGAAACCATTGTGTCATAAGTTTTCTGATAGTAAAAATAAATCTTGAAGATTAGAGCTTGCAGCTGCAGTCTATGAACGATCTTCTTGCCTATGTTGTATCTATGTGAATTCTTTTGAAATATGCTTGACACCTGCAAACTGTTAAATAAACAAAAGTACCTTTCACTATTTAAGCCATGGAAACCTTGCCTCTGCCAAGAGAATCCCCCCCCCGCTTCCCACAGAGGAACTCCCCAGTGTAAGAATTTTCCTCCCTGGTGAAAAGTGCACTTTGCCAGCTTCTTCTCTCAAAACACTTGTGTGTGTCATTCTTTCTCAAAGTGTGTCTATGTGTGGCATTTAAAGTGTGTGTTAGCGTGTGATGTAAAGTGTGATTGTGCATGTCATTTGGTCCCAGAAAGAACAAGTGTCTGTGCTTGTTTGTCATCTCACAGGCCCATTTTTCTCCATCACGTGATCCTGAACCAGACCTGGCTACAGAGGCTGGACCCTGCAGATGCATGGGTATTGTGATGATAGTTTGTGGCTGCCAGGCTAATGTGGCTCCAGAAGGACAGCATGTAGATACTAACCAAGGTGCTGGATTCATGGAGTGTCACCATGACTGGCTCAGTACTGGTTTAGACTTTAGGCATGGACTTAATGTCCTCTCCTCCACTTAATCAGGCTGTGTCCACTGCCTTGGCTTAATGCTGAGTAGTGATAGAGATGACTTATTGTAGAAGTTTAGTTATAGATTTTTATTTTTAGTTGTGTTTAAATTTGTTGTTTTGTACACTGTTGGGAAAGGGGCTGCCTAGTCACTGGCATTTGCATTGTCCACAGGTATTGGCTTTGACCTTGCAGAGTCTGCTTTGTTGTTGTTGTTGCTGTTCTGAAAACCTGACTGCAAGTGGTTGAGATACTGGTAAGACAGTCTTGACAAGACATATCTGTTATGGTGATGAAAATTTCACCCCTGAAGGAAACCCTTCCTGAAGATGTGATTAACAGTTGATTTTCCTGCAAACTTGACTCTATATTAAAATCTGGAAAGAGTTTCCTCAGGGTCAGCATACAGAAGCAGTCTTTCAGAACTGGAAGAGTTTGTATCTCATGCCGGCAGCCAAACTTGGTACTGTAAGAGTCACCTAGGTGGCACTGGTTTTGAAGACATGAAGGGGTCTTTGGAGAGCAACTGAGGCTTGACACAGTGAGAGGCCAGGAGAGGCTATTAGTAAAAGTGCAGTCTCAGGAGCAGTTAAAGGCCCAGACTGACGGGGTCATGCAGAAAAGAAGTGGCTTGGCACCATGAAGAGAGCACAGAAGAAGCTATAAGTGAAAGTGCAGCTCAGTTGCTTCAAAGGACCCAAGCAATTTTTGAGATTTCAGTGCCTTGAGGCAACCACCAAAGACAGAAGCAGTAGTGGAGTGGAACAAAACAGAACTTGAAGGACAAGCTGTGTGTGCTGAGAAGGGAAGAGCCAGAGAAGTGACACAAGCCCTTTGGAGCAACCCAGAAGATTGTGAGTGAATTCCATATAAGTGGACACTATAATATTTTTCTGCTGTCCAATGACATTGGGAAAACCTTAATAGATACTTGATTTCATTTGGTCCTGTCTTTGTGATTGTTCTTCTTGTAAATAGTTATACTGGAATAGTGTTAAATTGTGATGTAGAGATAAAGGATTTTTTTTAAATTTGGGGATACAGAAAGGAGGAAATGTTGTGAAAGTTTTATTTTTAGTTATGTGCTACTTGTACCCATCCAGGGGACACTTCAAAAGGGGGGGTAGGTTCTGGAGGGGGATAGTTGGCATGGAACCAAGATACACAGGCTCTAGGAATCAGGTAAAATGGCAAGAAGCAGACTCACTTTACGACAGATGGGGAAACCCCTTATACCCTCCACGCAGTCCAGCATCCCACTGACTCTCAGACTGCAGGCTGCTGTTTTCTAGGTGTGTCCAGGTAGGTCTGCCTCTGGGCATGTCCAGGAAGGTCTGTCTCTGGAAATGTCCATGCAGGTCTCAAGCCTTGTACTGTTCAATGTCAAGTCCAGTTCTTCTACAGATTCACCTTTTTTGTTTAAGTTTATTATTTCTGCAACTCCATGGGAACCAAGGTGGGTGAACTGTGAAGCCACATTGAAATTTTAACCTGTACAGGCAAGCTCCTTTAGAAACTGTAAGGTCATTGCTAAAGCAACATGGATGAGGTCTAGCTAAACCGCTATCCCCATATCTCCCTTCTATTAATATTAAAGGAGCCAGATGACTGTGCCTGTCCTAGGTAACCCCCACTAGGCATGAGTATAACCTGTCAATGGTACATGAGTTTCTTACATTCATGCCCTGTCTTTGGCTGACTCCACGCTGGAGAATTCTTACCCATCTTTGGCTACCTAGCCTCTGGTGGGGGGAGTTCAAACATTGTGTTTGAAGTTTAATGCCATGAATCAGCATCAGGAGCAATCTTTGTTGTAGAGGAGGTCCCCGCAAACCAGACCAATTTCTCTGGGAGCCGCTTGGCATTTTTAGCATCAACTGGCTCAAAGCTGAACCTGATCCTGAGGCCATGTCTGATAGGTTCTTGAGGCCAAGGGGCCTGCCTTAAGAATACACCCCAGCCTCGGTATCACATAATGGAAAGTATTTCTTTACTAGGAATAAGGCAGAGTGGTAAGCAAGCAGAGAACTTTGTGTTGGAACTCAGCTGCCTATGTATTCCTCCCTGAGATTTCTCCCCACATCATGCCTACAGGGTGCAGCTACTTGGCCACTTACTAACTGTTTCAAATGCAAATACTTCCAGTGACTCTAGGTGATGGCCAGCCTAAGTGTTTTTATACCTTTCTTCCCTTTACATTCTCATTGTGTTGTGGGGTGATTGGGTGACAGGCATGTGAGGAGGCTCAGGTATACATGTAAGTACAGAGAATGGTCATGTGTATACTCATATGTAAGGGACCCAGAAATTAACCACAGCTGTTGTTCCTCAGGATCTGCCTGCCTGTTTTTTACCAGGTGTAGCATTGGGACTGTAGGCTACCCAATTAGGCTGGATTACATGTGCAATGAGCTTCAAGAATACTCTCTCTGTCTCCCTAGGTCTAGTATAACCACACACCATCATCCCTGGTCTATTAAGTGAGTATAGGAGAAGGAATGTAGGTCTTTAGGCTGTGTGGCATGCAGGTTACTGATGCTGACTTCCTTGAAACTCTCTTTTCATATCCTTTGGCTTCTCATTATGTGGGCCATCATGATTTCTTTCATTTCTAACCTGAACTGGAAGAAAAATGTGAGAAGAGGTATACTACTAAAAAAAAATTTATTACTGTGAAAATGAAGAACAGAAATAGCTGTGAATTAACCTATAGTAACAATTTCTGTTACTATAACTGAAGCCATATTAACAACTTGGGATCAGGTACAGAAATCACAGGAAATGGTAAGAGTGTTTCAGAAAATCGGAAACCCCAGAAATGTTTGTGATGAAGTTGCAAAATTGAGAGCAGGAGTTCATAGGACCTTAGAAAATTAGGGAGATGGGAAAGCTGAGGAGCAGGGAAACAGTGTGCACAGTGTTGAAAGAGGTGAATTAAGGCTTTGGGGTCATCACAGAAGACTTTCCAGCAGGAGCCAGACATCTGATCTTCTTTAGACAGGAATGAAGCAGAGCTGGAAAGGGGGAGGCACTGAAGCCAATCCTTTCACAACCGGGGTTGTATCAATGTCCTTTGGGTGAATCAGAGATTTCAGTTTGAAGTTCTGTAAAATGGTGGTCAGGAATAGAAACAGCTCCATGCGTGCTAGGTCCTCTCCTGCACATACATGTTTCCCTGGAGGAAAAATATAAAAGATGAAACTATGCCTTTTTCACAAGTATGAGCCTCAGAATCACAGTGCTGGTAAGAAATATGAATTAAAAGTGAATGATGAGCTCTCCGGTGAGTGACTAGAGATGGATGGGTAGGAGGATACCTAGTTAGGCAAAGACACAAAAGTGGCTCACATTTATTTCTCAAATAACATATGATTGTAGGAAAAATATCATTATCCAGATATAGTTGCTCACACCTGTCATCAGAGCATCTGAGAGACTGAAGTTTGTGGACTGTGAGTTTCTTATCAAAATCACTTAATCAGTGAGTGAGAGTCGATATCAACAGCCTTGGCACAAACACTGCAGGTGTGAACATGTAATATTCAAGACAGGCATCGTGATTGGTGGAGCATCAAGAAACCCTATGATCTCCTCAGTGTGCCCTGCCAGATCTACAAGGACTCATGATAACATGGTGATGTGTAAATGTCCTGCATCAGTGGTTCCTTACCTTCTTAAGTAACTGTGTGTATACCATGTCTGAGTTGGGGGAATGAATACATCAGATACTTGTCCAGGAAGTGCAGAAGACTGTTCCAGATGTCTTTGAGCTGGAGATACAGGTTGGTTTTATCTATCAAAAATGGTTACTCGCATTCAATCCAGGTCCTTTGTAAGAACAGCAAGTTATCTTAACTTCTGAGTCATGTCTCCAACCCTAGTCATTCCTTTGTAAAAATGGAATATATAACCAAAATTCTAGCAAGATTTGGGAATGTGCACACAAGGTCTCACCTCTAACTGAGGAGTTAGTTCCAGCTGATGGCTACTGGAGGAGAGAGAGCCAGTTTAGTCATGGATGTGGCTGCTGGTGTGTTACCCAAGTTCCAGTGAATGGCTCTATACCCATCCACACAGGAGCAGACATAGTAGACTCAGTGGGTATATGCAGTTGAGAGAGAATGGTACTGGGGCTTATGGGGGGATTTGTGAGACATAAGGGAAGTGTACTTGGTTAAAACATGTTGGATGCAAAGAAGAAACTCTGACAACAAAAATATGTATTTAAATGCTTTGCATTTTTCTTGTTCCTGAATTCTATAGCTAATATCCTTTGAAGCAAACAGAGTGTCATGAATTTGAATGTGACTCCATTTTGTATTTAATATAAGAGGGAGATGAGAGTACAATAAGAAAGCAGGCTGAGGAAGTTGGCAAACAGCACTACTTAATGGCCTCTGCATCACTTCCAAACTCCAGAGTTCTGCCTTGAGTTCCTGCACAGTCTTTCCTGGATGGTTTACTACAAACTGTAAGATGAAATAATGTCCTTCCTCCCCAGAAAGTTTTTAGTCATGATTTTTTATCACAACTGAAACTCTAACTCAGAAACATGGAAATGAGTTTGTATTATCTGTTGAGAAAGGCATGAAGTTGTCATCTTTCTTAAAGTTTCCCCAGGCACAGTTTTATGCCAATTTGATACAAGCTAGACTCATTGGGAACAGGGAACCACTATCAAGAAAATACCCCCACCACACTGTCCTGTAGGCAAGCCTGTAGGAGCATTTTTGATTGGTGATTGATGTGGAAGGACCAAGTTCACTATAGGCATTGCCTCCTCTGGTCTCGTAGTCCTGGGTGCAATAAGAAAGCAACCTGTGAAAGTTAATGAACAGTATTCTTCAATGACCTCTGCATCACTTCCAGACTCCAGGGTCCTGCCTTGAGTTCCTGCCCAGTTTTCCTAGATGACTTACTAAAAGTTATAACATAAAATAATCTCCTTTCTCCCCAGATTGTTTTTGATCATGATGTTTTATCACAACTGAAACTGTAACTCAGACACATGGTCATGAATTTGCATTACCTGTTGAGAAAGGCATGAAGTAGTCAATTTCCTTAAAGTTTCCATTCCCATCTAGAAAGTGACCAGGGTCAAATATTTCTGGATTGGGGAATTCCTTGCCATCATACAGCACTGAGGACAATGATGGTATTATACTTGTTCCCTGCAACAACACACAGAGGCACCAAGTTACAAAGAAGTAAGGGAGCTAAAACTTGTAAAAGAAATAATCTAATAACCTTCTCCTCCATAGTAGTATTAATTGCAAAGAAAAACAGGGGCATTTCAACATGCAGAGCAAGTAAGGAGCATATATAGGAGTCTGAGACAAGTCACACTGACATCGCTAATGAGCCTTCAGCCACATTTGAGGTGTTTGATGCTAATGCTTCTGAGTCTGCTCACATTTTCCTTGTGTTTGGACATGAGTATCTCATTGGCTACTGCTCTAGTTCATCAAATGGTTTTAACAAGTTACGTGGATTATGGTTCCAAATGGAACAATGTGTTTTGTGGTTGGAATAAAGAACATACATGAAGCAAAGTGTGAAAAGCTTAGAAAGACAAGTATCACTTGCTTTCCCTCATATGCACAATCCATATATACATACATAATTGTGTGATGAAGAGAGAAGTCAACTCTCCTATATGGAATCTATATAACTATATAAACACACAGAGAAGAGACTATTTCTGTGGTAGCAGAGGAATAATGGGAGGGGATAGTAAGTAGGAGAGACATAAAATCATATTAAGTTAAATAAAATAAAACAAAAAAGAGTAATTAAGAAGTGATGTTCATGTTTTAAGTGCAATAACAGCTAACTTTGAGAATATATGGAGAGACAAAGGTACACTCAATGTAGCTCAGTGGAAACTCACTGGAATCTATGAAAGAGTCCCTAGCAAGTACCTCTAGTAATTGTGTGGGGAGCCTAAACAGGTGGCTAGGCAAGACTTCCAGTGGTGAGACTAGGATACTATCCCAGCCATAAAACCTCTGACCTATGGCCTATTGGCCTGGCAGGATCTGCTGGGACAAAGGAGAGACAGAACTCCATTCTACAGAAAGGAACATCTGTCTGAAACTTCAGGTCATTCCATAACTAGTGTCTAGTTAGCCCAGATATAATTTTTAGTGAAGTCATGCTTTGCTTATAGATGCCTAGCTCAATCTTCATCAGAGAGTCCCATTCCAGCAATTGATAGGAGCATATACAGAGGCCCAGAGCCAAACATGACACAGGGCTCAGGGAACCCAAGAGAATAGAGGGAAGAGTGATTGCAGGGAACATGGGATTCAGGGGACACCAGAAGAACAATCCAACAGTCTTAACTGACCAGGGGTTCCCAGAGACTGAAGTAACAGACATGAAACCTGTGGGGTCCCCTAAATATATCTTATGGCTGTCTGGTATGGCGTTTTTGCAAAACTCTTACATCCTGGAGTGGGGAAGTCTGACCCATTTACCTGCCCTTGGGACCCTTTTGCTCCCATCACATTTTCTAGTCCATCCTTGATGTAGGGAGTAGTGCTTGGCCTTGAGTGCCCTATGATGATGATAACCCTATGATGATTGTTCTTTTCTATGGAGAAGCAGACGTTGAAGGGTTGGCTGTTGTGTGGAGGTAGAAGGGTATATCTGAGGGAAATGGGTGATGGGAGGAGCTGGTATGAATTGGAAGGAAGGGAGTCATACTGTAAAAAAGAGGAGTGATTGTCATGTTTTAAGTTCAATCACAGCTAAATCAGGAAAAGCTTCTGAAGGCTGATTTAAGTGGTTGCTGCTGGTACTGCCAAATTCTCTTCAATTAGTACAAACTGACCTCACATCATCCCCAAGTCTCTAACGGATGGCAATGCATTCCACAATGTTTTCACAAGCTGTCATCTTTCTGAATTAAGATGTTACTACACGAAATGCTGTATTTTTCATGTGTATTGACTGACACTCAGTAGACACAGAAAGAGAATGGAAATGGAGCCAGCCATATATACTTTAATATACATATGTTTTATATATATACTCTGTATATATAAAGTTTATGTACATATATTTAATATGCATATATTTTAAGAAAGAATACTTCTTTCTTAAAACTAGCTATCTTTGTTTTAGTACCAAATCCTTACAAATCAAGTTTGAGGAAGCACACCAATGCACCCAAATATTTTAAAATACAGTAGATTGGTCATGAACAATATATGACAGAAAAATTCTAATCAATTCATACACTTGCAGTAGCTGTAATTAGAAATGAAAGAGTCATCAGTGCATATGATAGTGAGAATGGGTGCAGAGAGGAGACTCGGAAAGCATGTCCACACTTTCAGGAATAAAATTCATGTCAAAGTAAAAGATCTGGGCCTATTTTCTTAATGTGATCAAAACACAAAATCTTCTTAAGACATCAATTTTGACTTCAAGATTGAAAACACACTCCTTGTTTATCAGAAAGCAAGACTAGTTTGTCCACTAGATTAGTTGAAACTATTCATTTAGTCATTTTTTATCTCCTACTATTTGTGTCAACTTCACCTTTTCTCTGGAAGGCCTTCATGAACAAATAGGCTGATTTGAGTTTCTGTGCCCCTTTTAATCTCTGACTGTACCCAGATTCCTCCAGGCCTACTTATGTTTTATTATCATTGGATTTTGATGAAGGTAGAAATTAAAATCCATCTCTATTTACTGTTGTCTGAAATATAACAACTGATACAATAATTACATAAACAAATATTAAGGAGAAGAATATGAAAATATATAGAGAAATATTAACTCAGAAAATACCTTGAAATTTCACATGCAGGTAAATTATTGGAAGCAACTAGTAAAATCTGAAAGGATAGTTAAAGATCAACAAAATGGCCAGGTCGATTTATTCTGCATACCACATAAAAAGAAAGACAGAGAGTCATTAGAAAAATTACAACAAAAGAGAAATCATTCTATCTTTAGGTTTGGAAAATTTTCTTCTATGAATACATAAGTGACCCTAAAAATTCCATAAGAGAACTCTTATTGCTAAGAAATACTTAACAGCGAAGTATACTAATACAGGATTAACTAAAAAAAATCAGTAGCCTGACACAGGAATGACCAATGGACACAGTGAAAGTCATGAAACCAGCACAGCTATTTGACACAGATCCAGCAAATCTGAGCTGGATGCTGCACTGTCATGCTGTCTCCCAATTTTGGTCCCTGCATGATGCATTGTTAGGGGACTTTTTTACATTATGATTCATCTATGTCTTTACCCTAAAAAAATTAATTCTGAATACCTTTAGGAAAACTCTAATTATTACAGACCCTTCTGATTTCAGGCAATGAACTTTATATGATCTTAAAAACCTAGGAATTTCTTTATGAAAATGTTGCCAGGATCTTCATGTTATGTCTACCCCTGAACAAACTCAGAAGTATGCAATCAGGGCAATTTAAACTTGAGAAAAGCTAATAAGCCCCATCCAGCCAAGAGAAATGACCTCCATGCACATATGCTCTGAGTTTCCTGGATATGTAGCTTATGAGACTGGGGGGGGGGTATATGTCATGCCCCCAGAGAAAAAGGAAAGTAGTAACTAAGTTATATTGGCTAAACCAACCTTTACCCTACACACGATAGTGTGATATGAAAGAAAAAGAACTAGGCATAAAGGTTTGCCATTTATAAAAAGACTGGCTTACACCAGGTTATATGAGATCACTTAACTAGGAAATAAAAGTAACTCTCCTACACAAACAGATTTTTATAAAAATCATAAAAGCAAATCACCCACAGAAAATTTTATACCTGAGAAAGCTTTTAGGAGTATTCATTAAATCACCAAAGTTTTATGGCACATAGTTCAAGGCTTGAGGGCTCACCTGAACTGGGTCCCCTTGGATATCATGAGTTTGTTTTTGTCTTGTGGGATCTTTATAAATAAAGAGGCACCCTGACTGTTAATCAGTCAGAGCAGCAAGATCCTCTCACCCTTGGTCTCTGACTCAATCTCCTTTAGACTATTCCTTATCTTCTCTCTGGACCCTTGTTGGCTTGCCATGGTTGTCCCCTTTCATAGACCTCCTATATACAAATAACAAGTGGACTGAGAAAGAAACCAGGCAAATAACACTTTTCACAATAGGCACAAATAATATAAAAATATCTTAGATTAACACTAACCAAGAAAGTGAAAGACTTGTATGATAAAATGTCAACTCTTTGAAGAAAGAAATTGAAGATCTCAGAAGATGGAAAGATCTCCCACACTCATGGATCAGCAGAATTAACATTTTAAAAATAGCCGTCTTACCAAAAGCAATCTACACGTTGAACGCAGTCCCCATCAAAGGCCCAACATAATTCTTTACAGAACTTAAAAGACAATACTTAACTTCATAGGGAAGAACAAAAAAAACCCCACAGGATAGTTTAAATGATACTGAACAATAAAAGAACTTCCAGAAGTATCATCATCCCTGGCTTCAAGCAGTATTAAAGAGCTATAGTAATAAAAATCACATAGATTTGACATAAAATCAGACACATTGACCAATGGAATTGAATTGAAGATCCAGGCATAAATCCACATACATATAGACACCTGATTTTTTTTATAAAGAACCCAGAAATATTGAACAGAAAAAAAGATAACATCTTCAACAAATGGTGCTGGTATAATTGGATGTCTGCATATAGAAGAATGCAAATAGATCCATATTTATCACCCTGTATGAAACTTAAGTCATGTGGAAAAGATCGCAACATAAAAGCAGATACACGGAACCTGATAGTGGTATGGAATTGTCTTGAACTCATGAGCACAGTAAACAAATTTCTGAACAGAATAGCAACAACATAGGCACTAAGAACAATTAATAAACAGGACCTCATAAAAATTGAAAAGATTAATCAAGGCAAAGGACACTATCAAAAGAACAGAATGGCAGCCTACAGAATAGGAACTCTCCATCAACTGTGCATCTGAGAGAGGGCTAATATCCAAAATATATACAGAATTCAAGAAAATAGACATCAACAAACCAAATAATCCAAACTGACCATCATTCTTGGTGGCTCACAGAGACTGAAGAGACAGACATGGGATATGCAAGATTCCCTAAATATATCTTATGGCTGTCTGGCTCAGTGTTCTTGCAAAACTCCTACAGGCTGGAGATGGAGGGAGGCGTTAATGGTCTCTGACCCTCTTACCTACCCTTGGGACACTTTTGCTCCTGCTGAGTTGCCTATTCTACCCTTGATGCAGGGAGTAATGCCTGGCCTCATTCCATCTTGTTATGCCATGCCTTGTTTGAGCAGGAACCCTGGGTGAAATCTTATTTTCTGGGGAGAAACGGGTGGTACTTGGTGGGTGTGACTTGGGGGGGGGTAGATCTGATGGAGAAGGGATATGGAGGGAGCCAGAAGCAGTGGATGGAGGAGAGAAAGGAACAAGGATATGATGTAAGAGCAAGGAAAAGTAAAAGGAAAGAAAAGAAAAGAAGAGAAAGGAAAGGGAAGGGAAGGGAAGGGAAGGGAAGGGAAGGGAAGAGAAGGGAAGGGAAGGGAAGGGAAGGGAAGGGAAGGGAAGGGAAGGGAAGGGAAGGGAAGGGAAGGGAAGGGAAGGGAAGAGAAGAGAAGAGAAGAGAAGAGAAGAGAAGAGAAGAGAAGAGAAGAGAAGAGAAGAGAAGAGAAGAGAAGAGGAGAGAAAAGAAAAGAAAAAAGAAAAGAAAAGATGGGGTACAGGTCTAAAAGAATTCCATTTTTTGTTTTGTTTTGTTTTGTCTTGTCTTGTCTTGTCTTGTGTTTTGTTTGTTTTGTTTTGACTTGCTTTGTTTTGTTTTGTTTCAAGGCAGGGCTTCTCTGTTGTAACTCTGGCTGTCCTGGAACTCATTCTGTAGACTCAGCTTCTGAGTTCTGGGATTAAAAGCATGCACCAAAACCAACTAACCTAAACAGAATTTTTAATAAAGGAATCTCACATTGCTGAGAACCACTTAAAGAAATCTTCAACATTCTTAACCATCAGGGAAATGCAAATCAAAACTACTTTGCGATTCCATCTTATACCTGTTAGAATGGCTAAGATCAATGCCAAAAAGAATGGAGAACAGGGGAACACTCTATTGTTGGTGGGAGCACAACCTTGTACAGCCACTATGGAAATCAATATGACAGTTCCTCAGAAAATTGGAAGTTGATCTACCTCAAGAACCAGCTATCCCACTCTTGGACATTAGCCCAAAAGATGCTCCACCTTACCACAAAGACATTTACTCAACTGTGTTCATAGAAGCTTAATTCATAATATCTAAAAACTATAAACATCCTAGATGTCCCTTAACTGAATAATGGATAAAGAAAATGTGGTAATTTATACAAAGTAGTATTACTCAGCTGCTTAAGACATGACATCATGAAACTTGCAGAAAAATGGATGGAAGTGGAAAAAAAAGAATCATCCTGAGTAAGGTAACCCAGTCTCAGAAAGGCAAACATGGTATATATTCACATAAAAAATGGATATTACCTATTAAGTAAAGGATAATCATGCTACAACCACAGATCCAGAGAGGCTATGTAACAAGGAGGGCTCTAGCAGGAAGGGGGCAGCGGGGATAAATAGATTTCCCTGGTAAGGGGAAATGGAACAGAAATGAAAGGTGGACTGTATTGGGCAAATGGAGATGGGAAAAGGAGGAGGGATCAGTCAGGGGATTGGGAGGACTGAAGGAAGAAAGCATGGGGAGAGACTATGGAAATTTAGCATTCCAAAAGAATTAAGGAAAGCTAGTGAATTAGAAACTCTCTGGAATCTACAAGGGTGACCCTAGCAAGGATTCCTAGGTGGTTAGGAAGCCTGGACATGCCATCTTCTGTAACCAGGCAAGGTTTCCAATGGGAGAATGTGACACCAACCCAGACGCAAAAACCTGCCTGCAAGATGTGCTGGGGCAATAGAGGCACAGAGTTTGTGAGAGTAGCCAACAGAGTCTAGACAAACTCCAGGCCCATGCTACCAGAGGGAGCCTATGACTGACACTCCCTGGATGGTCATTATCCAGAGGATGGACCCAGAGACCTAGGGGAGAACCAAACACAACTGGCCAATAAAATAACAACATCAAACAATCCAAGAAATGATTCCTAATGATATCTGCCATACTCATAGTCTGATGCCTAGCAAAATCACCTAGTCTTATAGGATCTTGATATGCCATGATCAGTTGATGTCCCTGGGAGACCTGTTCTTTTCTGAAAGGAAAAAGAAAAAAAAAAGAAAAAGTGGATCTTGAAGAAGTGTGAGGTGTGTGAGGTACTGGCAGATTATATTGTCTGAAGGAAGTATAAATCAATTTTTAAAAAACAAAGAGAATTCATCATTCAGTAAAAGTCTTCAGAATATTTCCAAGCTATATGACTGAAAAGAAACTATTACAGAAATACATTAATGGCATGGCTTTATGGGTTTATTGAGAAATTCAGAATATAAATTAAATTCTGTCTAATTATTTTGTGATTTTTCTAACAATGTTAAAAATTCCAGAGAAGTTTTTAGGGACACTGAAAAGTGGAAAATTCACATGAAAATGGAAACACCTAAGGTTTTCATATATATTTATGAAAGCGTATATATATATATATATATATATATATATATATATATATATATATATATTTATATTTATCAAGACACATCAAGAGCACAGAGGTGTAGCAGAGAAGAGACAAGCTTACCTTGGGGATGAGGTAATTCCTAAATTTAATGTCACAGGTCACTGCATGAGGCACACTGTTGGGAACAAAGTCAATAAATCTCTGGACCTCATGAATCATGGCATCCGTGTAGGGCATGTGGCTCCTGTCCTGCATGCAGGGTCTGCGGTGTCTGCCAATCACATGGTCAATCTCTTCCTGGACTTTAGCTGGTTGGAGAGAAGTGACATGGTCGTTACAATACAGGCCCATCCAGGGCATGACAAAGGTGCCAAACAGCATTATAAAAGCAATTGTGAAAGGAGCCCTGGTCAAACACACACACAAATGCATGCAAGTGCATGTGTGTGTGCACGCGCGCGCGCACACACACACACACACACACACAATTTATTTACTATGATTGGATTCATACCACTCTCCTACTAAATAGTTACTACTTGTTCGTGTAAGTGTGTGCCTGTGTGTGTTCATATGTGTTTGTGCACATTTATACACATGCATGTGCACATGTTTATTCATTCATAAGGAAGGAAGACTATCTCAGATGTTCTTAGGAGTCATTGCCCTCGTTTCCTCACAGGGTCTTAGTGCCTAGAGCTCATTGCTTAACATAGTCCTTCTGACCAATGAAACCCACTGTAATGTCTCCATCTCTCCAGTGCTGAAATAACAAGTATGTGCCATTGTGTCAGGCATTTTTAGACTCTTCCTGACATGGTCATTACATTAATTCAAGGCTACACAGGGTTATGAAGAATGTGCATTTATAAAGATCCATTTCATTCCTAAGAGTAAATTTACATGCACATAACTGCTATGGCATAGATTTATGTCATTATCCTATCCAATAGCTATTATGATTCATTAGCATACATTTATCATTTAGAGCCATGATAGCAAATAATATGAGAAGTAATTAAATATTCCAAACAATAAAATTGAATATAATTATAATCACTGATGAAAGACATCTGAAATCACATATTATATATTTGTTAAAATTCGATATTTATTTTCAAATTATGTTTGTGTGCATGTTCAATTTGAAATGATACTCCAGTTATCTTCCCTTTATGCAACAGATTCAAATAAAAACAACTTGTAAAATACGTTCATATTTTAAATAGCTTCTTCTGTACTCTGGAATATACAATGTTTATTGCATTGTTGGTATAAAATTAAAATAGCATTTATATATGGTATACTTAAATGTATAACTACAAATAGATATCTCCCACACATTTCTTGTTACTTCCTTAACAATAAATCATGGATTATTGTGTTATTCCAAGACACGGTTTCTCTGTTGTAACTCTGGCTGTACATGAATCCTCTCTTTACACCAGGCTGGCCTTGAACTCAAAGATTCGCCTGCCTCTGCCTCTTGAGTGCTGGGATTAAATGCATGCTCCACCATCACCCAGATCCTTTTCAGTTTAGTTTGTATTTTTGTTTTACCATTTATTGAGTTAGAATTACTTCTAAATATTCACGTGAATGCTTCAGCTCCTGAGGTAAAAGCTCAGTTTCATGGGGCATCTGACCACACACAACTTCTCCTTTGTCCCTCATTGTCTGTCCACTACTGCAGGTTCCACAGGGTACACACAGAATTAGAGCTTCCTGGGTCTGTTGCCCAGAAACCTCTGAAACTCCGTCCTGGAATGTGTACCTTTCTGGGGCCCCTGACACTTGTGCCTACATCTCAAGCAATTGAATGGAACACATTTTTAAGCCTTTTATTTAAAAAACGGGAACATAGGGGTAAAATTTAGACAATCATGGAGGTATATTCCTGCATTTTCTTTTTTATCGCTTAAGACACCACTAGCTGCCTTGAGAATTCTGGTGCGGTCTCGGTGCTAATAGTTTACATGTTGATCAGGAATCTCTCTGAGGGTTTTGTGCTTCTCCTTTTTTCTGTGATGAGGTTCTGTACAGATTTTACCTCTCCTAGAATGCAAGAAATCAATCCATTTTAGGGATGGGGCATCCTTTAAAATATTTTTTATTAATTCCTTTAATTTTGTACATTGAAATTCAATCACATTCACCCCTTCCCTACTCCTCATAGATCCATCCCTCATTCTGTTCCCACCAACTTTGCATCCTTATTTTTTTTTTTTTACACTCTGGGTATGTGGTGTTTCATATAACAGGGGACATACCTTTAACAGAAACCAGATCTTCTGACAGCTTTCAATTACTAGTAGCTACTCAACTTAGTGGTGAGACATTGTGTTTACCCCCATGCAACACACACATCCTGGGACTTTGACTAGCCTGAACTTGCACATGTCTTGTGTTTGTTGTTACACCTGCTTGATTTCATGTGTGCTGTTACCAATAATGTCTGGAAATTACTGTTTCCTTGTAGTCATCCATCACCTCTGGCTCTTAAAACATTTTTGGCCCCTGTTGTGCAATGATTCCTAAGTCTTGGGAGGTGGAGATGTGAAAAAATATCCCATCAGGAATGAGCACTCTATTTAATCTTAGTCTTTGCATCTTGAATGTGCATCATGGGTCATTGTGTTAATTGTCATTTATTGTTTTTAAAAAAAAGTAAAAATAACTTTCCTCTTTAGAAGTCAGCTAAGTACTATGTTTCTGTACAGAAATGACAGTTAGCTCCCTTCTGGGATCTATGACCTATCTAGCTATGGGTTCTTGGCCGTGATTAGTTCCACATATTGGTTCTATCTTGTGTAGTGTGCCTTACATCCATTCAGAAAATGGTTGGTCACTCCCATGATAGTCAGGCCACTATTGCATCAGTGCCCTTGTTTTGTCAGGCTGTTTGTCACTTGAGTTCCCAGAATTCACAGATGGATAAGATTAGCGATGACTTTCCTCTTCCAGAAGTATGCGTAACACCTGACAACTCTATGGAAGCTAGACAGTAGAGATGAATTTTCCATATAATATACACATATGAAAAAGAGTTTAAAATACTTACTCTAAAATGTGGTAACAATGACCTTATTAGACACCATTGGCTACCAAATGAAAGGACAAGTGCCAGGCACCAGTTACCTCTATTGGAAGCTTTGGTGAGTGAGGTTTCATTGGTCCACAGATATTACAGGTTATGCCATTGTTCTGGATTACCCTATAGAAATTCATGATAAGACCCCACTGATGAAGAAACATTCTTGAGTTATAGAACATGGAAAATCTAGGTAGTGCTGACAACAAAGATCAACTGTTGTACAATTTTTTTTTCAAGGAACTATTTGTGAAGCATTTTGATTGTTACCTATCACACAGCAAATATATGAAGATGATTGATTTCTGTGTTTATTTGACCATTATTTATTTCATTTAGTGACTTGTCTAATTCTTTACTAATTTAATCTCTTTATGTTTGTTTCTATAATCATTTAAATTATTTTATGTAAGTTAATATATGTTCCATTCACAATGATATTTTCATTTAATTATGACTTGTACTTTGACAATCATTCCCTTTTTGTACACTGTCGAGTTCCTCATCACTTTTCATTGAAGTCAGCATGTCTTTCCCAAAAACTCTTCTCTAGAGCAGCAGAACTTATAAAATAAATTTCTCAGGATATATATAAGGATATATATATATATATATATATATATATATATATATATATATATATATATATATTATATATTAGATAGATAGATAGAGAGATATCCCAGATTAAAGGCTATCTTCTCACCTCTGGAATAGAAGTGGAACTTTCTACTTCAGATTAAGCTAAAATCCCTCACTTGTGTGCCCTCCATTTTGAATCTTAGTTAATTCCTGATTTAGTCAAGTTGACAGCCATGAATATCCATCACAAGTCCTCCTCTTGCGAACTTGACATACAATCATATCTCCTTATATCATGATAAATTGCCAAATGAAAATAATAAACAGGTCATAATAATTCCTAAACATAGTACAACTATCCCATATACATTTGCAAACCAATTGTATATTTAACCAGGTCATAATTATGCCTAATATAATATAACTATCCTTTGTACAGCTGCAAATACATTATAAATTTAGACTAGTTGGCAATATTTCTTGAGGGTAGTCCTTTTACTATCTAAATTAAATATGATAACAATTGATATTTTCTTAACTGATGTTATATCACATGATAAAGAAATTGAAGGAACAAATTACAAATATCCATACAAACGTATTTTTTTATTTAGTTTTCTTCTTTGATACAATTCATCCTGACCCCAGCCTCTCTTCAATTCCACTCCCCCCAGTACTTCCATCTTCTCTCTCCCCCAGATCCATGCCCTGCCCCCACTCCACCCCACTTTAACCCTGTCTTACACTTCCCTTTAGAAAAGAACAGGCTTCCCAGGGTTACCAATCAAGCAGGGCTTAACAAGATGGAACAAGGCTGGGCATAAGGCCCTACATCAAGGCTGGACAAGGCCACTCATGTCAACTATAACCCTCGTTTCTGTAACTGGTAATGTGGAATTAATTGGTATTTATAAATACCTTTCTTCTGATAACCATTTTGTATTCCCTCCACATTCAGCAAGAACTTTAGCAGGTCCTGGTTGTAGTCTGGGTTGGATGACATAAATCTTCATTCCTGACAGGTCTGTGACTTTTGCCATCTTGCTTAGATTAGGCTGTTGGAGTTTCCCTTTGACATTAATCATAGAATATGATAGCACCAAGTGGCACCCTAAATGATCTCCTGCATTCCAGACATAAACCTTCTTACCTCCACTGTAGAGAAGCAATCTAATTTTCCCATGATAATCTGGATCAATCACACCTCCTAACACTGTTATTCTTTCTTAGCCTGTTGCATTAAGGACATCTGAAGCTCAAAATGGGCAAGAGGAAGTCTGAGCTCCTACTACAATGAAATATTTGTCGTGGATCATGACAAAAGTGATTCTGGGTCTAGAACCCAAACTTCTAGGCCAGCAGAACATAAGATTACAGGAAAAGGAAGCAAAATTTTTCTATGGGGTTATTAGAGAGTGCTCTTCTTTGTCCCTTGATTCCTGGACCTTGGGATTGTGGCTATGTGAGAAACTATACCATATATGGGACACTGATTCAAAGCATATACTGCACTCTGAAGAACCCTGGCCCATCACTCCAGGCTGCTGCCACATAAATGGCTATGGAAATGTGTCATCGAAAAGCCGTTCCATCATCCTATCAGGCCACCTGCTTCAGAATGTTGGGGAACATAGTAAGACCAGTGGATTCCATGGTTGTCTGCACACTGTAACATTTCTCTGGCTTTGAAGTGAGTTCCTTGGTCAGAAGCAATACTGTGTATAATACTGTGACAGTGTATAAAGCGTTCTGTAAGTCCACAGATGGTGATTTTGGCAGAAACATTATGGGCAGGAAGAAAGGCAAATCCATAACAAGAATAAGTATCTTCTCCAGTATAGATAAAGCATTGTCCTTTCCACCGAGGAAATGGTTCAATGTAGTCAACCTGCCACTAGGTTGCTAACTGGTCACTCCATAGAATGGTACCATATCTGGGGCTCAATGTTGGTCTCTATTGTTGTCCAATCTGGCACTCAGCAGCAGCTGTTCTCAAATCAGCCATGGTGGATGGTAGTCAATGTTGTTGAGACCATGCCCATGTCTACCATCATGACCACTTTGTTTACAGACCCATTGGGCAACAACAGGAGTAGCTGGGTAAACAGGCTGACTGGCCACAGAAAGTGTCATCCTATCTACTTGATTATGCATTCCTCCTCAGCTGAAGTCACCTCTTGATGACAATTCACCTGGAACACAAGTATCTTTACATCATTCACCCATTTGGAGAGTTCTATCCACATACTTCTTCCCCAGATATCTTTCTCACCAAGTTTCCAATCATGCTCTTTCCAAGTCCCTGACAATCCTTTCAAGACAGAAGCTGCAGCTTGTAAATCAGTGAATAATCACATGTCTGGCAATTTCTCCTTCTAACCAAAATGTATGACTGTGTGTAGTGCCCGAATACCTTCCTACTCTGAAGATTTCCCTTTGTGGGTGTCATTCAGGGTTGTCCCTAAAAAGAATTATAATGCTGAAGCTGTACACTTGTGGATGGTGCTTGCATATTATGCAAGGCCATCATTAAACCAGAAGAGTCGAGGACAGCAGAAGAACAAATCCCAGAGTCAACTGACCAAAACCCTTAGGGACTCATAGAGCCTAAAGTGGCAGACATGGAACATGCTAAGTTCCCCCAAATATGTCTTGAGGATGCCTTTCCCAGTACTCCTTAGAAATAATACAGACTGGAATAGAGGTGTCTCCCTGAACCTCTTGCCTGTCCTTGAGTACTCCCTACTGGGTTGCCTATTCCAACCTTGAAGTAAGGAATTATGCCTGACCCTATTCCACCTTGTTGTGCTGTTTGAGTAGTATCCCTGGGAAGACTGCTCTTTCTTGGGGAAAGGCAAGGAATGGGAGGGTAGATCTGGGGTAGAGGAGAAATATTAGAAGGTGGGCGGAGTGAAGGGAGGGGTAGAAAAGTGTTGGAATATATTTTATGAGAAAAGAATTTTTTTTAATAATTAAAAAATAAAAAGAGTAAGTCATATGGAGTTATTAACATGTGGTTGACTGCCATCTTTACTAAGATCAAGAAAGACAGATTTGGCAGCCATCTTTACTTAGGTTAAAGGACAGGTCATGTGAATTAACCTCCACTAAAACCTGAGACTGCCACTTGATGGTCACTATTAAAGTAACATCAAGTCATTCAGATATTCTAACAAAATTGAAATTTTATTGATAATTCCTAACCTAAAAACAATGTTTATATAAGATATCGGTTTAAAACAATGGTTGTTTAATAATATATTAAAGTTACACTTCCAGACATTCCAAAATTAAGCTTCATTTAGCTTCTGCATGAGTTTTAAAGTCTAAAACAAGTAACTAAAAATCAGTATATGCTTAATATATAGATAGATATACTTAATAGATTATAGATATACTTGAAAAATTATGATCCTCAAACATTCAGAGATCTGCTGAATGTGGCATTTATAATTTATCCTTCCTCAGATCTCTAATGGCTTAACAGCTAACTATAGTTTTAGGAGCAACAAACATCTGCCAGCTCTTCCCTTAAACAACTCCTCCTGCAAGGCTTCTGCTGCTTTCTCATTTCTCTTCCCTCCAGCAGACTCTTTTACTCACATGAACCTAAAAGGCATACACACCCATTTCCTGAGGTGGTGTTTCGGGGAATTCTGCCCCATGCACTTGCTCCCAGTGGGTGGCTCCTCTGCCTGGAGCATGGTGGCCCCAGCCATGGTCAACTGTCTCCACGCAGAGTAGCCACTCAGGACATGGCGTGGGAGACTATGGTTCTTTACAGCATCTCTCCTGTCTTTGGGGGTGCACAGTAAGCCGGAGAGAATACACAAACTCAGAAGAAGACACATCAGAGGGTAGTTTCAACTTTAATCCAGCATGAGGATATATTTATAGCAGAACAGGCAGGAGAGGAGTCATTACCCCTGAGAATGCCCATTGGTTAAGACAATGATACTGTGAATAGCCTCATCTGCATGTGGAGTTCTAGCTTCCCTGTGTTTTCAGTCTACAGGGCAGACAAAGCGTCAACCGCATTTCTTTACTTCAGTGAAACAGACAGTATTTAATATCTAATAATAATCCAGCTGGGTTCTGGCCGGGACTAAGTTGTGGAGCAGCCGAACATCTTCTGTCTTCATTCCCTGGGATGATGCGAGGTACTTGAGCCAGCTTCAGCTCACTCTTAGCCCTTAGGACAGTCCCACACTCCTTTAAGCCATCTCTTCTGCATCTTATGAAATTGCTTTTCCTGTGCCTCCATCATCACTACCTCTGCACTACAAGCCCTCAAAATCAAACTCAGAGATCTTAAGGTCAATGCTCTATGGCAAACTGATTGTACACACATTCCCCAATTTTGGCAAGCAAAAATGTGCCTTTGTCACAGTGGACACCTACTCCAAATTTACATGGACCACAGTCCACACTGGAAAAGGCATAAAACAACTCATCTCTCATATGCTGGCTGCCCCAACACTTAAAACAGAAAGGGGCCTACATTCATGAGCTCCCATTTCAAAACTTTTTACTCTACACAGGGTATCTCCTACCAAATAGGAATAGTTGGTCCTGTTTTCACTTCTGCACACTCCACCCCACCCCACCCGGGGGCAACCAGCTTTGGGGAAAGGAAATGTAGCTGGGAGTGACCAGGAGCAGGAAGGACCTTAGGTGGAGGCTTGAGTGCTTCAGAGAATGAACTCTTAGGAGGCAGTTCAGGGAACCGCTGATTTATTGCAGGGAAAAAGGGGTATACAGAGCCAGTGGTCAGGGGAGGTATAAATCTCTAGCAGGCAGGTCATATAGCTGAATCGTACAGATTAGCACAGGGTTTGTAGAGGGCACCTTATTTGCATGGCTATCTCTGGGAAAGTTCCAAAGTTTGGGGACAGCGGTTACCAAGTCATATTTCTGAAAAGCAGGAAGCTAACAGTTTCTGAGAAGCAGGTGGCCTAACTCTGTGAGAAGATGACCCCTGACCCAGCCCGCAGGTCAATCAACTGGGAATCCTGGAGTGGATATTAGCTGTTACATAAAGGACAGTTATACTACAACCCTCAAATCTAGAGACTATGCAACAAGGAGTATCCCAGTTGGAATACATTAATCTCCCTGAGAAGGGGAAATAGAAAAGATGTTGTAGATGGACTGGGAGCAGGAAGGATCAGGAGTGGAGAGAAGGATGGAAAGAAAGCATATAGGGACAACCAGAATTGGGGGTCATTTAGGGGACAATCTGGAGTTGTAGTGAAATGAAAACTCTCTGGAATCTATTAATGTGACCCTAGCAAAGACCCCTAGTAATGGGGGATAGGGAGCCTGAACCAGCCATCTTCTGTAACCAGGCAAGGCTTCCAGTGGTGAGACTGGGACACCAACTCAGCACAAAAATCTTTGACATATAATCTATCCTGCCTGCAGGATCTACTGGGGCAATCGAGAAGCAGAACCCAATGCCACAGGAGGGGGCTCATGCCTAACTCTGCAGGGCTGGCCAGGAACCTGAGACAAGCACAAGGAATAGTAAAATAGTTACTTACAATAGAAATATCAATATATTTATGTGGTAACTACAGAAACTGCAAAATGGTTGACAGGAATTTCCTGGGCCTTGAGATAATGGGGATATGTGAGAGGGGGGACAGACACTTTGTCCTTGATGGGACAAGGTGGATGGTGCCTGGAAGGGATTGTCGAAGACAAAATAGACAGGAAGTTGGATCTTCTTTAGAGAGAAATGAAGCAGAGCTAGTAAGGGGGTGGCAAAGAGGCCAGTCGATTGGCCATTGGCATCATGTCAATGTCCTTTAGGTGAACTAGAGACTTCAGTTTAAAGTTCTGTAAAATGATGGTCAATGATAAAAACAGCTCCATGCATGCCAGGGCCTCTCATACACAAATCCATTTTCCTAGTTAAAAGAAAAAAGTGTCAGAGAAGATTTCTATGTCTTATTCATAAATGTGAGAATTATTGTAGTTTTAACTGACACAAGAGATTATGAGTAAATGGTGAGTTATTGAATAGGTGGTTAGGTGGATGGATGGGTAGCAGGATAATTGATTAGGCAAATAGACAAACGTAGAATAAATTTGTTTCCCAACTTACGTATGATCTTAAGAAATACTTTGTTGAAAAACACTGTTTATCCAGGTGTAGTTTTTACAGCTATAATCAGATAACATAGGAGACTGAGGAAGTGGGATTCTATATTCATTATCAAAATCACAAAACCAAGGAAGAAAGCTTCATATCCAAAGGCAGACTACACATTGCAAGTGTGGACTTAACATCCATTATTCTCATCTATTGTAGAAGTTTATTTTTAATTATGTATAAAATAATTGTTTTATTCACTGTTGGGTAAGGGGCTATTCTAGATCTTGGCATTTTATATTGTCTATAGGTGTGGGATTTCTGTGGGTAATATTTGATTGTTTAAAATATGCACCAGAGGAGGTCTGTATCAGTAAAAACACCTGAGCTCAGATGCTCAGGGTTCTACTGTTCAGTATGGCACTTGCCATGATAGTGGTTTCCTCTGCTGCAGTCTGGCAGGGATCACACCAATGAGAATACCCCCTTGTCTCTTTTGGTGAGCTGCCACAGCAGCGTACTACTACACTAATCCTAAATGAGGAGGAGCAGGGTTTCTGGTAATCATGGCTGGGTACCCTGGCACATCTACAATGTCTCCATCGTCTCGTGATGATCTTGAAGTTTCTGGCATTATGAACTAAGTAGAAATGCTCTGTTCTAAGGGTTCATGACTGTCTTTTAATGATCTGTGTCTTCTTTTTATAATTCTTCATTGCATACATGTGCCCTTTGAAGCAGCTAGAAATTCATTTATTAGAATGTTGCTCCATTTTAGCATTAATATATAAGGTTTGAGAGAGACATGTGCTGATTTCTCCCCAATAACTCAGAGATCTGTAAGTTTTGCTTCCACTGGTGGGATCGGGCCACCAATCCAGCCACAAAACCTTTGACATATAACCTATCCCACCAGCAGGATCTGCTGGAGCAATGGAAAGGCAGAACCCCATACCAAGGGAATGAGCCCATGCCTAATACTGCAGAGCTAAACAGGAATCAGATACTGGAGAGCCCAGAGATAATTGCTAATAATATTCTGATATGTTCATACATTAGTGACTAGCCCGATTGTCATCAGAATGGCTTCATCTGTCAACTAATCAGAGCAAATGCAGAGGCCCAAGGCCAAACATTGTGTGAAGCTCGGGGAACCCCAAAGAAGAGAGAGAAGAAGGATTATAGTACCAGAGGGATCAAAGATACTAGGAGAACAAGACAATGGAGTCAGCTGACCAGCATGCTTAGGGGCTCACAGAGACTAAAGAAGCAGACTCAATGCCTGCATGGTCTCCTACATGAGTTATGATTGTTCAGCTTGATGTTATTGTAAAACTTCTAAAAGTTGGAGTGAATGTGTGGGGGGGGATGTCTCTAACCCTTTTACCTCCCTTTGAAACCCTTTTCCTCCTGCTAGGTTGATTTTGTCCAGACTTGATGTAGGGGCTTGTATCCAGCCTTGTTCCATCTTGTTATACCCTCCCTGTTAGAGTGGTAACACTGGAAGGACAGCTCTTTTCTGAGGGGAGGCAATGGGAGGTAAATGTGGGGCAAGGGGAGAAGAAGGAGATTTGGAAGGAATGGAGGAAGGGTGGATGGGGTCTGGATGTATTATACGCAAGAAGAAAAAGTAAATTACAAAATTTTAAAAATTGTTAAAAAAGAAGATTTTTTTTAATGTGGAGTATTTACTCAACAGTTAACAAATAAAGTGAAATCATTAAATTCTCAGGTGACTGGATAGAACCAGAAAAAAAAATCATACTTAGTGGGGGTAATCCAGACTCAAAAAGACAAATACAATGTGTTCCCTTATATGTGGATATTAGCTGTTAAGTTAATGGTAACCAATACAATCCATAGAACCTCAGAGACTTGGTATAAAGTAAGAGACTAGGTGGAACAGGTAATCTTGTTAGGATACAAAATAAGATATAGATCAATGGACTAATGAGAGGGGGTAGAACAAAGGTATCCAATGGAAACAGTACGGGAATGCAGGGAGATACAGCTAAAATAATGGAGCATTTGATGGGTAGTATTGAAACCTAATATGGTAGAAATTTCCTAAATATATATGGAATATATGTATATATAAAGGTTACTTAAATAAAATGAGCAAATAATGGGAGAGAGATAGCCCCAAATGGACTTCTCTTGTCACCAAATGAAGAATCCAGTATTGGAGTTAGGGTACATTTAATTCAGTTGTTGACCAAAGAAGTCCCATGGGAATCTCCAAACAACCCAGTCTGTTGCCAAAAAAATAGGTTTCTCTCCACAAGGCAAGGCCCCATTGCTGAAGATAACACCTACAAGACTCACTAAACATGAAGAAGTCAAGATGGTACCTAAATAGAGCCTTCACCTTTACATTCCAGTGTCTTTGGTATGGGAACATACTCTGCATGCTATCAAATGAGAAACATAAACAAGTCAATCGCAAACCCTTTGATCTATGATGGGGTCCTGCATACAAGATATGCTAGGACAATGATGGCAAAATCTTATAGGAGTAATAAACCAAGAACTGATTTGACTTAGAACCCATTCCATGAAATAGAACCCATAACAGCCATTCCTTGGGTGAGCAAAAAAAACTTGAGGCTAGTTATCCCAGAGACCTAAGATAAACCAAATACTCCTTTTCTGAAACAAAACAAAAAAATAAAAAATAAAAGCCATACACATAAAATGAATTTTAATGACATTCTGCTACACTCATAGATTAGTTCCTTGCTCAGCCATCTTAAGAGAAGCTTTCTGCTGCAGCAGATGGTAACAAATACAAAGACACTTGGCAGACATTAGGCAGAGAGTGAAAGACCTTGGAACACTTATCCCTAAATGGGATGTCTCTATCAAATCCCTTCTCTCAGAGCTCAGGGAACCCTGTGGAATAGGAGGCAAACAGAATATAGGAGCCAGAAGGGATGGAGGACATCAAGAAAACAAAGCCCTCTAAAATCAATGTAATCAAAGCACATATGAACTCACAGAGAATAAGCTGGCATGCCCAGGGCCTACACAGGTATGCACTAAGTTTTTTTCAAATATATTACAGCATTTAGTTAAGAATTTTTATGGGATTTGTAGTTGTGCAAATGAGTGGGTCTCTCTCTTAAACCTTCTCTTGGACTGTTTCCCTTTGGTCTGTTTGTTTGGTCCAATTCTGATGTGCAGAGGGAGCCAGACTTTTCCACAAATGGGTTCACAAAAACTCTACTCAGGAGGGAGTACCAGTGCAGGAAAAATAAGGAATGGCAAATGAACAAAGTAGTTCGTTCTTCTATGAGACCCAGAAAATGGCACACACAATTGTGCTTTAATGACACACATAGAACATGCTTTAGAAATAAAACCCAGGAGCATTTTTAATGGAAAAATTAACGGTGCACATATTAAGAAGAGAAAAATGGGTAATAGAGAAAGAGAGAAACTGACAATGCACATTGCCAGGGGAAATGGCAGGGAGGATCCAGGGTCCTTCTACCTGCGGCCTGCAAGCCTCAAGGTTAACCAGGAGTGCTGGCTCTCTATAGCTTCTATGTGTTAAAGGTTATCACTTCCTGGAAAGACCAGCACCCCCTCTAGGAATGGTTTTTACGATGTGCTTGTTTGCAAGGTTATTATCATCACTAGGATATGTAGATATTATTATTATTGATGAAAGGCTTTTTTGTCACCATTACAGCAAAGAGGAAAAAGGGGGCAAGGTAGCTGGTGAGCCAAAAATTCCCTGGCCAGAGAATCTGAAACTCTGTCATGCAGGCTTCATCCAACGTCAGGGTTAATGTGCCCTCAACACTAATGTGTTAGTTTTTTTTGTATCTTGTTATATTTTATTTTAATATTTTTTATTATTATTCTTTAGAAGCCTGTTTGTTTTCTAATGAAAGGCAGAAAAGGAGTGGATCTGGATAGAAGGGGAAGTAGGAAGGAACAAAGAGAAGTAGAGGAAGGGGAAAATGAAATCAGGATATATTATGTAATAGAAAAATTAATTTTCTGTAAAAGGGGAAATAGATTAGAATATAATATTTTATTATCCCAATATTCATTGTTAAATTAATTGTACTACATAAAATATTATTCATTATAATGAAAATTATGATTATTTTACATTACTAGCATTCTTATTGGTAAATGAATCATTTTTATTTGTTTGTAATTTTTCATTTCTAGAGTTTACTGGGTATTTAAATAGGTATTTTAAGATGCCGGGAATATACATTCAATTAATGAGAGCATTCAACTACAAATCATTTCTTTTTTGTCCCTTATTTTCTGTTCATGCCTGCAGCACCCACCAGGTGAATGCTGAATTGGGAACTTCCCAGACCTGGTACCCAGAAACCTCTTTGACACCCTCACCTTCTCTCATGGGCTAGTCAGACTCCTAGAATTCATAACTTTCTATGACTTTGCTTTAGATAATAGGATGCAAAATGTTCTCATGGTAGACCTATGGGAAAAAACAAACAAATAAAAGTCTTTAAAAAGTAACAAAACTGACTCTTGATGATTCTGCTATACTCATAGATCACTGCCTTATTCATCCATCATCAGAGGGGCTTCCTCCTGCAGCAGATGGAAAAGGAAGGGAAACCCACAGCCATACGTTATATAAAGAAGAGAACTTGGAACAGAAAGCTCTAAATGACAGTCTCCATGAAATCCCTCCCCTCAGAGGTCAGGGGACCCTGCAGAAAAGGGAGCAGAAGGAGTGTGGGAGCCAGAGGGGATGGCGGACACCAGGAGAACAAGACCCTCTAAATCATCATGAAGAATGCTCATATGAACTCACAGAGACTGAAGCAGACAGCACAGGGCCTGCACCAGTCAGCATCAGATTCTCTGCATATATATTATAGCTATCAATGTAGCATTTTTACGGAACTCCTGAGTGTGTGAGTGAGTGAGTCTGATGGTAGATGTAGGGAAAAGAGGAGATGGAAGTGGTGGGAGGAGAGGAAGAAAGTGAGGCTGGGGTCAGGATCTATTGTACAAGAGAAGAAAACATAAATTTAGGGAAAAAATGCTATATAGAATTTACTGGTATTAGTAAACACACATTCGTCTTTATTGATTTCAGAAGAAATACTCTGTATTATATTTTCTAATTTATTATCATACTACTGATATCTGTGAATTACTTAGCTTTCATGTGCAGTTGGTAGCTTTCTTTATCTACTTCTTTGCTATTTTTTCATGCAAGAATATTGTCATAGGCATTTCTCTACATCAATTGAGAGAATTACACATTTGTCCCCAAATCTACTCTATTACTCTCTTAATTATTTTGTTTCCTGTATGCTATACTATCATTTGTATACCTGGATCATATAAAATGTCGTGTGAATACCTTTGTATATTGTTATAATTGTTTTTCACATATTTTACTGAAGATTCTGAATGTGAAACCATCAATTATGTAGGTCTATAATTTTAAATTTTAGTTTGGTTGTCTTCATCAAACTTTGTTTTAAAGGAATACCAGCTTCATAGAATGATGGGGGATGGGATGGGTTCATTCCTTTATTTAACACTAAATAAAGTGAGGAGCATTAGAGTTAGTTTCTACTTTAAAAGTTTGACAGAAACTCAACAAAAATTTATCCATACCTGAAGTTTTCTTTGTTAGATGAGTTCCTATAGAAACTTGAATATCATTACTTGTTACAGTCTTAACATGAATAGTCAAATGAATAAATAAAAGTCAGTTGGCACTTGGTGAATTACAAAAAAAAAAAGAAAGAAAGAAATTCTGTGTTTCCCTGAGGGACAATCACCTGATGAATGGCGGTAGGAAAGGAACTTCAGCCAGACCAGCATCCAGTGTATAACTTTGTCCTTTACTTAAACTCCTATTACTTTGGAACAGGAGTCTTTATGGTTCTGTAGACATAGATTCACAGCCTGTTTTTCTTACTGCATGCGTGTTCATCTAACACTTATGTTTCAACATCACCTTTCCTGCTCTACGCTTCTCTCACTACCCATACTATTTTGCTTAAAAATTTCTTCTACAAAGTGGAGATAAAAGATATTTTAGGATATAAAGGGGGAGAAGCATATTGCAAATGAAAGGTTCAGTAGGAAATGTAAATCCTCAAAAGCAACACAGCACACTATAAATCATTTAAAAATGCCTTAAAATAATTTGCTCCAAGACTATATGCCTAGAAAACTTCTAGATAAATGTTAAAACAATGTCAAGAAAAATTGTTTCTTTAATTGCTCAGGTTTCTTAGGAGACAGGACAAATATGATAGATAGGTAGAAACATGACTAAATAGACAGGTAGACAGACAGACAGACAGACATTGAAAGGTAGACAGGATAGATATAGATAGATAGATAGATAGATAGATAGATAGATAGATAGATAGATAGATAGATGGATAGATAGATAGATAGATAGATAGATAAATAGATAGATGATTTATCTAAATATTTGGTTTGCATGATCTTAGAACTGAGAGTTTCCATAGTTTTTTGACTTCAACAGAGATAACCAGGGAAACTAGTGATATGTGTCAATCCAAAGTTAAAGGCTAAGCTTAGAGAAGTGTATAGCATATCTTTACTAGAAAAAAATACAAAATTGTATAAAATGTAAGTATTTTTAGTCCAGTTTTACAAAGTCAGGCTGTGGAGGCACATGCCTTTAATCCAAGCACTCAGGAGGCAGAGGCAGGCAGTTCTCTGTGAGTTTCATGCCAGCTTGGTCTACAGAGTGAGTTCCAGGACAGGCAGAGTTACAACAGAGAAACTCTGTCTCAAAAAACAAAAAAGAAAAGAAAATAAAAAGAAAAAAGAAAACAAAAACCAAGGGAATCCTGGAAATGAAGAATTTAGAAAAACGATCAGGAACTACAAGGCGAGCTACAGCAACACAATACAAGAGATGGAAGAGTTGAAAATATTATAGATGAAATAGATATGTCAGTAAACAGAAATATAAAATCCAAAAAATTACTGACATAAAACATCCAGGAAGTCTGGGATACTTTGAAAAGACCAAACCTAGGAATAATAAGAATTGAGGAAGAAGATTCCCACCTAAAAGGCCCAGAATATATTTTCAATAGAATCACTGAAGAAAACTTTCCAAACCTAAAGAAACAGATGCCTTTAAAGAACAAGAAGCATATAGAACAACAAATATACTGGACCAGAAAAGAAAGTCTCCTCACCACATAATAATCAAAACACTAACATACAGAACAAAGAAAGATAAAACCTGCAAAATAAAAACAACATGTAACATACAAAAGTAAACCTATTAAGATTACACTCAACCGCTCAGTGGAGGCCCTAAAAGCCAGAAAGTTCTGGACAGAAGTACTATAGACTCTAAGGAAACATATATGACAGCCTAGACTACTATACCCACCAAAACTCTCAATCATTGTAGATGGAAAAATCAAAATATTTCACGATAAATTGAAATTCAAACAATATCTTTCTACAAACCCTTCCCTACAGAAGGTATTAAAAGGAAATTCCAACATTAGGGGGTTAACTACAATCAGGAAAACAAAGGAAATAAATAATCTCACACCATCAAAATCAATAGAAAGGACACACACATATACCAACCAACAACTACAAAATAACAAGACAGAACAATCATTGGTCATTGATATCCCGCAATATATATAAAATGTGTGTGTGTGTGTGTGTGTGTGTGTGTATGTGTGTATAATGTATGTTTATTTATATATAATATATATAATATATTTTATGTATAAAATATAAAAAGACACAGACTAGCAGGATGGATTTGAAAACAGAATCCAGCCTTATACTGCATACAAGAAACACACCTCAACAGATATTATAAACTAAATGGACCTAACAGATATATAAAGAACATTTCAATCCCATACAAAAGAATATACCATTTTCTCACCAGCTCATAGAACCTTCTCTAAAATCAACCACATACTAGGCAACAAAGCAAATCTCAAGAGATTCAGGAAAGTTGAAATAACCCTCTGTATCCTATCAGACCATCACGGATTAAAGTTGGGTTTCAAGAACAGTAGAAACAACAGAAGGCCTGGAAACTCATGGAAACTGAAAAGCTCTCTACTGAATGGCAAATGAATGAAGACAAAAATAAAAAGAGAAATTAAAGATTTCTAAAATTCAATCAAGGGGATTTGAATTTGTAAAGATGTCAAAATATCCTTATTGGTAGATGATATGGTAGTATACATAAGCAATGCAAAAACTCGACCAGGGAACTCCTACAACTGATAAACAACTTCAGTGAAGTGACTGGCAACAAGATGAACTCAAAAAATCTGTAGCCCTCTTATGCAAATGACAAGTAGACAGAGAAAGAAACAGGGGAAACAATGCCCTTTACAATAGCCATAAATAACATACAATATCTTGAAAGGACTCTAACAAAGCAAGTAAGAGATTTGTATGACAAAAACTTCAATGTCATTGAAGAAAGAAATTGAAGACTGCAGATGATAGAAAGATCTCCCATGCGCATGGACTGGTAGGATCAACATAGTAAAAAATAGTCCTCTTACCAAAAGCGTTCTATATATTCAATGCCTTCCCTCTCAAAATCCCAACACAATTCATTACAGACCTTGAAAGAACAATACTCACCTTCAGAAGGAAACACAAATCTCCCAGAATAGACAAAATAATATTGAAAAGTAAAAGAACTTCTTGGGGTATTACTGTCCCTAATCTCAAGCTACACTTCAGAACTGTAGTAATAAAAACTGCACTGCATTGGCATAAAAACAAGCATGTTGATCAATAGGACAGAATTGAAAATAGAGACATAAATCCACACACTTATGGACACGTGATCTTCAGTTTAAAAGTCAGAAATATACAATAGAACAAAGAAAGCATATGTAATAAGTGGTGCTTATCTAACTGGATATCTACCTATAGAAAGGATGCATATTTATCATACAAACTCAAATCCAAGTGGGTCAAAGACCTCAACATAAAACCAGACACATTGAACATGATTAGAAGAGAAAATGAGGAAAAGCCTTGAATGTATTGGTATAGGAGACAACCTTCACCAATACCTCAGGCACTAAGATCAACAATTAATAAATTGGACCTTATGAAACTGAAAAGCACCTGTGTGGCAAAGGATACTGTCAACAAGACAACATGGCAGCTTACAGAATGCGAAAAAATCTACACCTACTCCACTTCTGATAGAGGGTATATTATCAAAAATATATAAAGAACTCAAGAAACTAGACATCAACAAAACAAACAATCCATTTAAAAATTGAGTATAGATCTAAACAAAGAATTCTCAAAATAGGAGTCTCAAATGGCTGAGAAACACCTAAAGAAGTGTTTCACATCCTTAGCCTTTAGGGAAATGCAAATCAAAACCATCTTACACATGTCAGAATGACTAAGATCAATTACACAAAGGACAACTCATAATGGCATGGATGTAGAGCAAGAAGAACTGTCCTTCATTGTTGGTGGGAGTGAAAACTTGTACAGCCACTGTGGAAATCAATATAGTGATTCCTTAGGAAATTTGGAATCAACTTACCTCAAGAACCAGCTATACCACTCCTGGACATATACCCAAAAGACGCTCCAACCTACCAGAAGGACACTTGCTCAACTATGTTCACAGCAGCTTTAGTCATAATAGACAGCAGTAGGAAACAACCTAGATGTTCCTCAACTAAAGAATAGATAAAGAAATTATGGTACATTCATACAATGAAGTATTACTCAGTTATTTTTTTAAAAAATAACTTCATGAAATTTGCAGGCAAATGGATGTAACTAGAAAAATAAATCATCCTGAGTGAGGTAACCCAGTCACAGAAAGAAAATCATGGTATGTACTCACTTATATAGGGATACTACCTTCTAAGCAAAGGAGAAAGGTACTAGTATCCACAGACATAGAAAAACTAAGCAACAAGAAGGGCCCCAATTGGAACACAGGGATCTCCCCAGTAAGGTGAAAATTGAATAGGGGGTACAGGTTGGGGGAGGGGAATGGGAGCAGAGGGACCAGAAGGAGGAATAGAATGGAGGGAGAAAATATATGGAGAGATGATAATAATTGGGAGACAACTAGAGAGTGATCAGGAGACCTAATATAGTGGAAACTCACAGGAATCTATGAGGGAGACTCTAGCAAGGATCCCTAGTAATCATGGATATGAAGCCTGAACAGACTATCTCCTATAGCCAGTCAAGGCATCCAGTAGTAAGACTGGGTCATATCCCATCCACAAAACCTCTGACTTATGGTATAACTGCCCTGTGAGATCTTTGTTGAAAATGAAAGTCAGAACTCCATGTCAAAGAGAGGAACCCCTAACTGAAACTGCAGGATAAGACAGGAACTAGAGACCAGATAACCTGGAGACATTTTCTAATGATGCCATGGTCTGGTCATAGATTAGTATCTAACCCAGTCTTCACCAGAGAAACCCCCTCCAATAGCTGAAAGGAGCATATAGATAGACCCAGGGCCAAATATCATGCAGAGATCAGGGAACCCCATGGAAGAGGGAGAGGAGGGATGGCAGAAACCAGAGGGACTGAGGACACCATGAGAACAAGCCCCACATTGTCATCTAACTAGCACTCGTAAGGCACACAGAGACTGAAGTCATAGACACAGAACCTGTAGGATCCCCTAAATACATATCATGGCTTTGTGGATTGGTGTCCTTGAAAAACTCCTATGGGCTGGAGTGGGGCATATCTGTCTATTTTACCTGCAATTGAGACATTTTTCTCCTGCCTGGCCCACCCTTGTAGGGTTTGCTGGCTGGCCTCGTTCCATTTTACTATGCCATGCCCTGACTGTGCTGTAACCTTTGGGAGATGGATTTTTTTCTGGAGAGAAGGGAGGGATGTTTGTGGCTGATGATGGGGGTAGATCTGGGGGAAATGGTAGGAGATGGGGGTTTGAAAGTGGGGAGGAGGGGGGTCAGAATGTATCCTATAGTTGTATGAGAGGAAAAAAAAATTTATTTGCTGGTGATATTACCATTCCTGATCTCAAATTGTACTGCAAAGCTATAGTTTTTTAAAAAAAGAAGAAAGAGAGAGACAGAGACAGAGACAGAGAAAGGAACGAAGGAAGGAAGGAAAGAATACACACACACACACACATGCATACACACACACACACTCACACACACACACACACACACACACACACACTCCTATGGACACAGAGTTTTTATACAGAAGCCAGAAATACACACTGGAAAACAGACAACATCTTCGACAAATGGTACTGGTCAAACTGAACAGTTGCATGTAGAATCTAAATCTATCCATACTGATGGCACTGCACACAACTCAACTCCACATGCATCAAGGACATCAAAAACATATGCTGAGCCTGGTAGTAGATTAAGTAAGGAATAATCGTGAACTCCCTGCCACAGGAAAAGACTTTTAAAACCAGACACAGATAATACAAGCTCTAAGATCAACAATTCATGAATGGGACCTCATGAAACTAAAAAACTTCTTATGGCTAAGGACACCATCATTTCGATAAAGTGGCAGCATACAAAATGGGACAAGATTTTTACTGATTATTTAACTAATTCATTATTTATTAAAAATTATTATCATTTACTAAAGTATTTAAATATTAGTCCAATAGACAACAAAAAAGCAAATACCCAGTTTAAAAATGGAATACAAATCTAATCAGAGACTTCTCAAAAGAGGAAATGCAAATGGATATGAAATACTGAAAGAAATGTTTAACATTGAGACTTCACCTTACACTAGTGAGGATGGCTAGGATCAATAAAACAAATGGCAGCCCATGCTAGCAAGGATCTAGAATAAAGGCAACAATCATTCACTGCTGGTGGGAGTGAAAACTTCTACAGCCATTATGGAAATCACTGTGGCAGTTCCTCCAAGAAGATGGGAATAAATCTACCTCAAGATCAGGCTATTCTCTTACGCATATACCTAAAGGATACTTCATCCCATTATAGAGACACTTGCTGAACCATGTTCATTGCTGCTTTGATTCACAATAGCCAGAAACTGTAAGCAGCCTAGATGCCCTTCAATGGGTGAAAAAATGAAGAAAAAAGAAAAAAATGTGATACATTTACACAATAGAATACTACTCAATCATTAAAAAATGAAATCTTCACATTTTTGAGCAAATGGATGAAGCTATTAAAAAAAAATCATCCTGAGCAACGTAACCCAGACTGAAAAAGACAACTGTGGTATATATTCACTTGTATGTGCATGTTAGCTGTTAGGTATTTAACAAGGAAGCCTAAATCCATATAATCATGGAGTTAGGTATGGAATAAGGGACTGGATATGAATAAGGTAATAGAAAAGATAGTTATGGATGAACAAGGAAGAAAGGACTGGAACAAGAGTATCAGGTGGAAAGGAGAGGGAATTCAGAGAGAGAGAAAGCTAAAACTAAAGGCTATCTGATTCTATCTTAGACCTATCAGGATGGCTAAGATCAATAACACAAGTGACAGAATGTGAGACTGTCGAAGGACTAAGAGTGTGTCAAAGCTAGCTGTTTCATTGCATTTAAAATGGGAGGCATTCTCTGCTCCGCATCTTAGACCTGGCCTAAACCCAGCTAAATTATCAGATAGTAATACTGCCTGCTTCACTGAAGCAAAGACGCATTGTCTGCCCCTGCAGGCTGGGAACACAGGCTCAAACCCCACACATGAGATGGAGCCAAGAGCCCATGCCTCAGCCAAATAGTCCCACTCTTGTGGCCAGACCACTTCCCACATAAAAGGCACCCCAAAACATGCATTTAAGAGAGAGATGTCCTCTGACGCATGTTCCGGGGGTTTCTTTGTATGTTCCCATGCCAACTTATAGAGCAACCCCAAAGGCAGGAGAAATGCAGTAAAGACCCACGCGTTCCCCATGCTGTGTTCCTGAATGGGTCCCTTTTGGACACAGCTAACTATGTGTGGCTCCTCATGCTCCAGGCGGGAGAACTGGCTTGGAACATGCAAGTGACAGGGGAATCTTTTAAAACAACAAATGACAACCGACATGGGGCACATGCATCCTACCTGTTTTCTGTGAGGCACTGCTGAATCGGTAAGTCCTCCTTATGAAAGCTAAGGGTGTGGGGGATCAGGCTGGGAACACGAGTGTGGTGGGAAAATCTTTTAAAACAACAACAGAACATGCTGGAAATTATGAGGGGGAACACTTCTCCATTCTTGGTAGGAATGCAAAATTATACAGCCACAATCGAAATCAATAAGACAGTTCCACAGAAAATTGGGTATCAATCTACCTCAAAATCCAGCTATACCACTCTTGAGCATATACCCAGAGGACATTTCATCCTACTACAAATGGATTTGCTCAACTATGTTCATAGCAGCTTTAATAATAATATCCAGAAACTGGAAACAACTTAGATGTCCCTCAACTGAAGAATGCCTAAAGAACATGTGGTACATTTGAACAGTGGAGAATTACATAGCTATTTTTTTAAGAATTACATCATGAAATTTCAGGTAAATGAATAGAACTAGGAAAAAATCAGACTGAATGAGGTAACCCAGACCCAGAAAGATAAATATGTTATGTGTTCATTCATATGTGGATACTAGTCATTAAATACATTATAATAAACCTACAATCTGCAGATCCAGAGAAGTTAGGTATAGAGGAAGGGACTAAGGGAACACATAAATCTCAGTAGGAAAAGGAAATAGATTGGATTGGCAGGGATGAGGATAAGAACAGGATGATCTGGTAGGGAGGGGAGATATGGTTGAGGGATGGAATTCAGGAGAAACAGCTAGAATCGAGGGACATTTGAGAAATCGTATGGAAAGCTAGTCTGGTGAAAACTTCTTAAAATATATGATGGCTGTCCTATTGAGGTCTCCAAATAATAAGGTGAAAGAATCTCAACTGGCCATGTATGATCACCAAAGGAGGATTCCAGTATGGGGACTGGGTTGAGTGTTGACCAAAAGGGTCCCATGGGAATCCCCAAACAATGCAGACTATTGCCAAAATAATGGTTGCTCTCCACAAACTGACAACAGAGCCCCACTGCTGAAGAAAAAAGCTACACAACTCACTAAACGTGGAGAAGTCGAGCTGGTGCCTACATGGAGCCTTTGGTTCTACTTTCTAGTGTCTGTGGTGCAGGAAGGTACTGTGCAGGCCACCAAAAGGAAAACTTAAACATCATCCCAGCAACAAAACTTTTGACTTACAATCTGTCCTGCCTGAAAAATATTTTAGGCAATGGTGGCACAGAACTTGTGGAAGTAGCAAACCACTGTCTTATTTATATGAGCAAGAAGCATACCCAATGGGTGGGCAGAGAAACAGAGACTAGATAGCCCAGAAACCTAGGGTAAAACCAAACACTATTGGCCTTTAAAAATTAAATAGATAGATAGATAAAAATTAATTAATTAATTAATTAAGAGTTTCAGTAAAATGACTCCTAATTACATTTTGCTATACTCACAGATAAGTGTTTTGTGCAGTCATCATCAGAGAAGCTTCCTCCTGCAATAGATGGAAACAGATGCAGAGGCCCACAGCCAGACATTACATAGAGAGAGAGTCCTTGGAACTCACAACTCTAAGTAGGATGTCTTCATCAAATCCCTCCCCTCAGAGCTCAGAGAAACCCATAGAAGAAGAAGAAGAAAGTGTGTAATAGCTAGAGGAAATGGGGATACTAGAAGAACAACTGAATACGACTCATATATATTCACAGAGACAGAAACAGCAAGTGTAGGACCTACGCAAGTCTGTACAAGGTCCTCTGCATATATATTATAGCTTTCAGCATAGTATTTTTATGGTGCTTCTGACTATGAGAACCAGTGTGTCTCTGACCCTTTTCCCTGCTTTGGGGGTTCTTTTCCTTCTGTTCTGTTGCCTCATCCTTGGTGTAATGGTTTTTATTTTATCTTATTATATTTTATTTTGTCATATTTCACTTTTATTTCTTAGAAATCTGTTATGTTCTAGTAGGAGAAAAATGGAGTGGATCCAGAAGGGAGGGAGGGGAGGAAGGATTGGGAGGAGTAAAGGGAAGAGAAATTATATATTGTCTCTCATACAATATACAGTATATATTGTATGAGAAAAGAATCTATTTTAAATAAAAAAAAATTAAGTGCATCTGAAGTTTCTACTGTATTAGGTTTCTATTGTATACACACACACACACACACACACACACACACACACGGAAGTTTCTAGTGTATTAGGTTTCTACTGTATTACTTTCTACTGTAATATGTGTGTGTGTGTGTGTGTGTGTGTGTGTGTGTGTGAAGGCAATCTAAATAAATTCTTCAAATAATGGAGAGACAGAGAAGTCCCTAACTGGGCATCTCTCACCATCAAATGAAAATCCTAGTACTGAGAATGGGTTACATATAATTGATTTGTTTGTCAAAAGGGGCACCATGGGAACATTCAAATGACTCATGTCATTGCCAAGGCTATAAGTGGCTCTCCACAACCTGACAGTAAGGCATTATTGCTGTACACAAAACCTATACAGCTCATTGAACATGAAGAAGTCATTCTGGTGCCTACCTAGAGTCTTTAGCCTTATGGACTAGTAAAAATTAAAATGAGTTTCATACCCAGTATTATACCCAGGAATATCTGGTGCCAGAGACTGCTCTGGTAGCTCTTCCACAATGGATGACAATAAATAAAGCTCCCAATTTTCATCACATTGGCTGTTCTTGAATTGAATAATCTCTATAATCTCCTGGTTGCTCATTACATTCCAGATACCATCACAAGCAATGACCATGAATTCATGGTCTTCAATGAGAAGCAGCACCTTGGAATTAAGGAAGGGCAGAAATCATGTGTCTGTCAAGTGGTAAATTCTTATTTCTCTTTTAGATGTCTCCAATAGCCAAGAAGTGGTTGAGGCCTTCATTGACTCATCCATTCATGGTGGGCTTGTCTGCAGCATTTGAGATGTTTGCTAGGCCCACAACTTCCTTTAGTTTCTTCCTTTAGTTTGTGCCCACAAGACATGTCTAAAGCTTTATCAGCCTCAGACATTACACCAAGAGCAACTCCTGCATTGGTCACAATGAACTTCTTCTTTCATATTAGAGCCACCACTGAATTTATGCCACTGATAGAGACAGTCTTCTCTTTGCCTTCCATTCCAGGTACCGTTCCATTCCATTGGCTTCCATTCCAAGGAATAAAATTGTCTTCTTTTTCATCATCATACTCTTCAGCCTCCCCAGAGTCATCCTTATCCTCCTCATTCTGGGACTACTCACTGCCATCCTCTTTCTCCTCTGCTTCATCTGACTGATGATCACTGTCCTCAAAGAACTTGGACTTAGTAGCTTTTTAGAGGCTGAAAAGGAGAAAGGCCCAGCTTCCCCAGTATCAGTGCCAGGTTCATCAATTTGACCTAAGTCCTATGTTCCAAGTTGGAGGAAATGCCCATGTGATCCTTGATGTGAGCCCATTTTCCTGGGAAGGAGTTTCCCTAAATGAATCCTCAGGTCTAGCCTTCCCATTGAGGCCCTGGGACCCTGTCCTCAGCTTCCCCAGCTCCAGACTTGTTGAGAGGAGGGTTCTTTTGACAGTTTTTCCCAGAGAATGCCAGTAGCTCTTCTACTGTCACGGTAGTCTCTTCATGCATTGTCCACATCATCTCCATCTGCTATGTTTTGTGCATCCTTCCAGTGGGTATTCCTGCAATCTGCTCTAGACTTACTCGAAGGTCAATTTGGCATTGATGACCATCCTCTAAAGCCTTTTATACTCTGCTTTCCACATAGGCCTTCTGATCTTTGATATCAGGAAGAGATATTTGGCACAGTACAAGGCAACTGTTTCCCCTTTGTGTCTACTATAAACAGGAAGCATGGCTGTCTTGTTTTTCAGCTCAGGGATACAGTATTTGTAGAGGGAATAGCACTGTGTGAAACCTAAGGTCTACATTCCGTGGGCTACATTGAGAGACCTTTGTGGTTTGGATGGAATATAGACACACCTTCAATCCCAGTATTCAGAAGGCAGTGGTGGTCCACACCTTTAATATCTAAGGGGAAAGTAGAACCAGACACAGGAAGTAGAACTCAGAAAGACTCAGTGTCACACAGGAAATGACATCTGAGATGAGTCAAAGTGAATGACAGCCAAAGTGATTATCAGAGTAAGAGCAGAGTAAGGATGTACCCAACTCTCTTGAGAAAAGGCAAGCTCTTGGGTCAGTTAGATAGAGTTACATAGAAGTTAGGATCAGTTCAGGAACAGACAGAAGAGACAGTTGAAGAGTCAGTGGGGAAACAGGCTGAAGAATCAGCTGAAGCAGGCTGAAGAAACAGTTGAAGGGCAGTTACAGATTTAATTACAGAGCCAGTTACCAAGTAGTTACAGAAGCTGAGGCTAGAGTGAGTTACAGAGCAGGCAGAAGAAGCAGTCAGTGACAGAGGTATGATGGAGCTCAGGGAAAGGTACAGAGTCACAGCAGAGCTCAACAGAAGAATCCCACAACAGAGAGTGAGTTGAGCCATTAAGACTTCAGAAGGAGCTAGTCAGAGTGGCTCAGTTAGAAGTGGGTCTTGGAAGTCTAAGGCTAAAACCTTCTAGGTCCAAGCTAACAGTTTGTTTATTTATGTATTTGTTTATTTATTTTTGTTTTGTTTTTTGAGACAGGGTTTTTCTGTTGTAACTCTGGCTGTCCTAGAACTCACTCTGTAGACCAGGATGGCCTTGAACTCAGAGAGATCAGCTTTCTTCTACCTTCTGAGTGCTGGAATTAAAGGCATACACTACCACCACTCAGCCCGGGCTACAAGTTTAAATGTTATAGATTGTACAAAGGCTGAAGATTTTCAGTTCAAGGGTAAAGACTAGATTGAAAAGAGGACAAAAAATATTAAGATTAGATTGAAAAGAGGAAAAAATGCTCTAGGGCTCCTGGCTAGAAATGGTGATTTAATTAGACAAAAAATAAATGCCTTTGCCCTGAACCCTGTTTACATCGGTGATTCTACATCAACATCTACATTGACAGTAAGTAATGAGCGCCCTCTATGGAGATACACTAGCCTCGCAAGGTAGAGATTCTATAGGGCAGTGAAGGCATGGGCACCATCCCATCCCCATCCCTGGAGCACTTCACCTTCTTGTGTTTGGAGAGATAGGTACCTATAGCAGTTGCTGGCCAGGAGCCAGCTGGGAGCCAGGAGGCCTACAGGGAAGAGACCAGAAAGAGGGGCTATAAACTTTTTTAAGCTGTTCATATTGTGGACTTTTTTATCCATCAACTGTGGCAAATAATTTGGCTAGGTACATTATTCTTATTTTAGATTGGCAATCATGGTCTTTTAGAGCTTGGAATGCATTCCTCCAGGATCTTCTAGCTTTTAATGTTTTCATTAAGAAATCAGCTGTTATTCTGATGAGTTTTACTTCATATATGACTTGTGTTCTTCTCTTGTACTTTCAAAACTTTTTCTTCATTCTATATACTTTGTGTTTTAACTGTGGCATGTTGTGAGAAGTTTGTTTTCTGGTCTTGTCTGTTTGGTGTTCTGTGTGCTTCTTGTATCTGTGTAGGGAATTTTCCTTAGTTTGGGGAATTTTTCTTCTCTGTTCTTGCTGAAGATCAGGTCTATACCACTGACCTGTGAGTCTTCTCTCTCATCTATTCCTATAAATTGAAGGTCTGATCTTTACATGGGGTATAATCTCACATTTTTCTGAATGTTCTTTCATGTTTTTTATTTTTTGTATCATTTGCTTATTTGGTCTAGGTCCTCTACTGCAGTGGCTCTCAACCTATGGATTGTGATCCCTTTGGGAGTCAAAAGACCATTTCACAGGGGTCACCTGAAACCATTTACATTACAATTCTCAACAGTAGCAAAATTAGGCTTAAAAGTAGGAACAAAAATTACTTTAATGTTAAGGGTCACCACGACAGGAGGAACAGTACTAAAGGGTCACAGCATTTGGGAGATTGGAAACCACTGCTCTACTGTAGCTTTTCATCCTGGTATTCTATTTTTTGGTTTATTTATTCTACTTGCCAAGGTTTCCCTTGAGTTTTCAAGTAGGGTTAATGGTTTTCTCAATTCCAACTTCATTTCAGCTTGATTCCTTTTCAGTGTTTCTTCTGCTGATTGGATTTCACTCTTGAATCCTGCACTGCTCATCACTTTCATGAGCCTTAGGTTTGTGTTTCCGTGAACATCTCTCTGGTATCTGTTATTTACTTAATGTATTCCCTTTCAGTTCACTGAGCTGCTTCTTTGTATCTTGTTTAACTTAAATTTTTAATTATGTATTTTACGTATACACTGCTTCGTCTACATGCATGCCTACATACCTGAAGAGGGCATCAGATCCCATTATAGATGGTTGTAATCCACCATGTCATTGCTGAGCATTGAATTCAACACCTCTAGAAGAGCAGAGCAGCCAGTGCTCTCAATCACTGAGCCATCTCCCCAGCCCTTCCTAGAATGTTTTATGAAGTTCATGAGTGTTTTTTTAATTCTGTCTCCAAGGGTTCCTCTTAGGTAATTCTCCTTGGCAAATAGTTCTATAGGACTGGTTAATTTTGTAGGGGAGATACTGCCTTTACCTTTTATGTAGTTTGTATTTTCGCAATGAGATCTGAGCATACAAACTTCTTTTGTTAATTCTATGTCTGAGATAGACAGAGTAGGTTGGGGTTGGATACAGGATATGTGAGATAGGTAGACCTAAAAATTGGACATGGCTCAGGGGGAATGACATTAAGTAGACACAAGGGCTCAGCATGTAGTTCACAGATATGGTTGGGCAAAGTGGTTGGAACACGGTTTAAAGAGCCTGAAGGCTGAGGGCATGTGAGGGTGTGTCCTGGCCAGTACCTGAAAGTTTGAGTTCACACAAACAGGAATGGCTAGAATAAATCAGGATGTGAAAAGAAGGTTAGATTTGAGGGGTTGAGGGTGCATGGACAATTAAGGAAATTAGTCACAATTAGCTGGTTAGACCTTGGTGAAAGCTGTCCAAAATCTGCCTGGGCAAAGAGGTTGTCATGTGCTTTCTTATTATTAAAATAAAAAATAATGACTGTTTACATGGCTATATATATATATATATATATATATATATATATATATATATATATATACACAGATATAAATAACCTAAATATAGATTAAAGGATACAAAATATATGCCTAGGTTGTATGTGATTTCATTATTATTTCATGTAAGATATTTTATTATACAAAGATTGTAGTTTCCTGTGTATTCCAGAAGCCACTCTCCTATAACACTCCAGGAAACACTGAAAATGAAAACTTTCTAAAATATATTTCTTAGATCACTATTACGTTTCTTGCAAGCTAGAGATTTCCTATAAGAAATATAATTCATTTTCTCTTTTTTCTTTATATATTTCATTTATTGGTGTGTGTGTGTGTGTGTGTGTGTGTGGTACACACATGTGTATATACAAATGCACACACCCCTGGATGTGTACCAAGGTCAGGAAAGTAACTCTTGGAGGCAGGGTCCAGTACTGAACCGAAATCTTGCCTTGGGGCCCGTGAACTACAGTCATCATTTTCTCTCTGCTTTCATGAGTGCTTGTGTTTCAGAAAAGTGCAGACATGGCCAAATTTCATGTGGATGTTGGGAATCTGAGCTCATGTCTTCATTCTTGTGCCATAAGTGTTTTCACCTGCTCAGCTCTCTCCATAGCTCAGTAAAAGATAATGAAAAAAAGAAAGAATTCATAAAAGCTAGGAGTATAATGTTATATGAAAATGGTAAATTAACCAAAGATACATAATAACTTTGACAAAACTTATTTTTACATGTATATGAACATAAATATGTATATAGAATAGAAATGATATTCAATGTGAAAGGCAGTCAAGAAGTACCACATATGCATAATAAATTATAGATATAGAGATCAGAGACAAGATGAGGAATAGTTAAGTCCCACAAAGTATTCTGTAGGATTCCCCTTAATTAAAGGAGTGTTTGCAGATGAAGAGGCTCACTGCCAGTGAATGAAGTATTTTACAATGAAGTTTTCTGCTACAACGTTGGGAGAAAAGATGTTTTAAGATATCAAGGAAGAAGAGCATATTGCCCATGAAGGGTCAAGATTCAGCAGAAAGACACCTACTAGAAAACCAGGTAGGTTGTCTGCAGAGTTTCTTTTCTCTCACTGTTCCCCCAGATCCAATCCCCCAGTCTCATCCCCAAATCTGCAGTATAACACCCACAACTGCCTTCTCTGTCACCTGCTCCTATCTCCTGTGGATACCACAGATCTTCTCTTTCTAACCTGCCTGATCCACTCATTGCTTTGTTGCAGACATCAACACCAGCAGGCACACACTGCTAACCCAGTGATTGCTCCTCCCAGAGCAACGAGTAGACTGAAGGCAGATCTACAACTCTCCTACTGCTCCTGAGATCCAATCACCCAAGTCTTATTCCAAGCTCAATAGCAGAAAATCTGGTATGCTCTCCCTTTTCTCTCAGACCCTGTCCCCAACAGATCACAAAGATCTTCCCCTATAATCTGACTTTCCTCATCTCATTCCAATTTCCCAGCCTCAACACCAGCAGGCACTCCCTCTGAACACGCCAGTTGTTCAGGTGAGGAAACCAGGCAACACCCAGTCATTACATTTCTGAAAATTCAGGGAAGAAACCAACACCAAGGAACAAAAAGCCCACTCAACAAAGACAAATAGAAATCAGCAACTAGATCCAAAATCATCCTTAAACCAGTTGCCTAAACCCCAGCATAAAAGCGCAATAAAAATGTCTCCACTAGAGCCTAGCTCTTCTACCATACCAGGATCTGAATATTACAACACAGCTGAAGCACAAAAAAGACCTTAAAACCAACTTTATGAAGTTGATAGAGGTCTTTAAAGAGGATATTAATGAATCCCTTGAAGTAATCTAAGAAAACACAAACAATGGAAGGAATAAAATTGCTCAAGACCTGAAAATGGAAATAGAATCAATAAAGAAAACACAAACTGAGGGAATTATGGAAATGATAAACTTAGGAATTTCAACAAAAACTACAGAGGCAAGATTGACCAAGAAAATGCAAGAGATGGAAGATAGAATCTCAGGCAGAAATGAATACATCAGTCAAAGAAAACATTAAATTTAAAGCATCACATGCACAGAGAAGGGGGGGGATCTGGGGCAATACGTAAAGACCAAACCCAAGAATAACAGGAATAGAGGGAAGAGAAGAAGAATCTCAGCTGAAAGGCCCAAAAAATGTTTTCAACAAAATCATAGAAGAAAAAATTCCTAACCTATAGAAGATGCTCAAAAAGGTACAAGAAGCATACAGAACACTGAAGAGATTGTTCCAGAAAAAGAAAGTCCCCTCACAACATTATAAAAAAAAAAACACTAAACATACAGAACAAAGAAAGAATATAAACATACAGAAAAAAGATAGAAAATTAAAGCTGCAAAGAGAAAAAGACCAAGTAGCATATGAAGGCAGACCTATTAGGAAATATACCTGACCTCTTAAACCCAAAATCCAGAAGGGCATGGGCAGGCAGATGTGGTGCAGAATGTAAGAGAATACATATGCCAGCTCAGACTACTATACCCAGCAAGGCTTTCTTTTTTTAAAATTATCTATTAGAAATTTCCTTCCCTTCCCTTCATTTCTTCCAGCTCCCCCACCATCTTCCCTATTCCCCCAGATCTATCCATAATGCTCTCACTCCCACCCTGCCTCTCCCAAAGAAAAAGCAGTCTTTCCATGTTACTGCTAAAACATGATACGACAAGATCGAAGAATGCCAGGTACAATTCCCTACTTCAATGTTGGACTGGGCAGCCCAAAAGGTAGGCAAGGGACCTAAAGGCAGCAAGAGGTTCAAGGACACACATCTCTATTCCAGTCTTTATGAGTTATGTAAGAGCACCAGGTCAGGAAAATTCAAGCCATATTTGGGGAACCCAGCAGGTTCCATATCTGCCACTTGAGGTTCTGTGAGCCCCTAAGAGTGCTGGTCATTTGACTCCATGGAGTTTATTCTCCTGGTATCCTTGACCCCACTGATCCCGGCAATCCCTCCTCTACATCTTCTGTGGGGTTCCCTGAACTCTGCATTTTGTTTGGCCTTGGGCGTCTGCATCTGCTCCCTTCAGCTGCAGTGGGGATACTCTCTGTTGAGGATTGGGCTAGGCATTCATCTATGTGGAGACCAAAATAACATTAGAAGTCCTCTCCTATCTGTCCAGACTCTAGTTACTGGCCTGCCCTGGTGTATCGGTCATGGTTTCCCTCGTTTAGCATGGACTTCTGCCTTTCCATTGTCCCAGTGGATCCTGAGTGAGGTAACTTAGTCCCAGAAAGACAAATATGTTCGGTACTCACTTATATGTGGATATAACTGTTGACCAAAGGACAAAGGTGCTGCAATCCACAAACTCAGAGAGATTATCCAACAAAAAGGGTCCCAGTGGGGACACAGGGACCTCCCTGATAAAGGAGAAATAAAACAGAAGATACAGGGAATGATGGGAACAGGAATGGAAGAGACTAGGAAGGCAGGGAGGGAAGAAGAGATTCAATATATGAAAAGACAACCATAATTGGAGGATATTTAAGAGAGAATCAAGAGACATAATGCGATGGAAGCTCACTGAAATCAACCAAGGATTCCGTAGCAAAGACCTCTGGTAATAGAGGTCAGGGAGCCTAAACAGGCCATCTCCTTTAATGAGACAAGACTTCCACTGGTGGGACTGGGATACCATTCCTGCCACAGAAACTTCAACCCAGCAAAACTTTCATTCACCATAGATGGAGAAAATATGATGTTGCATGATAAAGTAAAATTTAAACAGTGTGTGTCTACAAATCTAGCCCTGCAGAAGGACTAGAAGGTAAACTCCAAATTAAGGAGTTTACCTACACCCATGAAAACATGGAAAATAAATAATCTCATACTAGCAAAATCAAAAGAAAGGAAACACATGCACCCACTCACACATACCACCACCACCACCACCACCACCACCACCAATAATAACAGTAACAACAAAGTAACAGGAATCAACAATCATTGGTCACTGATATCTCTCAAGATTGATGGCCTCAATTCCTTTGCAAAAAGACACAGACTAACAAAATGGATGTGAAAAATATGATCCATTCTTCTACTATATCCAAGAAACACACCTCAACATCAAGCATAGACATTACCTCAGGATAAAAGATTGAAAAAAAGTATTCCAAGCAAATGGAACTAAGAAGTAAGCTGATATAGCCATTTTAGTATCTAACGAAATAGACTTTGCACTAAACAGAAGAGATAGAAGGACACTACATACTCATCCAAAAAAAATCCATCAAGATGGACATTTCAATTATTAACATCTGTGCCCCTAACACAAGGGCACCCACCTTTGCAAAATAAACACTACTAAGGCTTAAATCATTTATTGACCCTCACACAATGATAATGTTAGACTTTAATAACTTACTCTCACCAATGGCAGGTCATCCAGACAAAAAAATAAACAGAGAAATACTGAAGCTAACAGATATTTTAAATCAAATGGACCTAACAGATATTTATAGAAAAGTCCACCTGAACACAAAAGAGCATACCTTCTTCTCTGCACCTCATGGGACTTTCCCAAAAATTAGGCACGTATTTCAGACACAAAGCAAGTTTCAACAGATAGAAGAAAATTGAAATAGTGCCCTGTCTCCTTTCAGACCACCACAGATTAAACTAGATAACAACAACAAAAGATACAACAGAAAGCTTACAAACTCATGGAAACTGAACAACTTACTAAAAAACAAAAATGAGTCAAGACAGAGATAAAGAAATAAATTAGACATACTAGAATTCAATGGAAATGAATACACAGCATACCCAAAATTATGGGACAAAATGAAAGCAGTGCCAAGAATAAGTTCATAGCACTAACTGTCTATATAAAAAACTGGAAAGATCTCATATTACCAACTTAACAACTCATCAGAAAGCTTTAGTACAAAAAAAAAGTTAAGCAAACCCAACAGGAGTATATGGCAAGAAATAAAAAACTTAGAACTTAAATCAATAAAATAGACACAAACGGAACAATACTAAGAATCAATAAAACAAAGAGTTGGTTATTTGAGATCAACAAGATGGACAAATATTTATCCAAATAAATGAAAAAATGTGGACAGAATAAACAAATTAACAAAATCAGAAACAAATAGGGGGAACATAATGGGACACTGGGAAACTCAGAGCATTATAAAGATATAATTTTAAAACCTATATTCCACCAAATAGGAAAATCTAAAAGAAATGGGTCATATTCTTAATAGGTACATCCTACCAAAATTAAATCAAGAACTATAAACAACTTAAATAAATCAAAACCCTTGGTGAAGTAGAAATCATTTAAAAGTCTCCCAACCAAAAAGCAAAAAACAAAAAATAAAAATCCAAGGACCAGAGTATTTAGTGTAGAATTCTGCCAGACTTTCAAAGAAGAGCTAATGTCAATATTCCTCAAATTGGTCCACAAAATAGAAATAGAAGGAACATTGTATAATTCATTTTATAAGATCACAGTTACCTTGATACCCAAACCACATAAAGACTCAACAAAGAAAGAGAATTATAGACCAATTTTCATTATGAATGCAGATGAAAAATACTCAATAAATTACTTTCATATCCAATCCAAAACCATATAAAAAGATGTTTTGACTCAGAGATGCGGGATGGATCAATATATGAAAATCAGTAGGGCTGAAGAGATGGCACAGTGGATAAGAGCACTGGCTGCTCTTTCAGAGGACCTGGGTTCAATTCCCAACATCCACATGGCAGCTCACAACTGTCTGTAATTCCTGTTCCAGGGAGTCAACACATGTAGGCAAAACACCAATGCACATAAAGAAAGAAATATTTTAAAAAGAAAATCAGTAAATTCAGTCTACCATATAAACAAACTGAAATAAAAAACATATGATCATCTCATTAGAATCAGAAAAGGCCTTTAACAAAATCCAACACATCTTCATGATAAATTACTAAGGTGATTAAGGATACACGGGACATAGCTAAACATAATAAAGGATATTTAAAGCAAGCTCATAGCCAGCATCAACTCAAAAGGGGAGAAACCCAAAGTAATTCTACTAAAATCAGGTACAAAACAAAGTTGACCATTCTCTCCATATCTATTCAATATAATACTTGAAGTCTTAGCTAGAGCGATAAGATAGCCAAAGGATATCAAGGGGATACAAATTGGAAAGGAAGAAGTGGAAATACCTTTACTTATAGATTTTATAATAGTATACATAAGTTAGTCTAAATATCCCACCAGTGAACTTTGGAAGCTGATAAACATTTTCAGCAAAGAAGATGGATACAAGATTAACTCAGAAAAAAAAATGAATAGCCCTCCTATAAACAGAGGAAAGGGAGACTGGAAAGAACACCTTTCACAACAGCCTCAAATGATATAACACATTTTGGGGTAACTATAACCAAGAAAGTAAAAGATTTGTATGTTGACAACTTCAAGCCTTTGAAGAAAGAAATTGAAGAAGATATCAGAAGATGGAAAGATCTCCCATGATCATGGTCAGTAGGATTCCTGACTTGTAAATAAGTCTGAGAATAGTCATACAAATTAAATATTTTTATTACTGAAAGTATGGGAAAGAATGATGACCATGAATTATCTTAGGATAATTGTAGTTTTAGAGTGAAGCTTTATTTTAACTCACCACCAAGAACAGGTTAGCACAAGGGATACTAACACTGTTGCAGAGAATAGAACATATCAGTACATTGGAGCTACAAAATGATTCACAGGTATTTCCTGGGCTTTGAGAGAGGGAAGGAAGCACAGTGTGTCTCTGATGGGAAAAGAGGTGGGCAGTGGTCTGGAGGGGATTGCAGAAGACAACACAGACAGGAAGTCTGATATTCTTTAGAGAGGAACAAAGCAGAGCTGGAAATCAGGTGGGAGAGAGGCAAATCCATTGACCACTGCAGTCGTGTCAAGGTCTTTTGGGTGAATCACTGATTTCAGTTTAAAGTTCTGTAAAATGGTGGTCAGGAACAGAAACACCTCCATGCGGGCCAGGCCTTCTCCTAGACAAATTCGTTTTCCTAGGAAAAAAAGTAAAGAGATTACTATGTCTTCTTCATAAAAGTGAGAGTCACTGTGCTTGTAACTGACACCAGAGATTATTAATGAATAGAATAGTGAGTTATTGAATGGGTGGTTAGACGGATAGCTGAGCTGAAGTAAAACTCATTAGGCAAATAGATAAAGGTGGGACAAATTTGTTTCCCAACTAACAAATAATCTTAGAAATACATTTTTCAAAAATACTTTTTATCCAGGAGTGGTTCTTCATACCTATATTCAGACCACCTGGGAGACTGAGAAAGAGAGATTCTGTGTTCATTATCAATCATAAAAGCAAGGAAGGGAGTTTCATATTCAAAAGCAGCATACACACTTCAGGTATGGAATCAACGTACATTACTCTCATCCCGCATGAGGAGGAGCAGAGTTTCTGGGGATCATGGCTAGGCATCCACATATACAATGTCTCCATCATCTCACAATGATCTTGAAGTTTCTGGCATTATGAACTGAGTAGAAATGCTTTGTTCTAAGAGTTCATGACCTTATTTTAATGACCTGTGGACTGTTCTTTTAATTCTCCATTACCTACACTCTTTGAGACAGCTAGGAAGTCATTTATTACAATATTACTTCATTTAAGCATTGATATACAAGGTTTGAGAGAGAATTGTTCAGACTTCTCTCCAATTGCTGAGAGACCTGGGAGTTTTTCTCATTGCCCTAGTTCAACTTCAATTTAACAAGTATTGTTCATTCATGTGCTTAACAAGTGCACTTGGGGCTCTTTTGTGATTTTCTGTATTTTGGAAACTTTTAACTGCATAGCTGAGCTTGAAGGTGAGTGACACAGCAAAAAGACATGAATTTAAATCATGATGATGTCTCCATTTCATGGTGAGTGAGTAAAGTTTAAATGAAGTTTTCTTTCTAGGAAGGTATCCTTGGTGTCTCCATAATGTATCTAAAGGAAGAACATAAATATGTTGCAGAAGTTTATATTTAGTTATGTGTACAATGGTTGTTTTGTGCACTGTTGAGTGAAGGGCTGCCTAGGCCTTGGTGCTCTGTATGGTCTAAAGGTGTTAACACTATGTAAAAGATGTTTGTTTCCTCATGATCTTCACATGCTACCAAAAGAACAACAAAGGAGCTTGTGTGTCACTAAAATTCCCTGAGATGATACACTCAGGTTCCACTTTTCAGAATGGTGCTTGGCACAATGGTGGTTCCCTCTGCTGAGGTCTGACAGAATTTGTAGCTATGAGAATTCCTCCTTGTCTTATTTGATGAGCCTACACAGTAGAATAACTACAACACCAATGGCTTATACTCTAGGTTTCTCAATTTTGAACAGTGGATAAAGAATCAAAATCCTCACTTTCATAGCCTGACAAGGATGAAGAATCAATGACAGTGCATGGACACTGAGAGTTGTGTTCCTGAGCATGCACAAATTTTGCAAGTCTAAGTCTACTGGTCATTTGGGAGCCAGTGTGTAATTCCCCAATCATCCTCATGTCACTGGAGCCATGGAATTGAGTTTCTATTACCTGTTGAAAAAGGCATGAAGTAGTCACTTTTCTTAAAGTTTCCATTCCCATCTAGAAAGTGGCCAGGGTCAAATGTCTGTGGGTTGGGGAATTCCTTGCTGTCATGCAGCACTGATGACAGTGATGGTATTACCGTTGTTCCCTGCAGTGACACAGAGAGGAACCAAGTTTCAGAAACATCATAGAGCTAAGCACATAAGGTAAATAACATAGTTCACCTTCTGCTCCATAATAGGGGTTAAGTACAAAGAAGAACAACAACATTTTAACATACAAAGCATGTGTGGAGCAGGAAGGAGTTTTAGGCCAGTCACAGTGATGTGGGAAAAGTGCTTTCCAATGACACTTAACTTGAGTACTTGCACTAAAACTTCTGAGACTCTGCTCCCTTTCCTTCAGATTGGACTCATGCTTCTCTTATCACTGGATGCTCTAGTTCATTGCCTCTGTCTCCATAGACCTCACATGCATCAAGTTCCAAATGTAATAATCTACTGAGTGTTTGAATGGACTGGAGACCAATCACTAAGCACAAGAAGGAAGATTTAGAAAGACAAACACCATTTCTGTTTTCTCATTTACATAATCTATATGTCTCTGTATTTATACACTAAAAAATGAAATAAAAGGATATGTGTCAAAGTAGAGGTGTGCTGTAATATATATATATATATATATATATATATATATATATATAAAATCTATCTGTATGAATGCACCAACACACGTATACAGAAATGCACATATGTATATGTGACAGAAAAGCAGGATGAGGAGTAATTATAGGAAAGGAAGAAAGCACTAGAAAGATGAGGAAAGGGAGAAAATAAAGTAAAACCAAATAAGATAAAGAGTAAGTTGTGATGGTGTTGATCTGGTTGCTAGGAATGTGCTCTTAAAGGCTTTTTCAGCCTGTCACACATATTAGAATGCAGCTTAACCAAATATGTTATATTTTAAGAACTAAAAAGAATATTATTGACATATATAAATAATTTAAAAATTAGTTGTAGCCTCAATAGGATTAAATATATTATATTCATAATCATTTTTATACATGTACTGTGACTTCTCTGCTACAACGGCAGAGTTTCTAAAGAGGCAGCACAATCTTCAAGGCTTAAAGGCCAATTGTGACAAAGATCGATGGTTTTTCTTACCCTATTAGTTCTGCTGAGATCAGTGGTTCCAATCTGATCAAAGAAATGACTTATCTTATTCATCAGAAAGTACAATGAGCCATGAACTCATGTTTAATTCTATACCAGGCACTTCATAAGGAAAGAGTGGCATTTCTTCCTTGACTAGACTCCGAAGAGACAGGACATATTACTAACCAGCCGCACAGAAAAGAATGGCTATAAGTTTAGCTAATGTAACACTTGCCTCAAGCTAGGCTCTAAAACCAAAGAAGCTATGGAGAAATAGGTCATATCTATCTTGTCCTTGGATCTATTTACTATTTATTTATGTATAAAAACATAAATATAAACAAGTTTATTTATATTAGCCATAGATCTCAATAGTAAAAAAAAAAAAAAAAAAAAAAAAAAAAAAAAAAAAAAAAGTCTTATCTCAGGAGCATCCTTTGACCAAACAGAGCAGACTGGAGTCTTAACCCATATACTAAGCCTGTTACCATAGTGCAAGACTCTTTGCCACCAGGAAAGATGGTTCCATTATTTTCACATGATTTTAGTAACTGGAACCTTAACCATTTTGCCCCCATAGAAAATGCAAGACAACCCAGGAGACAGCAATGAACCTTTTTCTGGAAGAATTAATCATTATAAAAACACTACATTTTTCATCTGTCCTATCTGGTACTCAATCAGAAGTTTTCCACTGCACTAAAAGTAGCACTAAGTGACCAAAGAAATTAAATAATTAGAAATAGAACCACATCAGGCAACATTTTTGTCTTAGTTTGAAGCAGACAGTTTGTTTTAGTATCAAAATGCTAACAAGTTTAAGGAAGAAAATATATGGACAGAAATCTCTTAACATAGAAGTAACGAAAAATGATGTGTGGCAGAAAAAGCATAATGTAAATATGTGCTCATAACATATAGTGATTCATAGAAGCATAAAAATGGTTGCAGAGAACAATTTTGAAAATAATGTACACACTTTGAGAAAAAAAATCAACTTGTAAAAAAAACTTTGTTCTTGGGTCATGATCACATATATTTGTCTCCAGAATAAACCATTAAATAAAATAAAACCTTAAATAAAATAGAATACTCATGGAAAGAATGACAGAAGCACTAGAAAAGTAAATAACAAGAACATGTTCACCATTCAGTAAAACTCTGAGAAGATTTTTACAGGTTACATAATCATAAAGAACCATGGCAGAGAAAATAAACATCACAAATATATGAATGAATAACATAAACTTATCGATGAATTGAAGAATTCGGATATCAATGTTTCCAACTTTTTGGAGACTTTTCCTCACAACGATAAAAATTCCGGAACATGTAGCAATACGCTACAATCTTTTACCGTCAATTTAGGGAGGGAGAAAGGAATTGCTTTTACAAGGGGCCTTCATACAGAAAGAGAGAAAGGTAGAAATCTTTACAGCCTCTTTTTAGGCTGTCCTAAGCTCAAATATCTCCAACTTTTGTTCTCACGCTAACTAATGACAGCAACCCAACCAACGAACCACCAACACCCACCCTGACTTTGAGGGCTTCAGACCTTTTATACCCTAAGCCAAAAGTTCCCATAAACAATCCCAAAGGCAAGCTGCAGGTGCCAGAACGACTGCACCTAACAAAATTATGGCCACCTGCATCAAGCATTCCAACTCCAACTCGTAAACAACTATACCACAGTTGGAGTGGGAACCTCTAGTGACTAATCAGTTAAAACAAAAGGCTTTTCTTAACATAAAAATTCCAAGTGTTCCTCTATAAGAACAGACTTGGGAAATTGAAAAAATGTTGGAACATCAACACAGAAATACCTAAGCTTTGCCAAACAGTATTTGAAAGGCAGAGCAACTGTGGAAGTGTCTCTAACAGATAAATCTGTGCCTGATGTAGAGCTGCTTTCTAATTATGAAGCAGCATAAGAACCTGCACACAGTGTCACTCAGAGGACTGGAACCACACTTTGAACCTGGGAGCATCAAGAGCACAGAGGCACAGCAGCGAAGAGACAAGCTTACCTTGGGGATGATGTAGTTCCTGAATTTAATGTCACAGGTCACTGCATGGGGCAGGCTGTTGGGAAGGAGGTCAATGAATCTCTGGACCTCATGAATCACGGCATCCGTGTAGGGCATGTGGCTCCTGTCCTGCATGCAGGGGCTGCGGTGTTTGCCAACCACACGATCAATCTCTTCCTGGACTTTAGCTGGTTGGTCACAGTGAGAAATGGGGCAATAGGAGAAAAGTGACATGTTTTTCACAGTTCAGAGGCACACACAGCATGGTGTAGGTGTTCCACGAGAATTATAAGTATCAATTTTATCATCAAGGGTAAAAGAACATATACATATATTTATACAGAAATGCTATTATGAACTAATATCAATATCCTCCTATATATGATAGACCAACATATATTTATTATTTACTAGCCATAACATAATTAATTAATTAATTAACATAAGTAATTAAAAGTACCAAATAAAACAGAATATAGTTAATCAATATATTTTAGACCTTGGTAAAGGATATTAGATGGCAGATACTAAATCTGAATCTAAATACAATATTCTTTTACCATTATATTCTAAAGTGTATTTATGAATATGTATGTTATATGTGTGCAATTTGAAAGATTCCTCCTTTGTGTTCCCCAAACCCAGTAATGGTCAAGTTCAACATCTTCATTTGCTTCTGAAATATATTTATATTTTTAAAATAGCTATTTCTTCTACGCCTATATATACACAATATTTATGATTTTCAGATACGCAAAATGAAATATTCAGTTCCATCTACATCATTTAGATGAATATAAACAAGTACATACTAAAAACACACACATAACCAATATACACTTGCCCCTTCCCCTCATTTCATTAAGAGTACTAAACTGGAACCTTAAAAACTGCAAAGCTTCCATACATCAAAGAATACTTACGTTAGGACAAAACAACAGACTACAAAATGAGAAAATATTTTTACCTACTGCACTTCTAGTAGAGGTCTAATATCCAAAATATATAAAGAATTCAAATAAACTAGATATCAAGAAACTAGATAACCCAGTTAATAAATGAGGTACAGATCTCAACAGAGTATTCTCAAAAGAAAAAAACTCAAATGGCAGAGAAACACATAAAGAAATGTTTGATATCTAGTCATAGGGATAAGACTACAGTAATGAAAATTACTTTAAGATTTCATCGTAAACATATCAGAATTGCCAAGATCAATTAAAAAGTGACAGCTCATGCTGGAGAGCAAGTGGAACAATGGGAATATTTATCCATTGCTGGTGGAAGTGACAACTTGTACAGTCACTATGGATATCAGTGTGATGTGTGGTGGTGTTTCTGAAAGGTGGGAATCAATCTACTTTAAGATCCAGCTATACTACTCTTCAGAATACACACAAAAGTTGCTTCATCCCACCACAGACACTTGTTCAACTATATTCATTGGCACTTTATTCATAATAGCTAGAAATTATAAACAAAGTAGATGCCCCTAAACAGAAGAACAGATAAAGAAAATTTGGTGCATTAACACAATGGAATATTGCTCAGCTGCTTTTAAAACTGAAGTCCCCAGGTGAAATGATGGATAAACAATATGTATATGTTATCCTTAGTAAGGTAATACAAACCCAGAAAGACAAGTATGGTATGCATTCACTTCTATGTTAAATCAATAATAATCATGCTACAATCAGTAAAAGCATAGAGTTTGAGTTTAAATTAATAGACTAGGGAGCACAGATAGGAAAGGAACATAAAATGGAGGGTTTAGAAGCATTGGGGTGATGGGGTGAAAATGAGACATCAAGTGTGGAGGGGAGGGGAGAAGAGGACAAGGGAAGGAATATGAGAAGGCAGCTAAAATTAATGGCCACTTCAGGGGTACTATGAAATCCCAATACAGTAGAATCTTCCAAATATATATGAAACATAATGAAGGTCATATAAATTAAATCACCAAATAATCGGGGAGATAGAGCACCAACAAGACATCTGTCTCCAAATGAAGCTTTCAGTTCTGGGATCAGGTTATATCTCATTGATTTGTTGGCCAAAGGATTCCCATGGAAAACTCCAAACAACCCAAGATGTTACCAAGACAATGGGTTCCTCTCCACAAACTGACAGCAAGGCCCCATTACTGAAGACAACGCCTATACAACTCATTGAACATAGAAAAGTCAAGTTGATGCCTACATAGGGCTTTCATCTCTATGCTCCAGTGTCTTTGGTTTCAAAAGAGAAACATAAAACCAAGGCAGCCACAAGCCCTTTGGTCTACAGTGGGGTCCTGCATACAAGATATGTTAGTGCAATGGTGCCACAAAGCTTGTGATAGTAACCAACTAATAACTGATTTGACTAAAGTCCCACTCCATGATCTCATTCTTGACATTGCTTGTGTAGCCAAGAACCAAAAATTAGATATTCCAAGGACCAGTGGAAAACAAAACACTACCATTATAAAAAATACAACAACAACAACAAAATAGCAATGAAATGACTCCTAAAGACATTCTGCTATACACTCATAGATCTGTTCCTGTTCAACCATCTTCAGATAAGTTTCCTCTTGCAGCAGATGGGAGCAAATACAGAGACTCTCATGAAAACATTATACAGAAAGTGAGATACCATGGAACATTTAACCCTAAATGGAATGCCTTCTTTAAAAACCTCCCGACAGGGCTCAAGGAATCCTGTGGAATAGGAGACAGACAGAATAAAAGAGCCAGAGCAGACGGGGGACACCAAGAAAACAAGGCCCTCTAAATCAACAAAATAAAAGCACATGCGAAAAAAGCACAGACACTGAGGCAGCATGTACAGGGCCTGCATAGGTCTGTACTAGGTTTTTTCATATGTATTATGGCTTCCAGTTTACTGCTTTTATGGAATTCATAGGTGTACAAATGAATGGGTCTCTTTCTTGTGCATTCCCTTGGGCTCCTTTTCTTTTATTGCTTTGTCCAATTCTGATGTGTTAGTTATTGTTGTATGTTATTATATTCTATCTTATTATATTTGATTTTATCATATTTTATATTATTATTATTATTCTTTAGAAGCCTGTTCATTTTCTAATGAGAAGCAGAAAGGAAGTACATCTGGTTGTGATGGGAGGTAGCGAGCAACAGGGAGGACTAGGAAAGGAAACTGTAATCATGATGCATTATGTGAGAAAAATTGATTTTCAACAAAAGGGAAAAAATTACCAGATTAGATTATAATACATTGTTATGGCAATGTTAATTGTTAGATTAATTGTAACTACATAAATATTACTCATTATCATGACAATTATGATGGCAATTTAATTACTTTTTGATAAATGGATACATTTTATTTGTTGGTAATTTCCCATTTCATGAGTTAGAATTATCCTGGGCATTAAAGATACTATGTATTCAGATTCTAGGAACATATACTCAGTTAATGGGCGTTTTAGACTACAGATTATGTCTCTTTCACCCCTCATTTGCTTTTTATAGCTGCAGCAGCCATCAGGTGAATATTGAATTGGGAGCTTCCCGGACCTGGTACCCAGAAACCTCCCTGATAAACTCACCCTCCTCGTGGGTTATTCAGACCTCTGGAACTTATGACTTCCTGTGACTTTACCTTAAATAATAGAATTTAAATTCCCATGGGTTTCATGAAGAAAGAGGAGAAGGGGTGAAATTTATGGCAGACGTCAAAGTCTCATCTGCATTTTAGTTTATAAACACATAATTCTGGTGGAGTCTCAATGAGAATAGTTTATGTGTGATTCAGGGAGCTCCCTGAAGGGATTCATGCTTCTATTCAGTCCTCGTGTTCTGAAACTCCATCAGGTTCTCTGTCTTGGGTGGAAGCTTTGATCCTATTCTGATGAATAGCTGGAGAATACTTTTATTAAGGTGGTAAAATAAGGAGCACTAATTTACTCCTTCAGTCTGGAGGAAAAGTCCCCGCTGCTCACATTCACAGAACAAGGCAGAACAGGGGCTCTGAGATGCAGAATTCAGGGACTTGAACAATGCTGGTTGCCCCTTTCGTTCTTATGCATTGCTCATTCCTTGTGAACCATCAACGTCCCAGGTAAAGAGCTTCTTAGACTTGATGTCTTTTAAGAATTCTATTTTCCTGAGAGTCAGTCATCTGACGAATGGGAGTAGGAAAGGAACTTCAGCCAGGCCAGCATCCAGTATACAACTTTGTTCTCTACTTAAACTCCTATTACTTTGGAACAGGGGTCTTCATGGGTCTGTAGACATAGATCCACAGCTTGTTTTTCCTTCTGCATGTGTGTTCATCTAACATTTATGTTTCAACATCATCTTTCCTGCTCTATGTTTTTCTCACTCCCCATACTATTGTGTTCCATTAATTTGGGGAAGCCCTCTTGGCTGTTTACTTTTATATCCTCCTATTCTAAAAATATTAATTTTGATTCACATTTATGCTTTTATTATATAATATTGGACACAGTATATTGGGTACCAGAGGGAAGGTGTGTTTCATATATGCTGAACCACTGGATCTGTTTTAAAATGCATTGTAAAAGAAAACTCTATTGGTACCATTGGAAAACATCATTGTTCAACAGAAGTTTAAGGAAATAAACTTCTGAAATGATAAATATTCCTTTACCTACATTTTCTATATCAAGTGAAAAAATGATTCTAGAGAATCTAAATATTTTGAATACTACTCAGAGTACACATTATCTCAGCGAGATTCTGTAAATTTTAGGTTTTCCATTTATGCTTCAGTGAGGTAAATTTTCTTTTCTCCACCCCAAAGTTGGATTCATCAAGGGCATCAGCAAGATTTTAGCTGATCTAAAGATCTGAGTTTTAAGAATGAAAAAGTAAGTATTCACAGACAATGTACGTTGGAGGTGCCTGCCGCAGCTTACCTCCCTGAGAACCCTGACACTGACCAGCACTTGATGGCTTTTCCCACAGCCACAGTCTGTTTCTCTCAGCCATGCTGTTCATCTCAGTCAGTGAGTAACACAGAAGATAGAAACTGAGAGTTCTCTAAAAATAACAACACAGAGAACACGAACAACATCTTCCCATTGTCTTGCAGAAACGCTGTGGGTCACCACCTGTATCCTCACCTGTGACATGTGGGTGCTTCAACAGGAGCAGGAGAGCATATCTCAGCGTTGTGCTTGTTGTCTCTGTCCCGGCACCAACCAGATCATTCAGAGTGATAATCAGATTTTCAAGTGTATATTCAGATTGTTGATTGTGGCTTGCCTAAGAATAAATTTTGCAATTATCTGATGAATTGTTTACCAACACATCCGAATACAATGACTCTACAGTTTTACACAAGTTTATATAGTTGATATGAAACTGTAATTTAAGTTGAAACTCTATTGCTTCCATTCCAAATGGTTATTCTATCTGTACAGAAGTTTATTGAGATGTATAGACGTTGATCTAGTAAATTTTGGCATTATTTTTTATTTATTTGCAAGTTATTTTATAATAAACTTTGTAAAAGTTTGTTAACATTTATATTATTGCTAGCACAGACCATGCAATGTAGTGTAGAGGAGAAATTACCACATCCTTTCAGAGAATATGGCAGTTTTCTAATTTTCGATTTCACCCTAATCTGTTTCTGCCCTAACTCTTGGATTATTATGATTATCTGCATGCAAATATGTGCAATTTTGTACTTTTGGATCGTAAAGGAATGTTAATGAAACCTTATCTTTTTCATTATCTATTTTTCCCTGTCAAAACCATATGAAGAAGAATGTGTGGTAGCTCTGATCTTGGGATATGCAGATTCATCTTTTTTCCATATGCTGATATTGTTTGGATATAGGCTCAGAAGTAGAGTTCAAGGGTCTTCTGATATATTTACTTATCTTCAAGAGTAACCCTGATATTGTTTCCCACAGATTGCAATAATAGACACTGCCATCAACATTGAATTAGTGTCCATCTCATAGTGCTATCACCAGTAGTTTTTGTCTTTGAAAGAGTGCAATGATTACTATGGAAGCATTAAATCTCACTGTGGTATTATTTGTGCTTTCCTGGAAGAAAATGGCATTGGACATTTGAATTTCTTCTTGAAGGATAATGTCTAAAACCTATGTAATAACTTTAAAAGAGGAATAACAAAAATATTTTAAAGTGGTACCATGTAAAATGCTTAAGGATTACAGCACATTATTAGAACAAAACAAAGTCATGTGGTCATTCCAATTGACAAAGAAATACGTTGATAAGTGTTAGTATGAACTTCCATGGTATAAATACTTAGAAAGTATGACTACATGAGAATGTATATTCCATGACAAATAACATCTAGAAAAATTACAAACATAATGTATACTGTGTTATAGAAGACCAAAATTATATTCAAAATTTACTATGGAAATAAAACTTAAGATCATGTAATTTTCACTTAGTTCACATAATACCAGAAATCTCAGTCTGAAAAATTAAGCAAATAAATGAAACAAGGTAATCTAAATTAGAAAGAATAAAAGACAACAGTATTTATGAAGAAATGTGACTCAATATGTAGAAAGCCTTATCTAATCTGGGGGAAAAATAAATCAGAGTTAATAAAAGATTGCAGAACAATTTCAGAATAAAAAATATCCAGTTGTGACTCTATATAGCAGAAAGTAATAATCTGAAATGAAATCAGGGAAATAGTCACATAATAGCTGCAAAAGGATAAAAGACCTAAGAATTCAATCAAAGACATGAAGGATGTACACACTTAAAAACACTGCTAGTAACTAGAAGCAAAAATTATCCAAATAGGTGAAAAATTATCTTGTGTCCAAGTATTGGAAGACATAATAGTGGTAAAATGGCAATGACAGTCATCAGAATAATCTAATGAATCACATTCATATGCACTTAAATTCTAATGAAAAAGGAAATGCTCAAATTCAAGTGCAACTGTGAAGAAGGTCTGAACCCCCAAACTTCAAAAACAAAACTAATCAGAAGAGGTGGGAAAAGACATCCATGCTTATTAAAGGATAACTCCACCAAGAGGATATTATAATTCTGAATGTTTATGCACCAAGCACATGGTACCCAGTTTCATATGACAAACATTAAAATCTCAGACTGACCCCTAGCATAGTGAAAGCGATGACTTAAATTCTCCAGTTCTGTCTATAGACAGGTCATCCAGGCAAAAACTAAAGAGAGAATCTATGGAGCTAAATGACTTCATAAATCAAATGGACCTAACAGACAGCTACAGAACCTTCCATTCAAGCACAAAAGAATTGATCTTTTTTTCAAAAGTCCATAATACTTTCTCCAGAATCAACAATACATTATATACACAAAACAAATCTCAGTGAACTTAAGAAAATTGAAATTATGCCCTGTATATTATCTGACCATGGAAAGATAAAGATAGACATTAATAGCAATACAAATGACAGAAAGGACAGAAACTCATGAAAATTAAACAACGCACTAGTGAATGAAAACTGGGTGAAACAAAAAATCAAGAAGGAAACTAAAACATTCTCAAACATGAATGAAAATTAAAACATATGAAAATCTCTGAGACACAATGAAGGAAACCCTATGAAGATTTCACATAACATAATGTGAAATCTTTTGGTGTAGCACTAAGATCTACACCAAAAAATTGAAGAACGCATAGTAATTTAATAGTGCATGTGAAGGGATTAGAAAACAAGAAAAAGCTCCTAAAATATTAGACAGGAGGTGGTAATAGAAGTCAGGGCTCAAAATAAGGAAATGGAAACAAAACAAAATACTAAGAATCATTAAAGCAAATTGTAGGAACTTTGTAAATGTTAACAAGACTGGCAAACCTTTAGTCAAAATAACCAAAAAAGAGAAAAGGCTCAAACTAATAAAATCAGAGATAAAAGGGGTGAGGTGAGGAGAAAAGTTAAAAGAGGGGAAATGAGGGCCTTTAACACTAAAGGCCCTTTGAAAAAACTTCTGGGAAACTACTATGTAGAAACCTCAATAGTATATATAAATATACATATCATACGTATGTCCCAGTATCAGAAACATAATACTTTTTTTGAGTTATTGGCCAATGAAGTCACATAAAATAACAAACATTACAGGTTATTGCCAATATTCTTGGTTACTCTCTAGAACTTGATGGTAAAACCCTATTCCGATGACATCATATATTTGAGTCACAGAACATGAAGAAATCAAGCTGCTACTCACCTGGAAGCTTCATTCCTATTGACTAGTATTTGTGGTACTGGAACATGCTATGTTCTGGGGGAGAAAAGTAATCCTCGGTCTAACCAGCTAAGGGCCTGCAAGTGACATCAATGACTGGCCTACTGCGAAGACATGCCTGCTTGTGCCATCGTTGCACTAATGTCATGGAAGTAAACATCCCACATTCTGGCTGAATCTAAGGTCCACTTTGTGAGATGGGATTCATACCTGCCACTGTCAAAGGGGCTAAGAACCAGTGGACAATTCTGTTAATCTAATGGACTAATGAACATACTGTTAAAATGACTCCTAATGACTTATTACTATACCCAAAGATCAGAACATCTCTTACTCTTCATTGGAGCAGCTTCTCTTTGCAGACAGCAATTAATACAGAGACACTCAACTGGTCAATGTGCAGAAAATAAAGCACTGTGACCTGCTCACACCTCAATCATATCACACCCCTCTCCAAGACTTAAGGATCTTTGTTGAAAGGGGGCAGAAATATTGTGAGAGACATCAGTGACCAATAATGTCAAGAAAGCAATGTTTTCTGGACACCATAGGACAGATGAAAAAATGAAATCACAGAGTTAGTGACAGCATTCACAGACGCTATTTAGGCCTTACCAGATAAAAAACCAGTAAAACGTGGCAAAACTAAATGTGAAATCCCACCACTAATGCAGGACCATTTGCTGACTTTGGGGGAAAAGAGAGTTAGACCCATGATAAACTGATTACATGTTATGGCAAACTTCACTTCTGAGACTGGATAGACAACACAAACTGGACTCAGTGGGGAAAAGAGATAAAAAAGAAATCTCAAAGTGTGGTAGGAAGGGATGAGAAGACGGATAGGAAGGTAAAGAAAGTTGGGAGTTGAGTGAGCGAATATATTCAAATTACATCACGTGTACTTCTCAAAGAATTAATAAATTAGTGCAAAACATAAAATAAATATATGAAAGATGAAACAATTGTTAGGAATATTACTACAGAGCAACAGTAAAGAAGGCAGTGAAGTGCTGACTCAAATCAACACCAGTATCAATAGAACGTTGCTATACAGGAGTTTAGCTAAACAAACATGGCCAAGATTTTTACAGGAGTTCCAAGACTGCTCAGTCTAAAGGCAGAGTCTTCAACAAGTGATGGCAGAACAGCAGGATAACTACGTGAAATGGAAGACTCTGGAAAAGTAAGAGGGATAAGCCTCAGTCCTTACGATCTGAACTCAGATTTAAGAACAAGGTATCAATAAAAAAGGAAAAGAAAAAGATGAACCGGACTTCACCCATGACAAAATATTAATGTATTCAGAACATAATTAAGAATGTGAAAATGATAATCTACAAGATGTCATTTATATGGAAAGGTTAGTGACTAGATGTGTACGCAATTCCCGGAGCTCCACAATCAAAACAGCAAGCAATCCTATTTAAAAATGGGCAAATGATTTGAATAAAAATTCTCTGAAGACACACAAAGGCAAAACAGTACATGAAAAGATGTCAGTTTACAGTTTGTTAAGAACATACCTGTCAAATCTGCTCTGAGGTACCACCTCATACTCACTAAGTTGATGTTAATAATGAAGTTTGAAAATTACAACTTTTGCTTCTATTTTGAGACAGTGTGTTAATTTAAAATATTTAGCAGTTTCTCAAAAAAAAAAAAGAAAAGAAAAGAAAAAGGAAGAAAGAAAGGTATTAATTACTATTTGACTCAGAAATGTAGTCCTGGAAATATTCCAGAAGAAATGAACATAAGCTATGAAGAGACACTTTCAGAGATGTGCATAGATATAGTTTAGAGGAGGCAAAGGTAGAAATTGTTGGGGCCCAGGTTTCCCAGGCTATGAAACGCTTTAGCTTGACAAGGTTCCTGAAGCGAATTCACTGCCGGGAACTGGAACTCCCTAACTGCCTTGCTCCTTTTTTGTCTTCACTGTACGGTGGCATATGTTCTCTCATCAATAATAAGATCTGTATAAGCCAATAGTAATAGCAAAATCAATCCCTGAGCTGGCTACTGTGGGCTGGAATGGAACACAGCCATGCTATCCAAAAGTAAATTGCAATAAAGCAACCCAGGTTCATTGCAAAGATTTAAGAAATATAAAACCCAGAAAATTCCCCTAAGTTAGTAGTTATTAGCAGCTTCTCCCCACCACTCAGCAGGGATTCTTTCTTCCCCAGATTACCCAGGCACCATTGCGTGCCTGGCGGCTACCCCCACACCTGACCGACGAGGTTGAGGAACCAATCAAAATAGCCCAAGACCAGGGCTCTGGGGGACCCCAATAAAAGCCCTGGACGGGGGTCGCTCTCTCTCTTGCCCTCTCGCCTCTTGCCCACATCTCCTGCCCGTGCGCAGCGGCCGCCCCAAGCCGCCGCTGCGCCAAGTTCATTTAATAAAAAGGCCTCGTGCGGTTTTAACAGCCACCAAGACTGTCTCGTGTTTCTTTGGGGTTTACCCATCCTTCGTGGAAGAAAGAACCCCCATTTTCGCGGGGGCCAGAGCTGGACCGCCAGGACCTCCGCAAGAAATAACACAAATATGCATCAATGAGGAATGAGTACATTGTGGTAGTCATGCATATGAAATGAAGTTTGCTTCAAAAAAAGGGACGTACTAAAAGCAGATGAACTTAAATGAGTGGTTGGGACTTTATGCAAGGGTAAGAAGACAGAAAGTGAAAGCCACATATACTCAGTCAGTTTAGATGACCCATTCATCATAGGCAAATTGATATGTACAGAAATCACACTAACAGCTATTAAAGATGGTGTGAAGGGAAAGAGATATCAGCAGTGGGTGTAGTGTGCTTTTTCATAGTGATGGAATGCTTTCTGTAGTAGTTAGCCACTGTGTGGGCTCAGCAAGGAAGAGACAAAGCACTTTCATAGCTGGAACTCCTGCCAGACTTCAACAGACGGAACCACTGTCCTGGCCAGTACCTAAGTAGACAGTGGAATGAACCCCGAGCATCTGAGCTCAGGTGTTTTTATTCGTTTAGAACTCCTCAGGTGCAGATCATAAGCAATCAAACACACCCCACAGAAACCCAACACCTGCAGAAAATAAAAAATGCCGAAGCCCATGAATCCCTTTTTCCAACAGTGCACAAAAACAATTCTTTTAAATATGACTAAAAATAAACTTCCACAACAGCTTTCAAACTGGAGGAAGCTTTTAGTTGCAGAGTTTTGTAAGCTGATCAAGTACCTCCACAATATAAGTGAAGCATGGTTTCTGCCCTGAGACACCACTCGACACTCTCTGAACTAACTTCATGAACTATATCTTACCAAAAATACAAATTTAAAAGGCACAGACTAGACAAAATGCTCTGTGAAAACAAAGCAGCCAAAGAAGAGTACTCAGACTCCTAGATTTTAAGTATTGCTACAGAGTTCCAGCGATGAAAATCTCAGGGCAATGGACTGCTATTCAAGAATAAACTTAGATGAGCGGAGCAGAACCTGTGCCCACAACCAAACCCAAACACTTACAGTCACTTGATTTTTACTGAGTGCCAAGGAAATTCAATGGAAAATTGTCGTTTAGATAAACTAAGCACTACAATGCAGTTAGCGCTGACAGGGTACCCAGGAGACACCATTAACCTCTTTTGGTGAAAATTAACTTGAAGTTATATTCAAAGCCTCACTCTTCAATACATCTTCTCTTTCCCACCACAGACCTCTCCATACACTACACTGTTGGTCTGAAATTAAATCCTATATCTATTAAAATATTAAAATAAACAATATGGCCAGGTCAATTTTAATCCACTAGGCATGCAGGAAAAATTGCTGGCTCCCACTCTTTCTCCATTCTGCCACATTCTATGTGCATCCATTGTGCCGATGTTCATACTGTCATAATAATTAGGGTTTTTTTTCTTGACTGGAACTTTTTCTCATCTTACCTGCCCTTTGGGTTGTTTTTCTCCTTAAAACACTTTTTAAAGAACAGAAACCATGTGCTCCAGTTAGTGAATTTCCTTTATGTTACCAGTGTGGCACATTTCAACACGTAATAAATATGAAAACTGTTGGGTTTTTTTTTTTCAAACATTTCAGTGTTCAACAAACCACAAAATGCTTCAAAAATAAAAGAAATCTATGTTAACATTTTACCTGTTTTTGTTTAATCAGGTAATAATCAATAAAGTCCCGAGGGTTTGTAACAGTCAGTGATTCCTGATGTTCCTTTATTTTCTCCGAAAGGTACGCTTTCAAATACTCAATATTTTTTATTATTTTGTTATGACTTCCTGGACAATAGTCAGCAAGCACCGGGAAATTATTACATACCTACAAAAAAAATCAGACCAAGAATTTTTTTGTTAAAATGCATTTTTTTTATTTTAGTCATAAATTTGTGTGGGGTGGGGGGTAATGTGTGTGTGTGTATATGTGTGTGCGCATGTACATGTGTTTATGTGTCACATATGTGTGGGTTCATTTGGAGGTCAAAGGAGTCAGATCCCCTGAATCTAATCATTGTGAGACCCCTAAAATGGATGTTGGGAATTGGACTCAGGTCCTCTGGAAGATCAACAAACACTCATAACCACTGATCCATCTCACTAACATTGACCAAAACCTTTTTAAATGAACAGATATGAAGAACTACACATATTTTAAATATATGACAAGACCACTGTAGATTTACAGCGTCAGATATGACTGAAAAATGGTGTCCAACACAAGGAAGAGGTGTTTTATTTCATGCATGCACTAATTCTCTCTGATAGTAGAGAACTTGGGGGAGAATTTCCCTCCCAGATTAACAAAGATCATAATCAGATTTCCACATGCATGAATCTTATTTAGTATGAAGCATATTTATGATAATTCATTGATGACTTGTTCCATTTCTTCCCTATAAGTCTGGAATGTGGTATAATGTAAATTATTGTCGTTCACAGTTTTTAGATTATCGCAGAAGTGAAGAGAGTTGGGTGACTTGATTTACAGCAAAAAGGTAGTATGTGAATATATTAAGTCCTGTAAACCAACCTCTGACATGAAATGAATATTCAGAAGTAGGTGGGGTTCAATTTGAATGTGATTGTACATCGCAGCCCTTAGGGGTTTCTCTATGATCCCACAGTCACTCTTTATGCAGAATGCAGGAGATGACAGTTCAACCTAGGGCAAATCTGTGAGAACGTGTGTGGACTACACACCATGAAACCATCCACCTTGTTATTTGTCACCATGTCAACTTGAATCCCAGCTGACACATCAAACCACTGAAACTAATCAGTGTTTCCTGCCAGTTTTCATTGCCACTAATATTTTTCTCCTTAAATGAAATATTCTTTCTACATTGAGATAACCCTGCCTCATAATATGATGAAGATGTATTTAATAGTTGAAAAGGGGAAAAAGACTTTGCCTAGGAGAATGTTCTGTGACTGACAGGTCACCCTTTTAGACATGAATGCAGTACTTTATACAGTTCTGTAGACATCAATGGGAAAATCGATGATAAAGAGAGCAAGCTTGAGCCAACCCAACATTTACCCTTCAGTTTTCCAATTTGTATAGCAAGTGGTTTAGACCTCCCATCTAGATACTTGTCTCATAATATGTTTTCAGAACCATGGCATTGAGTCACCTCAGTGCTTGGTGCATATTATTTGGCCTGTGAGAAATAAAGACCATGTGTTCTCAGAAGAAAAGGATCTCGGGCTCACCTGCAACCAGGGGCTGCTCAGAAGCCTGACACTCTCATTTATTTTGTCCATCAAGTTAAGAAAATTCTGATCTTTATAATCAAAACGATTCTGGAAAATAATGGAGCAGATGACATTGCAGGGAGCACAGCTCAAGAGGAAGGTGGGATTGCTGGGTGAGCCTGGAGTTGGAAACAATTGTAAAATGCTGTTAGTATATACCAGGAAAACATTTGGCATTGTTAACAAGTAAAAATTCTTTATAAATTGTAAACAAAATCTCACTCTACAATTTTGCTAACAGCTAAGCATTCATTATATATAGGATCAAAATATTACTTTGATCTTAAAGTGGCCTCAACCTCACTTGTTAAATAAGAACAGATCATACTGTCACACCAGGCTTCACACTTTTAACTCTCTGCTACTCTGAAAGAAAACAAAAGATTTTATAAACCTAAAATTTCTAGAATTCAGAGCAGAATTTTTTCTTATTGCAATGAGCATATACCATATTATACTTGGGTGGAAATAGAAGAGTGTACACCTGGAAGTTCTGTATGCACAATGAGTAAACAGAAGAAGCAAGTACTGATCCAAGGAAGAAGATAATGGCAGCACTGAAGGTTATTCATGTATTAGATGAACAAATGTGAGAAGGAGAATTTCTCCTCATTACAGGAGAAAAATGTGTAACTTCCAGAACAGCACTGTCCTATGGTTTGTTTGCATTAGTAAATAAAATGAAAACTTTTATTTTAGAGTTAAATTGCACGAGGGAGAACAAAATGAAAGAAATGATAGAGACTTCCCTTTTCTCATTTCATCATTTAAAACAGTGTTTTCTTTCTCAATAGGAAGTAAATGCAGTATTTGAATCTTGGATTTAAAAAAGTCAGAACTAGAGAGATGGTTCTGCATTCATAGAACTGGTTGCTGTTGTAGAGGACCAAAGTTCAGTTCAAGCACCCTCCTGGTGGCTCATAATTATCTGTAACTCCAATTTCAAGGGAATCTGACACCCTTTTCTGAATTCTGTGGGCACCTGGCACAAGAGCGGTGCACACATGCATGTGCAGACAAACATTTATAGGCATAAAGTAAACATAAACAAATCGTTTTAATTGTAACAAAGAAACCTGGAGGAGAAGGGAATAAGAATGACAGGAGTGGGTGGCCAGAAAGGTAGGTGAACACGTTCAAAGCACGTGGTACACTAGCGTGAAATGCCTTTATGAAACCCCTTACTATATACAGTATTAGCAACAATAATACCTATTGGATTAAAGAAGTGAGCAATGATTGTGCTTAAACAAAGTCTACATAGCATATATGAGCAAAACTGACTAATTGTACATTTATAAACATTTTCCAAAATCATCATTATCAAATTACTCTGCTGTAATAATGTTTAAAATTTGTGTGTATGGTCTTACAACTTAAAAATCATGAAGACATTTCTTATTAAGATTTATTTCTTGTGTGTGTGCATACACAATGGGTGTGTGTGTGTGTGTGTGTATGTGTGTGTGTATGTGAATACCTGGGGAGGCCAGATGAACATGTTGGATCTCCTGGAGCTGCCTGATGTGGGTGCTGGGATTCCATCACAGCCCTTCTAAAAGTGTATTTTCTCAAGTGATAAGCCATCTCTCCAGTTATCAGGGAAGTTTCTTTTGATATCTTTTCTATAATGAAGTTGCTATGATCAAATAATCAATACAAATCAAGGGGGTCTGAATTTAAATCTGTAGACCCTGCATAAGAGTCACTTGATTGAATGTGCAATGGTGGCGCACACCTTTAATCCCAGCACTCAGGAGGCAGAGGCAGGTGGATCTGTGTGAGTTTCAAGGCCAGCCTGATCTACAGAGTGAGTTCCATGACAGCCAGAGTTACAACAGAGAAACCCCTGTCTCAAAAACAAGAGAGAAAGAGAGAGGGAGGGGGGAATTAATGTAATGATATTATGAATAAACATCTGAAGAAAGGAAATTCCTTGAAATTGCTGCAACTGTACCAGGCTTTAAAAAATAATTACATTGTATGCTATTATGAAATCATTTATTTTAGAAAATAATAATAATAATAAGTGAAGGGTAAACCTTTGAGATTTTCCTTGTATCATACCATTCACAGGTTAAATTTAATTTTTAATCTTTCTTTTCACTTTATTTTGAAGAAAGAAAGTCTTTAAAAATCAAAAAGCTAGTCAGATTCTTTCTGGAGAGGAACTTCATGAATAACTAGCATTCACAGTGAAGCAAAAGAAAGTCATTCATTGTCTACACACACACACACACACACACACACACACACACACACACGCACACATGCACATCAGTGAACTTGTGCAGAAGTGACATACAGAACTAAAAACAGAGGCAGAAACGTTATCGAAAACAGTTCATGTTTAATTAAAGAAATAATTTACGAAGTATTTTCATTGCTTTCTTCCTGTGCCTTTCGCAGACTTATGCTGTCACATGTGTTTTACTAGAACATAAGTCAAAATGCTAAGTGTCGTGTAAGAAGAGCTAATGAAGTAGATTATATTTATTGATTTATATGTGTTGAATCATTCCTGAAACTCTGGGATAAATTCAACTAGATCACGGTGGATAATCTATCTGATGCATTAATATATCTGGTTACACGTATTTTACTGAAAATAAATTTGTCCATATTCATCAGAGACATTAGCCTATAATTTCTTTTCGTTCTTTCTTTCATTAGTCTATAATTTTATTTATTTACTTATTTATTTCTCTATTTATTTCAGTCTTTGGCTAGTTTTGGTATCAAGGTAATACTGGTTTTGTATAAAGATTTTGGAAATGTTTCTTCATTTTCTATTTTACTGAATAATTTTAGGAGTATTGGTGTTAGTTCTTTTATGAAGACCTGGTAGAATTCTGCACTGAATCCACCTGGTACTGGCCTATTATCATTGAGAGATTTTTTTAAATTGTGACTTCTATCTCATCAGATGTTATGCATGTATTTGGATTATTTATTTCATTTTGATTTGGTTTGGGAAGCCATATATTTCTTGACATGTATCCATTTCCTCGAGAATTCCCAGCTTAGTGTGGTGTAGCTGTCTAAAGTGTGTCCTTATGATTATCTGAATTTCCTCAGTATCTGTTGTGACACCTTCAGTTTTAGTAATTTGGTCCATCTCTCTCTTAGTTAATTTTGATGAACGTTTTTCAATCTTGTTAGTCTTTTCAAAGAGCCAACTCTTCCTTTCTTTGGTGCTCTGAATATTGTTTGTTTGTTTTTATTTCATTAGTTCATTTCAGTCTTGATTTTGTTTATCTCTGCCTGTTTTCCTTTGTTGTTGCTGTTGTTTTGTACTTTGTTTTTGGTTTTGGTTTTTTTGAGACAGGGTACCTGTAGGAAGTCCTGGTTATCCTGGAATTCACTCTGTATACCAGACAAGCCTCAAACTCACAGAGATCTACCTGTGTCTGACTCCCAAGCGCTGGGATAAAAAGCATATACTACCACACCCAGGCTTCTTCCTGTCTACTTTTTATAGTATTACTCATTCTTTTCTTTTTTTAAGGTTTTCATGTGTATCGTTAATTTATTAATTTTAGATTTCTCAATTTTTTTCATATATGCTAGCTTCCATAGTGCTAGAAGGTGCCATGTGAGCTACCAGAAAAAAATATGATTAATATCGCCCAGCTGTAAACTCTGCAAGTTACAATCACAACTTTCATGGCAGGCTACATCAACTAATGCCAAAGTAATATGAACATCTTAGGAGTTACAAGCAACTTTCATTTGGAATTTAAGGCCTGTTCCATGAAATAAATCCAGTATTTGTCACCACTATCAGTCCAAGACACTGTGGCTAGACATATAATAGGCCCTGGGGGAGAATCTATTACTACCACTCTGGTAAATGGGCATAGTATTAAGCAACTTTGAATAATTTATCGTTCTATTTATTGCTTACTGCACATTTCAACCCCTATCAGAGAAACTCCTATTTGCAGTAGATGATGATTAGCACAGAGACCCACAGAGACTCTGTACTTAATGTGTAGAGAAAATAAAGACTGTGATATGCACATCCCTAAAAGGGACATCCATATCTCACTGCTTCTTCCAAAGGCTTAGGGTTCATTATGGAAGAAGGAGCAGAAAAGGTCTATGAACCAGAGGCTGTGGATGACTACAGGGAAGCAGAAGTGGGGGAGCGACACATATGAATTATCAGCAATTGTGACAACAGTCACAAGACACATACAAGCTTAAGCCACAAAAAAAAATCCTACTATGGAGAGCGGAGGTGGGTATAAAGTCCCATTGAAAGTCAAGATGCTACTGGCACTTCTTAGATCCTGAGAAAAGGTGAATTGGTTTTCTTTAAGAGAGTATCCACTACTAAGTCAACCATATTCCAGAAGAAAGCCAGACAACAAGACATTTCTCAACCATCATCAGAGAAACTTCTGTTTGCAGTATATGCTGACCAACACACAGGCTACAAAAGGCTAAGATGCAGAGAATGAGAGACTGTGATCTGTTCAGCCCTAAATATAACTTATGTAGCACATCCCTTCCTTGAAAGACTCAGAGATCATTAAAGAAGAGAGGGCAGAAAAAGTGTAAGAGCTAGTGGATGACTACTGAGAAACAGTGTGTCACAGGCACAGCAGGGCAACTGTACATATGAACTCACAGGAAAAGGGATAGTATCCATGAGACCAGTGTAAGACAAAACCAGACAAAACATCCTAGAATGGAGATGCGAGTTGGACATGATATTCCATGTAGAAGAGGAGTCATTGGCGATTATTAGCTTCTAGAAGAGAAAGGGTCAATTTTCTTTAAATGGGTAACCCCTAATAAGTTGACCGTGCTTTGGTGGAAAGCTGAATATACAAGAATATTTGAACAGCACAAATTGCCTTCTGGGAGAAGAATTACAAATAGTTGGTTATGAAGGAAAAGTGGGAAGATGTGGGAAGAATTAGGGGAGGAAGGCTGACTATGAGCAAAACCCAGCCAAATTCCTGGGGCTAGTGAAGAGATAGATGGGCCTTAGAAAATAATCTACTACCAACAGTTTTCTAGACAAGCATATTTCTTTACTACACTGTAAATCTTATCCTTACATGCACAGGTAAATGTAGCTACCACCCCTTATTAAAGCAGTCTCTTTTTAAAGCATGAAGACCACCACAGAGAGCTACAATTGGATACAAGACAGATACCAATTGATTATGAGATCCTAGCCTCAACAGATACATCTGTATCACAACTCATACACCTATGGCTCAGGGAATATCACAGAAGATGAGGCTAAAAGATTGTAAGAAAAGAACATCAAGAAGTCTACTGGGAAATGGCCTCTCCTAGAAATGTTTGCAAAACAAGACTGGAAAATGGCAAAATCAGTAGATGTGCTAATGTGGAAAGGGGAAAATTTCAGAGTCCTCCTACCCCTAGACAAGGAACTACAAACAACTAATGACAGCTTGGGTAAGCAGAATTATCCTCTCCAAGTATGAGCCAACTTATTGGTTGTCCAAGTTCAGAGTGGTCAGCCCTGAAATAATATATGCCATAGCTAACAAGAAAGACATACTCAAGAAGTTGTGTGTGTGTGTGTGTGTGTGTGTGTGTGTGTGTGTGTGTGTGTGTGTGTGTGTATAAATGGTAATCAAATAAAAAGAGGATATCAGTTTGAGAGTGGGAGAGGCATGGGAAGTAGATAGGAGGACAGCTGGGAGGGGATTCAGGGAGTAGGGGAGAAATTATATAATTCTATCTCAATGACAATATTTTTAAAACATATTTTTAAAGCAAGTACAAAATTCTGGAATCACCAATAAAAAATTTCTTTAAAAATCGTATATATATATATATATATACATATATATATATATATATATATATATATATATATGTATAAGATTTTGTGGACATTAAATAAAGAGAGGACACAAAGGCTGGGGAGGTAGAAAAATGGAGATATAACTGGGATGAGTTGGTGGATGATCATGATCAAAATACATCGTACATGATTCTCAAAATAGTGGTAATTTTTTTAAATAAATAACAAAACAATTTTCCATCAACAATTAATGGAAATTCAACATACTCAGCTAAGAAAAGAAATGAAAACCATAAGTCATATAATTGTTACCCAGCACTATAAACATAGGTCTGGGAGAATTCCTGCCACACTCAGTGAATTTAGGTAAGCCTATGTAGTTCAAGAACATGAAAATGGATATACTCTGGTTTGGGCTCTGCCATCATTACCTACAGCATTTATTCCCTGTAAAATAATCCACAATAAGGAAACTTCATTTGTGTTCATGGAAAGGCATAGTTCTGCAACTCAAGAGAAAACTAACATGAAACCTATATTCACAGTTTCTGATTAAAAACAAAGAAAAAGTTTTAGATAGAATATGATCAACATGACATACACACATACCTAGACTAAGATGCAACTGTATACACCTGCACTTACCATTGGTTTTCCTCAGTTCCTCCACAAGGCACTGTGCTTCCTCTTTAACACGGTCCTCAATGGTCCTTTTTCCCATGCCCAAATTCCGCAGGGTCATGAGTGAGAAGCGCCTTATGTCTTTCCATCTCTTTCCATTGCTAAAAGCAATGCCTAAAGAAAATGGAAAGACACTAGAAATTACATGAGAGATCTCACAGGTGGAAACCATAGAAAGGTCCAACCTGAGCCTAAGGTGGAAGCCCAGCCCTATCTTTCAGTCTTCTCTCTTACTGTAAATTTTGTGCAGAGCACACACTTACCAAAGCCTTTATTAATTTTTTCAACCAATGGAAAGTGTCCTCTTCCAGCAAACTCCTCCCCATGGTCAATCAGAGCTTCCTTCACTGCCTCGTATCCATGCAACACCACAGTGGGCTTTCTGCCCAAATACAGAGTGAACACAGGGCCATAGGCTTTTGAGAACTGGAAATAGGAAAGAAGGTGCAAATATTATCAAAAATAAATAAAAATACACCATCATCTCCATAGTGTCAAACTCATTCATGCTGCTATTATCACTGTATTCTAATGATCTTCTTATTCAAGCAAAATGAACTTCAAATGGTTTGGAAGTCTATGTATATCACATTATGGTGATTGTCTGATATTGGTTCCCTACAGTGAACCACATAATTAATGGCTCAGGGCTCAGGCAGTTGTTGCACAAGATTGCAATGAATTGTCACATCAAAACATTCAGCAGGAATGTTTACTATGTTTCATAAAGTAGGTAATTGAGGATAGAGTTCATTTCTTGGGTCCTATTTGTAATGAAAAATTCAACATCAGTATTACTCATTAATTACTTAATGCCTAAGAAATTTATCATTATTCTTTCATATCCATTTATCTATACACAGACAACTAGATTGGTTCCAATTATTTGCTCTAATGAATAAGGGAACCATGAACATGAGGTGGCAACTCTTTCTGTGGTGGGGCTTGGAATACAGTGGGTCTATTTTTAATTTTCCTGATAAATCTCCAAAATTATTTCCACAATGGCTATTAATTTGCATGCCTAATAGTAAGCACAGGTTTCTCTGACTCTATATCCTGTCTAGTATTTGTTGTTAGGTTTGTTGATGATAGCTACTCTGACTCTCAAGATAGTTTTAAATTGCATTTCCTTAAGAGCTGGGGATATTGAACACTTCTAAAAACAGTTCTTGGCCATTTATGTTTCTCTTTTGAAACCTGACTAGTTAATTTGCTCATTTGTTGAATTCAGGTTTACTTTCTTGGTATTTAATGACTGAAGTTCATTGTAAGTTTTAAATATTGCCTTCTTGTGTGAAGTGCAGCTGGTAATTTTTTCCCATTCTATGGGTTGCCTGTCAGATCTGCTGCTTTGTTCCTTTGTTGTACAGAGATGTTTCGTTCTTATGTTGTCCCATCTTTTTGTACTCAGGTTTGGTTCCTGTGCTTTGGTGTTCTATTTAAAAAGTTCTTGTATCCACCGATACCCTAAAGTGGTTTTATGTTTTCTTCTAGAAGTTTCAGTTTGGGTTTTAAATTAAGTTTTACATTGGTTTTAAATTAAGAAATTTGATCTATTTCAAATTTAATATTGTAAAAGATAAAAGACATTAACACAATTTTATTTTCTGCATGTAAAAATTTAGTTTGTTGGTACCATTTGTTGAAGAGACTGTCTTTTCCCCATGCATTTTTTTGTCAAAAACTACTTTGAAATGTATATTCTGAAAAGTTGGATAACTCAGAAGAAATAGAAAAATTTCTAAATACATATCATCTACCAAATTTAAGCTCTGGTGATATGAATAACTTAAATTCATTACAATCAGTGATACTGAAGCTTATATTAAAATCATCAAAGAAAAGCCCAAACCAGACAGATTCTTTGCTGAGCTCAACAAAATTTTTAATAAACACCTCATACCAATCCTTATTACTTTTTCTTTAATAAATGAAATAAATGAATACTACTGTGGTGGTTTGAATAAGAATGACTCCCATAGCCTCTATAGTTAAGTGTTTAGTCACCAGGGAGTAGAACTATATGAAAAGAATAGAAGGAGTAGGAGGTGTGGGCCTTGTTTGGAATAGCTGTGGCCTTGTTGGAGGAAGTAGTCACTAGGAGGTGAGCTTTGAGGTTCCAAAAGCCCATGCCAAGCCTACTCTTTTCCGCTCACTGTGGATCATGATGTAACGCTCTGAGCTACTGCTCCAATACCATGTGCTGCCATGCTCCCAGCCATGATGATAGTGGACCAAATCTCTGAAACTATAAACAATCCCCCAGTTAAATACTTTCTTTTATAAGAGTTGCTCTGATCATTGTGTCCCTTGACAGCAAAATAATAGTGACTAAGACTGAATACCAAATTCATTCTATAAAGTACTATTGTCCTGATACCAAAACTAGGCTAAGACACTATGTAAAAACAAACAAAAAACATACAGAACAATTTCTTTCATGAATATTAACGTAAAAACTCCCAACAAATTACTCTCAAACCAAACTCAGAAACACATTAAGAAGATTATACATTAGAACCAAGTGGACGTCATCCATAAAGGCAAGGGTGGTTCAACAATGCATAAACTAAAAGATCTATTCATCATACAAATAAATTTAAAGACAGAAACCACATAATCATTTCAATTGACACTTAAAGAGCATTTAATAAAATTCAAAGTGCCTTCGTGTTAAAAGTTTTAAAGCCTTTAGATATAAACAGAACATACCTGAAAATAATAATGGTTATATACAACAATCCTAGAACAATACTGTATTTAATAGTGACAAACTGAGAGTACTTCCTCTAAAATCATGAATGAGACAAGGATGTCCATTCTTCCCTCTATTATTTGATATAGAGTTTGATCTTAGCTAAAGCAGTTAAACAAGAAAAAAGCATATAGGGAATAACAACAGCAAAGGAAAATGTCAAGCTACCACTATTTGCTAATGACATGACTCTTTACTTGAAGGAACATATTGAATATACTAGAAACCTCTTTGGCATAATAAGCACAGAAAAGCTAAAGGATACAAGAATCAATATTAATAAACTAGCATTCTTTATTTGTTCCATCAGTGTACATTCAGAGAAAGAAGTTAGTAAAAATATTCCATTCAAAATATCTCTAATATTAACTAATTAGGAATATATCTAACCAAAGAAGTGAAATGCCTCTACAGTGAAAATGTCAAATATTGAAAAAAGAAATCAAAGTAAGTGCTAAACAATGGAAAGTCATTCCATGCTCCTACATTAGCAGACTAATATTGTAAAAATGTCTATACTACCAAAATTAATTTACAAATTTGATGTTGAATATAAATCTTCTTATGTTATATTTCACACGTTTATAAAAACAACAGAGGAATTCTTATGGGACCATAAAGGACAAATAATAGTCAAGGCATTCATAAGGAATAAAAACATTGTTGGAGTTATTATAATACTTGACCTCAAATTATACTATAGAGCTATAGTCTGATATAACAGTCTGATACTCACATAAATATGATGCAGAAATAAAGCAACAAAGCTATACCCACTTAAGTTTTGAAATGTAAATTTTTAAGTCACCACAAATAATTCTATTGAGAAGTCCAGGTTTGGCCTGCTGCTACCTCAAGCACAACGTGGGCACCGCAGAAGCTACACCACAGGTATGTAATATTTCCTAGAAAAACAACTTCCTTAATCTGACAGAATTGTTATCCCTATCTTAGGCTTTGTATAAACCAAAAATGGATATGAATATCACCAAATATGCTAAAAGCTTGGCTCCTTTCTTGCATTTCATGTGTTATTCTATCTATGTTGGTTTTTATTAAAATTAGACATCAGTTAAGTTTTTATAGCATCAAACAGCTAACCTCAGTAAAAATGTATATTTAAAATTCTACCTGACTTATTGATTAAAATGTTCCTAACTAGTGAACTTCTACCAAAAGCAATCACCAAAAAAACTGAAAGAATAAAATATTCACTAATTTTGCAATTTTGTGGGCTATTTTTTCTTTTTTCTTTTTTAAATGTGGTGACATAAATGTTTGCCACAAAACCTGCTGTTAATTTCTGGATTTCTGGCCAGAACAAGCTGAAAAAGACAAAACTTTACTGGAGTTTTGACTTATGATTATTTATTACAATAGGCTCCATTGGTTTTTTATTTAAAATTATACTCAATATCTCTCCCTTTGCAATGTATTGGAGGAACATAAAGCATACTTACATTGGTTAAGGATTGGCTGAGGTTCTTCACATCTATCTGGAGGAAATTACCAATAATTGGGAGAGGAGTGGGGCCAGGAGGGAGCTTTCCTCTCCCAGAGCTCTGTCTCCAGAGTGACAGGAGAAGCAGACAGGAGAAACTGAGAAGCAGAACCACAACTGGATCCATGGAGTCCCTTATTACTAACACAGCTGTGACCAGGCAGCACAGAGCTTTTATAATGCAACTGCAGAATCAAGGTGTTTTTCTTTGAGGAATCATTTACTAATTAATCAGATAAACTTGAATTTCTCTCTCTCTCTCTCTCTCTCTCTCTCTCTCTCTCTCTCTCTCTCTCTCTCTCCCCTCTCCATATCCCTCTCTCTCCCTCTCTCCCTCTCCCTCCCCCCTCTCTCTCTTTCTCTCTCTCTCTCAAGTAGACTTTTTCCCAATGATAGATACAAAAATAAGATATCATTTACCCTTGTCCTACTTTAAAGGATGTTCATTTGAGTTTCTAGTTCAAGAGTACTGATTGGTGTCCAAATACTGCTAATAAAAATAAACAGATTTCCAATGTTCAATTACTCTTGAGAAGCACTAGATTAACTTTGAGATGCAAGAAAACTCCTAAACGTTTACAAGTTCAGTTTAATGACCACGTAGGAACTTATGACTTATGAATATTTTGTATATTCAATGAAATACATTTATTTTCTAACAAAGTCTTACTATGTAGCTTAAGTTGACCTGAAATTCACGATTCTTCTGCTACATTGTCACAGTGGCTAGAAATATATGCACACACCACTGTGGTCATGTATACTTAAAATTTTCTTTGATACATTATACATTTGGACACGATTTGTTAAAAAAAAAATAAGCATTTTAACTTCCTTATTTCATTCATTGGCCAATATAAAACTAAGATAACAAAGCATATGTACCAGTCATACAGAACCAGAAAGCATATATTAAGTTCTTAGCTAAAGAAAGTTGTTTGTCTTTCAGTATTGTGTAGCTCAATCATGAAAGATAACTGCTATTTTTTTTTCTAAAGGTGATAGAACCAAAAAACAAAAAAAAACTGTCAATATGTCAAGTTCATAGTTGGAAGAATTTAGAATTCAATGTGATTACTTCATGGCATACTTAACTCCCTCTGGCTTTACCATCAGTTCTTAAAGTAAAGTCTTAGAATTCTCCTCTTCCTACCAGTGCAGAGGTAAAACTGGCTAAGCACAACTGTGTGCAGAGACAATAACAATATTTGACACCACCTATACCTCCACCAACAGTGCCACCAACTGAGTACCCTGTGTTCAAATGTCTGTACCTAGTGGAAGGCACTTCTCACCACAACAAAATTATAGAATATAGACTAGAATATGCAGAACTGAATGGGAGGAAACAGTCATCATAGGATCTAAATACCAGAGGGCTGACATATGTTATTAGAATGGTAATTACACTGTTCAAGCAAAGTTTTGTCTTGTAAAGAACCCATCACACTTGTATAAATTGACTAAGCAGATATTTAAAATCTTCCTTAGTATGAAGAATTGTCTTGTTAATACAGTTGCATAGTATTTATTGGTCATATTATTATTTCATAATATTTATTAGTCATGATTAAATGAATTCTGTGAATTTTCATAGAATTTTCACACTCTCATCTATTCCAAATTCTTAATTTGCCTTTTTCAAGGCAACGTTTATTCCCTTATAGGAATGAAGCAGGACCTTGACGATTCAATATCTCAATAAAAACCAGAGACTACAGGTGGTAGAACTGGGGTTTGAGCCCACACTGCTTTCATGTTGCCCCCTTCACTGCAAAAAAAAGCATTTCTTGACTGTGTGCTTTTGCACAATATTGATCATAATCACTATCGCTCACAGTAACATGAATCTAGTTAATAATTATATCATCATTGTTTTAACACCAAAGTCAGAAAAGTTTGCAAGGTTTTGAAATCTTTAGAGCTTCATTGACCTAATGTTATGGTTATCCTCATTATTTACAGCAAAGTAAGTAGTAGTTTCTCTTGACCAAATCATATTTCTAAATTCCAAAAGAATAGATTTGGATAAAATAATCTGCGTAGATTTCTGTTTTTCTAATTAGAGAAATACTTATTCCTGCACAATTTCACTTATTTCTCAAGTTATGCTTTGGATCAATGTAGCAGTAAGGTACTGTGGCAGCCCAGCATGGAAGACACGGAGGCATCCTCATAGGATAAATCCCTTTGAGATCCTCTTCTGAGAACCACCATCATGGCAGGTGCCATACTTGACAGGGAAACCCCAAGCATCTAAGCTCAGGTGTTTTTAATGATACAGTGAGGGAAAAAAATATCAGGTGACAACAGGTTGTGTCATAAGAGCCTAGCACTAATCCCTTCATGGTTATGCTTCCAAAAGCTAGGCAGAATCCTACAGTACCTGATGACAAGCTTGTAATCACAGGAAAGGTGTGTGAGTCCAGAAGACAGGCTACTGTTTGAATATACCTCCCACACACTGCCTGTGAATTTAAACACACCTGGGCTTCAGCCATCCAGTTCTGGTGAGATAGTGAGTTAACACACACAACAAAGTACTGTCAAGAAATTTTGACATATAATATATCCCATGTAGTTCTGAGGCAGTAGGTAATTAAAGTCTTCAGGAAATCAAAACCACAGTGAGATAACAGTACTCAATGTACTCCCTATAGTTACCCCTCATAGTACTGCTGTCTGTTATTTTAAAAGTATTGCTAGTAATGGGGGATAGGGATCCTGAACAAGCCATCTCCTGTGGACAGGCATGGCTTCCAGTGATGAGACTGGGACGCCATCACAGCCACAAAAATCTGCCCTTTGGCCTATCCTCCCTACAAAATCCTCTTGGACAATGGAAGGGCATAACCTCATGTCAAAGGAGGGAATCCCTGCCTAAAACTGCAGGGCAAGCCAGAAACTAGAGACTAGATAACCCAGAGAAGGTTTCTAATGGTGTCATGCTCATCATAGCTACTGATAGGCCAGTAGCTAGTCCAGTCCTCACCAGACAGGCCTCCTTCAGCAGCTCATAGGAGCACATGGAGAGGCCAGGGACCAACCATCATGCAGAGATCGGGAAACCCTGCATAAGAGGGAAAGGAAAGATGGCAGAGACCAGAGGGGTCAAGGACACAAGGAGAACAAGACCTACCGTGTCAATTGACTAGCACTCTTAGGGCCCACAGAGACTGAAGGGACAGACACCAAACCTGCATGACCCCCTAAATGTATCTTATGACTGTCTGGATTGGTGTTCTTGAAAAACTCCGACAGGCTGGAGTGGGGGTATCTCTTACCATTTTATGTGCTCTTGAGACCTTTTTACTCCTACTGGGCTACCTATTGTATGAGAGAAGAAAAAAAATTTTAAGGATGATAGTGAACAAGTTTGGAGAATAAGGGCGCACTATCGAGTAATACTAATTAGCACTGTCAAAGTGGAAAGCAATCTAGAAATTCCTCAAAATTAAAACCAGAACTGCTACTGGTGAGCAATGGCAATGCTGTTGTACCCAGAGACAACAGCATCCGTATACAGAAGAGACACTGCACTCCTCTGTGTATTGTGAGGCTTTTTACTATAGACTAGGAATACAATAGGTTTAACTGTGCATTAATACTGACAGATAAAGAAAATAATAGTGCTTGCAAATGATCGAGTGTTCTGCTGCCATTCAAATGTAATCTCATCAGTTCTGGGAGTGGGAGTGGATAGTGTTATGTTGAAGGAAGGAAGCCAGGCACAGAAAGACAAGTACCAAGTGCACTGTCCTGTGGAATATAATTTTTAAAGTTGAAAGAGAGCATGCCAGCCTCCAGAACTCCAGGTAGGCTGCCTTCCTGGGGAACACCTCCACTCTCTTGGTGCCCTCCTCCCATCTCCAATTCCCCCTCTTATCCTCATCCACCCCTTACTCAAGTAGAGGCTCCCTGCAAGATATAAGGCCAGGCCAGCCTCAAGACTCCAGCCCCCAACTTTGGCCTAGACTCCCAGCTGGACCAGAGGCCATGCCCACCCGAAGCCCAGCTACCAACTCCTGTGGAAACCCCCTACCCAACCACAACCCACAAAGACTAAAAGACTTGTGAGGTATAGAAATAAGGAACAAAACACCAACCTAACAAAGACAAATTCAGGAATTCAGCACATAAGCCTGTATTCTCCCCAAACTCACATACCTAAAAGCAAGCATAGAAACACAATCAACAACCATCAGGGCGATTTGTCACCAACAGAGCCCAGATATTCTACTATAACAAGCTCTGAGTATTCCAACATAGTTGAAGCACAAGAAAGTGACTTTTAAACCAACTTTATGAAGATGATGGAGGCCTTTAATGAGGAAGTGAATAAATCCTTTAGAGAAATCAATGACAGGACAAATAAAAAGTGGGAGGAAACCAATAAATCTATTAAAGAAAGTCAAGAAAGCCCAGAAAAAAATAATCAAACAGTTGAAGGAAAAGAATAAAACTTCTCAAGACATGAAAATAAAAATAGAAGCAATAACGAAAGCATAAACTGAAGGAATTCTGGAAATGAAAAATCTAGGCATGTGAACAGAAACTATAGACATGAGCTTCACCAACAAAATAGAAGGAATGTAAGAGAGAATCTTAAGCATTGAAGATGCAACAAAAGAAATAGATACATCAGTCAAAAAATGTTAAATCTGAAAAGTTCCTGACAAAACACCCAGGAAATCTGGGACACTATGAAGAGACCAAACATAAGAATACAAATAGAGGAAGAAGAAGAATTCCACTCAAAGGCCCAGAAAATATTTTCACCACAATCATAGAGGGAAATTTTCTAAACCTAAAGAAGGATATGATTATAAAGACACAGAAGGATATACATCACCAAATAGACTGGACCAGATAAGAAACTACCCTCCTGGCATAATAATCAAAGCATTATACATACAGACCAACAGCAAAAAAAAAAAAAAATACTAAAAGCTGCAAGAAAAAAAGACCAAGAAACATGAAGGCAGACCTATTAAACTTACACATGACTTCTCAGTGTAGATGCTAAAAACCAAAAGAGCCTGGACAGATGTCCTGCAGACTCTTAAGAGACCACAGATGTCAGCCCAGAATACTATACCTAGCAATACTTTCAATGGAGATGGAGAAAATAAGATATTCCATTTAAATTTAAATTTAAAGTCAAATTTAAACAACATTAATCTACAAATCCAACCCTATAGAAATCACTAGAAGAAAAACATGAACCCAAGAAGCTTAACTATAATCATGAAAACACATGAAATAAATGATCTCACACCAGCAAAACAAATAGAAGGAAGGCACATACAACAACAAAATAACAGGAATTAACAGTCATTGGTCATGAATATCTCTTGATATCAATGGACTGAAGTACTCAATAAAAAGACACAGATTAACAGAATATATGCAAAAACAGAATCCAGTCTTCTGCTGCATACAAGAAATACACCTCAACATTAAAGACAGACATTTTTTCAGATAAAGGATTGAAAAAAGATTTTCCAAGCAAATGGACCTAAGAAGAAAGTTGATGTAGTCATTCAAATAGCTAACAAAATATAGACTTCAAGCCAAAATACATCAAAAATTGGGAAAGGGCACTTATGCTCATCAAAAGCAAAATCTACCAAGATGATGTTACAATCTTAACACCTATGTCCCTAACAGAAGGGCACCAACATTTGTAAAAGAAACATTACTAAAGCTTAAAACACACATTGTTTCCTAGCACAGAGTTAGCGGGAGACTTAAATACCCCACTCTCACCAATGGACAGGTCATCAGACAAAAACTAAACAGAGAAATACTGGAGCTAACAGATGTTATAAATGAAATGGTCCTAACAGATATCTACAGAACATTTTACACACAAAAAAAGAATATAACTTCTCAGCATTTCGCAGTACCCTCTGCAAAGTTGACCACATATTTGGTCACAAAACAAGACTCAACAGATACAAGAAAAATTTTAACAATTCCTGCAATCTATCAGACCACTACAGATTAAAGCCAGAATTCCACAACAACAGAAATAACAGAATACCTACAAACTCATGAAAACTGAACAACTTTTGGGTTAAGACAAACGTTAAGAAAAGAAGTTAAAGACTTTCTAGAAGTCAATAGAAATGAATACACAAAATACCCAAACTAATGGGACACAATGAAAGTGATGCTAAGAGGAAAGTTCTTAGCACAGAGTGCATACATTTAAAAAATTGGGAAGATCTCATGCTAGCACCTTAGCAGCACACCTGAAAGATAGAGAACAACAAGAAGTAATGGCACCCAAGAGGAGCAGATGGTAAGAAACAATCAAACTAGGGACTAAAATCAAGAATATAGAAACAATGAGAACAATACAAAGAATCAATGAAACAAAGTGTCAGTTCTTTAAAAAAAAAATCAGTAAGATATACAAACTCTTATCTAAACTACCTAAAACACACAACGAGAATATCCAAATTGACAAAATCCGAAAAAGGGAGATATAATAACAGACACAAAGGAAATCCAGAGAGTCATTAGGTCATACTGTAAAAACCTGCACTCCACAACCTAGAAACTCTAAAAGAAATGGATAATTTTCTCAATAGATACCACCTACCAGAGTTAAATCAAAATCAGATAAATAATCTAAATAAACTTATAACACAGTGAAATAGAAGCAGTCATTAAAAGTCTAAACAGAAAAAGCCCAGGGCCAGATAGTTTTAGTGCAGAATTCTACCAGATTTTCTAAAAAGAATTAACACCAATATTCTTCAGATTATTCAACAAAATAGAAAGAGAAGGAACATGGCCAAATTCAGGTTTATGAGGATATAGTCACCCTGATACCAAAATCACACAAAGAACCAACAAAGAAAGAGAATTACAAACCAGTTTCACTTATGAACATATTTAAAAAATACTCAGTAAAATATTCACATATTGAATCCAATAACACATCAAAAAAGATCATCCACCATGATAAGTAGGCTTCATCCCAGACATGCAAGAATGGTTCAACATATGAAATCATTCAATATAATCCAGCATATAAGCAAACAGAAAGAAAGAAGCCACATGATCATCTCATTAGATGCTGAAAAGGCTTTTGACAAAATCCAGCACCACTTCATGTTAAAATTATTAGAAATTAAGAATATATGGGACATACCTAAACATAATCAAGGTAATTTACAGCAAGTCTAGAGCCAACTTCAAATTAAATGGAAAAAAAACTCAATGCAATTCCACTAAAATCAGAAGCAAGACAAGGTTGTCCAATCTCTCCATATCTATTCAACAAAGTACTTGCTAGAGCAATAAGATAACTGAAAGAAATCAACATGATACAAATTGAAAAAGAAGAAGTCAAGATACCATAATTTGCAGACTGTATGATAATACACATAAGTGACCTTAGACATTCCACCAGTGAACTTTCACAGTTGATAAACACTTTCAGCAAAGTGGCTGTATCTAAAACTAACTCAAAAAACTCAGTATCTCTTCTATAAAAAATGGCAAACACACTGATAAAGAAATCAGAAAAGCAACACACTTTACAATAGCCACAAATAATAAAATATGTTGGGGTAACTCCAACCAAGCAAGTAAAAGACTTGTCCAACAAGATCTTCAAGTCATTGAAGAAAGAAATTGGAGAAGATATCAGATGTAAAGTTCTTCTATGCTCATGGATCAGTAGTACTAACATAGTAAAGATGGCCATCCTACCAAAAGTAATCTACATACTCAATGAAATCCTCATCAAAATCCCAACACAATTCTTTGCAGACACTAAAACGACAATATTCAACTTCATATGGAAACCCAAAAATCCAGGATAGCTAAAACAATCCTGTGCAATAAAAGAACTGCCAGAGGTATTACCATTGCTGATTTTATGCTATGCTACAGAACTATAGTAATAAAAACCACATGGTATTGGCAAAAGACAGACATATTGATAAATGGAATTAAATCAAAGATCCAGACATAAATCTACATACCTATGGATACCTGGTTTTCAATAAACAAGCCAGAAATACATAATGGGAAAAAAGCATCTTCAACAAATTGTGCTGGTCTAATTGGATGTCTGCATGGAGAAAAATACAAAAAGATCCATATTGATCACTTCAAGTCCAAGTGGCTCAAAGACATCAATACAAAACTAGATACACTGAACCTGATAGAAGAGAAATTCGGGATGCATTGGCACAGGAGATAACATCCTGAATAGTACACTAGTGCATGCACTCAGATCAACAACTGACAAGTGGGTCCTCATGAAACTGAAAATCTTCTTCAAGGTAAAAGACACTGTCAGTAGGACAAAACACCAGCCTACAGAATAGAGAAAGATTTTCACCAACTCCACATCTGATAGGGCTAATATCCACAATATATAAAGAATTCAAAAACTAGACATCAACAGAACAAATAATCCAATTTAAAAATGGGGTACATATCTAAACAGAAAATTCCCAATAGAGGAATCTCAAATGTCTGGGAAACACTAAAAGGAATATTCAACATCCTTAGCCATCAGGGAAATTCAAAACTACTTTGAGATTCCATTTACACTTTTCAGAATAGCTAAGAACGATTACACTAGTGACAGCTCATGCTGATGAGGATGTAGAGCAAGGGAACACCCCTCCATTGCTCTCCATTGCTAGTGGGAGTGCAAATTTGTACAGCCAGTATAAAATCAGTATGGTGATTCCTCAGAAAGTCCGGAATAAATCTACCTCAAGACCCAGCTATATCACTCTTGGGCATATACCCAAAGAACACTCCATCTACCACAAATAGACTTGCTCAACTGTGTTCATAGCAGCTTTTCTCATAATAACCAGAAACTGGAAAAAACAAACAAACTAGATGTCCCTCAACTAAATAATGGCTAAAGAAAATGTGGTGCATTTATACAATGATGCATTATTCCACTGTTTAAAAAAATGACATCATGAAATTTGCAGATAAATGGATGAAATCAGAAAAATAATACTAGAAAAAATAAACTAGAAAAATAATAGTGAGGGAGGTAATACAAACCCAGAAAGACAAAAATGGTATGTAATCACTTATAAGTGGATATTAGCCATTAAGTAAAGGATAATCTTGCTTCAATTCACAGACCCAGAGAGGTTAGGTACAAGGAGTGCTCTAGGAAGAATACATAGATCTTCCTGGGAAGGGGAAATAGAAACAGATATTGCAGATGGACTGGGAACAGGGGGAAGGAATGGGAACAGGAGGGATTGGCAGAAGGGGATCGAGTAGAGAGGTAATTTCCATTGTAATTCCCTAATGGGAATTAGGGGCATTCAGAGAATATAAGGAAACCTAGTGCAATGGAAACTCTCTGGAATCTACAAGGGTGACCCTACCAAAGACTCCTCATAATGGGGGATACTGAGCCTGAACAGACTATCTTCTGTAGCCAGGCAAGGCTTCCAGTGAGGAACTGGAACACCAACACAGACACAAAACTTTCTATCTATGTCTTCCTGCAAAAATGTGCTGGAGCAATTCTGGCTCAGAACTCATGGAGTTACCAACAAATGACTGATCAAACTTGAGACCCATGCTACGAGATGTAATCCATGCCTGACACTGCCTGGATGGCCAGAAATCGGAGGCTGGATAGCCCAGAGACCTAAGGAAGAACCAAACATGACTGGCCAATAATAACAACACAGAAATCAATGAAATGGTTTTTAATGATATTCTGCTATACTTATAGATTGGTGCCTAGCCCAGTTGTCATCAGAGAGGCTTCCTCTGGCAGCTAATGGGAGCAAATCCAGAGAGTCACAGTCAAACACTAGGTAAAGTTCAAGGAACCCTGCAGAAGAGGGGAAGGAAGGATTGTAGGAGCCAGGGTGGCTGAGAAAATCACAAGATCACAGACCGCAGAATCAACAAAATAGGGCTAACAGGGGCTCACAGAGACTGAGGTGCAATCATGCAACTTGCATGGGTTTGTACTAGGTCCTCTGTATATATATTAAGGTTATTTAGCTTAGAATTCTTTTAGGACCCCGAACAGTGGGAATAGGGGGTGGGGGGTGTCTCTGACATTTTTACCTGATCTTAGGGCACTCTTCCTCCCACTAATTGCCTCATCCAACTTTGATATAAGGGTTTGTGCCTAGCCTTATTGTATCTTGTTATGTTGTATCCAACTGATATCCCTTGGAGGCCTACTCTTTTCTGAAGGAAAAAAGAGAAGCTGTAATCCTGGGAGAGAGGAGAACTGAGGAGGGAACCAGAGGAGTGGAGGGAGGGAAAATCAAAGTCAGAATGTAATGTATGGGAGAAATATAAATAAAAAAAAAATAGGACCTTACATAGAAAACTCTATCTGGTTTGTTCCTGGCCAGTAGTAAAAAGTCTCTTAAGAAAGAAAGAAGAAAGAAAGAAAGAAAGAAAGAAAGAAAGAAAGAAAGAAAGAAAGAAAGAAAGAAAGAAAGAAAGAAAGAAAGAAAGAAAGAAAGAAAGAAAGAAAGGAAGGAAGGAAGGAAGGAAGGAAGGAAGGAAGGAAGGAAGGAAGGAAGAAAGAAAGAAAGAAAGAAAGAAAGAAAGAAAGAGGGAGGGAGGGAGGGAGGGAGGGAGGGAGAGAGGGAGAGAGAGAGAGAAAGAAAGAAAGAAAGAAAGAAAGAAAGAAAGAAAGAAAGAAAGAAAGAAAGAAAGAAAGAAAGAAAGAACGAAAGAGAGAGAGAGAAAGAAGGAGGGAGGGAGATAGAGAGAAAGAAAGAAAGAAAGAAAGGAAGGAAGGAAAGAAGAAAGAAAGAGGAGAAGAAAGAAGGAGAGAAAGAGAAAGGCAAACACTGCTTGCTTGCTTTCACGCAGCATATGTATGTATATTATTTTAGATAGATAATAGATGATAGAGAGAGAGAGATGATGATGATGATGATGATGATGATGATGATGATGATGATGATAGACAGATAGATAAAAAAACCAGAATAAAATTTTAAAAGTCAGATTATGTGGTTTCCCTTCTTGTATGATAACAAGAAGGGCTAATGAGTGATGTCACTTCTCATTTAGTAACTTTTAATGCAAGGTCAAGGAAACATAGCAACCATAAATAAGTAGAAGATGAAGCTTTCTGGAACTCTTTCTCTTACTGGGAGAGAAGTAAGGCGCTTAGAACATATGGTTAGCAGTAGGGAAACAAATGCATGCTTAGTTCTAAGTTGAAAACATTACAATGTTATCTTTTGTTGACAGTAAGAGCAAAGCAAGACATGACCTTCACCCTGAGTGTGTATGCTTCCCTGTGACTTGTCCTGACCCTGTTTCTCTACAGGGTGTTGCTGTCACTGTTAATCTGTTTCAAATACAAATGCTGCCAATGACTCTAGTTAAAAGAACTTTGTTACCATCCACCCCTTCACATTCTCCTTTGTGTTGGGGGAGGGGAGGTAGGGTGTACATGACTAGGTGCATTTGAGAGAACACAGTCACATATCCACATAGAGGCCAGAGGTCAATGCTGAGTGCTGTTTCTCAGGAGCTGCTCATATTGTTTTGTGAGAAAGGGTATCTCACTGGGAACTGAGGTGCTGGTGGCAAGGATGAAGAAATAGAAGGGTAAGAATTATGTGAAAGAAGAGAGGTGAGACTCACTGTTGGCCGTCAGGAGGGGACTGCTGTCCCACTTTATTTTTCAGCTTCTCTTATAGTACAAAAGCTACTTCCCACAAATTAACAAAGAAGCTTAGTATAACCTTCTAAACTAGACAGTACGTGATTCTAGGCTAGACACACAGAGGCCAGCTGCAAAAAAGAAGACAAGATTCAGCCCTGGTTCTCAGGCAAACGGAGTACAATTAACAAACAACACCTGCTAGCATCTGGGTTCAGTGAACTCAGCTTCTGTCTTTGTCTCAGCACACAGCTAGATAAGTAATTTATTGCTGCAAAGCAAGCTCACTGTAAACCGCAAAGTCATCTCCAAGGTGGCTTCAGAGGACAAGATGGAGTTTATGAAGCTAACAGTCTCCCACACTGAGGCTTGACAATTACACTAGTATGGGTTACCAGCAAGCCCAAGGGATTCACCTGTCTCTGCCTCCTCTACACTAGAATAACAAGTGTATGCCACCGTGTCTGCACTTTGAGATGTGCACTGGAGATGAAAATTTCTTTGTTTGTTTCTTGTAGTATTACAACTACTGTGGTGGCTCAGCAAATAAAACATGGGAGACATGGAGGCATTATCATGGGTGTGACCTCTGCCAGACCTCAGCAGAGGGAACCATCATCCTAGCCAGCTCATACTGGACAGTGGAACACTGAGCATCTGAGCTCAGGTGTTTTTATTTTTTCAGAACTCCTCAGGTGCAGATCATAAGCAATCAAACATCACCCACAGAAATCTAATACCTGCAGACAATACAAAGCACCATGACCTAGGGTAGCCCCTTGCCGAACAGGACATAAAACAATATTTTAAACACAACTAAAAATAGACTTTTACAACAGTCTATTTCTATACTAAAAAAAAATGCTTTACCTTTACAATAAAATTTAACACTATACCAGCAAAACCATTTACAAGAGGAACAACTTTGAGGCTTCCAACGCACCTGACCAAATGATGCCAAACATCTATCAAGCTTTTCACAATGTCTGAACAGCAGAAAAACATTATCAATGTCTAATTATCTGGAATTCACTTACAATCTTCTGGGCTCCTCCAAAGTGTTGGGGTCACTTCTTGGGCTCTGCCCTCTGCAGCACACACATCTTGTTCTGCAGGCACCAACTGGCTCCACTCCTCTGCTACAGCTTTTCGTGGTGGTCTTCCCATGGTACTGGTATCTTCAGAATGCTGGGGTCTTCTGTTACAACTGGGCTGCACTTTCACCAATAGTCTTTCCTGGGCTCTCTTCATGATGTTACAACCTACGGTAATCCCTCAGCCAAAAGTGCATAAAACAATATTTTAAACACACCTAAAAATAAACTTCTACAATAGTTTCTAGTTTTAATTATAATGAAAGTCTGAGCAAAAACATATCAATCAAAAAAGACTTCATTATTGAGAATGTGCAGAAGTTTATTACTGAGAATTATTGTAGAATAATATTTTTGGTATTGAGGTTAAATCATATTAATAACTCAGGTTTAAATACACATGGACACAAGGAATAGGAACAGTATTACAGAGAATAGGGAAGTTCCGATAGATGACGGTTTGTGTCTTTGTGTATCTTGTGTTGTGTTTGGCTGATATTTGTGAAAGCTTGCTCTTTTCTGAAGGAAAGCAAGAGGGAGTGACACTGCGGGATAGGGACTTGAGAGAGGAGGTAGGGAAAATGTGGTATGGATGTAAAGTATGAGAGAAAAAATCTATTTTCAATAAAAAAGGAGAGAATAAAACATTTACTATTCAATGAGGAAGGTTGCGTACAGAGCAGTTTCTGTGGCTTTAATAAAGCATGAGTGCCTCAGAATGTTTGGAATCATAGTATAAAATGACTAGAGTGTGCAGAATATGAGATCACAGTCATCATAAAGATTCAACTATCAGTGGGATGATACATGTTATTCGGATTTTAATTGGAAAGCTCAAGCGAAGGCTTGATTTGTAGAGATGTAAATTTATGCTAAATTTACTAAACAGATATCACTAAGCTTTCTTAGCATGGAAAATTGCCTTTTAAAACTATTTCATATAGCAGTTCATAAATCATATTACACAGATTATGTGACTTTTCTTAAAAGGCTCACACCCATATTTCTTCTGAGTCTCTACTTTCTTTGTCTAAGCCAAAATTATTCCATTAAGGATAAAGCTGAGCCTGAAGATTCCGCGCTTTGGCCAGATGGAGATTACAGGTAGAAAAGCCAGGGTTTGAACCCTCATCCCACCCTTTTCCCTCCATAAAGACAGTCAGTTCTATTGAATCCACCAACCTTTACTGACTGTGTACTAAGATTTGATATTGACTTTTCTCAGTGACATTCAAAACAAACACAAATTCAGTTAATAATTACATCATCATTATGTAGAGGTCAGAAAAGTCTGATTTTAATGATCTTTAGAATCTAGTTAATAATTAGATCATTTTTTGACATGAAATTTTTCTAACTTCAGTGACCCAAAGTCTTCTTGCCCTGTTAGCTTGCTCAAAGTAAGCAGAATTTGTTGCCAGACTGATGTTGACCTAAAATCCTCAAGAAACAGAGTTCCAGTTACTGGACATAGGCTAGACTAGAAAGCATACAACTTTATATTGAAACTCAGTGTAGAGTTGGTAAACTCTTAAATGGTGAGATCTTAAAAACTTCTATGCCCAGAGTACTAGCTGAAAACAGAGCTTATGAAACAATTACAGACATAGGTCCCAATCTGTTATGTTTCCCACCAGAATCACTGTTGGTTGCTCAACTCTTTAGCTACAAGTCCACCTCAGAGTTAAGCAGTACACAGCTTCAAGGCCTTGGTCCTTTCCCTATGCTGAGCTGGGTCTCAGAGCTGGTCTGAGCTGTGAGTTCAGGAAAGGATACAATATACAGCATGAGTTTCTAAAGAGCTGTCCCCATCATTCCTCCCTGCAACCTCAGGAAGCACAATACAGACTAATTGTCTTTAGAGAAGACAATTGGAAGTGGATGCCAAGTTGTGACATAAAACATTACAAATGTCGGATATCCATCAGAGAAGACTATTGAGACATGGGTTTAAGCAAATAAAAAGTCTTTATTAGCCAGTCAGTGACTACACTGGGTGTTTGAGGTCCTAGTATAGCCTAAGCCTTTCTCAGGGTGAGTTTTTAAACGCACCAAAAAAAAAAAAAAAAAAAAAAAACATATTCTGGGCTGTCATATCTCAGTTGACAAGAACAGTTAGCTGGAAGTGGAACTACAAAGGCCAAAGAGCAAGGTTAGTCATTTAGAAACTTTCCCCAAAGCTGAACTTTGATGGATTAGGTTTTTGTTTTCATTTTGATGGATGGTGCTGTCTATTGTAATTAATATATTGATTTTGTAAATAAGATTTTGTAAATGTCTTTCAAAATGTAAAGGGTATTTTTAAAAACGAAGGTGTGGGTTTGGCTGTTTTGCTGTTTGGACCTGGCTCAGAACATATTTTAAATGTATTCAAAATGTAAGTTTTTCTCTCACTGGCTACTCCACCCCTCTGTTCCCCGGCTGCAAGATTTCTAACTTGTAACTTTTAAAACCTCAGTTAGCTCATATGGTTAGGGAGGAAATGAAAAGATAGGAAGGAAAGAAAAGCCCTTACAGCACTTCTTTTGTTTTGGCTGTCTTAGTCTGTCTATATCTGGGGAATTGAACTAACTCTGAACTAACTCCCACTCTGACTTAGCTTCTCCCAGCATGCACTTACTGAGAAGATCTAAATTGTAAAACCTTTTAAAAACCCCAGTTAGATCATTTTATCTGTCCTTACTTCCGCCTGCTTCGCTCTCTGCTTTTTGTGCTCTCTTTCCCTATCATATAGCAATTCTTAGTTCTAATTCTTAAGTTGTAACTGTCCAACTGTTTTCATTTGCCCCTCTGTTATACCCTCCAAGCTGTGCCCAGAAGTCCAAGTGGCATACAACCACACAAAAGAGGGGCTTTTCGCTGGCAAAGCTTCACTCTACAGTCTATGTGCTGAGTTTGCCTGGACGGTACTTCCATCATAAAGTCAGTTATACTGAGGTCGGAGGGCCTGTTATAATTGCTACTGGTCCCATCATTGTTATTGTGCCTATTGCCAGGCAAAATCCTACAGTGCCTGAGCACAGTTTGGTGACTACTCCAACCCAAAGGACAGATTACCCTCTTTTTAATTTTTAAATTTTAATTTTTAATTTTTTTATTTTTATTATAATTTGTCTTATTTCATATAATACCATTCTAAACCCCATCCTCACCTCCCTCCATTTCTCCTTGCTCCCCCTTCTTCTCTCTTCCCCAGATCCACCCCCTCTGCTTTCCCTCAAAAAAGAGGTAGCTTTCCAGGGTTACAACTTGAACAGGTAATAACAAGATGGAACAAGGCTGGGCACTGAGCCCCTACATCAAGGCTACACAAGGCAACCCAGGAGGAGCAAAAGGGTCCCAAGGGCAGGTAAAAAGGTTCAAAACACCCCACACTCCAGCATTTAGGAGTTCTGTAAGAACACCAAGCCAGACAACTATATGATACATGTAGGGGAAGGTTCTGTTTCTGCTGCATCAGCCTCTATGAGCCACTAAGAGTGTTGGTCAGTTGACTCCATGGGGCTTGTTCTCCCAGTGTCCTCAAACCCTCTGGTCACTGCAATCCTTCCTCCCTCTCTTCTACAGGGTTCCCCAAGCTTCCTAAGATGTTTGGTCCTGGGCCTTTGCATCTCCTCCAATCAGCTGCCAGAGGAAGCCTCTCTGATGACAACTGGGGTAGGCACCAATCTATGAGCATAGCAAAATATCATTAGGAATTGTTTCCAGGCTATCCAGCCTCTGGTTTCTAGCTAGCCCCACATTGTCAGGCATGGGCTCCCTCCCTACAAATGAGGTTGTAATTTAAAATATGGCGTTTGTAAATAAGATTTTGTAAATGCCTTTCAAAATGTGATGGGTATTGGTTTTAAAAACAAAGGTTGTGGGTTTGGCTGTTTTGCTGTTTGGATCTGGGCTCAGAGCATATTTAAAATGTATCTATAATGTAACAGTTTTACTCTCACTGGCTATTTGACTCTGCCTCCTGTTACCAGTTGCTAGATTTCTAAACTGTAACTTTTAAAACTTCAGTAAGCTCATGGAGTAGGGAGAAAATTAAAGGATAGGAAAGAAGAAAAAACCTTTACAACACTTAATCTGCCTGTGTCTGGGGAACTGAACTAACTCTATCCTACTCTAGTTTAGCTTTTCCCAGCATGGAAGTTACTGAGAAGATCTAAATTGTAACTTTTCTAAAACCCCAGTTAGTTCATTTTATCTGTCCTTATTTCTGCCTGCTTCTCTATCAGCTTTATTTTTGCCTGTTTCTCTATTATCTGCTTTTTGTGCTCTCTTTCCCTATCACGAAGCAACTCTTAGCTCTAATTCTTAACTTCAAACTGTCAACTGCCTTCAATTTCTCCTCTTTTATCCCCCTCCAAGCAGTTTCTAGAAGTCCAAGTGTCATGCAACCACACAGGGCGGGAGGGGCTTTTCCTCAGCAAAACTTCACTCTGCATTAAGTTCTATCCTTCCATTGCCCCAGGAGATCTTGCTAGCCAAATTGGTTGCAGATGTAAGGTTTTGTGGCTGGGATCATGTCACAGTTCCATCTCTAGAAGCCTTGCCTGGTTACAGGAGATGGCATGATCAGGCTTCCTATCTCCCATTACTGTCAGCCCTCACTAGGATCATCCTCATAGATTCCAGGGAATTTCCACTGCACTAAGTCTCCAGATCACCCCCTAAAAGTTCTCCAATTTTCTCTATATAATCTCTCCCTCCATATTTAATCCTTTGAGAATTTTCATACACAATTTGATGCCGTTCATTCTCTTTTCCCATCTTCTCCTAGATCTGCTCTTTATTCCAAACATATCCAACTTTGTGTCATTGTTCATTTTTGAAACCCATAGAGTCCAATTAGTGCTGCCTATATAGGCTTGAGTGTGTGACAATCAACTGTAGTGGGTTAACCCTACCAGGGACCACATCCTTACAGAAAACGATATCTTCCTTTCCTAGCAGCTACCAATAACCAATAGCTTCTTAGCTAGGGATGAGGCTTCATACCCAATGCCCACCTCTATGTTGAAATTTTGTCTGGCTTGAGCTTAATCAGCTCTTAAGTATGTTGTTACAAATGCTGTGAGTTGTGTGTGCAACTTCCTTACTGTGTCAGGAAAGCACTGTTTTCACTGTATTCATCTAATGCCTCTGGCAGTTTGGCCACTTTCACCCACTGATGCCTGAGCCTTCGTGTGTGTGGGATATAGATGTCACACTTGGAGATGAGCACCCCAAAGTCATTTATTCTCTGTAGACTTACCAGTTATGGTTCTCTCTGTTGTCTGACCTCTATTGCAAAAAGAAGTTTCTCTAATGAGGGTTGAGAGGTTTGCTTGACTATTGCTAAGAAGTTTTTGTACTGTGAAGAATTCTTTATGGTTACATGAAACTTGGACCTCTGGAAAAAGCTTAGGAGGGCTTTTTAAGAGAGTGTGTCAGTTGAAAAAGTCAGGTAGAGCTAGCTGGCCAAGGAGAGAAGAGTTGGGTCCAGAGTCTGAAGATAGGAAAGCAGGCAAGTAGAAACTAGGCTCAGATAAAGAAATTAATGGGACAGAAGATGTTAGTGGCAAGGGACAGTTAGGGTTATAATTAGAGTCAGAGTCAGAGTTAGAGTTGATAGAGTTAGAGTTAGAAATAGATTTAGAGTGAATTAATTTACAATAGTATAAGGAGAAGTTGTTAGGAATTGGCTTAATACTATGTCCCATCAGGAGAGTAATAGAAGTAGGTTCTCTCCTGGGGCCTATGACCTGTTGAACTCATAGGTTCTTGGGACTAGCATCTGTGCCAGGTATTGGTTTCATCTTGTAGAGAAGGCCTTAAATTCAATCATAAAATAGTTAGATACTCACATGATATCTGTGACACTGTTGAACCAGTAGGCAGATTTTACCAACATTATTGTAGCTTACAGCATAAACAGCTGAATAAGATTGATGATTACTTTTCTCCTCTTGTACCATGCATAGCACCTTCACTAATAGAGATAAAGGTCTAGATTTCCATGTTCTATAGCTATTTGGCATGTTATATTTTCAGTTCTTCAATGTTAGTCATACCTCCTACTATTCCCACATTGCTCCCCATCCCCCATATCAGCAATAATCTTTTGCCTGGTTCATGTTGCTCTATCTCTTTAAGTATTCCAGTTTATAAGTCCTGAGGTTGCCTGGCCTGGTACTCTTACAAAACTCATACAGACTGGGATAGGGGTGTGTGTACTTGATCCTCTTGCTGCTCCTCAGTACAATGACCACTTACTGGGTTGCCTAGTCCAACACTGAAGTAGGGAATTCTACCTGACTGTGCCATCTTGTTGTGCCACGTTTGAGAAATGACCCTGGGAAGAATGCTTTTCTTGGGGAGAGGTAGGTTGGGAGAATAGGGGGTAGATCTGGGGGATAAAGAAGATTGGGGGAAGCTGGGAGGAGTGCAGGGAGGGGTGGAAGGGTGTTGGAATGTAATATATGAAAATTCTCAAAGAATTAAATATGGAGAGAGAGAATTAGGGAGAGACTACCAGAATTGGAGAACATTTAGGGACTGATCTGGAGACCCAGTGCAGTAGAAACTCCCTGGAATATATGAGAATGCTTCTAGGGAGAATTGATAGCAATGGGGAATAGGAAGCCTGAACAGGCCATCTCCTGTAATAAAGCAAAGCTTCCAGGGATGGAACTATGACATGATCACAGCCACAAAACCTTTGGCCTATAACCCATTAGGAAACAATTCCTAGTGATATGCTGCAATACTCACAGATTTGTGTCTAACCCAATCATCATCAGAGAAGCTTCCTCTTGCAGCTGATGGGAGCAGATCCAGAGACTCACAGCTGAAAATTGGGTGGAGCCTGGAGAAGTTCTCAGAAGAGGGATAGGAATAATTTTAGGAACTAGAAAGATCGAGAACACCAGGATAACATGCATGCAGATTCAACTAAGCAATGCTCATAGGAGTTCACAGAGACTGAAGCTACAATCATGCAGACTACATGGGTCTATTCTCGGTCCTCTGCATGTATGTTAAGAATATTGAGTTTTGTGTTCTTGAAGGTCTCCTAACAGTGTGAGTGGGGGCAGGAGTCTCTGACTCTTTAACTGCCCTTGGGATCCTTTATCTCCTACAGGGATGCCTCTTCCAGCCTCGGTATGAGGGTTTGTGCCTAGTCTTATTACGTCTTATTATGCCATGTTCAGCTGATATCCCTGGGAGGTCAGCCCTTTCTGAAAGGAAAAGGATGAGGAAGACATCTGGGGGAGAGGAGAGGAAGGGGGAAATAGGAGGAATAGAGGGAGAAGAAACTACAGACAGGATGTATTACACAAAAGAAGTACAAATAATTTAATTTAAAAAAATAATACCTTTAACATATTGCTGAAGACCCAGTACTGTGCACTTTAAGAAAATACTGATGGTGAGCTAAGGAGATGGGATAAAAGAAGAAGGCTAACATACAATAAAAATTTCCTGATAAATTGTATCAGTTTTTCAGTCAAAAAGCAATGTTTTGTACAGCAGCATGATGAGGCCTTTATTTTATTGAGTTATTCATGATCCACAATATTACTCCAAGATCCATCTGGCTATTTCACAGGACATGCATTTCTGTTTAAGGGATTTTGGGTGAACATCTTCATACTTGACTACAGGAGAAAATGTATGTTATATACTCTAGGTGGATAACTTCCCACACCTAAGTGGAGCTTAAACTTTCTAAATCTCTAATGATTTATCAAATTTGTCTTCCATGAACTAGTGATAAGTCTTTAAATGCTTCCAGATACTCATTAATACAGCATTCAGCATTCTGTCAATTTTCCCCTTGGAAACACCAGCTCAACACATATCATGACACATTGCCTTCAAATAACCCCAACACATCTTTTTTGTCAGAACTTGTGGTGCCCTCATGGAACAATCAGGCAGGTATGGATCCAGAAGGCACTTGCACCCCTTCTCTCATCCTAAAGAGCTGGCTCCGGGAGTTTGGCCCCTCCCCTCTGTGCTGACAGACCACAAGCCACAGCAAAACTCCACCGGCTTCAAGGTGTGCGGGCTACGATTGGGAGAATTCCTTGACCCTCCCTCATCCCCAGTCTGAAAAGGGTATGACCCTCACATTAAACTAGCATGAATTCTCCTCTGATGGCATCTCCCAAGAGTTTCTGTTCTTCTCAGCTCCTGGACTCCGATTGAAGGCAGATGGTTGCGCAGTAAGAATCATGCCACCCACGCCAAACAACGTCCGTGGCTTCCCACTTGGGAGCCCCAGCAGCCTCAGGTGGGCTGTGGCTGCTTCTTGGGACAAGGGAAGCCATGGGCCAGGACACTCGTGGGTGAGATTTGTTCCAACAAGATCTGCCATTTTCTGATACCCTTTTGATTGCTTTTTCACTTTACAGATGCAATTTGTGTGCCAATTTAACTCATTCAGATCTGTGAGGGCCTCTCTTACCCCATAAATATCTCACCTATAATGGACACAAAAAGCTATTAAAGCCATATACTCATCCAAAGGTTCTTATTGAGTGCAAAATCTTTCTTAATTCTCTGGTGAACACAGTACTAGCTGGCTCAGTGAACTGGGCATCAAGCATGGTTTTCTCATGCATAAATCTCCTGTAATGCCTGTCCTCCTTTATTATCTTCTAGGAGTATTACTTCTGTGGCTATAATAAATACAATGACAAAAGCAACTTTGAGGAGGGAAGGGTTTATTTTAGCTTACACTTCCAAGTAGCAGTCCATCATCGAAAGAAGTCAGAGAAGAAACCTGGAGACAGGAATTGAACCAGAGTTCATGGAAGAGTACTGCTTATAAACTTGCTCACTGGTTCATGTTTAGCTAGATTTTTTTATACAGCCCAGGCCCATCTGCCTATGGGTGGTGCTGTCTACAATGACAGTACTCCTATGTCAGTAAGTAATCAAGACAATTCCTTACAGGCATGGCCACAAGCCTATCTGATCTAGACTCCTCAACTGGGGGTCCTTCTTTCCAAGGGATTCAAATTTGTGTCATCTTGACAATAAAAAGTAACCAGTACACAAATGCTCTTGGGGACAATGAATGCTTATAAACCAGTGTTACTAATGTCCTTTGATGCAGTCAGTCAAGGACTTATTTCCCTCCTACAACCTCAGCTTATACAGCCTTTGTATGAAGAGGAGTAAATAGCTAAATTCCTTCGTTTTTTTCCAATTTCTTGGAACACAAACTAATCCCATTCTCTGTCCCCATGTCCATGGACCTAGGAGTGGGATTACAATGGGTTGTGTCATTTCTTTAAAGGTCTTTCCTAGTTTAAGCAGTTCAGACATATTTCCTAAACATCTATTTCTGATATTGAGCTATTACTAAGTCCCCTATATGCTAAAGCATAGCTTTCCATTTCCTATATTAAAGATCATGCCTGAGTACTATATTCTGTTGCCTTTGCTCCTCTCCCATCCTCTTGAACACCTGATTCTGTCCATAGAGTCCATGTTTTGTGGGTCCCAGTATGGTTTCTTTGGCAAAGGTGCAATTTGTACCCAATTTCCCTTAAAAACCTACCAGCTATAAGAAATTAAAAAGAAACACCACATCTACCTAATCCTTCCATTTTCAACTTTTCCTGACAAATGAGAGGCTCACATAGCAGATAATATCTGCATGCCTTTCCCAACCATAATCCTCCCTGATGTAGGCAAGTTATTTCAGGGAGGAGAGCTCCTCAAGTGCATGCTTTATCACAACAAAAGCTTCATAATTGACAATACAACCTGCTCACAACCCCATGTTACATAAGTGAGCTTCAAAAATTGCAATTTTTCTCTTGTAAATCAGCCTTTTTGAGGGAATATCTATACTTGTAAGGTAGGTCCAGTACTTCAAGCCATGCCACTGCTTATAGAGAAGAAATCTGTCCTAGGAGTCTCCCCACAAAGGACACAACTCATCTTGCTTGGTCTTGGTTTAATGTCTCATAACACACCATGGAATATACAAACACTTCTCCAGCAAAGAGGCATACCATCTCATACCACATAAGGAAAGGTAGCCATGTTGGTATTGCACCAGTGGGACATTCTACTCTCACATGGATTATCCTCAGATGCAGGAGTCAACCTTCTTTATGTTGTGGGTCATGTAACTACTCCCCACTTACACCATGTTCCAGCACCAACTGTTTTGTGTGACTTTTCTTGGAGAGATGTAAACAAAGTTCTAACCCACCCAAATATCACACAAACAGCAGGTCAAGGAAACAATTCCACCCAAGTTTAGTTTAGAGAACCACTGAGTTCATTGGGGTTACTTACATGAGTATGGATGAAAGATTGTATAGAGGAGAGTGTCTGACTCAAAGCAGCTGCTTCACCATAAAGCCAACCATAGCCTGTGGGATTATGTTAGTCTCTCAGGAATTGTTAAGCACACGGTGTCTCCAGAGGCCTTGGGCTCATACCTGAAAAATATGTGTCACATGCCTTTCAAGGCAGCTAGGTCAGGCCAACTTCATGGTTTCCTGCAATTCCCCTCTTTTTATTTGTTAGTTTTAGTGTATGTTAGTCAATCTTTAAAGCATACATGAAGTAGCCCATCAATTTAATGCTTAGTGCTTCCCATAAAACCCACACTCTGGAACAGTGCTTTATTGAATACATTACTGCCATGCTGTCTTTACTTTTAGAAGGCATGAATTCTGCATGGGCTGAGACATCCCACTTCGCAGATTGTACCTAGTGGCACAAAAGGTTGAAAGCAGAGGCTTCTCTGAGACAAACAAGATTCCTTTCTGAAACTCACTTGCTTCCTACCTGCGTCCTTACCTGTGACTTCAGGGTGCTTCAGCAAGAGCAGCAGAGAGTAACTCAGGGCCATGCTTGTAGTCTCTGTCCCAGCGCAAACAGGTCAGATGTGGTGAATGGAAAGTTTTCATAAGTAAACACCATCTTTTGGTTGTGCTTTTTCCTAAAAATGATTTGACTGTTATTTGTTATAAAAATTCTCATTTAAAAAAAAACAAAGTTATTTGCCAATATACTTATTATATTGAAAAAAAATAACTTACTTACATGTGACAAATTGAACCTGACAGACCCTGGAGAGTGCAGCAGGAGAAGAAATTGACCGGTGTTCAGGAGATGTCAGACCCTTGACCTATCTTCACCTCCTACACCCAGTTTCTTACCTGGAAAAGAAAAATCTTTAGTCTCTGTAGCCAGATGAGCCATGCAAAATATCACATTCTGAAAGATTCATAAACAAAGGAATAGTTACTCCATTTCCTGTTTTTTTCTTTTTTCCTCAAAATGCACAAAAGAAAGAGGAGAAAAAGCAGACAGCATGTGATATGAGGGCTAGTGGTGAAGATAAAGCCCTCAGTTGTAAATATGGTGAAGAAAAAATGGAAGGTCTCTGACTCCCGTGGTAACTATACTGCTTAATAAGGATAAGAAGTCCAGTTTACAGGTAGCATAGGATACAGTCCAGTGCAGCAGAATTGAAAGCTCACAAAAAAAGCCTTACATTTTCAGGTTTTGACACAGATGTCAAAGAAACTCAAGGAAAGTAAGTGGTCTTTCAACAAATGGTTCAGTGATAAAAAACAATTTATTCCTGTAGGTCCATTAGACACCAACCTAAATTCACTTGAAGTTACATTCAGTTAATGCATGTAGGTCCTTTGCTGCTAGCCATTCACACCCACATACCATATTCTAAACTGTAGAGTTTGTTTGAAAGGTGTTTACCTGTCCATTGCTGCAAATATTTTTGTTTTGAAACAGGATCTCACAATGTAGTCCCAGCTAGCTTAGTATTTGTTATGTGGACCAGGCTGGACTTTAATTCCCATAAATCTGCCTCTGCCTCCTCACTGCTAGGATGAAAGGTGTGAACCACCATACCCAAAAACTAAAAATATATTTTAAGAGTTTGCTCAATCTGTGCAACATGTAGGAAATCTGGCTAGCTTAAGCTACTTTTCCACGTTTCATAGACTGTCAGCAGGGATGGAATCATCTTCATATCACGGCACGAATGACATGATGTTTTGTGCTTTTCTGATTATTTTAGAAGTATTTTCCACTTTACCTGCTTTGTGAATTCTAGTTGCTGCTGTTATTGTTGTTTTTCAGTTAGATTATTTCTGTCTAAAAACTAGGGTCAGAGGCTGGAGAAATGACTCAGTGGTTGAAACCACTTGTTGCCCTTACAGAGGACTAGGATTCAGTTTACAGTAGCCGTATGGTGGCTAGTAACCATCATTAATTCTAGTTCCAGGGAAGCTGATACTCTTTCCTAATCTCTGCAGGCACTGAGCATACATGGTGAACAGACATACACTCCAGAAAAGCACACACAGTCAATGTATTCAAATTACTTAACACTTTAAGTTTATATTATCTGGGATACTAAGTGTAAACTTGTGCACAAAGTTGGGCACTCAAAGTGCTTGTCAAAAATTATAGACCTGATCATGTAAACATGTCCACAATAACAGACACAAGGGCTGAAGAGGTGGCTACATGGTTAAGAGCAATGACCACCCTTCCAGAAGAGACAGGTTTTGGATCCCAGAGGCTCACAACCAGATGTAACTCCAGTCCCAGGGGATACAATGTTCTCTTCTGGATTCTGTGGGTACTGGGTATACATGTACACAGACATATATGTGGGAAAATACTAATATACGTAAAATAGTAATAATAGTAATAATAATGATAATAATAGAATAAACTGGTTTAAATAAAGGCAATTCATAGATTCAAAGTGATCAAAGTTAGATTACCATTTTATCTGCTCCATCTTGACCAGGATTCAATCAATAAAGTCCCAAGGATTGCTAATATCCATTGATTCTTCATGTTCTTTTACTTTTTTCCAAACAATAATGTTTTAAGGAAGTGAGATTTTTAGGTAATTTAGATGACACGCTGGTAGATAGTCAATGATAACAGGAAAATTATTGCAAACCTGAAAAGAGTAAATTATTTTTAAAACATGTAAGGTAGATATGTGTACCATGCAGTGGGATTTGGCCAGAAAGCATAAATACAAAAATAGATGATATACATTGTTCATTTTGATGGGTGATTTTTATCATGGGCATATATTAATTCTATTTGCTTGTAGAAATGTCTATGGGAGACTATCGCAAACATAGCATCAAACGTAATAATCACTACTTCAACTCTTACATGATCGTTATTACATATGCGTGTTTTATATCAATTCATTCACTTTCTACATTACTAGTTCACTTCAACCTTGGACTATAGGAAGGCATAAATTAATGTGATTTACATTTTGTAGACTGCAACAGATATTGAGAGACTTGGGGTACCCTGTTTGAAACAAAAATAGTCCCTGCTACTTGATGTCTACAACCAGCCTCAGACACAGAATAAGGAATTTGGAAGTTTGAATCTCAAGGAAATTCTCAGCCACACTATTTGGGTGTTTCCTCACATAAATATCATTTAGGCATATTGTAAGGCATGCTACATTGGCCCAGGGAGAAATTTGATGAGATTCAGATACCACTTAGTCAATTATTCTGTCATTTACCAGTTAGGATGTCAACTCTTTATCAAATATTGCTGCCATATTTCATGATGCTTGGTAGTTTCAATATTCCCAAATATCCTTGCTCTTTGATGACAATATTCTTTGTAAGATTTGCAATATTTCTGTTAAGTTATTTGATGACGGGATCCCTAAAGTATGGACTGGAGCAGAAGCCTATATGCTAGAACAAGTTTAGATAATGAAATAAATGTCCAAAGTTACATGGGCATCTTCTTAGTGTGTGATCATGTGATCTATAGAGAGTGTGGTTTGGGATTTAAATGGAAAATTAATGGACAAATAGCATACAGGATTGAAACAGTAAACCCCATATCTTAGCTTTCATTTTTCTGGGTATAAAATTAAGGGTTCAGGCATTTTTCCTAAATATTCACTAGCAACTGTTTGGATGTCCCTGTGGTTTCCACATATTTAGTTCCCCAAATGGTCATTAAAGAATTGTGGAAATTTTAGAAAACAAATATCTCTAAGTAGTTTGGGTTTCTTGTTGTTCTTGTTTTGCTTTGTTTTATTTTGTGGCAGAAAAGAGCATAGACTCACCTGCATCTGAGGCGAACGCATAATCTTGACATTTTCATTTAAACTTAAGAAAATCGTGATCTTTATAATCGAAGCATTTTAAAAATAATGAGCAGATAACATTGCAGGGAGCACAGCGCAAGATGAAGGTGGGATCACAGGGTGAGTCTGAAAAGTTGGAAGCAATTTTAAGATTGTACTAAAGTATGCGTGTGTTGTATGTATGTGTGTATGTATAAAACAATTTATCTGTTAACAGGTAAAGGAACTTAAAACCATTTAATCACACCTACACATTGCCTATGAGTCATTATTCCATATGCACTAATGCAACATACGTTTGTCTTAAACTCGAGCTCACAATCTAGTTATCTGGCTAGATAATGAATTTGAGCACATTCAGTTTTCAGCCAGTGCCCTGGTTTTCACCCCAGCTGTTTGTTGTTTTGGAATGGGAGGGGAGGAGTTTTTAAAACTTCAATAATTCAAGTCTTCAGAGGAGAATCACCAGTTGCAAAGCCTTTAGACAACACCATACTAAGAACAAGTAAAGAAACAGTGAGACCCAAAAAGAAATGCTCTTATACGTGACAAATAGTTGAATGAATCAGGCAGTTATAAAGGACAAATAAAGACAGAGATTGTGATAACATCGTATATTGGGAAAGCTAACATGGAAAAGAAAGCATGCTGAGGTTTCTAAGCTGAGAAATTATCCAAATGAACATTAAACACAAGATGGATTTCTGTGAGTAAAATTAAGGTGAGAACTTAATTTAACACAGCCCACGAGAATGTCAAATTCTTTTAACCACAATAGCACTCTGGATGCTCTGGAAATATGGTATCAGATGAAAGGACATAAATTTAGGATGCATGAGTGTGTACATGATTGTGGGAGGTAAGTGTGGACATGCGTGCAATTCAGAAGAGATACTTGATTTGTTATTTTATTTTATTTTATTTTATTTTATTTTCACTTAATTCAAAAGATAGCAGTTAAAAATGCAGCCAAGCAGGAGCTAAGTTGATAACCAAATACACTGTGACAAGTACTTTAAAGGTCATCGTACTTGATAGTGTGAAGAGAAAATTACCATCATAAATTTAAGCCCTAAGCAGAATAAACAGGAGGCTATAAAAAACAAAGATAAATACAGTAGTGAAAACTAGTTATGTATATCATTTTGAAATGTTTTCTTGCAGAATCATGTAATTGTATATGTTTGTACAAAAGTATAAATCAATAGGGTAGTAGATAGCAAGAAAAAAATTGTCTTGTATGAATCGTGTTATTTTATGGGATACAAATTAATATTTGTTATGATATGACCAAGTAATTAAAATTAAAAATTAAAAATTGCTATGTATCTGCCAGAACATGACACTAGGCCTTTATGAAACACTGAGACATGTCTGTTTTCCTAGATAATCCAGTTAAAAGAAATAGACATATAGTATAGGAGAAAATTGGTCAAGGCCTGAGACTTATGTGGACATACCCAGAGACAGACCTACTGGGACAAGCCCAGGAAGCAGATTAAACAGACCAATGTCAACCTGTCCAAAACAATCCCTCCCCCTGCCCTTGAGGCCGTTGAGGATACAGAGGAGGAAGTTGGTGCAGAGCAGAGTAGTGGTGTTTTTGCTCCCACCAGGGCTAAGCTGCATGGCCTGCCAGGGACTGCTGCCCATCCTTCCCAGACTTCCAGTCCACCCCCACAATACACATGGTATCAATTCCATGCCTCTGCTGGGGAACTACCTCCCCCTTGCCTTCAGCACCCCCTCTCCCTGCCTTCCCCCAATCGCTCCCTCCTATCACCAATCTCCCCCCCCTTAGCCCTGACAAGTAAGGAGGGAACCTCCCAAGTCCATCATCTACTGGATGTTGCCCATTTTTCCCCATTCCCCCACAATGACTGTGTTTCTGGATGGCACCTCGGTAATGGGGCTAGTGGACGCCGGAGCTGATGTAACTATCATTACTAGAACTAAGGCTTTAAGATTCCCACACTGGAAATTTAAACCTGGCCCTCCCATTACTGGCATAGGCGGTCAACAGCCTACTAGGGCAATACTATGTCGTATATATTGAAAGGACCTAAATGGAAATCATGGTTCATGTTTCCCTATGGTTGTTGATGTCCCCCATAACCTTTGGGGCAAAGACATCCTTGTGGACATGGAATTCATCTTCATGACTAATGATAGGACCTTTTGTGATAACCACCCCCAATTCTAGAGGCCACTGCCCACCCAAGGCCAGCTTCCATCAGGGTACCTGACCCTGTACCCTTGGCCTGGCTGTCTAACACTGATGTCTGGATGGACCAGTGGCCTATTGTTGAGCCTAAACTCACTGCCCTTAAGAAACTGGTCAAGGAGCAATTTAACTTGGGTCACTTAGAGCCCTCGACAAACAGGCATAATACCCCAATTTTCGTTATTAAAAAAAAAAATCTGGAAAATACAGGCTGTTACCAGACCTAAAAGCAATTAATGAACAAATGAAAAAAAAAAAATGAGGACCACTCAAGCTGGGTTACTACACCCTAATGCTATCCCACCCTCATATTACATTATATTCATAGACATTCCCTCGGCTAAAACAAGATAAATGCCACTTTGCTTTTACAGTCTGAGAACCCAATATACAAAAACCTGCAAAGAGATACCAATGGACTGTCCTTCCCCAAGGGATGAAAAACTGTCCCACTATTTGCTAACTTTACATTGCAGAGCCAATGCAAGGAATACCCAAAGATGTCCTAATTGTCCATTATATGGATGATATTATGCTAGCCCATCCTAATTCATCTTATTTAAGAAAAGTTGTTAGACAATTTGGGGAAACTTAAGCTATGAGTCGCCCCTGAAAAGATTCAAATTGTCTCACCCTATGCCTTCCTGGGATTCTCTATTACTAAAAAAGTCAGGCCATTAACATTCAACATCCCAGAAAAGGAGTTTTACTCACTCGTGGAATTACAACAGTTATGTGGGACCATTAATTGGCTAAAACCTTTTTTACTTATACCAGATCAGGAAATGAGGCACCTTTTCTCCCTCTTGGAGGGTCCAGACACTTCTTCTACAAAAGTTAGGCTCACACAGGAGACCAAGGACCTCCTATACAAAATTATGACATGTCTATCCACCTCAAACTTGGGCAGACATGACCCTAAAAAACCCTTGTTAGCAATAATCATGTGGACCCATGGAGATGTCCTTGGGGCCTTATGACAAGATGGTCTCCTCTCATGGCTTCACCAAGCCCACTCTGACCTCCATAAAGTAACCCCTAAATTCAAGATTGCTTTCAGAATTGCCCTGAAAGCTAGAGCCTTAACAAGGCAAACCTATAATAGGAAACCTGATAAGATATTACCATTTTCCTTAAAATATTCCCAATCCCTTTGGGCAGACTCATTAAGCTTTCAGGAGATGATGACAGGTTTCACTGGCACCCTTGACAATCACCCACCACCTGATAAGCACTTGGCAGTGCTTCTCCATCTCCCCATTGAGATCAGGCCCTATAGTCTCCCCAGCTCTAGCTCAATCCCAAAAGTAACATTAGCCTTTACTACAAAGGCCAGGGTTAAAGGACATCACTTACGTCCTTCCAAACCCAGACTCAGTGCAATTAGGTAAATTATTGGGCCTCTTAAAAATCTTTGAGCTATGTCAATTTGAACCTGTTAACATCTTTTCAGTCAATATGCAGTACAAGAAGTCAGGACTCTGGCACTCTCTCAGATAAAGGACACTAACTACCCCATACATGTGCTCATAAAGTCATTACAAAAGGCCCTAGAGAACAGGACATTTCTTTGGTTTATCTTCCATATCAGATCTCATACTAAGCTGCCTAAAATCCTGGCCAGGGGAAATGAGAGAACCATGATCATGACTGTGGATCTTAAGCTACTAGAACAGGCACGAGCCCTACACCAACAGTTTCACCTCTCTCCACAAAATTCACATAAACTCCTGCCTGAATTATCTATTACCCAATGCAGCACCTTACCAGATCCTGCACCACATACACGCCACTTGCACCATTGGGGCCCCTTAGTAGGAGTGGTGTCAACCCTAGAGACTTGTTTCCAAACACCATCTGGCAAATGGATGTGACACACCACCCACCCTTTGGCAACCTTAGATATATCCACATGATAGTAGATACCTGCTCCTCCTTTGTGTATGGTGTGGCGATGGCAGGAGAAAAGGCCTCCCATGCTATGAAAACAATAAAATCCACTATACTTGTTGTGGGCGTTCCATGGGCCCTAAAGACAGAAAATGGCCCAACATATACATCCCAACAGTTCAATGAATTTACTGCCTCATGAAAATTGACCATATTTTGGGGATCCTATATAATCCTCAAGGCCAAACCATAGTCAAAAGATCCAATCAGACCTTAAAGGAATTACTGGCACTGGTCACTTCACCAGAATCCAAATTTGGCCCTAGTGAAGGTTATGTTCCACATAAACTTCCTTGCATTTGACAATCATGGGTTAAGTCCAGCTTACAAACACTGGGCCTATTTGCCCAAAAACACCCCACTGCCACTTGTAAGATGGAGAGATCCCTCGACAGCCCAATGGCAGCCACCCGTCCTCCTATTAGCTTGAGGGCGAGGCTATGCCTACATTTTTCCACAAGGTGCCACCACACCTAGATGAATGTCTTCAAGGGATACCCGACCCACCACAGACCAGGCAACACTAGAAAAGAAGGAAGAAAAGACACAAGATGGGTAATGTATGTCATCTACACCTTGCTCCTAATTTGCCCTATCTGGGCAGAGGATCTATGGATCCTTATTCTGCTACCCCCTGTTCCTTACCTGTAGCTATTAATTATCCTGCATACATAGCTTTACCACAAATGTCTCCACCACTAGTTCCTGTATACTGTTTCATGCCAACATCACCAACGAGACCATACTGGGTATAAAACTTCTTGCCCCCCTTATGCTTCCAATGCTATGCATACCCTCAACAGCCCTCAGGAAACATGTGCTTTAATAGACTGTTAGCTGGGATATTCAGCAACAGCCGTCTCAATGAGAGATCCAACAGCCACTTGGGCACCCGTTGTCAATGCTACTCATCTCCAAACAGTTACAAATCATTTTTACTTAAGTGTCTTATACAACATGTCACCCAATAGTGCTCCATCGACAAGGCTACCTGGCAGGTGCTCAAGTCTCTGAAACACCCAGACCATGTCCACCCAGAGAAGTGATTCAGGCCTGGTTCATAAAAATCTGTGAGGCCTCTGTTTAATACCCTACACACCCTATACATTCTCCAGGGATGCCACCCTTTGAGGACTTTGAGGTAGCCAAAGAAGAATAAAAATTCTCCAGGGCTGAGTCAACCCAAGACAGGGCATGAATGTAAGATATTCATGTACCAATGACAGGTCATACTCATGCCTAGTGGGGTCACCTAAGACAGGTACAGTCCATTACTGGGGGCCCCTGAGGTGGGGTCAACAGGATCAGAACATAAAAACTCTGGTTCCCACGTAGCTACAAAAAAAGTAAAATAAAACAAAAAGAGTGAATATGTAGGAGAAAACTGGACAAGACCTGAGACCCGCATGGACATACCCAGAGATGGACCTGCCTGGGCATGCCCAGAGGCAGACCTACCCGGACATGCCCAGGGAGCAGCAACTGCAGTCTGGCAGCCAATGGGATGCTGGGTCGGGTGGAGGGTATAAAGGGGCTTCCCCTTCCTACAATAAACAGAGACTGCCTTTTGCCACTTACCTGACTCCAAGAGTCTGTGTCCTGGTCCCACACTAGCTCTACCCCCTGCCTGAAGGGTCCTGTGGATGGCTACAAGCAACAATATAGTCCCTGGTCTGTAAGAGTGTGGTATGGCCATTGTCACCATGTTACATACTGAGTGTTCTCTAGTGAAATTAACTGGAAGGAATGACACATAATTATGCTAAATGTAAACCTTGTCCCTTAGCTCATCAGGAAGTGAACTGAAAAATTATCATGAATAATAACTATATTCATATATTCATATTCTTATTCGAAAACTTAAGAAAAAGTTATTTTCCAAATTAAATTATGGCATGAAATCCATAAAAGAGACACAATGATGATTTTACAAAATGCCTGGATACACAAACTCTTCTATTCTTTTCTACATATTACCTCACCTCCTTATGGAGTCTAAGCAAGAATTAAGAAAGAAAGCTTGGCCCACACCTGAAATGCTTCCAAGAGCCTCATTACAAAAGACAGACAGAGGTCTGTCAATATTGATGATGCAAAATGATACCCACCACTGGATTTTCTCAGCTCTTCCACAAGACTGTGAGCTTCCTCTTGAACACAGATCTCAATGTTCCTCTTCCCCATTCCAAAGTTCCCTCAACACTATAAATGAGAAGCACCTCCCCTCTTTCCAGTTCTTCCCATTGTTAAAAACCTATAAGAAAGAGAACAGAAATTAGTAAGGAGATTCCAGGCCAGGAGGAGGGAGGAGCTATTAGGTAGCTGCCACACAGAAGGTTAGCCTAGGTCTGAATAAGTTTTCAAGGCTGCTTTCTGTCCTCATATTTCTATGAACATAGCCCAACATACATACATGGACACATAGGTACATGGGCACATAGTCACATGGGCACATAGGCACGTGGAGACATAAGCATGTGGACATATAGACATGTGGGCACATAGGTGCATGGACATATAGGCACATGGGCATACAGATGCATGGATACATAGGTGCATGGGCACATAAGCACATGACATACAGGTGCATGGATACATAGGTGTATGGGCACACAGATGCATGGACACATAGGTGTGTGAATACATAGGTGCGTGGATACATAGACACATGGGCACATAGGGACATGGACACATAGACATGTGGACATATAGGTGCTTGGACACACAGGCACATGGGCACATAGGTGCGTGGACACATAGGCGCATGGGCATATAGGCACGTGGCCACACGGGCACATGGACACGTAGCTGCATAAACACATAGGCATATACACACTTATCAAGGACTTTTCAGCCACTGGGAAGCTTCCTCCCCATGATGAATCAGAGCTTCCATCACAACTTCGTATCCATGCAACACCACAGCAGGCTTCCTGCCCAACTACAGAGTGAACATGGGGCCATAGACTTTTGAAAACTGGAAAAAGGGAGAGGGGAGTGTTAAAAATGTGTCAAAGGAGGTCAGTGTGTTTTTCTGTACAGTGTACCCAATTATAATGGGTGTTATTATTATAAATGTATATTTTTCTTATCACAAAATGCTTCAAGGCTTTTTCAACTTTTATACATAAATATGATAGTAATGATTGTAGCTGTTTGGCTACAGTGACCAAATAGTTGGTATGCAGTTGTAATTAATCATCAAATCAACATATTTAGCATGAACATTTATTCTGATTTACAAAAGAAACAAATTTGGAAGAAAATTCCAAATTATTTTTCATTGCCCCGAAGTTCAAACAACAGAAACCCAAATTTGAATATCTATCTATTCAGTTTTTGATTCTTGAGCAGAATATCATCTGCCTAGGCTCAACTTGAAATTAATACCTAGAAGAATGCTTCACCATTAACTACAGAGTCTTGTTGCCATAGAAAAGTAAGATACCCTCTCAGAGTTCTTAGTTTTGTTAATAAAAGGATTTAAGAACAGACTCAGAAGAAAGCTAAGAACAATTTTATTAGCATTTAAAGAAAAAGCCACAGGACAAGCCACCTGAAAGAACCCAGCAGCTGCCAGAAGAAGGCAGAGAAAGCCAAGCATTTGAGTTAGGCACTAGGACAGCAAGCAGCCACACAGCAGTCAAGGAGCCACATGGCAAGGTAGGGAGGAAAGAATGAGGAAGTTAGACTATCAGGGAAAACAAGCTCAGGTTTAGGCTTTTTAGTATCAGAAAGAAAAAGAAGGAAAAATAAAAGTTATGTTTTCCTGAACTGGGCAGACTTAAAGGCAGGGTGGTACTAGTCCATAAGCAGTCCCACCAAGGGTGGGCTTTCTGTGAAGGAGAAGTACATTGTTTAATTAAACATATAATTATTCCTTCATCATTGTTTCATATTTTAAAGTGAATCAGCCTTCCTGAGGTGTGGGCTATTAGTCATGTGATTAACAAGCCCAAATGGATTAGCTCACTATTTGAGTGACTTGATATGTTAGGTCACCACCTAGACTAGAAAAATAGCCTTTCCCTTGCTGGGCATCTAATGCTATTTTAACACTATCCCCCCCCAAGAGATCCTAAATTCTATTGCCCCGCCTGATGTGCAAGCTACTACCACTACAAACAAAGCTCTACAAAGGATGCAGGACAAGCAGCATTTCCCTGAACAAGTTCTTCATTCAAACTACATTCTTGTCCCCAGAAAGGGGGTGTGTTCAAAATTCTAATAGCAACAGATGGGCCCTAACCGACTGCTTGCTCCTGCTGTGTCTTATCTTGTTAGACCCATAATTATATTCTGGTTATCAGACAGAGGTTGATTCTTGCAGAAGTTTTATTTGACCATTCTACATAAGATACATGGCTAAAATATGTGAATGAAATTTCCATGATAATCATTTCTCTTATCTTCAGCCTCAAATCACAGCAAACAGCTATTAAGAACAGCAACAACAAAAATTGATGACTTTTGCCACACTACTAAACACCCACTCATGTTTCCCTATCAACATCACATCACCTCATTATATGATTTCTGTCACTGACAGTGGAAAATTCGGCTGGTACATCAAGAGCTTAGGAGACAGACTTATAATCATATAACAGGGCATGGCCAGACATATGTTCACTTAAACAATGCTTGAGTGTTATTGGAAAAGCCAAACCTGTACCTCAATGATTTGCTGATGTTCTTAAAATCTATCTGAAGAATGTTTCCAATGATTGGGAGAGGAGTGGGGCCAGGAGGAAGCTTTCTTCTCTGAGAACTCTGTCTTCATAGTGAAAGGAGAAGGAGACATGAGAGAACAAGTCCCAGAAACACACCTGGAGCCATTGCTGCCTCTTCTTCTTACTGACATGACTGTGCACTTACAAGTCAAAGCTTATATAATGAAGTCTGCTAATCCACCTGTGAATCTCTGATACAAAACAAACCAACTAGGGAAGACTCTTAATCTCTCTGCCCAGCAGACTTTGTTCCCAGGTAGAGATCAGGATCAGAGCAAAAACCTCAACTTTTCTTTTATTTCAGGCTCTACTGTAGAGGACTGTGTTTTCATTTTACTGGATTGGAGCCTATAAGTCTGGGGAAGCTGTTGTTCTAATGAGTTGCCATAATTGAAAAGAAAGACTAAAGCAAAGTATTTCATCCTAGAAAACAGGAAATCTTTTCAAAATTCTGGATTCCCAGGTTAATGGACATTAGAAATTTATTATATTGAAGGAATTTAGTATGTTGCATAACTTGTCTGTAAAGAAATGTAATTCTACATAATACTGTGATTTTTCCATTAATAATTAAAAAAGCTTTCCAAGTAATATATGCTGCTAACATAAAGGCAGAAACTTAAAAATTTATGTATAACCTATGAATTTTAAGTGGCAAACATATTAAGTTATTAATATGTATGTTTTTGTTTTATTTCAATTTGTTTATTTTTTCCATTTTCTTTTTAAATTTTTATATGTTTTAATTACAGTAGAATTATATCACTCTCCCCTGTTGGGGAAGTTTATATTTAATTAGTTTTTACGCACTATTGGGTGAGGGGCTACCATGCGCTTTGGTATTTTGTATTGCTTGCAGGTATTGGATTTCTGTGGAGGATGCTTGATTGTTAATGATCTACATGTGCTATCAGTAGAACACCCCTGGAGTTCTAGATCAAAGAAAACACCTGAGCTCAGATGCTTGGGGTTCCACTGTGAGTATAGCACTAGCCATGAGAGTGGTTCCCTCTGTAGAGGTCTGGCAGAGTTTCCATCTATGAATATGCCCCCCCCCTGTGTCCTCCACCCAGAGCCACCATGGCAGTGTACTACTACTGCTAATGGTACACCAACTTGGGGCAGGACATCACACCAGCTAGTCCAACGTGGAGAAAAGGAAGAAGAGAAAGAAACTCCAGACCTCAGAGTCTACTAAAGTATGCTCAGAGAAGCCGCCAGATGATAGAGATTAAGGTATTAATTGAAGGATCCTGAAGGAAGAAGAAAGAAAGAAAGAAAGAAAGAAAGAAAAAGAAAGAAAGAAAGAAAGAAAGAAAGAAAGAAAGAAGGAAGGAAGGAAGGAAGGAAGGAAGGAAGGAAGGAAGGAAGGAAATAATCCTCTATGAAGTAAAAAGACTGTGAAATTAATAAATAAACAAGGAAAAAAAGCTCTGAGGTGTGAACCACAGAATGGAGGCTCTTAAAGATAAAGAATTCAGCTGGGAGCAGGAAAAAGCAAGGTTCTTACTATTTTTCCTGATCATGGAGCCTTTGCTACTTCCTGTTGCTCATGGTAGCCTGCTGTTTCACAAACTGAATTTTCTGATAGCTGCATCGAATGTGTGTGAAGCTCAAGATGTTGTGTTTCATATCTATGGAATGGGTTGTATATTTCCCCTTAGCAGTAGTGAAAAAGATGCCAAACTGCCAGAATGTTTCAACTGGAGATTCTTCCCAGTAACCCAGGACTCCCAACCCCTGCTGTTGTGGAAGCTCCAGCTTGGAGTTAAAAAGTCACTTAGTTAAACTGACCAGTTTTTTGGTTTTTTTTTCCTGAAAACCTGACTACAAGTGGTCCAGGCACTGGCGATGGTGATGAGAGCTCCACCCCATGAGGAAACCCTTCCTGCAGACAAGGTTATGAATTCTTTTTCCTGCAAACCAGACTCTATCTTAAAATCTGGAAAGTGTCTCCTAAGCACTTCTGTCAGCACACAGAAACTGTTTTTCAGAATTGGCGAGGTTGTATCTTGTGCTAGTAGCTGAACTTGGTACTGTAAGAGTTACCCAGGTGCTGCTGGTTTTAAAGGCATGAAGGGGTCACAGAGAGCAGCTGAGACTTGGCACTGTGAAAGGCCAGGAGAGAGCATTAGTAAAAGTGCAGCTTTAGTTGCAATTGAAGGCCCAAAATGAAGGGGTGATACTGAGAAGTTGAGGCTTGGCACAATGAAAAGAGCCCAGGAGAGGCTACTGGTGAAAATGCAGCCCAGTTGCAGAAAGGGACTGTTGGGAAGGGTTTTTATTGTTGGAATAGATGGAAAGAGATAGAACAGAGAGAGAAGAAAGATGGAGATGCTCTTTTGTGATAGTACGGGGACCACACAATGCCAAAGGGAGAAACCTCCCTGTAGAGGTGGTGCAGTCCTGAAGGGAGAATATCCCAACAGTACTGATGAGTTGCTCAGCCCAGTGGAGCTGAGGTGAAGTGTCCAGCTCTGCCTCTCCTCACCTCGCCTAGTCTTGTCTCGCCTCGCATCGAGCCTCGCCTCGCCTCGCCTAGCCTCCTGGAGATGATGCAGTTCTGAAGGGAGAGTATCCCAACAGGACCAAGGAGCTTCTGGCCAGGTGTCCCCAAGGCTGCAGTTCTGTAGGGAAATATCCCAGGTGAGCTGTTCTTCTGTCCGATGTTCTTAGCAGGCCAGTGACTGTTTCCACTCCGAAGAGAAACAGCGAAAAATGAGGGTTGCTCAGTCCTTTTTTAAAGAGTTCTGGAGGGGTTGGAGTTATCAACATGGCCTGTGATTGGTGGAGTTTCTTTAGACTGTGATTGGTAGAATTCTCAGTCCAGAGAGGGTTGGGGGGAGGGTGTCCTATCTCAGGGTCATTTGTGTATGTTGGGGCCCATTCTGTGCTGTACTGTCAGGTTGGGGAACCCCTCAACCAGATGAGAGTGGGGTCCCTGATAGTCCCAGGGATGAGCTTTCTTATGAGGGGTTTCAAGTCCCAGGGCTCCCCAGCCTTACAGAGCTAGACTCCCCCAAAAGGGAAAAATGCTGGCTCCTCAGTAGTCTTTGGCATCATTTGGGGTTCCTGGTGGGCATAAGAAATAGTGGCTTGGCCTCCAGAGTCCCCAGTAGGGTAGCAAGGGAGGCAAGCATTAGTCTTGAATAGCAGTTGGACAGTAGGACAGGCTAGGTTTGCTGGTAAAGTCAACTTTGCTTCCTGGAAGAAACACAGATGGCTATGAGGGTCCATCTTGGAGGGGGGTGTCAGCCAGGAGTGCTGATGGCTGTTAGGTTCCATCTGTGAGGGAAGGGGTCATCCAGGAGCAAGCACAGTCCTCAATCAGGTCCTTCTTCTGTTTGACAGTTAGCCAGCTGGGGGGTTGGGTCTGGTAAGGGGGCAGAGCTAAGGCAGAGCTAAGGCAGAGCTTTATTCACAGGGCTGTGGAGGCTGATCATAGATGAATGTGGAAAGGCATGTCAGAGCTTCTCACAGAAAGTGGGAGTCCCACACTGTAGATTGGGGGGTGCAGAACCCCTCAGAGGGAGCCCTGGGCTGTGGGCTATGTCTGTGGTCAGGGGTAGGGGGCAGAGCTCTCCAGCACAGAGCTGTGCTGTAGACTGCTTGTTGCAGAATCCTCACAGGGACCCCAGCAGTTTTTGAGATGCCAGCACAATGAGACAACCACCAAGAACAGCAGCTTTAGTAGAGTGGAGCCAACCAGAGCCTGGAGGGCAAGCTGTATGTGCTGTACAGATCAGAGCCAGAAAAGTGATCTAAGCCCTTTCGTGGAGCCCAGAAGATCGTGAATGAATTCCAGAAAATTGGACACTGATAATGTTTTTCTGCTGTCCAAAGACATTGTGGAAGCTTGATAGATGTTTGCTTTCATTTGGTCCTGTGCATTGGCAAGACTCATGATTGTTCCTTTTGTAAATAGTTTTGCTGGTGTATTAATCTGTGTTATAGAGATAAAAAAGCAATTTTTTGATTAGTTTATACAGAAAAGGGGAAATGTTGGGGAAGTTTATTTTTAGTTATGTTTGAAAATGTTTATATACACTATTGGGTAAGGGGCTACCATAGGCCTTGGCATTTTGTATTGTTTGCAAGCTTTAGATTTCTGTGGGGGATGTTTGGTTACTAATGATCTACATGTGTTATCAATAGAACATCCCTGGAATTCGGTATCAATAAAAACACATGAGCTCAGATGCTCAGGGTTCCACTGTGAGTATGGCACTGGCCATGATGGTGATTCCCTCTGTAGGAGTCTAGCAGAGTTTCCACACATGAAAATGCCTCCATGTCGCTCTTGGTGAGCTGCGACAGTAGCCAGGTAGCTAAACTCCCCCTTCCCTTTCCTCCCTCTAGCCCTTCCTATGCCCCCACAACTCTCAAATTGATTTTTTCATTTATTATTATTTTTCATATACATATATATGTATGCACAAATATATAAGTACAACCTTCTAAACTGCTGAGTCTGTTTTTGTTGTTTGTGTGCATATAGTATCAATTCTGACCACTTTGTTTTGGATATCTAATAGAGAGCTTATTCTTGGGACAGGCTAATTCTCTCCCAGCAGTCATTAGTTCTGTGTCTAAAGGTGGAACCCTGTGAAATTTTTCTTCCTTCCACATTGTTGTATCTTTTGAGAGTGGCATTGTTCCAATCTTATTTGTGCAGGTATTTCTTGAAGAAACTGTTTCACAGAAGCATGCCTGATATTCTGACTTTTACAATCTCTCTGCCCCTCTTCAGTGATGCTTGAGTCATAGAGGCAGTAGCTGTGATGTAGATGTATCTACTGTGGCTAAGAATCTCACGATCTATTGATTTCTATGCCATGTTCAATTGTAGTTTTATGTGATAATCTCTATTTCCTGTAAAAAGAAGCTTCTTTGATGAGGAATGATAGCAACACTTATATCTAAAAATATACATAAGAAATCCTAAAAAATTCAGAAAATTCATACAAATAGTCAATAATTTCAGCATAGTGGTAGAATTGAAAATCAACTTACAAAATTCAGTAGCCTTTCTATACAATAGCAACAAACACACTGAGAAAGAGATCATGGACAAACCCCATTTACAATACTATCAAAAACAACAAAACAAAATATATTTGAATAAATCTAACCAAGAAGAAGAAAAACCTCTACAAGGAAAATTTCAAACCCCTGAAGAAAGAAAGTTGAGAAAGACACTAGAAAGTGGAAAGATCTCCTGGGTTCATGAATTCGTAGAATTATTGTTATTAAAATGACCATCTTACCAAAGGCAAATTGCAGATTTTATGCAATCCCAATCAATTGCCACAACATTCTTCACAGAAATACAAAAAAAAAAATCATAAAGTTAAACGAAACTACAAAAAACCCAGAGAGCTCAAGCAATCATGAGAAATAAAAAGAATACTGAATGAATTACTATTCCAGACTTGAAGATATGCAATAGAGCTAATAGAAATTAAAACAACATAGTACTGGCACAAGAACCAAAGGAATAAAATATGAGACCAAAACATTAGTACTCATAACTATGTGATATTTGATAAAGAGTTAAGAAATACACTGGAGAAAAGACAACATCTTCAATTACTGGTGTTAGAGAGACTGGATATCTGAATGCAGAATAATTAGTTTAAATCCATCCACAAAGTGCAAAGGGTCTCACTTACCTGAACTACAGAGTTATTTGTTATCATATAGGACTTGTGTCACTATTAATTTAGTTAGTAACTAAAGAAAGAGCTGATTAAATTGGTGAGTAAAGCCTATGTTAACAAACTATAAGCAATCTTTAAATTTTTTTAGATTATAATATAATTACATTATTTCTCCTTTCTCTTTCCCACCTACAAAATCTCTCATACTCTCTTTCAAATTCATGGTCTCTTTTTCTTTTTGTTTTACATATATATATATTTGCATTTATACATATATAATGTTATTTATATCAGTTTTCAGAACTGATCATTTGATATTTGATAACCAATTTCTGTACTCTTCCCTGGGTACTAAGCTACTCTTAGCTTTATGGTCCTTCGTCTGGGGTTGAAGCCTTATGAACTTTCCCCATTCCACATTAGCGTGTCTACCACTATTGTCCTTGTTCAGGTTATCTTTTGAACTCATATGTTAATAAATGTCCATTGTGATCATAATGGAACTATTTATTAAAACATCATTTTACAAATCTCAGGGGTCCAATACCCGGGCGGCTTAGGCAGAAAGCTCACTCCAAGGCTTCCTCACCCCAGGTTCTCCTCTTGGTTCTCCTCATACTCCTGCTCCGCCTCCTCCTTCCTCCTCCCTCATTGCTCAGCTCCCCACTTCCCAGGTGTTTTTCTTCCTGTTTCACATAGACCCTCAATAAATAAACGAACAGGAACTTCCCAGCAGGGGATCAGTCGAAGCTGGGGATGGCACAGAGGTGTAAATGAGTAAAAAGTGGGGATTTTACTGCTATAGCATAACTAAAGTATTATCCACAACTAAAACATCCACAACACACATATTTTGATAGAAGTTTGATCCAGAGGAAAACTAAAAACTGAGGGAAAAAATCATACATAAAGATATGTATATATCAGTAATCAGTTTGTGGCTCATATGGCTGTATATCTAACCTTAAAAATACACTTCCATATTGTGTATAAAATAAGTTTAGTCATTGCTATGAAACAATTGTTTTATTAAGCCTTCAGGTATGTTTGTCCCTGATCTATTTGCCCTCTCTTCTATTGAGTAAAAGCTGTTGCCTAGACTTGTCCTGTAATAAAAAAATAATATTGAGATAATTTAAAGATGGAAGAATCTCTAAGATCAATCAGCCAAAAGGGTTTTTTTGTTATTGTTTTTCAAAGAAAGGTGAATTGAAGAATGGAAAATAAAGTATCACCAACACTTCAGCCATGACTTAGTCTTGTCTGTGCAGCTCACAGTACCGTGACTTTTTGCTTCTCAGTGCACATAATTCTCATTCTCGTCAAATGATCAGCATGATGCAAACACTGAATGGCTACTATTGTGTGGTGGGTATATCTAAATAATAGAATTCATTTCAGAATAGATTTCATTTCATAACAAAACTAAATAAAATTACACAATTCACATCTACCTTCAGCAGATACACCCACAGCCTCTCCCATAATCATCAGTTCTCATCAGTGTGGTTCACTAGACCAATCAAGTAAACAAAAAAATTACATCACAAGTCCAGTGCATAGATTACATAAGGATCACTGTGTATAAGAAAGTGTTGTATGAAACTCTCACAGAACTGGTAAAAACAAAATAAGAAAACAAATGAAGCTGTAATTATGGAAGAACAAAATAGGAATAAGAGCACAAACAGCAGAAAAACTTTCTTCTCTAGAATGCAGACAGGTGACTTCAATTTTCTTAAACTAATATAATTTCTAACTCATCATAAATACTTATCCTTATACCCACAGATAAGTATACCTCCCATACCTAATTACAGAAGCTTCTTCTTATAACAGGTGGAGACTATTACAAAGAGCTACAGATGATCAAAATTCAGAGAATACATGTCTGTGGAATGTCCAACACTAATTGTCACTATATCAGTAATGCAACCTCTATACCTAAGGCTCAAGAAAATTGTAGAAGAAGGCACAGAAAGAGTGTAGAAGTCAGAGGACCAGACTACCTTCTCGTAGATATGCTCTTAGACATTACAGGAATAATATACTCATGAACTTTCAAAAGTATGGTTATCTGAACACAACCAGTAAAATGACAGTCCTAGCTGATAGCCCCCCATGGATGGCGGCCTATTCTATAAGGTCCTATCCTAGATAAAGAGCTACAGGTGGTCAATGCTTGGTGAGAGAGGAAGAAGAAATTTTCTCCAGGCACAAGCTCCTAAATGGGTTGTCCATTCCAAGTGGTCAACTCTGTATACATGTCCATATGGACAACACTAAATGGAATCTGTTTAGGTGTGTGTGTGTGTGTGTGTGTGTGTGTGTGTAAAAACAAAAATTATTAAAGAAGTGTTCATGAACAGCTTTTGGGGGAAGTTAGGGGCATTAGGGAAGTCAAGGGAATGATGTAGATGCTGTAATAATATATGAAGTACTCAAAAAATAATAGTAAAATTATTTTTTCAGTTCTCAACAAAATAATTACAAACCAAATATAGTCAAAAAGATCATCTACCACAATCAATTATCCTGGAGAAAAAGAGATGATTCAACATATGTAAGCCAGTATCTCAATAAATATATTTTAAATAAAAAAGAGGAAGAAAAATGATTATATAACCATCTCAGTTAGATACAGAAAAGGATTATTTTTTTAAAAAAATGCAACACACCTTCATGATAAAATCCCTATCAAGGACAAGACTATAAGAAATATACCATGATCTAATAAAGGCTGTGTATGACAAATCCACAGACAACATTATCCTACATGGAGCAAAAACTTGAGGCAATCCCATAAAAATCAGGAAGAAGACTGGATGTCCACTAGCCCCACTCTTTTTCATATACTGTGTGTGCCCCAGCAAGATCAAAAGACATGAAACCTGGAGAGATGGCTCAATGGTTAAGAGCACTGACTGCTCTTCCAGAGGACCCAAGTTCAATTCCCAGCACTCACATGGCGGTCACAACTATCTGTACCTCCAGTTCCAAGAGATAAGATACCCTCACACCAATGCACATAAAATAAAATTAAATAAGTTTTTTTTTTTAAAGCCGGGCAGTGGTGATTCACACCTTTAATCCCAGCACTTGGGAGGCAGAAGCAGGTGGATCTCTTTGAGCTCAAAGCCAGCCTGGTCTATAGAGTGAGTTCTGGGACACCCAGAATTACAACAGAGAAACGCTGTCTTGAAAAACACAAAAAAGAAAGAAAAAGAAAAGAGAAGAAAGTGATACAAATAGGAAAAATTATTAAATTATTCCTATTTGCAGATGATGTACATAAGAGATTCCAAAAGTTCCAGATATTATCAACACTGTCAGCAAAGTGACAGGATACAAAATCAGCATACAAAAATCAGGAGCCTTTCTAAACACAATTAACAAACATGCAGAGAAAGAGATCACGAAAACACTCCCAGTAACAATAGCCTCGAAAAAATAAAATGTATAGAAATAAGCTTAACCAAGGATGTATAAGACTTCTACAATGAAAACTTTAAGTCTGTGAAAAAAGAATTTGAAGAAGACCCTAGAAGATGACAAGGCCTTCTGTACTCATGGTCTGGTAGAATATTACTGTGAAAATGACCACTCTACTGCAAGCAATTTACAGATTCAGTGCAATGCCAATTAAAATGGCCATGCCATTCTTCACAGAAATAGAAAAAAAATCTCAAAGTTCACATGGAAGCATAAAAGATACCAGAGACCCAAAGTAATTTGGAGCAAAATAGCAATGCCTGTGGGTTACAGTATCAGGTTTCAAGCAATAAAACAAAACCATAATAATGAAAGCAGAATGATTCAAGGACAAAATAGACTCATAAATCCAACAGAAGACCCAAACATGAGTACACCTTACAGACACCTTATGTTTAACAAATATGTCAAAAATACACACTAGAATTAAGACATCTTCAACTAATGGTCCAGAGGAAACTAGATATGCACGTGGATATGCACATGTAGACCAATGAAATTTGATCCATATAGATTGTCCTGCACAAAAAAATCAACTGCAAATAGATCGGAGATCTCAATATAATACTAGGAATACTGAAAGTGCTAGAAGAAATGATAGGCAATACTCTACAGGTGTATGTGTTGGAAAGGAATCTTGGAATAGGACTCCATCCACTCAGGAATCAAGACAACAACTAATGAAAGGGACCCCGTAAAACTAAAAAGCTTCTGTAAACAAATGAAACAACCAAATTCAGAGGAAACCCACCTGCCTCCAACCTACAGGTGCCCCTCTTGTACCACATCAAACACAGCCAGACCCTGCATATCCTTCTCTAGCATCTAGCCAGATAAGTCCAAATGATCCTCTTCTCTGTATACTTTCTCCAACTTCCACATCTACTCCCAAACTCCAGGCTTGGATAGACACACATCCTGCATACCAGCCCATTCCCCTATGTCCACCTGACTTCATTCATCCTGAGCCACATCCTACCTCTAGGGCCGTCCAGATCTGCAGTTCTATTCTGCCCTAACCTGCTTTGTTCATATCAGACATAAAACTAACAAAATAAGTCCAAATGCTCAGATCTCATTGCAAAAATACAAATAGTATGAAAGATCAAGCTCTACATCTGACCAAATCCACCAGTCCTATAGAAATTTTGCCAATGACATATACCTAGATGAACCTTAGGACACAGAATTTAAAAGAAAATTCACAAACTTCATCAAGGAATTTAAAAAAGAACTCAAAGAAAAGAGTTCAATGAACTTGAATATAAAGAACTTAAAAAGAATAAATGCCTAAGTGGTGTTCAAGAAAACACAAAATAAGGTCAAGGGAAATGAGAAAGCCAATCCGGATTTGAAAACAGAATTCAATAAAGGTATAGAAACACAGTGGTGGTGGTACATGTCTTTAACCCCAGTACTTGGGAGGCAGAGACAGAGGGATGTCCATGAGTTCAAGGCCAGCCTAGTCTACAGAGTAATTTCCATGACAGCCAGAGTTACAAAGAGAAACTTTATCTCATAAAACAAAAACAACAACAAAAACAGACAGAGAAAGAAGGGGGAGGAAGAGAAACACTGAAGATGATTCAAGCTGAAATGAAGATGGAATTGAAAAACTCAATAACCCAAGTAGCCACCAAGTTGATCTTATAACTGACGTGCAGGGATGGTTCAGCATATGCAAGTCAATAAATGTAACAGGCTACAAAAATGAATGTAAAGACAAAAATCAATATTAAAGATCCCCTTTAAACAAGGATGCAAGTCAGCTGATGGTAGAAATTGAGGGGGAATCAATATGCCTTCAGCATTATTCTGAATTTAAAAGCATGGAGGAATTCTTTATTATAAGAATGAGAGTCTGGTACCTGTGGGATGTGTTGGTGCTCATGGGACATCCTGGACCCTGCTGGATGTCCAGGCATCTGTGGGAAGTCCTGGCACCTGGGAGATATCAGGGAGACGGTGGTATGCCCTGGTGCCTGTGGGATGTCTGGGTACCTGTGGGAGGCCCTGGTGCCTGTGGAATGTGTGGGTGCCTGCAGGATGCTTTAGTGCTTGTGGGATGTCCAATTTCTGTGTGGTGTCAGGGAGCCTGCAAGCTGTCCAGGTGTCTGCAGTTTCAAGTTGTCCCAGTGCTTGCATGATGCCCAAGCATCTACAGCATATGCGGGAGCTTGTGGCATGCCCTGATGTCTGTGAGATTTCTGGGTGTCTGTGGGTTTGCACAGTGCCTGCATGATGCCTGGGAACCTGCAGGGTGCCCTAGATCCTGGGGAATATTCGGGTACCTGCAGGATGTCCGGGTACCTTTGGGGTACCCTGATGCCTATACGAGATTCTGGCACCTAAGAGCTGTCCATTTTCTTGTGAGATGTCTGGGTGCCTGCATAAGGCATGGTGTCTGCAGGAGATCTTGGTGCCTAGGGAATATCCTGGTGCCTGCGGGGCATCTGGATACCTGTATAGGCACCTGTGGAATGTCCTGGTGCTTGTGAGATGTACTGGTGCCTGTATGGTGTCATGGTCCCTGCATATTGTCCAGGTACTTCAGGATGGCCCAGTGCCTGTATGATGCCCAGGCATTTACAAGATGCCCTGGTGGCTGCAGGATTCCCTGTTGCCTGTGGGATATCCTAGGGCCTGTGGGCTGTCCCTGATGCCAATGTCAGGGTGCCTGGACAATATTAGGGTGCCTATGGGCTTTGGCAATGAAGCCCAACTTTGAGTTGAACTTCATCATGCTTGGTCTCAGGCTAGTATGTGTCAGGTAAATGTCCATCATCAGAGCAGCTTGCTGCCTCCAGGAACCATGGTGATGCCCATGATCCATGCTGCTGCCACACTAGCTGGACTTAATTTTCTTTTAATTGCTTTTGGTTTTGCTTTGTTTTGAGGGCACAGGGGCAGGAGGAGGAACAGGAAGGAATGGGAAGAGAATATTATGGAGATACATTGTATGGAACTCAAATTATTAATAAAAGTATTATTAAAAATTTAATTTAATAATTTAAAAAAAGAATGAGAAGACTTGCCTGGTGATGGTGGCACACACCTTTAATCCCAGCACTTGGGACACAGAGGTAACCAGATCTCTGAGTTCTAGGTCCACCTGATCTACAGAATAAGTTCAGAACAGCTAGTGCTACATAGAGAAACCCTGTCTCAAAACCAAAAAAAAACCACAAAAAATAAACAGGACATTAGAATACCATAATGTTTCTCTTAATTCCTGTGCAGATCATCAGTTCATCATACAGATTGTGGAAACATACTCATTACCTGCACAGGTTTAAGCCAGACAGATTTTGGTTTTTTTTATGTTTTGTTTTTATATGTGAGTATACTTGTTTCTATTTCTTGTGTTTTTTCTTTGTTTTTTATCTTTGGTTTGTTTGTTTTATGTGTCTGTCTGCTTTCTAAAAAAGAAAGAGAGAAGACTTAGAATTTGATAAATATAGAGGTGGGGATAATCTAGGAAGAGTTTGGGAGAGGAATCCATGATCAGAATATATTGTATGAAAAAATGTATTTTTTATCATTTCAGAAACAAATATTGATTTGAAACATTTTAGAGGTCAAAACAGGGGCAGGGGGCTAGACCTAGGAGGAATGGAAAGGAGGTGTGATCGAGATACATTGTACAAAGCTCTCAAATAATTAATAAAAATGTTATGTTGGGCTGGGGGAAAGAAACTTTGAAAACTGACAGGATTATAATGCTTTTATTTAAAATACACAAGGGTCAGGTGATGCTAACCTTTACAATTTTAATCATTTACTTTCCATTTTACTTTCACAGTAATAACATATTAGCAATTCAGCATTAGATAAGAATTAACAATTCTTAAGACAATAAACCATTGCACAGCATAGGGAATTGCAGATGTTTTTGTGTGGTCACCCTGAAAATTGGCCAGAATGGAAGATAGACATTCCATGGATCTTGAGGGGGTGAGGAAATATGAGAAGGGAGGTCAGAGAGGCACACCTGACAAGAGGTCAACTGTGCCCTGGAGAAAGAGGTTGCAGGGGGAAGCACATGGTGTGTGTTCAGACTGGAATGAAGCAGATCTGGAATTTAGGTGGTACAGAAACAAATCCATTGACAAATGGGGTGGTATCAAGGCCTTTTGGGTCAACTGGAGATTTCAGATTAAAGTTCTGCAAAATGGTGGTCAGGAATAAAAATATCTCCATTCGGGCCAGGCCCTCTCCCACACAAATCCGTTTTCCTAAAGGAGAAAAGATAAAGTATAATTACTCCTTACCTTTGACTATGACTAGCACTATGTTGGCAACTATGATAAAAAGAGAATTTCTATTACTCTTTGACAGACTGGATGAATGGAATGGATGGGTGGATGGATGGATGGATGGATGGACAGACAGCTGGGTAGATAAATGGAGAAAACGGACACATTTTTTCCAGTGTCTAATATTATGAAACATAGTATTGAAATACTTAGATATAAAGCTTGAGAGAATGGAATAGCAACTCTGAACACTAGACTTCTCATCCACAGGATGAAAACTGAGGAACACTCGTTTAACTGTTCATGGAGGTGAGTGGCCATAGGGAGCCCTGAAGTTAAAAGGGATGCAGCTGAAGAGAAAGAATACCACTATTTTGGAACAAAACACCAGGATAATGGTGTTTTTCCTTTGGGAAAGGAAAAGGCAAAAGAGAAAGTGCCACAGCATAGACAGCATACGCCATCCCACAGAAAAATAATAACTTAATTAAGCAAGACCCTTCCCAACTGGGAAGCATTAAAGAAAACTTCACATATCTTTAATAAATACTCAGAGCACTAGAACCAACTGCCATCTGAAGAAGGGTTCTAATTTGTAGAAATTAAACTACTTTGCAGATTGGAAAGCCTGATATCATCACAATAAGAGCCTCCACGGGCAGTCCACAGCTATACCTGGATAGGTGGTAGCCTCCTGAGTCAGTTGCTTAAAAATAATCTTTGATGTGTACTGAATACAATATGTCCTCCATTGGCTCATGTATTTAAATACATGGTCACAAGTTGGTAATGCTGTTTTACAATGTTGTGGAAACTTAAGAGGGTGGATCCTCATGATAGAAAGTCAGTCTCTGAAGGTGTATCTTAAAGGTTTATAGTCTCCCTCACCTCCAGCCTGCTGTCTGCTTCATATTCAGCTAAGATGTGAGGATGTGAGGGGTCCAAGCTGAACTCTCCAGCCACAACAGAGCTACCTACTGCCATGTCTCCTCCTCCATAATAGACTATACCCCCTCAAACTTTAAACCAAAATAAACCCTGTACTTGCTCCTTGGCAAGTATTTATTCACAAGAAAATTAACCTGTACAGAAAACTGGTACCAAGAAATGGGCTTTTGTGGGGCTAGCTGCCTTCCTCATAGAGGGAAAGGTGCCTTGATGTCTGAGAAGACTTCCATAGTGGCTCAATAATATATCCAGACATGCAATCCAACCTCACTGTGGGAGGGCTTTGTGGATTTGTAAAGGATTGTTCATCACTCTAAAGTGCCATTAATGTTTCATCTCAGAGAAAGAGTATTAGCATTGGGAGTGGTGATCAGATCAAATCAATCAAAAAAACATGTCCAATGGATATCGACAGGATACCTTGTTACCTTGGAAATAGATTTTTTGAAATTCAAATATAATTACATCATTTTCCTCTTTCCTTTCCTTTCTGCAATCTTTTCCACCATTGCCCACACTTCCTCTCAATTCATGATCTTTTCTATGTTATTACATATAGATGTAACATATATAAATATATATCATTAAATTTATATGCAACATATATGTATGTAGATCTGTGAATACAACCTGCTGAGTCTGTTAGTTTTACTTGTTTTTTTTATAATAATTTTATTAATAATTTGAGTTTCATACAATGTATTTTAATAATATCCTCTTCCTATTTCTCCCTATTCCCCCCTTCTACCCCTGTATCCTCAAAAAAAAGAAAAAGGAAAAGAAAATTAAGTCCAGCTTATGTGGCAGGAGCATGGATCATAGGCATCACCATGGACTTTGGAGGCAACAGACTGCTCTTATCTTGGACATTCACCTGGCCCATACTAGCCCTAGACCAAGCATCACAAAGTTCAACCTGAAGTTAGGCCTCATGTCTGAAATCTGCAGGCATCCTGGCCTCCAACAGGCACCCAGATATCACTCAAGCACCTGCACGCCAACCAGGTACCCTGATATCCATCAAGCACTAAGGGAATCCCGCAGGCCCCCATCATCCCACAGGTATCTGGATATCTTGCAGGGACTAGGTCCTCCTGCAAGCACCCAGACATCCTGAAAGTTCCAGGACCTTCCACAGCACCCAGGCTGCCTTCAGGCTCCAGAACATCCCATAGGCACCAGAGCATTCAACAGGGCCCAGGCCATCCCACAGACACCCAGGAAACATGTAGGCACTGGACTAACCCACAGACATCTGGACATCCCACAGGCACCAATGCATCCTGCAGGTACCCAGACATGCTACAGGCACCAGGACATCCCACAGTCACTGTGGCATCCAACAGATGCCTGGACATCCTGCAGATACCATGGCATCCTACCAGAACTAGGACTGCCTTTGGGCAACATGGCACCTACAGGTACCCAGACATTGTACAGACACTTGGCCAACCCACAGATACATGGCCATTGTGCAGGCACCTGGTCTTCTCATGGCACCCAGAAATCATGCAGGCACCTGGACATCCTGCAAACACCCCATCATCCACAGGCAACTGATCATCCCACAAGCACCACAGTGACCCACAGGCAACTGGTCATCCCGCAGGCACCCAGACATCCCACAGGCATCAGGACATCACCTAGGCTCCAGGACATCCTGCAGATGCCTAGGATCATCCAGGCACTGAGCCAATCCACAGGCACCTGAATATCTTAAAAGTACCTGGACATCTTGCAGGAACACAGACAGCACATAGGTACACAGACATCCATACACCACACAGTTTGCCAGACACCTGGAAGGTACCAAGGCCTCCCACAAAAACCTAGACATCCAGTAGGCACCAGGACATCTTACAGGACCCAGGACCTCCCACAAGTACCTGGGCTTCTCAAAGGCACCCACACATCCTGCAGGTGTCCAGATTTCCCACTGACACCAGGACACCTTACAGAAACCAGGGCATCCTTCAGATACCCAGGCATCACCCAAGCACCCTGTCCTCCCACAGGCACCTAGCCATCATGCAAACATCTGACCATCCCCCAGGCACCCAGCATTCCACAAGCACCAGGGCATTCCTTAGACACCCAGACATCACACAGGCACTCAGCCATCCCACAGGTGCCTGGACATCACACAGGCACCCATTTCTCCCACAGGCTCCTAGACAATGTGCCAGTACCCAGACATCCCTCAGACACTCAGACATCACCCAGACCACATCCGAGTTCTCCTATAGGCATCGAACCATCCCACATGTAGCCGGATATCCTGAAGGTTATTGGGCCTCCTGCAGACCCAGGGAATCTTGCAGACTACTAGAACACATGCCTGCTCCGGTATATCAGTTCAGTGCCCAGACATCACCCAAGGCCCTGGACTGCCTGCCAGAGTTAGCACTTCATGAAGCCAGGGTCCAGTTCTGGTTAATTCTGGTGGTGTCAGCAATACAGATGGAACTCTAATTGTCCTGGTCCACATGAGCATCTTGAGGTTTTTAAAAACTCCTCCCAAAAGGAGAACACTCAACCCCACAAATAGAATATTCTTCAGCTGGGATGTCTCACTGTTGCTCAGGATCAAGGTGCTCTTGAGGTTTGGCAGCACATCCAGAACCCACTGGAACTTCACGCAGTTAGATCTTACCCTAACCTCAGCACTATCTGTCTATCTTGCTACTTTGGGCTTTGTACCTACAGACCTCAGATGGCACTGTGCTCCATTAGAGAGGTAACTACAAGCAGCAGCCACCATCATGAAAGCAATGTCTTGTCTCTGGTCTGGCAGACAGTCAAGTGGTTAGTGGGTCTAGTGGAGGCCTAAGGTGGATTTCTTCTATGGAGACCATGCCCAGCTGGGATATCATGCTAATTGCTCTGGTTCAGAGTGATCCTGAGGTTTGGCAGCATGCCTGTGAGCATGATCCATTAAAACTCCAGGTTTTTGGGTCTTGCCATGCCCTCAATATTGTTCATTCTGCTACCTCAAGCCTTGTACCTGCTGCCTGCAGCCCCTGGGCAGTGCTGCAGTCTATGTTCTCCCCTACCCCATCAGCAGTAGCCTCAGCAATGGGAGCAGTGCCTTTGGTGTGGTGGTAGCCTGAGGACTGGTCCCCCATCTACTCTGGGTGCATTCCCGTATCTGCCACCAACTCCAGTTATGCATTTCTTAGTGGCATTTGCCATTGTTCCCTGCCTACAGGGCAACTCTGTGTTACTTAACCCTGAGTTCCATTATTCACCATCTTGATCATGTTCCTGTCACAACGGTGCTTCCAGTTCAGATTCTTTCTGCCTGCAGTGGGGCATCAATGGCTCCTGCCCCCCAGAGGCACCCTGCATCTGTCCCCATCACAGCTCTAGCTCCTCATTTCCTCTGCATAGCCTCCTGTATTCCAGGATCTTTTCTCTTTAAACTCAGGGCAGTTTGTTTTCCAGGTCTGTTGTCCTTCAAACTACATCTATTTCTCAAAATTTTCCCCACTGAACTAGGTGATAGAATAGTTTCTCCATGTTCACAAAGTGAGAAGCCAGGGGCAACTGTATTGGTGGGGAATCTCTAGATGTTTGACTTCTTGTTCATGTCACTTGTATGTGCATGATTTCAAAGTTGACCAATTGGTATTGTAAAACCAATTAGGGCATGAATCAATGGGGATGAATTTCTACCACTCTTAGCCTTCTTTAGTTATCTGTAGTTCTTTGTTTAATGATAGAGCCTCATGAGATTTCCCTCTTTTGTGTTAGCATATACCAATATATTGTACTTCCTCAGGTCTTGCTTAGGCAGCAGTATTGCTGAGTTTTCATGGGTGAAGTTTCCCTGCGTTTCTAGGACACACAATTTCAGAAGAGAGGGAGGCAACCAATATTAATACCTACCTGCGACATCCATGATCCACATTAACATCCAGCGTGTCAAAATACCACTAAGGTGCAATAGTGGCACACATATCTTGGAGGTAACCAATCAGATTCTAATTGGGTTTAAAGCTCCAACAGGAGGAAAATATTGCCTAGTCCTGGAAACCTGCATAACTCCCCTGGGCTAGGGAAGTCATAGATCAACTTCTCTTTCTATCCACAGATAAGTGTAGCTTTCACACTCATCAGAGAAATATCTCTTTGCAACAAAAAGAGACTATTATAGAAAACCACAATTGATCAAATGCAGAGAACAAGTGGTCATTGGGTGTCTAGCCCCAGTGGATACATATGCAACGTAACTAGAGCTAAGGCTCAGAGAGCATTGTAGAAGACATGATGGAATGATTGTAAGATCCTAAAGACCAGGAAATAATTTTGGTTACCTGTTGAGAATGGGAAGAAGTAGTCACTTTTCTTAAACTTTCCACAATCATCCAGAAAATGGCCAGGGTCAAACCTTTCTGGGTTGGGGAATTCTTTGTCATCATAGAGCACAGACGTCAGTGATGGTATGACAGTGGTACCCTGGAAATAAGAGGTTTAGACAAGTCAAGTTATATAAAGGTTGTAGAAGTAAGAGAAACAATGGGCACTGCATAGTCAAAGCTTATGAGGAAATCATATCCAAACAAGAGCAGAGGCGGCTATAGACAGACAGAGTGTGCGACAAACAGGGAGTTGAATTCCAGAGGCAGTGATCTTGATACAGTGTCCTCTAATAACTTTTGAAGTACTAAGTAATGGTATATTCATATATCAACGAGCTTAACACTGCTCTCTATCACCACCACTGCTACTATTGCATCACATATATGTGGAATGTGGGTTCAAATTAAAACTTTATGTGAAACACCAAAAGTATCTGCTCATAGGAATGTTGCATATACATGTCTGATAAAATTAACAATGTTTTCTAGAATAACATGGCCAAAAATAATAATAAAAGGTTATTCAGTGTTTTCACTGGCAGTCACACACTTTATTTGCCTTAATTTTAAAAGAATGAGATCTTTATTACATTTAGGAAAATTTGAAAAAGCTAAAAGGATGACAAACTTAGAAATTTCCTGATTTTGTAAGAATTACAGTCAGAGTCATCAGTTTACTTCAGTGTAAACATTGAAACTGAGAAACTGAACAGATGATTCACTAAGCAGAGCAAGATATTCATAAGGTGTCAATAAGACATGCCATAGATTATAGTAATTAAAAGAAGAGCTGAACCTCTACAATAGAGAGATCTGAATATTAACAGGAAGAAGTAGGCATAGTCACTAACATCATAATTAACATATGTAAGCCCACCTTATATGTGAGCCCTATAGGATCTCCTTTGTTCATTTTCTGCCAAATTTATAACTAGTAGAAAACTATCAGAGGACAATGACATTTGCAAACCAACCCTGAAAATGATGACATAATTACATGAACTGAAATATTTTATTTATAAGTGCAAACAGTCAAGAGTAGATAAAACATATCTTCAAACAAAGAGGAAAGTTGGAAGACCTACAGTGTCCCAAACCAAGACTTGTTCTAAAAATGTATTAGCTCTAACTGGATATAACATAAAGTCCATCCAGGTGCCAGATTTGAAGTGTTTGTATTTCTCTTATTATGTGGGGGGCAGCAAATTGGAATCAATCACACTATAAATTCTTAAGAATTCTATACTATACATGGATTTGTTAGTTTAATCTCCCTGAAGGTTTTTATAACTTTCTCTTCAACATTGGTAATCTGAAATTTCGAGACACAATACCTAAGGACAGTAACCTAATTTTACCCACTCATTTGAGATTGAGAGCATCAAGTGAAGCGTAGAAAAAAGAAGCTTACCTTGGGAATGAGATAGTTTCTGAATTTAATGTCACAGGTCACTGCATGAGGCAGGTTGGTGGGAAGGAGGTCAATGTATCTCTGGATCTCATGCAACACAGCATCTGTGTAGGGCATTTGGCTCCTGTCCTGCATGCAGGGGCTCCTGTGTCTACCGATCACTTGGTTAATCTCTTCCTGGACTTTGGCTGATTCAACCCAGTGATAAATAACAGAAAAGAAATAAATAGCACATTGGTCATAACTCAGTGTTACTTGTAGCAAGATGAAGATGGCTGGAAGCATTTAAAATGCATAGTATATGCTAATGAAGTAAGAGTTGCTATAAATACTAAAACCCTACAAATTATGTGTCCTACTACATAGCCCTTATATATCTATTAACATACTCAAAAATCAACATCAACTATTAGTTTCCAATAATAAACAGAACATCAAGTCAAGAAAATGCCTCTTTCAGAAGAAAATTATTAATCAAACATTACATTAGTAACAAAATAGTGCAGTACTTTTAAAAGTAAATTATAATTGTATTGTGTATATGTAGTTTCAAGGGGATGTAATACCCTCTTACTTCCCAGATATGTCCACATGCTAACAATTTCTCATAAAATTTATGCTTATGTTTACATGTAATGACTATTTCTTTCTTAACATCATTAGAAAAATTAAATTCTTCTTCATGTGGAAACAAGGGTTTCATATTCTGTAGACATAATAAATGTAAACAGATTTCCCTCAATTCAATTCTCATATGGCAACTTCGGTTGTATCCATTGGTTAAATCTCTGTGACCACATAAAATCTGTGTCCTACTAAGAAAACAATGACTATTTTCAGTATTAATGCTATTTTGTACTTAGCTCTATTTCTCTTTATCAGTTTATCTTTTTCCATTTCATTAGAATTATTTTGAAATACTCAGGAAGGTGTTTCAAAGTCCTACCAACACATGTCCAATTATGGGACAATCCAATTACAAATCACTTATTTCTCTTTTATTCCTGGTTGTCTCCTCATATCTTAACCATCCATTGGTCCATTCTGAACTGAGTATTTTCTAGGAGGTTATGCACATAAACCTGCCTAAGAGTCTCATGAGTTCTCTGGGTTCCCGTAGACCATTACTTCTTATGACATGTTTTCAAACATTTGAATGAAGTACATTCCCAATATTTGGGGAGAAACAAAAATATTAAACTCTATGGCAAACATGGAGGGCTGAAAACACACTTCTTTTTTAGAAATAGATAGAATAATAGCATCGCTTGAGAATTCTGGTACAGTCTGATTGTTAATTCACTATATATGACTTGGTTGGTTCAGTTCCTGAAGGTTTTTATAACTTTCTCTCCAACATTATTATCTGAAACTGCAATACCTGAAATCTTGGCCTAATTATTTAATTTCATTCATTGTCATGGATATCTGAAGAGCATTTTCTGTTAAGATGGTATCATATGGAGGTGGATACTCCACAGTTATGATATGAAAGGTATATATGGCTAATATAATTAAATCAACATGAAAAAGAAAAGAGACCTGGAAGAGTTGAAAGCTTTGAATTCACCAACTTTCTTTTTCATCCTACACATCTCTTTGTTACTGCCTAAGGTTCTTGAGGATGGGACTTGTCAAACTCAATTTTTTAGAAAGAAAATTTCTCCTTTTTCATGGGGGAAAATAAGTTTCCTGATGAATGGAGACATCAAAAACCTGGCTAAGAAGGAACTATTATTAATCTTGGTCTCTATCATTTCTGACATGTATTATTTCCAAAAGTGGATTCCTTGGGAACAATGGATACACAGCTTATTCTTCCTTCATATTGAATCTTCCTCTTCTGTATCATTCTCCTCCTCCATTAATTGTTCACCTTTATTCCCCTTTCTGACCTTTGAAATTTTGGGAATATTAGGTGTTCATTGGTCAATATTTTTAGTCAATCTCAACTCCTCATAAATTAAAAGGACTAACTGGGCTTCAGAATTATGGTCATTGCTTCAGTGGATTTGTGGCATAGTTGCAAAGTCTGTGGGTGGCATAGCTGGGGCTCTTGCATTTATTTTTTTATTCTCTCTCTCTCTCTCTCTCTCTCTCTCTCTCTCTGTGTGTGTGTGTACATGGATGTGGGTATGCAGATATACAGGTGTGCATTACCACAGTGCATGTGTGGAGTACAACATCCAGTAGTCACTTCTCTCTGTCTATCATATACTGAGGGAAGGGAGATGTACATTACCAGCAAGAAGTTTTTTCTCACTGACGCATCTGACAGTTCATGCTTGAACATCTTTAATTTAATTAAAATTATTAAGAAGTTCTTAGAATATAAAATTATAGTGGCTGTAAATTTGGTTGAGGTTAAGAGCACTTGTTGCTCTGGCAGAGGACCTGCGATCAATTCTAAGCATTTGTATGGTGGCTCATAGTGGTCTGTAACTTCAGTTTCAAGTATCTGGTGCTCTCTTCTGACCTTTGTAGGCACCAGGCATGCATAGATGAGGCAAGCATTCATATATAGAGAATATTGTTAGAGACAAAATTATAGGTCAGAGGGTGGTGGCACATGCCTTTAATCCCAGTTCAAATGAGGCAAAGGTAGGCAGATCTCTATGAGTTCAAGGACAGCCTGGTCTACAGAGTGAGTTCCAGGACAACCAGAGTTACAACAGAGAAACCCTGTCTCAATAAACCAAAAAAAGAAAATAATAAAGATAAAATTATAGAGTACTCCCCCAATAATTTGTCCTATGTTAAACAGTATTTTGTGGAAACTGATTTTATACTAATAAATGAAATTCCTTTAGATATTCTGCCTAAATGAAGATGCCTTTTTATTTGATCTGAGCATTAAGATTAATTCCAAGAATTATGTCTCACTAAATTCTAGAACTGATATTTCTTTTTCTATAAGGAGAGTTTCTATCCCAACAAAAGATTATCAGAATAAGGAAAAATATCCTCAAAAACATAACTGCTATTCAATTTGGATTTTTCCAACTTAAACTAATTTCTATTTTATAAACAATTTGTGTAGATACAATCACTTCCCATGAAATCCAGGTACTATAACAGTACTCTATTGATTTTCCTCCTGCCTTCTGTCTTCACTTCTATGAAGCATCCTCCTCTGCTACTGCTGACACATCTCACTTCAGCCCTACTGATAAATGTAGCAGACTGTAGTGTCACAGTAGGTTCAATTCTGAGGCTTCCCCAAGACAAACAAAATGAAGGACTCCAGGAGTGTCTTCCAATATCTTTATGAACCTCACCTGTTTCCCACCTGTGTCTTTACCTGTGACTTCTGGGTACTTGAGCAGGAGCAGCAGAGAATACCTCAGAGTTGTGCTTGTTGTCTCTGTCCCTGCAGCAAACAGTTCAGATGCTGAGTGGATCAAGTTTTCACGAGTAAACTCTGTCTTTGGGTCATGCTTTTCCTAGAAACGGTTTGACTGTGTTATTAAGCAAGTTACGTGTCAGTCTACTTATTACAGTGGACAAAATGACTTACACGTGGCGAGTTTAACCTGATGGTCCCTGGATAGTACATCACGAGAAGAAACTGACCTGTGCTCAGGAGACATGTCGAGCCCTTGTCTCATCTTCGCCTCTCCTACACCTAGTTTCTTACCTGGAAGAATCTTTGGTAAGATTCATCAGCCAGGCGAGCCATGCAGAATACCCTATTCCCAAAGATACATAAACGAAAGAATTCATGGCCCATTTCCTTTTTTTACTGCTTTATTAAAAACCACACATGAAAAGAAGAAAAAGCATACAACATGTGATGTGAGGACTAGTCAGGAAGAAGAAAGTCTCAGTTGTAAATATAGTAAAGAAAAATGGAAGGATAGTAAATCCAGAACACAGCTAGCATAACGGTACAGTTCAGTGGTGGAGGAAGGAGAGATCACAAAACAAACACCTTACTTTTATGGTGAATGACAATGCTATTCAATGAAAAAATTGACTTTTTAACAAACGGAGCCATGACAGAAGCATTTATTGATATAGGCACTTGATACACACCAATCTCTAATTCTGTGTCTATGCCAATTCTCTTGAAGTTACACCCACTCAGTTAAGGCACCTTTTGTCCTCGGCACTAGTCATTCTCTCCTCACACCACGCTCTACACCTTAGAGTTCATCCGAAATTCCCTCACCTGTCCACAGCTAATATTGTAAGATTTAGTCTAATCTGCAGAAGGTGTAGGAAATCTGGCTAGCCTGAGCTCTTTTTCCAAGATTCCACTCATTGTCTGCAAAGACGACAATCAGCTTTTATCATGTCATGACATTGTTCTTTTCGTGTTTTCATCTCATGAGCATTATATGACTCTTCAGCTAGATTATTTTTGTATAAAAAATAGGGTCAATATATTTAAATTACGGAATGTTATATTTGTCTGGAGTTCAAAGTGCTTATAAAACAGTCCTAGTCTGAACCATTTAAACAACCCTGTAAAGCAGAGATGATTCATGGAACACAAAATGTTCAAGCAATCCAATAACATTTGTTATTTGTTAACATTTTACCTGCTCCATTTTGATCAGGAAACAATCAATAAAGTCCCGGGGATTGTTGATATCCAGTGAATCTTGATGCTCTATTACTTTTCCCAAAATGCAATGTTTTAAAAAATTTATGTTTTTAATTAATTTGTTATGTCTTCCTGGCAGATAATCAATAACAACAGGAAAATTATTGCAAATCTACAAAAGAAAATGATAAAAGTTTAAAGCATAGGATGTAGATATGTGTACCATATTATGGACCTTAGCCAGACAGAATAAATACAAAAATAAATAGTAGATGCTATCTATCTTGATAAGTGATTTTCATGGTGTATAATAATTTTCTTTGCTTGTGAAGATGTCTATGGGAGAACATCATGAACAGGCTCAAATGTAGTAACTACTGCTTAAACCCTTTCATGATCTTTATTCCCTATATGAATTTTATATCACCTCATTCATATTCTACACAACTATTTCACTGCAACCTTGAAGTATAAGGTGGCATGAAATAATATGATTTACATTTTATAGACTTCAACAGAGATGAAGAGACTTGGGGTATCCTGGTTTAAAGCATAGATATCATCCCTGATACTTTAATTTCTGTCCACCACTCTCAGACAAGAATAAGAATTTTAACATTGAGAGTCTCAAGAATTCTTGAAGCACAACTGTGAACCTGTGAATACCAGCTAGATGATTCCTTCAAGACCACACAAACATAGTTTAAGTAGATTGTAAGATATGCCAACTCAGCACAGGGAAAAATTTGATGGGATCCAGACAATACTCAAATATTTTGTCATTCCTATGCCAGCTATACTGCTACTTAGGATGTTAACTGTTTATTAAATAGCACTGCTATACTCCAGATTCCTTGCAGTTTCAATGATCTCAAACACTGTTCCTGCTTGAAGAAAATATTCTCATTGCAAATCATTATATTTCTGCTACATTCATTAATGACAAGATCTCTAAATTAATAAATGAAGCATAAGCCTGGCAGAAGATTTCAACAATGAAATAGATGTCCACTGAGTTATGTAGGCATCTTCTGGTCATCGACATGATTATTTAAAGAGAAAATAATTGAGATTTAATAGAGAATCAATGAACAGAATTCTAACAGCTCACAATTAAGCCTTCATTTTTCTAAAGGGTTTTTGGAATTTCAAGGAGCACATATCTCTAAGTAGTTGTTGATTTTGTTGGGTTTTGTTGGGTTTGATTTTGTTTGGGTTTGGTTTGGTTTGGTTTGGTTTGGTTTGGTTTGGTTTGATTTGGTTTGGCTTGGCTTGGTTTGGTTTTAAAGAAATGAACTTGAACTCACCTGCATCCAGGCAGAACCGAGAATCTCCACATTTTCATTTAAGCAGTTCAGAAAGGTAAGAAATTCCTGATCTTTATAATCAAAACGTTTCTGGAAAACAATGGAGCAGATGACATTGCAGGGAGCACAGCCCAGGATGAAGGTGGGATCGCAGGGTGAACCTGAAGAGTTGGGAACAATTGTAAATTGCCACTGAAATATATGTATATAAAACATTATATCCTTTAAGAGGTAAAGGAACCTATGACAATTAAAGCCCAGTCTCACCCACACATGGCCTGGCAGACATAACGGTATGCACTACATCTGTGCATCATTTTTTAAATTCCACTAATAAAATCTAGCCATTTAATCACGAATTTTTGTATACTCAGTTACTAAACTAATAATTTTATTGAGTGGTCTTTGACTCCAGATGTCTGTTGTTTTGAAAGGGAGGAAAAAGACTTTTTAAATCTTCAGCAATTCAAGATTTCGGGTGAGTCTGGTCTGTTTGTGAAGCCTCTAAACAACACAGTACAAAGTACTGTGGGGATGGAAGGCAGGATGGATCTGGGAAAATGAGGGGTGGTGAACATGATCAAAATACACTATACAAACTTCTCAAATAACTAATAAAAATAAATGGGAAAAAGCATTTCTCACATGCACACACACCAAAAAAATAGAAGAAAGGGAAAGAATGATGGGAACCTAGAAAAATTTATAATTAGGAGTTGAATGACTCATGTCCTTAACCAGTACATTAAAATAAACAGTGAGATTGTATTAAGATCATGTATTGGAAAAAGTAATATGAAAAGGAACTGACAAATTTTTATGAAGACCTAGCCAAATAAAAAATGTGTTACGCCCTGGGCGGTGACGGCACAAGCCTTTAATCTCAGCACTCAGGAGGCAGAGGCAGGCAGTTGTACAACATAGTCCAATTTTAAAAATATTTATACCATGTGGTTCCTGTTCTATACAAGTCTAATGCCATGATGCACTCACATAGCAAGTGAAATAAATTACTAGTGAAATAAATATTTATGCTAAGGGAAATTATTGTTCCTTGAATCATCAGAACATAAGCTCAAAACCTAGATTCATATGATCACTTTGTTATTTGAAGGCAAAATAGTTGGAGATTAAATGATGGCTTGGACCCTTCACTGTAGTGGGACACTTGGAAAGCATTTTATTTTGGTTTCGTTAGAAATGCAAAATGGCTATGTTTGCATTATGTTTTTTGCTCCTGTGCCAAATGTGGTGGGTGATAATGAATTTGATTTGGATTGTTCATTACCAGTGGCTATAATTTGGCTACATGCAGCTTTAGGCACATGCAGCTTGTCCCTGTGATTGAGTGCCACTCGAACTTCTGGGAAATTTTGCTTAGAGTAAATAAAGGTTGAGGTCCCAGGAGCCGGGGGTTGGTTGATTATTGGTTGGTTGGTCATTGATGGGTTGATGTGCTGGATATTGCTTAGAAAAACATTGGTTGGAAAAATTGGGTTAGAGGATATTGAGCTAAGACCTGGGTCCAGCTCACTATCAGCTCCTGCTCACCAAGCTTCAGACAGCCAAAAAGAGTTGTGAATAGTCCTTCTTTCTTCTCTTTCTCTCTGACAAGCCTGTCTACAAGGGTAGTGAAGATTTCCTTCTTCTTCCTCCTATCCATTTTTTCCCTTTCCAGAAATTGACAGTAAAAGCATGGTAGCTAACTGCTACAAGTGGCACCCAATGTAGCCAATAGCTACCCTATAGCTCAGCAAAGAAGGCAAGGAGACACTTTCATAAATGCCAACCATGCCAGACCATCTGTCATGGCACATGCCATTCTGGAGAGCAGAACCCCATCATCTCACCTCAGGTATTTTTACTGATACAGAAACTTCTCAGGTGTTCTATTGATACAAAAACTCTGCCCCCTCACTCAAAGGCCTATTTGCATAATGAAGGAAACCTGTAGCCTAGTCTCATCCTATAATCCTTTAGCAGCCAAGCTATGTCACCTTTATGGTGGGAGAACTTAAGGCCTAGTAAAAGTATGTGTTCTCTCCTTGTTGCCAGAGACAATGAGAGAGAGAACTACAAAAATTCCTTCACAGCAACTTTCCTCTTCCACAATGGCTCTTCCAGAAAGCAATAAGCAGGTGCAATCATTTTTACCACAGATTTACCCAAAGCCAACAACTACAGATAATACAAACTTCCAAGGCTTAGCATCCTTTCCCGAATCAATGTACAATCAATTATTATAAACATAACTAGAGATAAACTTCTCCAATACTCTACAACAGACACTATCCCACAATAAAACAAAAATCATAGACATACAAGCTCTCCTGTTTTTTTTTTCACTACAAAACACCCTTTTCCTTATGAAGACTGAGCCAGAACCCAGAATTAGAGCTCTGGCTATCCCTCAAAACTTCTAAAGGGCATCATGACAAGTCTAAGATGAGTGACACAAAGCGATGCTCACCATTGGTTTTCCTCAACTCCTCCACAAGACAGTGAGCTTCCTCTTGAACACGGTCCTCAATGCTCCTCTTCCCCATCCCAAAGTTTCTCAGAGTCATGAGTGAGAATCGTCTCATTTCTTTCCAGTTCTTCCCGTTGCTGAAAACAATCCCTGGAAGAAAGAGAAGAAATGAGTAGGGGTATCCCAGGCAAGAAAGAGGGAGGAGTTGATGGGTGGCTGACACACAGAAGGCCAAGCTGAGTCTAAACAAATTTTCAAGACTGTTTTCCATCCTCATATTCCTATGACCACAGCCCAACACACATACAAGGACACATGGGTGCATAGACACCTAGACTCATGGACACTTACCCAGGCCTTTGTTAATTTTTTCAGCTATTGGAGAGCTTCCTCTTCCAGCAAACTCCTCCCCATGATCAATCAGAGCTTCTTTCACAGCTTCATATCCATGCAACACCACAGTGGGCTTCATGCCCAGGTACAGAGTGAACACAGGGCCATAGATTTTTGAAAACTGGAAAATAAAAAGGTGATTAAAATGGAGCAAAACCCGCCAGTGTTTATTCTATGCATTACGCTAAATTACTACAGATATCATCATTACAATATTATATTTTCTACAATGTGCTGAATCAGTATTTTAATTTTAGGCATAAATATGACAATAGTAATAATAACCATCATTTATGAGTGGTCTACAATTGTCCACCCAGTTGGTAAACAGGATGCAGATAACTATTAAATCTACATATTTAGCATTTACATTTATCCCATATTACAAAATAATAGAGAAGAAATATCACAATTTATCCCAAAAGCAAACACTTGTCTATTCTGTGTTTCATAATTGAGCAATTAATTTATCATCTACTGACACTCACCTTAAAATTAATATCCAGGTGACTGCCTCTGTGTCACCTGCAAGCTCTCCTCATAGAGATCTTAAATCAGTAGTCCAACATTAGCTAGAATGTTTCAAATGATGTCAAGATGTGTTCATCACCCAAGCTGTTTTGCTTTCTACAAGCATTGCAAATAAAAACTCTCTGAAAGGTGCAGCATTTTCCAGACACAAGGTCTAGCATTATGCCATATTCTTGTCCCCAGAAAAAGGATTGTGTTCAGACTCAAAACAATTCAAACAGAAACTACTAGGCCCTACGTGACTACTTGTTCATAGAATTTCTCATGTTGTTCTGACCCATAACTATTTCCTGGACATTGGACAGAGGTTAATTCTTCACAGAGTTCTATGTGTTTGCCCATTCTGCATACAATGCACTGTAAGGGAACACTTTGCAAGAAATTTTTATATTTGCATTTGCAGTCTTCCTTATACTTACATGCCACTTGGACTTCTGGGAACAGCTTGGGAGAGATATTTAAGAGAGTGTGACAGTTAGAAAGTCAGTTTGTTAGACAGTTAGCTCCAGAGGATGAAGATGGGAAAGAAGGCAGACAGTTGCTGGGAAATCAGTTAATGGAACAGAAGGTTTAGAAGTTAGTCCAGCTTTCCAGGTTTAGATAGCCAGCCAGAGGACAGCAAAGATATCATCCTTTCTCTTTCTTTTCCTTCCTAACCTTTTAGAGCTAGAGAAATTTTTTTTAAGTTCCAAGTTAGAAATTTGTCTCAGTAGCAGCAAGAATAGAGGAACCAGGGATGAGTTTCATTATGATTGAAAAAGTAAGTTACAATTGGCCCCCAAAGAAGGCTTCAAGGCAGCTACAGCATCAGAAAACAGTTATCACTTTAAGAAAACAGTTACAATGCACAGCTAAAATATGAAAAGGAAATCTCTATCATAAATGGCAATTACTTCATTTGTTCTACCTTTAGCCAACAATTCAAGGTATTAAGAAGGGAAAAAACATTTACAACTATTGCCACACTGTGACTTCTGTTCTACAAAACACCCACTAATGTTTAACTAGGCATTTCATATCACCTCAGTAGAATATTTCTGACCATGACATGCTGGAAATGCAGCTGGTACATCAAGACTTAGGTAACAAATTTGCAAATCATGTATTCTATAGAGCATGCCCACCCATATGTTTCACTTAAGCAACGCTCAATTTACTCCCCTTTGAGTATTATTAGAAAAGCCAAACCTGTACTTACATTTCTCAGTGATTTGCTGATGTTCTTAAGATCTATCTGAAGAATGTTTCCAATGAGTGGGAGAGGAATGGGGCCAGGAGGAAGCTTTCTTCTCTGAGAACTCTGCCTCCATAGTGAAAGGAGAAGCAGACATGAGAGAACTAGTACCAGAAACACACCTAGAGCCATTCCTGCCTCCTCTTCTTATTGACATGACTAAGTCAAAGCTTATATAATGAAGTCTGCTAATCCACCTGTGAGTCTCTAATACAAAACAGACCAACCAGAGAGGACGCTTAATCTCTCCTCCCAGTGGACTTCGTTCTAACACAATGATTAAGGTAAAAATGCTGGCTTCTTCACTCACATTTACACCATAGCAGATAGTGTATATTGTGGCTTAATTTAAATGGGTTTTGCTCCAAGAATTTGGGTGAAAGATTTTTCTGATATGTAGCCACAATTGAAAAAGAAAAAATAAAGTTATTTCATGAAAGAAAAATGGACCCTCAAGTTAATGACTATTTGAGAACTTACATAAAATAATATTTTATATATCCTTCAAATAAATAGAAAGTTTATGTTATATGAAACACTGAATCTTCTTCTCCAATAATATAATTAAATATATTTTTTCAAAAAATTTATTATTACAATACACAAACATAAAATATCAAGCATAACAAATTGTGAATGACAGACAATACATCAAGATTTAATTAAACCAATGAGCATAAAGTTTACCATGAAATAAATTTTAAGACGGAAACATAGATGATAACATTTTATATTTCAAATGTAGAAATTGACTTTCTGTCAGGAAACCTATCATTCTAGCACAGCTCCTCATGTGAAGTGTATTTAAAATCAGATCTGACAAAGACTTTTCCTCACCATTGCTTAAAGCTCTGAATAATTCCATCAAACAAAACATATCACATAATGGGAATTGCCCTATAGTACTTCTTCTGCTCTTGGTATAAAGCCAGAAGTTTCACATTAAATAGAAGCACCTTATTTTACTCCAGGGATAGTACAGTAGGATATTCTCACAAACAGAAAACAAAAACGAATATTGTTCTCCATAACTTAGAAAGACTGAACTTCAAAAAACTCATTGATGACAACTTTGGAAATTTTCAATCTCAAAATGTTACTAAGATATTTTCATTCTGTCATTTTCACAAGTAAAAATTAATAATACACCATAAGAAAGCAAGCTTATAAGGAGAATAATTGGATGTGATAAAAAGTGAGCATTGTACATAAATTATGAGATGACCCTGATTGACCCATGTGTATGAATATGTGGACCCCATCAAGGCATGATTTTGAAAGACTAGAGATTCTTTAGAAGATAGAATTTTGTCCAAGGAAGAAGTCACTTACTTTGGGGTACTTGAAAGGGGAGGTTTTATAGCCTGGATCTATCTCCTATTGCTCTCTGCTTTCTGTTCCAACAAAACGTGAAGAGTGGAGGTCTCCCAGTTAGACATCCTGCCATCAGGAGACACATTCCCCCATGCCTTTCCCTACATGGTTCATTTTAATACCTCATACTATGACCGAAAATAAACCCCTCCACCTCAAATTGCATTTGGTCACAGCAACTAGACAAGTAAACATACCAGAAAAGTGGGGCCATTCTGATATACCTAACTATGGAATTCTTAAGTTTGGAACTGGTCTGCTTGAAGATTGTGTAAGAGTTCAGAGCTGTGAGCTAGAGATGTTTAGCATGTTACAAACAGAACTTAATAGGGCATTCTGGTAGGAGGTTGGAGGACTAGAATGCTTTGAAAAATGTTGGCAGTGGAAAATTATTGTCTAGTAGAGGAAAAGTCAGGACAGGATAGCATTTTAGTTGATATGTGTGCTGATCACTGCTCTTTTGCAGGGTCTGCAGTGAGAGAGAACAAATGAGACAGAACTATATGAAAGCATGCAGTTTCATGGGAAGAGTATGGGAAGCAAATTTAACATAGCCAGTGCTTGATGCTTGAGGGTACTAGGAAGGTATAATTGTGAAAGATATCACCACCTCAAATTAGAAACCAGGAGCTTTGTATTGAGACAATAAGAAGACTTCCCTGAGAGCAAGTCCTCATCCGTGGCAGGTTGTAACTTACAAGAATGCAAATTCATTTGAAATAGAAGAATCTAAACTGAGAATTTTGCAACAGTTTCCCTCTCTAAAAAGTCTTGAATTTGAAGCATTTCCCCATAGTGAACCTCAGCAGAACACAGAGACAACTGCATATGTGGCCCAAGGAGGTCTATAGTTCATCTTGACCCAGTAGTAGAACCTGGAGACATTGTCTACATGGAAATTGTTTTGTAGGTTTCAAAGATAGAGCTGAGGAGTCATGGAGGCTTGCTCCAAGGCTCCAAACAACTTCTCAGACCAGGTCATTATGTTAGGATGGAATTCCATACAAGAAGTAACTAAAGGTCATTACATGCAGCTGAGAAGGTAAACCATATGTAGCTAGGAAGATCATTTCTTGTCAGATATTTGGTCACACACCAAAAATCAAGCAATACAATGGGGAAATAAGTAAATTATTCATTGAACAAAAGCACAGAGCCACCACAATATTCACGCATGAGTAAGAAAAAAATATTTAGTTTATGTGAGGATCTAAGAATCTCTCTGGGGATATAAATTTCCACATCACCAATGACAAATCACATGGATTATAAGGAGGATGAGGTGGGGGTACAGACTCCTTTTAGGGACAGAAAACCCATTTAACAAGTTCCTGAGGAATACTGGGTTTTACCGAACTGCCAATCCTTCTATAGTCCAGCTCGAGCTCATTTCTGAATATATAGACAGTCTGACTCATCCAAAAATACCAATGACTTATTTCCACAGCTAGAAAAAAATTAACAATTTATATGGAATCACAAAGGAATTCCAAGTATTCAAAGCAAATTGAGGTAAAATTTACAAATCATGAGATGTGCATCACCTAAACTAAAGGCACACTTTAAAGCTACAGAAATCAACACAACACGGTGTTTTTCTTAAAAGATAAAAATTAAAAATAAAACAAAAAACATAGCCCAATGGGAGAGGATGGAGAATCTAGAACCTAAAAGTAAACAAGTGAGCATGTGTATCTATTGATCTTGAACCAAGCTGAGGAACTTTCTGTTTTTAGAGTTTATTTCAATAAATCTTTTGGAAAAAGAAAACAAAACCAAAACATCTAAGACACAAATGTGTGCTCCCCCACCCCCCAACTCCCATGCTGATGGGATTACTCAGAGTGCTTGGGATCATTTCTGAAAGAGGTCAAACAAATAGCCCAAGATTCTGCACACTAGCATACACACACACACACACACACACACACACACACACATATCCACAAGACTGTCTAGGTCTGCATTGACATTCCATGTTGAGCAACCCTGAAAACTGGGAACTCTGGCTGCCTTCCAGGTGTTTTTTATGTTGCTGCGGATCCCAGTTTGAACTCCAGAGTCTAACCCACAGCAGTTGTCAGTCATTAGTGATAGTTGCTAGTAATCTCTGAGCTCTGGCTGCAAAGCGGTGACTGAGGGGCAAGGGGTCAGCAGCAGTGCCTGGTAGGAGGCTGGTCTTCAGAGGTGCTGGCAGTGCCGAGAGGGGCCTGAGCCCATGAGTTCCACAGAAACCAAGCTAGCAGCTGCTCAGGCCATGGCCCACCACTACCCATAGCCCAGCTCTGCGAAATGAAGACCAGGAAGGAGAGACTCTGCAGGGGAGTGTGAGGCTGGAGACCCCCAGCCCTGGGCATTAATCCTAAACTCTTAATAGGAACTTAGGCTTTCTCTACTCAATACAATAATTATTGAGTACCTTCCAGAACTCGCTGTTCCAAGAACTAGCCTACCCCAGAAACCATAAAACAATTATTGTCAGGCTTGATTCAAGGGCACTGTGACCCAGCCCAAATTCCTAAAATGAGCGGCAGCTACAGCCACCGCCTAATAGCCTTGGGCAAGAGACTTTACTCTAAGTGTACATTTCCTGGTGCCCACGACCTTGCTATATGCCAACACCAATCAATTTAAAGGTTAACTGGCCCCTACCTATCAAAATGGGAAAACAATTTGGGAACCAATCAACTTGTACCAATTCAGTTTGTGCCCAACAACTGTATAAAAAGCTTCACAATTTGTTCCTCGGGGCCACTTCTATCCTGCGTGTTAGAACGGTCCCAGTGCACTGGAATAAATCTTCTTGCTATTTACATCGATATCCCATCTGTGAGTCTCTGTGGGGGTGCAGCATCCCGGTTTGGGCCTTTGGGAGTCCAACATTTTGGTTCCCTGACCGGGAAACGATGCATCCCCCCAGACCCCGCAAGTCGGGTATCGGAGGTAACCTCGAGCATCTGTTGTTTGTCTGTCTGTCTGCCTGTTTGCCTGTCTGCCTGTCTGTTTGGAACAAGTAACTGGTCAGAGCTGTCTGTAATCGTCTGTGGTGTGTATGGCCCGTAAGGATCCCGCCGCGCAGCTTAAGCTTACCAGGATGGTATAAGCCAGGACCGACCCTGGAGGACGCTCCAGTGGGGTTGGAGGGGACACCATAAGGTTTCCTCTCTGTCTGAGCTGGGGGCAGGTGGCCCCAAGGCATCTGGCCGGGATCTGTGCCATTTGGTTTGGCAGGGACCAGCATCTGTCCAATATCGGAGCTCTGTTTCTCTTTGTGTCTGATTTTTGTGTTAATTGTGACTGACTTATTTGCCTGACTATCTGTATTAGGTCTTGTTGTCTGTCTGTTTGTGAGAAGCGCCACGGGAGGGTCTGGAATCTGGAGGCTGTGGGGCCCTGGAGGACACTCCAGAGTCTGGTAATGGGGAGAGGTCTGGGAGGACTTCCCCCCATCTGGCTCCTGGGGAGAAGTCCGGGAAGACTTCCCCCATCCTATTCGGAGAGGGGTCCGTGAGGATCCTTCTCCATCAGGAGGAGGGAGAGGAGCCTCTCTTCCATCTGGAGACGCCTGTTAGAGGCTGGCCTCAACCTGCTGTAACTTCCGTAGAGGAGCTGTGGAAGTCCCTTCCTGGGGCGTCTGCATAATCTGTTACATAGTGTGTGTGTTCTTGTATTTTCCCTGGTTCTTTCTGACTTGTTGACAATGGGACAGTCAACTTCAACCCCCCTTTCTCTGACGCTTGACCATTGGTCTGAGGTTACACCATAGCCATAGGAGGGCTGCTGATGAGCTACCCTCCTGTCTGGGGTCGTGACGACCCGTGTCTGGAAGCTTAGGTTGTGAGAGGACCCATCTGGGGTCATAGGACCCACCTGGAGGTCCTGACCTGCTTGGAATCTGTAGGCTGTGGAGGCCTTTCCGCTGACAGACTCTCTGGCCGAGAGCTCCGGGCGGACAGTGGTGCCAGGTGCTTACTTGACTCTGGAAACACCGGAGGGGGCACTGCTGTTTCTGTATGATTCTGTGTGTGTGTGTATGGCTACTCAGACTGACTTTGTTTTTGGATGTGGGACAAACTCCATCTGGACCTCTCGACATAATTATGTCTCATTTTAAGGGAGTCAAGGACAGAACAACTTATCAGTCAGTTGATGTACACCTGAAAACCTCTGAGAAATTGTGTGGCGCCATTGTCTTATCTGATTCTTGTTTGTCTCAGTTTCATGGTTATATGTTTTGTGTTTGTCTGTTTTCCTATGTAACATGCGAGATCTAATGTGGGCCAAGCAACTCCTCTCATATGCTGTGGGTAAGTGGCAGTGCTGCCAGCCGGGATTGCAAGCCAAGCCTAAACAAGGGGTAGAAGGCCAGCTGCAAGGAAGGGGGGGCTGCGTTGAGCAGACCTCTGGAGCCACCCAGCCAGAGCTTCTTCCACATAGACCTGTTTTTTAATAGTGCTGGGCTGCCAGTTTCACGCATCCTTGGTTTGGGGCTCTCAGCCATAGGAGAAAAAGGGTTAATGAGAGAAAACAAGCAAAAAGCGGCAGGAAAAGAAAAGGGGTTAATTAAGAGATAACAGCAACCCCTATCCTATAAGAGTAATAAAAAGTAACTCATGTGGCCTTGCTGAGGTGGGGGGGGGGGTGGAGCACACCCACTCTTGAGATAACAGCCAAACTTTTTTGTGTAAAAATCACTCAAATGGTATTTTAAAATGTATATGTAGTTTGAGTAAAGAAACCTAATGGTTTTAAAGATTCAGGTGCCTTGTAATGACTGCCACTGAGGTAAAGCTTGCTAAAAACTAAAAGACAGGCTGCTGCTTAGGGAGGGACAAGAGGAATGTACATTTGGAATTTTATTTACTGCCATCTCAGCCGCTGCCTCTGCAGTAAAAGTGACAGCCCAGTTGTTGCTCTTGCTAATTCGGCTCAGTTAAAACCTCTTCCACCTGAACTAATTGGCAAAGTGTTTAAAAATATTTTGAGGTTTACAAGTCTGAGGGTGTAAAAACATAAGTAAATGTTAAAGGTCAAAAAAGGTGATCTAAAATGTGTAGATAAATTCTGGCTGTAAAGTTCTGATAAGCTGATCCTACTACAGGAACAAGTTCAAGATTTTAAATGTCATCTGATGTATTAATTTTGTCTTGGTGATCGCCAGTGACAATGTATGAAAATGATGTATGTTTTGTGTTCATTTGAGTATCACTGTCTTAAATGTTAGCTTGCCAGATCTGGAGCAAGTCTAATTAGAAATGAGTCTTGCTGCAAACTTAAGGAGAGACCTGGAGCAGCTTGTGTTATGTGCCAAAATGCTAAAATAGTTTCTGCCTAAAAAGGCAACAAGTCATCTCTGAAAAAGTCCTAAGGTTCCTCTGTTGTTCCAGACCTGATTAAGATTTCTCTGTCTGTATGTAAGATTATACTTGTATTTGAGAAAAAAACTGTTCCTGAGCTGGGGCCAGGAGGGAGGGGACCACATGGGCGGAGAAAGATGACAACCCGGTGTGGAGGATGAGCAGGCGTGGATGAAATGTTAGACAGAGGCGAATTTCACAAGGAGTGTGGAATCTCCCGCAATTCCTAAGACAGTAGAAGAAACAACTGGCTTGACATTTGGGAGGAAAGGTCTTAGGAGACCCAGAGACCTTGTCCCAGGAGAGCAAGAAAGAACAGCTCAGTTAATTCAAGTCCCAAGGACATCCCATGTGCTGCACTTTGTGGTGGGCTCCCTGCCAGGGATATAAGAGGGTTTCTAGGGGTTAAAAAAGTAAAAGGCAAGTAGGCTTGGGGAAAATACCTTGTTCCCTCCTTCCTGCTGCTGCCCCTAAAACTAAAAGGCAGGAATTTAATCCAAGCTTGGCTTCCTAGAGAGTTCTGTGGTTGCCTTGAGTCTGCATGAGATGACATACTCGGTGTGTAAAGAAACACACACAGGGGTACAGAGCCAATGCAGACCAGGTACTCTGTGCTCCTTTGGAGAGCCTGAGAAAAAGACAAAGGGTCAGGAGGGTAGACTAACAAGAAGGTTAACTCATCACAGTGGTCCCTACATAACTGAGGCCTCAATACCAAACCTCTTGAGAGTGTAGTGTATTTTAAAATTGTGTTTCAAAGATGTTTTTGCTGGTATAGATCTAAAAAGAAAATATTAAGTTAAGATAGATTTTATATAATATTTCTGTATGCTAAAATAAGGTTGATAAAGTAAAGATTCTAAAAAGAGTGTTTAATAAGATATCAAAAACTATATCTCTGTGTATTCTTATACAAGAATACATCTTTTGCTGACTGTCATCGTTTCAGTTTAAGAGTAAAGTGTTTAAAACAAAGCAAAAATATTTAAAGTTTGTTTTTAAAAAACCTGCAGTTTTAAAATTGAGAGGCCATGTGATATCTGAGCTTTAGTATAACAGTTGGCTTAGGCCTAAAACAGAATGCTGCTAAAAAGGACACTATGAGATATTATGAACACAACGTTGGAAGGTTTTAAACTACTTTAAGAAAACTTTAGGTTTTTACAAAAGCTAGATGTTTTCAAAAACAGCTTTTAAGATATTTAAACTCACAAAGCTATGAGACAGTTTAAGTTAAAAAGATGTTTACAATGACCTAGATAGTACAGTAAAGCAGAAAAAATTATAGGCAAAGTTTTGTTAACATAGAGATACTTAACATAGATAGCCCTTACCCCTCAGAGATCTGCTGATTATGACTTTTAATTGGAGTTTTAAGTAGAGACCCCAGATCCTAACAGTGACCCCAGCACCTCCCAAGAAGACGGACAGGGACAGAGCAACCTCACCTGGATTGTGGTAATGTACCACTGGGCAAAACTGCCCAATGCCTCACCTGCCATAGACCTGCCTACAAATAAGACACTAGAGAGTAGATCATCCTGCTTTGGATGGACAGAGCGGGGTTCGATCCCTCTGAGTCTTATCCACAGAAAGATACCTACTGGCCTGGCAACGGAAGACTGTAAGTGTCTTGAGACCTCTGTTCCCCATAAAGTCACGGGGAACACGGAGAGTCCACGGTCATCTGTCTAGGTATGGGTAAGTCTCTGTCATTTTAATTGAGTTACACTTTTTGCTATAATTTAGTATTCCCAGATCTCTGGTGGCATTGATGGCTAACTGTAATTCTGTTAGTTTAACAGCAATAGACAACCAGTTTCTCTCTCTGAGGCTACTAGAGTCCCTGTCTGAATAAGACAAATAAGATTGTCTCGCTAACAGGCCTCTTTTAACAGGCCCCCTGTTAAAAGATAAATAGGTTTTTGATGTAACTTTTACTATCCCTTTATTTAAAAAATTTGCCTAAAAGTGACTGCTCTCTGTAATAACAACTCTGTATTTGGTAGATAGTTAGATTAAAGAAAGTTTAAAGGAATGTTATGAGGTTTAAAATATAAAGGTCTAAGAAAGTGATTTAAGTTTTGAGTGTCTGAGATAATGTTAAGATATGGAGGTTTAAAAGTCTGCAGATATGAAAGCCTAGGTAAGTTGTGAAGGTCTGAAAAAGTGATTTTAAGTGAGAAGGTGGTTTGAGATAAAAGTTAAAAAAAAAAGCTTCAGAGTTATAACATTAAAATCCTGGATACATGTTCTGATGAGTTGGTATAATTATTTTTATCTGGATTAGAGGCTTGCTTGGCTCTCCTATTTTCTTCTAGATATATGAAATCATACTTTGTTGCTATAGGAAGCCAAAAACCATTCTCTATGTTTTAAAATGACAGATTTTGTCTTAGTAGTGTATAACCTGGTTTTAGTTACTTGAAAACTTTTTATGATACTGTACTCTGTAAACAGATATTAATTAACTAAAAAAAGCAGATTCTGTGTTGTGTAAATTATGGGCCACTTTAAAGTCCCTAAAAACATATGTTTTAAGTGCCTAAATAGGCTCAAGTCTAAGGTGATTTCTCATTGGCTGTTTAACAAACACTTGTTAGCTGTTCTTTCTACAATGTGAATTACAATGATAAAAAGTTCCAAATGTAAGCTTCTGTAAACTTTAACTTCTGCCTCTAGATTTTATCCGTCTCAATAGATCACTACTTAGCTAACAGACACCATCTAGGCATCAAACTGCTTCCACTACTGTGAGTCCTGGACCTGCTGAGAGCTGATGACCAGTCCAGCTGATGTGACCACCTCCGTCCACTCTGTTGGATCAGTGAACCAGATGTACCCCACTGCCTAAACCCCCCCAAGCTTTTGACTAATACCAGCCTGTTTGGGGCCCCTGATGACGTCCCCTCTCAGCAGGAAGCAGTCTAAGGGATTACAACGTCCCATTTCCACAGACTGGAACTTTTAGTCAAAAGAAAACTCCCTAAGACTGGGGACATGGCATGTATAGTGCATATTGGCACACCAGAACATTACCTGTTGAGGCCAGATACATTCAGGTTCATTATACTGACAATATGATAAAACACCCACTTAAAGCAAAAAAGGGAGCCCTTAACAGTTCTCACACTGTCACTCCTATTAGGGGTGGGGGCAACAGGAGTTGCCACAGAAACCGCCTCCCTACTTCTACAGGGACAACAGTACCAGAGTCTGCGAGCTGCCATTACAGGAGAAGTTTAGATTTACTTTTTCTCCAACAAGGAGGACTTTGCTCCGCTTTCTGGTTTAAATCCTGGTTCAATTCTTCCTCATGGTTGACGACGTTAATATCTACACTACTGGCACCCTTGGTAATGTTATTGTTGGCTCTAAACTTTGGGTCCTACATTTTAAGTAAACTAATAGCTTTTATTAGGAAAAGAATCAGTGCGGTACAGATTATGGTTCTCAGACAACCGACCGGTTTCTTAAAAATTCTCCAGGGAGTGATTATAAACTAACCAATGCTAGTGATCAGGAGCTAAAACAGCTGTTCCATGATTGGAACAGTCACAAGAAAAAGGGGGGAAATGTGAGGCCAGAGACCCCCGGCCCTGGGCATTAATCCTAAACTCTTAATAGGAACTTAGGCTTTCTCTACTCAATACAATAATTATTGAGTACCTTCCAGAACTCCCTGTTCCAAGAACTAACCTACCCCAGAAACCATAAAACAATTATTGTCAGGCTTGATTCAAGGGCGCTGTGACCCATCCCAAATTCCTAAAATGAGCGGCAGCTACAGCCACCATCTAATAGCCTTGGGCAAGAGACTTTACCCTAAGTGTACATTTCCTGGTGCCCACGACCTTGCTATATGCCAACACCAATCAATTTAAAGGTTAACTGGCCCCTACCTATCAAAATGGGAAAACAATTTGGGAACCAATCAACTTGTACCAATTCAGTTTGTGCCCAACAACTGTATAAAAAGTTTCACCATTTGCTCCTCGGAGCCGCTTCTATCCTGCGTGTTAGAATGGTCCCAATGCACTGGAATAAATCCTCTTGCTATTTGCATCGATATCCCGTCTGTGAGTCTCTGTGGGGGTGCAGCATCCTGGTTTGGGCTTTTGGGGGGTCCAACAGGAGCAGGTGATGCCCAGCCAGCTGGCTGATCCTGGCTCTTCTTCCTTATCCTGGGGAGTGGTGCTGTTAATAAATGTTCAATCACTTAATAAGATCCAGCGTTGGATTTCCTCAATGCTCTTTATCAATTACAAGCCATGTCATTTCTCAGCGGCCCATACTGGGGCGGCTTAGGCAGAGGTCATTCCATTGATTCTCACATTGTTCTCCCTCTTGGTTCTCCCTTCCTGTTTCTCCTCCTCCTTCTTCTCTCAGGCCTAGCCCTAGGTGTTTTTTCATTCCAAATCCTTCCTATCTCCACCCAGTCCTGCAATATACAAATGAATGGAGCCTAACCTTCATCTGCCTTAAGGTTAACTAATGGCCTATTCACATGGGTGGCCACTCCATTGTTCACAGGTAGGAAGCGAATCCTTTACATGCTATAAGGACAGCATACAGGAATATTATCCATAACTATAAAATATCCCACAACAGAGGACTCCCTCTGGATCCCTAAGCCAAGCTCAGATGTGGGTGTGTCCTACTGACCTACACTAAAGGCTGCATGGCTATGTGCCTGCGGGGTAGGGACACAGATCCTGATGGCAGGTGAACACATACAGAGAAGCATAGGTGCACTCCCCTCTCGAGCTGCTCCTACCCATGGCCAAGGAGCCTGCGCCAAATCTAGAGGCAGCTGAGGGTGCAGCAGACCAGGTGGTTAAGGTGCAGGGCTGGAAGAGTCAGGAAGACAGACTACTAATTAGATGTCTCCTAGGGTCTGGAAGGTTGCATTGAGTCTGCTTTGATATGAAATCAAAGAGTTAAGTAAAAAAGTACTATTTTAGATCCTGCACAAACCAGGAGGTGAGTTGTTCAGCTGACCCCCAGGTGAGAGCCATGCCTCCACTTCCTGTCTGGGGTGGAGGAAGTAGGGATGAATCAGTTGCAATTCAGACCCAGCACTTCAGTGCTTGTTTCTTGTAACCTGACCTTAGGCAGTACAGCCCCCAATTGCCTGAGCCTGCCTGCTAAGTCAAACCCGAGAAGGGATATGAGGAATAAGAAAAAAGACAGAGACAAAAGATAGGTCTGTGACAGCATGCAGTAAATACTGCAGCACCGCGTTTATTTGACACAGCATATTTATACTCTTCAGAGGGCATGAGAAGCAAAACACACAAGTTATGTAAACAATAGCTGATACTTACCCAGGAAGTCTGCTGTTATCTTATTATCCTCCTTTACAAGGTCAAAGAATGCTCATATCTTTACCTCTGGCTCCAAGTTACCGCCTCCTGCATTAGCAGATAAACTAGCTTGCCAAATCTTCAAAACATTCTGCTTTGCAAGCAGTGAGTCCAAGGTCAACAACTCCTTGTCAAAATGGCTCTGAACATCTCCCCCTTTTTTATATAATAAATGCCAAAGCTTTCTCAGCCATGGCTCAGAAAGACTGTGCCTAAGTTAGGTGACCCCCACTAGGCATGAGCCTTACCCATCATTGGTACATGAATTTCTTACATTTATGCCCTGTCTTAGGTTGACTTGGCCTTGGAGAATTCTTACCCTTTATTGACTACCGGTATCTCTCAAAGGGGAGGTCAAAATTACAATTGGCTCAAAGCTGAACCTAGAGCCTGGGGCCATGCACTTCTGCACGGATCTTTAAAACGGAACTGAGGAAATATATCAACAAAGCAGACATAGGCTTATCATAACACAAAAACCTAAGGCAAGCACCAAAATAGCCAAATGGGTAAAGGAGGACCAGGATGGTAAAAAAAAAAAATTCATTTTCTGAGAAACCTAGATGCTGCCTCAGTGGCATTGAATCTAAGTGGTTCCATGTCTTTTAGCCCTTGAATCTCATTATGCAGCTGAATTAAGTCCAAAGAGGTATTAGCACCATGCAACACTCCTTGAAGATGGGAACACACTTTGTCCCATCCATATAGGACATATTATAAACCTTCGAGGTGACACAAATCCAATGATACCCTGCATGACTCCAATCAGTAGGCAGTTATGCACAGTCTGAGTTCCACCAGACAAAGAGGTCTTAGAAACCTTCAGACAGCCAGGTATTGTTTCATTTTTAGAAAAGCAAAGTCATAGTCCAAACCAGTGGTAATCCAGAGCCAGTGCAGTTAAAGCCTTTCTCAGTTTGAACTTGCATCCTGTCCATTGATGGTTTGATCCAGCAGGCATTTACTCTTACCACAGTCTCTGGGCTAGTCCTCTTTCTTCATATTAACTGCAAGTTGTGACATCAAGGATATCAAGGTTTTTCAGAACTGGACAATGATGACCCTTGAGAGCTGGTCAACATGGCAAGCAGCATGTGCCTCCTGCACCAAAGGGAATGTGGACAAAGCAAAACCAATGACTGTAGCCATCTGGGCAGCAATACCAAAAATATCCAAAATAAGAACATATCCATAAACAATCACTGTCAAATAAGCATTCTGAAATAGGAAATTATATAATAAACTGCATGTATCTGTTGAACAAAAGCAGTAATGGTGGCAAACAATTAAAGTGGCAAATTTCTAAGAAAATGTTGTAACAAACTATTTTGACTGAAAGAGGGCATTAGTAACTTGTATCAGTGGATACATAAAAGGGTCATCATACCAAGACTGAGATAAATTTGTTGACAATAAAGCATAAGGAAGTTATTTATCAATTAATGTGTTTGGAGACATAGAAAAATTATCATTATACACTTTTTGCTGGTTCTATAGATTTTAACTATATCCACAGAACAAAGAGCACATTCATTTAAAAGAAAAAATCAGTCACACAAAGCAAGCATTTGGTAGCTACCCATACATCCACACATAGCACCACAAAACACTATCCATACACAGATAAAACCTTTTCACAAAACAGGCACAAGCCTTTTTGTATTCTTGAAACAGACAGTAACTGACAAAACCAAGATGTAAAGGCATAGACTGGTGATCACCAGGACAAAAATTAATCAGGCCTGAGAACAAAAAATGGAGAGGCACTAGGAGCTCTCCAGAGATAGCTTGTTGTTTTTTAAGTATGGGTGCACCCAGTTATAATTTAGAGAAGAAAGCAGAGCTCTCCACATGGTTGTATCAGAATATCTAGAGCTCAGAGTGGCCTGCCAGTATCCTGTGAAAAGAAAATAAACATTCCCTCTCCCAGGGGCCAGCGTTAATATAGTCTAACCTTTAAACACAGGTATAGGACTTTTTAGCTTTTAACAATTGTTATTGGAAATGAAACTGGAAGTACTTTCTTTTATCCAGAAAATCAGATTTATAAATTGGATGGAAATGATTTTTACCAATGAGAAGTACCTAAAACCTATGTTTAGACAATAACCAAAGGAAATTTAAAATCTTGAATTTGTGCCTATTAATAGCAGGACTCACTTGGCAGAACTTTACGAAGACGTGTATCCAGAATTCCATTAATGTTATAACTCTGAACCTTTGAAATCTTTAAAGTATTCTCTTATACCTTCTAACTTTTATCTATACATTTTAAATCACTTACTTTTTCAGATCCTCACCACTTACTTAGGCTTTCACATCCTCAGACCTTTAAACTTTCACATTTTAAATCTCAGAACATTCTCTTAAACCCTCATACTGCTTTTCCTTAGACCTTAAACTTTCTTTTTAATCTGACCATTTACTAGAGACATGAGTTTTTAGTTTGAAAAACTGTCTTGGAAGCAAAAGTAAAAGTGTTGCTTCTTGAGCTGTAACAAAGGTGACCATAAATCAGTTTGCTAATTAGTTCAGCAAGGAAAAATTTTGTGAAACCAGTGTTACCAGCAATTACTATTACTCTCTGAACCTGGGTTCATTTTTTGTAGCCTGCTTCTCATACTTTTCTTTATCTAACTCTGTTTTCCGTGAGGAGCAAGGAGATTCTGCTTTGCCTTTCACCATTTTTTAAGATAATCTCTTTAATAACTCAGTAGTGCCATATAACATTGTTGCTGGGCCTGGGGCAACCCTCCCCATGCCAGGAACCTTACATAGAATGGGACGGTCCACCCAGCTCCTACCAGGTCCTTGCCGGACCCTACCAAACTGAGCCGGAGGTTCTGAAGTCATTGCAGTACCTCCCTTACTGTTTTGTTCAGCTCCTGCTGGTAGAAACCCCCACATGGATCCAACATGTTAATTAACTAAGGATTTTTATTCAGAACATGCTGCAAAGAAAGGGCCTTAGTTGTCATGTTCTTACTATTTTTGTAATAGCATGTTAGTAAATCAACAGTAGTTAAGGATTTACATTCAGGATATCCAATACAAACTTAAAAGGAAGAACTTGTATATTCTAAAATATACATAATTAAAGTGCCTTCTGAGATCCATAGTGCTGAGCATACAGGTACTTCATGTAACAATTTGTCAATCTCTTATCACAAAGCTCTGCACACGGTGAATCTCAGTGCTGCTGCTCTATCATATCACATTCTATTTCATGCAATTTATGATCCAGAATATCACCTTAAACAAAAGTCTCAACTTGATTATGAAATATCCAAGTACTTATTAACAGGAAGATTGACACACTTAATGTTGAACCTCTTCTGTAAGGAAAACGTGTCCAGCCATGAATACAACCGTGCTACCTGCCTGTTTTTGCCATACAGTTCATTTGTCTTCATTTTAATGTACACAGGACTCATTTTATAACTGCTAACCCAACATGAAAAGCAAAAGACATGATAAAAAATATATCTCTCCCCTGTCTACCAACCCAAGCAAAGAGCCCAGTGCCATCATAGACCCAGCTAGTAAAGCCTAGCCACATGAGATCACTACTTGCCCTACATTTGGTTCTTTCCCCACAACTCATCACTCTGAAGTCCCTCCCCACTCACCTCCAGCTGCACCTGCCCTGTCCAAGAACCCAAGCACAGAGCCCAACATCATTGTAGACCCAGACAGTAAACTGACCAGAGAGGTCCTGCTGGACCAGAGGCCAAGTAAATCACCAGAACTCCAGCCTTCAAATCACATGGAGACTCCCAGCTTGACAAGAGGCCACAAAGAACAGAAAACAAGAAAAGAAACCAAGGAAGAGAAAAAATTCCATGGAACAAAACACTCATTCAATAAAGAAAAACAGTCATTAGATAACTAGACCTACAATCACCCCAATCTCAGATGCCTAAACACCAACATAAGAACGCAATCAATAAACACATTCAATAAAAACCAAAGCAATATATTACCTCCAAAACTCAGCTATCCTACCACAACAAGTCCTGAACACCCTGACAGCCAAAGCACAAGAAAAAGAACTCAAAACCAACTTTGTGAAGATAATAGGAGTCCTTCAAGAGAAAATGAATAAATACCTCAAAGAAATAGATGAAAAGACAAACAGACAATGGGAGGAATTGATTAAATTCATAAATGAAGACCAGGGAAACACAAACAGGAAATTAGAAGAAATGAATAAATCCCTTAAAGAAAGCCAAGAAAAAACAAACAATTAAAAGAAACAAACATAATGTCCAAGGACTGAAAATGGAAATGGAAGCCATGAATAAACTACAAACAGAGGGTATCTGGGAAAAGAAAAATCTAGAAAAGTGATCAGGAACTACTGAGACAAGCTATAGCAACCGAAGACAAGAAATGGAAGAGAGAATCTTGGGAGTCAAAGATGCTATAGAAGAATTAAGACATTAGTGAAGAAAAACATTAAATCCAAAAAATTCCTAGCACAAAACACACAGAATCTGGGACACTATGTAAAGACCAAACCTAAGAATAATACAAACAGAGGAAGGAGAAGATTCCCACCTCAAAGGCCCAGAAAATATTTTCAACAGAATCATAGAAGAAAATTTTCCAGATCTAAAGAAGGAGATCCCTATTAAGGCACAAGAAACATACAGGACACCAAATAGACTGGACCAGAAAAGAAAGTCCTCTTGTCACATAACGGTCAAAACACTAAGCATACAGAATAAAGAAAGAATACTAAAAGCTGCAAGAGAAAAAGAACAAGTAACATATAAAGGTAAACCTATTAGAATCACACATGACTTCTCAACAGAGATTCTAAAAGCCAGAAAGTCCTGGACAGATATGCTACAGACTGTAAGAGATCACAGATGTCAGACCAGACTACTATATCAGCAAAGCTTTCAATTACCATAGATGGAAAAAACAAAATATTCAATGGCAAATCCAAATTCAAACAATATCTATCTACAAATCCAGCCCTACAGAAGATACTAGAAGGAAAACTCCAACCTTAGGAGGGTAACTACACTCATGGAAACACAGGAAATAAATGACCTCACTCCTCCAGAATCAAAAGAAAGGAGAAACAAGCACACAAGCACACACAGAGACACACACATGAACACAACCAACAACTACAAAATAATAGGAACTAGGAATCATTGGTTATCTATACCTCTCAAAATCAATGGACTCAATTCACCCCAAAAAAAGACACAGATTACCAGATTGGATGCAAAAACAGGATCCATTATTCTGTTGCATACGAAAACACACTTAACATTAAAGATAAACATTACTTCAAAGTAAAGGGTTGTGAAAAGATTTTCCAAGCAAATGGACCCAAGAAGGAAGCCAGTATATTCATTTTAATATCTAACAAAAAAAAACTTCAAACCAAAATTGATCAAAAGAGATGGGGAAGGACATTTCACACTCATCAAAGAAGCAATCCATCAAGAGGACATTTCAATTCTTAATATCTATGCCCCCAACACAAGGGCTCACATGTTTTTTAAACAATTGCTAAAGCTTAAAACACACATTAACCTACCCAGGCTAATAGTAGAAGATTTCAATACACCACTATCACTAATGGACAAGTCAACCAGATAAAAACTAAACAGAAAAACACTGGAACAACAGATATTATAAACCAAATGGACCTAACAGATATATACAGAACATTTCACCCCCACACAAAAGAATATACCGTTTTCTCACCACCTCACAGAACCTTCTCTAAAATTAACCACATACTAGAAAACAAAGAAAGTCTCAGGAAGATACAGGAAACTTGAAATAAGCCTCTGTATCCTATCAGACTACCATGGATTAAAGTTGGATTTCAAGAACAACAGAGACAACAGAAGACCTGCAAACCCATGGAAACTGAACAGCTCTACTGAATGGCAAATGAATGAAGACAGAAATAAAGAGAGAAATTAAAAATTTCTAGAATTCAATTAACCACAACATACCCAAACCTGTGGGACACAATGAAAGCAATGTTAAGAGGAAAATTCATAGCACAAAGTACATATCAGAAAAAAGTAGAGAGATCACATACTAGCAAATTAAGAGCGCATCTGAAATCTACAGAACAAAAAGAAGTAAGCACACCCAAGAGAAGTAGATGGCAAGAAATAATCAAACTGAGGGCTGAAATTAATAAAATAGAAACAAAGAGAACAATTCAAGGAATCAATGAAACAAAGAGCTGGTTCTTTGAGAAAATCAACAAGGTAGACAAACCCCTAGCCAAACTAATGAAAACACAGAGAGAGAATATCCAAAACAACAAAATCAGAAATGAAAAGGGAGATATAACTATAGACTCCAAGGAAATGCAAAGCATCATTAGGGCATACTTTAAAGACCTGTTCTTCACAAAATTGGAAAATCTTAAAAAAAAAAAAAAAAAAAAAAAAAAGGACAATGTTCTCAATAGATACAACCTACCAAAATTGAATCAAGATCAAATCAATAACTTAAACAGACCTATAACCTCCAAGGAAATGGAAGCAGTCATTAAAAGCCTCCCAACCAAAAATATCCCAGTGCCAGATGGTTTTAGCTCAGAATACTATCAGACATTCAACTAAGAATTAACACCAGTACTCCTCAATTTATTCTACAAATAGAAGCAGAAGAAACACTGCCAAACTCATTCTTTAAGGTCACAGTCACCCTGATACCCAAACCACACAAAAATCCAACAAAGAAAGAGAATTACAGGCCAATTTCCCTCATTAACATACATACAAAAATACTCAATAAAATATTCGCAAACCACGTCCAGGAGCTCATTAAAAGGATCATCCACCATGATCAAGTAGGCTTCATCCCAGAGATGCAGAGATGGTTCATCATACGAAAATCAGTCAATGTAATCCACCATATAATCAAACCGAAAGAAAACACATAATCATCTGACTAGATGCTGAGAAAGCTTTTGAAAAAATCCACCACCCCTTCATGATAAAAATATTGGAGAGATTTGGGATACAAGGGTCATATGTAAACATAATAAAGGCAATTTACAGCAAGTCCACAGCCAACATCAAACTAAATGGAGAGAAATACAAAGTAATTGCACTAAAATCAGGAACATGACAAGGTTGTCTCCTCTCTCCATACCTATTCATTATAGTATTTGGAGTTCTAGCTAAAGCAATAAGACAACTGAGGGAAATCAAGGGAATATGAATTTGAAAAGAAGTCAAAGTATCCTTATTTGTAGAGGATATGATAGTATATATAAGCAACCCAAAAACTGGACCAGGGAATTCCTAAACCTGATAAACAACTTCAGTGAAGTGGCTGGCTACAAGATAAACTCAAGAAATCTGTAGCCCTCCTATATGCAAATGACAGATGGACAGAGAAAGAAACAAAGGAAACAATGCCCTTCACAATAGCCACAAATAACTTACAATATCTTGGAATGACTATAACCAAGCAAGTAAGAGATTTATATGACAAAAACTTCAAGTCATTGAAGAAAGAAATTGAAGATTTCATATGATGGAAAGATCTCCCATGCTCATGGATTGGTAGGATCAACATAGTAAAAAATGACCATTTTACCCAAAGCATTCTATATATTCAGTGTCAACCATCTCAAAATCCCAACACAATTCTTTACAGACCTTGAAAGAACAATACTCAACTTAAGTAAACACAAATCTCCCAGGATAGACAAAATAATTCTGAAAAGTAAACGAACATCTGAGGGTATCACTATCCCTAATTTCAAGTTATATTACAGAACTATAGTAATAAAAACTGCATGGCATTGGCATACAAACGACCATGATGATCAGTAGACCAGAATTGAAAATCCAGACATAAATCCACACACTTATGGACACGTGATCTTCAGTTAAAAAAGTCAGAAATATACAATAGAAAGCATCTTTAATAAGTGGTGCAGGTCTAAATGGATATATACATATAGAAAAATCCAAATGGATCCATATTTATCACACAAACCCAAGTCCAAGTGGGTCAAAGACCTTAGCATAAAACTGAACATAATTAGAAGAGAAAATGGGGAAGAGCCTTTAATGTACAGGAGACAACCTTCACCAATAACTCAGGCACTAAGATCAACAATTAATAAATTGGACCTTATGAAACTGAAAAGCATCTATAAGGCAAAAGACACTGTTAACAAGATAAAATGGCAGCTTACAGAATGGGAAAACATCTTCACTAACTCCACTTCTGATTAAGTGCTAACATCAAAAATATATAAATAACTCAAGAAACTCGACATCAGCAAAACAAACAATCCAATTAAGAAACGGAGTATAGATCTAAATAAAGAATTCTCAAATGAGGAGTCTCAAATGGCTGAGAAACACTTAAAGAAATGCTGCACATCCTTAGCCATTAGGGAAATGCAAATCAAAACCACTTCGTGATTCCATCTTATGCCTGTCAGAATGCCTAAGATCAATAACACAAAAGATAGCTCATGATGGGAAGGATGTGAAGCAAGAAGAACACTCCTCCATTGCTGGTGGGAATGCAAACTTGTACAGCCACTATGGAAATCAATATGGTGACTCCTTACGAAATTTGGAAGCAAACTACCACGAGACCAAGCTATACCACTCCTGGGCATATACCAAAAAGATGTTCCATCCTACCAGAAGGACACTTACTCATGGTCACAGCAGCTTTATTCATAGTAGCCAGACAACCTAGATGCTCCTCAACTAATGAATGGATAAAGAAATTATGGTACATTTACACAATGGAGTATTACTCAGCTACTTTTAAAAATTTACTTCATAAACATTTCAGGCAAATGGATGGAACTAGAAAAGAATCATCCTGAGTGAGGTAATCAGGTCACAGAAAGAAAATCATGGTATGTACCCGCTTATTTGAGATACTACCTGCTAAGTCAAGGAGAAAGGTACTACTATCCACAGACATAGAAAAACTAAGCAACAAGAAGGGCCCCAATTGGAACACAGGGATCTTCCTGGTAAGTTGAAAATTGAATAGAGGGTGCAGGTGGAGGGGGGGATGGGAATGGGAGCAGAGGGAGCAGGAGGAAGACTGGAATGAAGGGAGAAAATAAATGGAAAGATGATAATAATTGGGATACAATTTGATATTGATCAGGAGACCTAATATAGTGGAAACTCACAGGAATCTATGAGGGAGACTCTAGCAAGGATCCCTAGTAATCAGGGATATGAAGCCTGAACAGACCATCTCCTATAGCCAGTCAAGGCATCCAGTGGTAAGACTGGGACACCACCCCAGACACAAAACCTCTGACTTATGGCCTAACTGCACTGCAAGATCCTTGTTGACAATGAAAAGGCAGAACTCCATGTCAAAGGAGGGAATCCCTGCCTGAAACTGCAGAATAGGACAGGAACTAGAGACCAGATAACCTGGAGACACTTTCTAATGATGCCATGCTCCGGTCACAGATTAGTACCTAACCCAGTCTTCACCAGAGAAACCCCCTCCAACAGCTGAGAGGAGCACATAGAGAGGTCCAGGGCCAAACATCATGCAGAGATCAGGGAACCCCATGGAAGAGGGAGAGGAGGGATGACAGAAACCAGAGGGACTGAGGACACCATGAGAACAAGCCCCACATTGTCATCTAACTAGCACTCGTAGGGCGCACAGAGACTGAAGTCATAGACATGGAACCTGTAGGATCCCCTAAATACATCTCATGGGTGTCTGTATTGGTGTCTTTGAAAAACTCCTTTGGGCTGGAGTAGGGGTTTCTCTGACCATTTTGCATTCCATTGAGACATTTTTTCTCCTGCTTGGCCCACCCTTGATGTAGGGATTGGTGCCTCGCCTCGTTCCTTTCCACTGTGCCATGTCCTAATTGTGCTGTATCCCTTGGGAGATGGATTTTTTTCTAAAGAGAAGGGAGGGATGTTTGAGGGTGGTGGTGGGGATAGATCTAGGTAGAGCTAGGTAGAAATGGTAGGAGATGGGGATGGAAGGTGGGGAGGAGGGGGGCCAGAATGTTTCCTATAGTCGTGTGAGAGGAAAAATATTTTTAAAAAGATGCTGGTGGTATTAGCATTCCTGATCTCAAATTGTACTGCAGAGCTATAGTTTAAAAAGAAAGAAAGAGAGAGAGAGAGAGAGAGAGAGAGAGAGAGAGAGAGAGAGAGAGAGAGAGAAAAGGAAGGAAGGAAGAAAGAAAGAAAGAAAGAAAGAAAGAAAGAAAGAAAGAAAGAAAGAAAGAAAGAAAGAAAGAAAGAAAGAAAAAGAAAGAAAGAAGGATGGAAGGAAGAAGGAAGCAAGAAAGGAAGGAAGGGAGGAAGGAAAGGAGGGAAGGAAGGAAAGAAGGAAGGAACGAACCAAGGAAGGAAAGGAAAGGAAAGAAGGGAAGGAAGGAAGGAAGGGAGGGAGGGAGGGAGGGAGGGAGGGAGGGAGGGAGGGAGGGCCAGGTATTCATAAAAACTGAAAACAAACATGTTGATCAATGGAATCGAACTAAAGACCCATACTTAAATAATCACACACACACACACACACACACACACACACACACACCAATGGACACAAGAGTTTTTTTTTATATGTAGAAGCCAGAAATGCACACTGGAAAAAAGAACATCTTCAATATATGGTGCTGGTCAAACTGAACAGTTGCATGTAGAATATAAGTAGATCCATACTGATGGCACTGCACACACCTCAACTCCGCATGCATCAAGGACATCAAAAACATATGCTGAACCTGGTAGTAGATTAAGTAAGGAGTAATCTTGAACTCCCTGCCACAGGAAAAGACTTTTTAAACCAGACACAGATAATACAAGCTCTAAGATCAACAATTCATGAATGGGACCTCATGAAACTAAAAAAGCTTCTTATGGCTAAGGACACCATCATTTCAAAAAAAAGTGGCAGCATACAAAATGGGAAAATGTCTTTACTGATTACACATCCAATAGAGGACTAATATCTAAAATATACAAAGAGCTTTAAAAAAACCTAGACATCAAAAAAGCAAATACCTGAAATACTGAAAGAAATATTTAACATTGAGACTTCACCTTACGCTAATGAAGATGGTTAGGATCAATAAAACAAATGGCAGTCCATGCTAGCAAGGATCTAGAATAAAGGCAACAATCATTCACTGCTGGTAGGAGTGTAAACTTCTACAGCCATTATGGAAATCACTGTGGCAGCTCTTCAGGAAGATAGGAATAAATCTACTTCAAAATCAGGCTATATTTTTCTTAGGCATATACCTAAAGGATACTTCATCCCATTATAGAGACACTTGCTGAACCATGTTCATTGCTGCCTTGATTAACAATAGCCAGAAATTGTAAGCAGCCTAGATGCCCGTCAATGTGTGAATGTATATACATTTACACAATAAACACACACACACAATACATTTGTGATAATTGTGATACATTTACACAATAGAATATTACTCAATCATTAAAAAATGAAATCTTCACGTTTTCAAGCAAATGGATGAAGCTATAAAAAAAATAATCCTGTGCAAAGTAACCCAGACCGAAAAAGACAACGTTGGTATTTATTCACTTGTATGTGCATGTTAGCTGTTAAGTATTTAACAAGGAAGCCAAAATCCATATAATCATGGAGTTAGGTATGGAGTATGGGACAGGTTATGAATGAAGGGATAATAGAAAAGATAGTCATGAATGAACAAGGAAGAAGGGACTGGAACAGGAGTATCAGGTGGAAAGAAGAGGGAATTCAGAGAGAGAAAGCTAAAACTAACGGCCATCTGATTCCATCTTAGACCTGTTAGGATGGCTAAGATCAATAGCACAAGTGACAGAATGTGGGACTGTCCAAGGGCTAAGAGTGTGTCGAAGCTAGCTGTTGAACCCTGCATTGCCCTGAGGGTTTGAAAATGGCAGGTGTTCTCTGCTCCACACCTTAGACCTGGCCTAAACCCAGCCAAATAATCAGATGTCAATACTGCCTGCTTCAGTGAAGCAAAGACGCTTTGTCTGCCCCTGCAGGCTAGGAACACAGGCTCAAACCCCACATACGAGGTGGCACCAAGAGCCCCTACCTCAATTAATCACTCCCACTCTTGTGGTCAGGCCACTCTCCCAATTGTGCCACATAAGTGGTACCCCAAAACCTGCATTAAAGAGAGAGATGCCATCTGACATGTGTCCTGCATGTTTCTTTGTGCATTCCCGTGCCCACTACGGAGCAACCCCAAAGGCAGGAGAGATGCAGTAAAGACCCACACACATACCCCATGTTATGTTCTCGAGTGGGTCTCTGTGTGGACACAGCGAACCACAGGTGGGTCACCATGCCTCCAGCTGGGGACCTGTCTGGGAACACGCGTGTGGTGGGAGAATCATTTAAAACAATAACAGAACATGCTGGAAATGATGTGGATCAGGGGAAATGCTTCTCCATTGTTGGTAGGAATGGAAACTTATACAACCACAATAGAAACCCATATAGCAATTCCTTAGAAAATTGAGAATCAGTCTACCTTGAGATCCACTATGCCACTCTTGAGCTTATTATACCCAGAGGACCATTCATCCTACCACAAATGGACTTACTCAACTATGTTCATAGCAGCTTTAATCATAATAGCCAGAAACTGGAAACAACCTAGATGTCCCTGAGAACGGGTTACATATAACTGATTTCTTTGTCACAAGGGACCCAACGGGAACCTGCAAATGACTCATGTCATTGCCAAGGCCATAAGTTGCACTCCACAAACTGACAGTAAGGCACTGTTGCTGTACACAACACCTACACAGCTCACTGAACATGGAGAAGTCATGCTGGGTGCCTACCTAGAGCTTTTAGCCCTATGGACTAGTGAAAATTAAAACAAATGTTATATTTTCACACCCTGTATTATACCCATAAATAGCTGGTGCCAGAGACTGCTCTGGCAGCTCTTCCACAATAGATGACAATAAATAAAGCTCCCTATTTTCATCACGTTGGCTGATCTTTGAATAAGCTCTACAACCTCCTGGTTGTTACATTCCAGATGCCATCACAAGCAATGACCATGACTTTATGGTCTTCAATGAGAGGCAGCACCTTGGATTTCATGACGGGCAGAAATCATGTGTCTATCAAGTGGTAAATTCTTGTTTCTCTTTTAGATGTCTCCAATAGCCAAGGAGTGGTTGAGGCCTTCATTGACTCATCCATTCATGGTGGTTTTCCCAGCAGCATTCTAGGCCCATTTCTTCCTCTGGTTTGTGGTCACAAGACATGTCTAAAGCTTTGTCAGTCTCAGATATTACATCAAAAACAACTCCTGCATTAGTCACAAAGAAGTTCTTTCTTCATATGACAGCCACCACTGCATTTATGCCACTCAGAGACAGCCTTCTCTTTGCCTTCCATTCTGGGTACCATAATCTTGTCTTCTTCATCTTCATCATCTTCTTCAGCCTCCCCAGAGTCATCCTCATCTTCTTCATTCTCTGACTACTCACTGTCATACTCTTTCTCCTCGACCTCATCTGACTGCCCTCAAAGAACTTGGACTTAGCAGCTTGTTAGAGGCTGAAAAGAAGAAAGGCCTAGCCTCCCAGGTATCAGTGCCAGGCTCATCGATTTGGCCTGTCTAAGTCCTATGTTCCAAGTTGGAGGAAATACTCACGTGGTCCTTGGTTGTAAGCCCATTTTCCTGGGAAGGAGTTTCCCTAAATGAATCCTCAGGTCCGGCCTTCCCACTGAGGCCCTGGGACCCTGTCCTCAGCTGCCCCAGCTCCAGACTTGTTGAGAGGAGGGCTCTTTTGACAGTTTTGCCCAGAGAATGCCAGTAGCTCTTCTACTGTCATGGTAGTCTCTTCATGCATGGTCCACATCATCTCCATCTGCTGCACTTTGTTCATCCTCACCTTCAGTGGGTATTCCTGCAATCTGCCCCAGACTTCCTCCAAGGTCAATTTGGCATTGATAACCAAGAAGGCATCCTCTAAAGCCTTTTGTAGCTTGCTTTCCTCATAGGCCTTCTGTTCTTTGATATCAGGAAGATATATTTGACACAGTACAAGGCAACTATTTCCCCTTTGTGTCTACTATAAACAGGAAACATGGCTGTCTCATTTTTCAGCTCAGGGAGATAGTAGTTGTAGAGGAATAGCCCTGTGTAAAATCTAGGGTCTACATTCCATGGGCTACATTGAGAGGCCTTTGTGGTTTAGATGGAATGTAGACACACCCTTAATCCAGTATTCAGAAAGCAGTGGTAGCAAACTCCTTCCTTCCCAGTAGTCAGAAGGCAGTGGTGGTTCACACCTTTAATACCTAGGGCGAAAAAGTGGAACCAGATGCAGGAATCAGAACTCAGAAGGAGTCAGTGTCACACAGGAAGTGACATCCGGGATGAGTCAAAGTGAATGGCAGACAAAGTGATTAATCAGAGGAAGAGTTAGCAGAGTAAGGACATGCCCAACTCTCATGAGAAAAGGCAGGCTCTCAGATCAGTTGGAGAGAGTTACATAGGAGTTAGAGTCAGTTCAGGAACAGACAGAAGATACAGTTGAAGAGTCAGTGGAGAAGCAGGCTGAAGAATCAGTTGAAGTCAGCTGAAGAGAGAGTTGAGTGACAGTTAAAGAGTTAATTACAGAGCCAGTTACCAAGCAGTTACAGAAGCTGAGGCTGGAGTGAGTTACAGAGCAAGCAGTTGAAACAGTCAGTTACAGAAACAGGATGGAGCAGTAAGAGCTCAGGGACAGATACACAGCAGAGTTCAGCAGAAGAAGCCCAGAATAGTGAATGAATTGAACCATTAAGAGTTCAGGAGCTAGACGGAGTGGCTCAGTTAGGAGTAGGTCTTAGAAGGCTAAGGCCAAAACCTTTTAGGTCCAGGCTAGCAGTTTGTTTATTTATTTATGTATTTATGTATTTATTTATTTATTTATTTATTTATTTATTTATTTATTTATTTATTTATTTTTGTTCTGTTTTTTGAACATGGGTTTCTCTGTGGTAACTCTGGCTGCCCTGGAACTTACTCTGGAGACCAGGCTGGCCTTGAACTCAGAGAAATCAGACTTCCTCTGCCTCCTGACTGCTGGGATTAAAGGCATGAGCCACTACTACCCAGCCTGGGCTGCCAGTTTAAATGTTATAGATTGTACAAAGGCTGAAGCCTTCCAGTTCAAAAATTAAGTCTAGATTGAAAAGAGGACAAAAAAGATTAAGACTAGATTGAAAGAAGACAAAATGCTCTAGGGCTCCTGGCTAGAAATGGTGATTTAATTAGACAAAAAATAAATGCCTTTGCCCTGAACCCTGTTTACATCGGTGATTCTACATCAACATCTACATTGACAGTAAGTAATGAGCGCCCTCTATGGAGATACACTAGCCTCGCAAGGTAGAGATTCTATAGGGCAGTGAAGGCATGGGCACCATCCCATCCCCATCCCTGGAGCACTTCACCTTCTTGTGTTTGGAGAGATAGGTACCTATAGCAGTTGCTGGCCAGGAGCCAGCTGGGAGCCAGGAGGCCTACAGGGAAGAGACCAGAAAGAGGGGCTATAAACTTTTTTAAGCTGTTCATATTGTGGACTTTTTTATCCATCAACTGTGGCAAATAATTTGGCTAGGTACATTATTCTTATTTTAGATTGGCAATCATGGTCTTTTAGAGCTTGGAATGCATTCCTCCAGGATCTTCTAGCTTTTAATGTTTTCATTAAGAAATCAGCTGTTATTCTGATGAGTTTTACTTCATATATGACTTGTGTTCTTCTCTTGTACTTTCAAAACTTTTTCTTCATTCTATATACGTTGTGTTTTAACTGTGGCATGTTGTGAGAAGTTTGTTTTCTGGTCTTGTCTGTTTGGTGTTCTGTGTGCTTCTTGTATCTGTGTAGGGAATTTTCCTTAGTTTGGGGAATTTTTCTTCTCTGTTCTTGCTGAAGATCAGGTCTATACCACTGACCTGTGAGTCTTCTCTCTCATCTATTCCTATAAATTGAAGGTCTGATCTTTACATGGGGTATAATCTCACATTTTTCTGAATGTTCTTTCATGTTTTTTATTTTTTGTATCATTTGCTTATTTGGTCTAGGTCCTCTACTGCAGTGGCTCTCAACCTATGGATTGTGATCCCTTTGGGAGTCAAAAGACCATTTCACAGGGGTCACCTGAAACCATTTACATTACAATTCTCAACAGTAGCAAAATTAGGCTTAAAAGTAGGAACAAAAATTACTTTAATGTTAAGGGTCACCACGACAGGAGGAACAGTACTAAAGGGTCACAGCATTTGGGAGATTGGAAACCACTGCTCTACTGTACCTTTTCATCCTGGTATTCTATTTTTTGGTTTATTTATTCTACTTGCCAAGGTTTCCCTTGAGTTTTCAAGTAGGGTTAATGGTTTTCTCAATTCCAACTTCATTTCAGCTTGATTCCTTTTCAGTGTTTCTTCTGCTGATTGGATTTCACTCTTGAATCCTGCACTGCTCATCACTTTCATGAGCCTTAGGTTTGTGTTTCCGTGAACATCTCTCTGGTATCTGTTATTTACTTAATGTATTCCCTTTCAGTTCACTGAGCTGCTTCTTTGTATCTTGTTTAACTTAAATTTTTAATTATGTATTTTACGTATACACTGCTTCGTCTACATGCATGCCTACATACCTGAAGAGGGCATCAGATCCCATTATAGATGGTTGTAATCCACCATGTCATTGCTGAGCATTGAATTCAACACCTCTAGAAGAGCAGAGCAGCCAGTGCTCTCAATCACTGAGCCATCTCCCCAGCCCTTCCTGGAATGTTTTATGAAGTTCATGAGTGTTTTTTTAATTCTGTCTCCAAGGGTTCCTCTTAGGTAATTCTCCTTGGCAAATAGTTCTATAGGACTGGTTAATTTTGTAGGGGAGATACTGCCTTTACCTTTTATGTAGTTTGTATTTTCGCAATGAGATCTGAGCATACAAACTTCTTTTGTTAATTCTATGTCTGACATAGACAGAGTAGGTTGGGGTTGGATACAGGATATGTGAGATAGGTAGACCTAAAGATTGGACATGGCTCAGGGGGAATGACATTAAGTAGACACAAGGGCTCAGCATGTAGTTCACAGATATGCTTGGGCAAAGTGGTTGGAACACGGTTTAAAGAGCCTGAAGGCTGAGGGCATGTGAGGGTGTGTCCTGGCCAGTACCTGAAAGTTTGAGTTCACACAAACAGGAATGGCTAGAATAAATCAGGATGTGAAAAGAAGGTTAGATTTGAGGGGTTGAGGGTGCATGGACAATTAAGGAAATTAGTCACAATTAGCTGGTTAGACCTTGGTGAAAGCTGTCCAAAATCTGCCTGGGCAAAGAGGTTGTCATGTGCTTTCTTATTATTAAAATAAAAAATAATGACTGTTTACATGGCTATATATATATATATATATATATACACAGATATAAATAACCTAAATATAGATTAAAGGATACAAAATATATGCCTAGGTTGTATGTGATTTCATTATTATTTCATGTAAGATATTTTATTATACAAAGATTGTAGTTTCCTGTGTATTCCAGAAGCCACTCTCCTATAACACTCCAGGAAACACTGAAAATGAAAACTTTCTAAAATATATTTCTTAGATCACTATTACGTTTCTTGCAAGCTAGAGATTTCCTATAAGAAATATAATTCATTTTCTCTTTTTTCTTTATATATTTCATTTATTGGTGTGTGTGTGTGTGTGTGTGTGTGTGTGTGGTACACACATGTGTATATACAAATGCACACACCCCTGGATGTGTACCAAGGTCAGGAAAGTAACTCTTGGAGGCAGGGTCCAGTACTGGACCGAAATCTTGCCTTGGGGCCCGTGAACCACAGCCATCATTTTCTCTCTGCTTTCATGAGTGCTTGTGTTTCAGAAAAGTGCAGACATGGCCAAATTTCATGTGGATGTTGGGAATCTGAGCTCATGTCTTCATTCTTGTGCCATAAGTGTTTTCACCTGCTCAGCTCTCTCCATAGCTCAGTAAAAGATAATGAAAAAAAGAAAGAATTCATAAAAGCTAGGAGTATAATGTTATATGAAAATGGTAAATTAACCAAAGATACATAATAACTTTGACAAAACTTATTTTTACATGTATATGAACATAAATATGTATATAGAATAGAAATGATATTCAATGTGAAAGGCAGTCAAGAAGTACCACATATGCATAATAAATTATAGATATAGAGATCAGAGACAAGATGAGGAATAGTTAAGTCCCACAAAGTATTCTGTAGGATTCCCCTTAATTAAAGGAGTGTTTGCAGATGAAGAGGCTCACTGCCAGTGAATGAAGTATTTTACAATGAAGTTTTCTGCTACAACGTTGGGAGAAAAGATGTTTTAAGATATCAAGGAAGAAGAGCATATTGCCCATGAAGGGTCAAGATTCAGCAGAAAGACACCTACTAGAAAACCAGGTAGGTTGTCTGCAGAGTTTCTTTTCTCTCACTGTTCCCCCAGATCCAATCCCCCAGTCTCATCCCCAAATCTGCAGTATAACACCCACAACTGCCTTCTCTGTCACCTGCTCCTATCTCCTGTGGATACCACAGATCTTCTCTTTCTAACCTGCCTGATCCACTCATTGCTTTGTTGCAGACATCAACACCAGCAGGCACACACTGCTAACCCAGTGATTGCTCCTCCCAGAGCAACGAGTAGACTGAAGGCAGATCTACAACTCTCCTACTGCTCCTGAGATCCAATCACCCAAGTCTTATTCCAAGCTCAATAGCAGAAAATCTGGTATGCTCTCCCTTTTCTCTCAGACCCTGTCCCCAACAGATCACAAAGATCTTCCCCTATAATCTGACTTTCCTCATCTCATTCCAATTTCCCAGCCTCAACACCAGCAGGCACTCCCTCTGAACACGCCAGTTGTTCAGGTGAGGAAACCAGGCAACACCCAGTCATTACATTTCTGAAAATTCAGGGAAGAAACCAACACCAAGGAACAAAAAGCCCACTCAACAAAGACAAATAGAAATCAGCAACTAGATCCAAAATCATTCTTAAACCAGTTGCCTAAACCCCAGCATAAAAGCGCAATAAAAATGTCTCCACTAGAGCCTAGCTCTTCTACCATACCAGGATCTGAATATTACAACACAGCTGAAGCACAAAAAAGACCTTAAAACCAACTTTATGAAGTTGATAGAGGTCTTTAAAGAGGATATTAATAAATCCCTTGAAGTAATCTAAGAAAACACAAACAATGGAAGGAATAAAATTGCTCAAGACCTGAAAATGGAAATAGAATCAATAAAGAAAACACAAACTGAGGGAATTATGGAAATGATAAACTTAGGAATTTCAACAAAAACTACAGAGGCAAGATTGACCAAGAAAATGCAAGAGATGGAAGATAGAATCTCAGGCAGAAATGAATACATCAGTCAAAGAAAACATTAAATTTAAAGCATCACATGCACAGAGAAGGGGGGGGGGGATCTGGGACAATACGTAAAGACCAAACCCAAGAATAACAGGAATAGAGGGAAGAGAAGAAGAATCTCAGCTGAAAGGCCCAAAAAATGTTTTCAACAAAATCATAGAAGAAAAAATTCCTAACCTATAGAAGATGCTCAAAAAGGTACAAGAAGCATACAGAACACTGAAGAGATTGTTCCAGAAAAAGAAAGTCCCCTCACAACATTATAAAAAAAAACACTAAACATACAGAACAAAGAAAGAATATAAACATACAGAAAAAAGATAGAAAATTAAAGCTGCAAAGAGAAAAAGACCAAGTAGCATATGAAGGCAGACCTATTAGGAAATATACCTGACCTCTTAAACCCAAAATCCAGAAGGGCATGGGCAGATGTGGTGCAGAATGTAAGAGAATACATATGCCAGCTCAGACTACTATACCCAGCAAGGCTTTCTTTTTTTAAAATTATCTATTAGAAATTTCCTTCCCTTCCCTTCATTTCTTCCAGCTCCCCCACCATCTTCCCTATTCCCCCAGATCTATCCATAATGCTCTCACTCCCACCCTGCCTCTCCCAAAGAAAAAGCAGTCTTTCCATGTTACTGCTAAAACATGATACGACAAGATCGAAGAATGCCAGGTACAATTCCCTACTTCAATGTTGGACTGGGCAGCCCAAAAGGTAGGCAAGGGACCTAAAGGCAGCAAGAGGTTCAAGGACACACATCTCTATTCCAGTCTTTATGAGTTATGTAAGAACACCAGGTCAGGCAAATTCAAGCCATATTTGGGGAACCCAGCAGGTTCCATATCTGCCACTTGAGGTTCTGTGAGCCCCTAAGAGTGCTGGTCATTTGACTCCATGGAGTTTATTCTCCTGGTATCCTTGACCCCACTGATCCCGGCAATCCCTCCTCTACATCTTCTGTGGGGTTCCCTGAACTCTGCATTTTGTTTGGCCTTGGGCCTCTGCATCTGCTCCCTTCAGCTGCTGTGGGGATACTCTCTGTTGAGGATTGGGCTAGGCATTCATCTATGTGGAGACCAAAATAACATTAGAAGTCCTCTCCTATCTGTCCAGACTCTGGTTACTGGCCTGCCCTGGTGTATCGGTCATGGTTTCCCTCGTTTAGCATGGACTTCTGCCTTTCCATTGTCCCAGTGGATCCTGAGTGAGGTAACTTAGTCCCAGAAAGACAAATATGTTCGGTACTCACTTATATGTGGATATAACTGTTGACCAAAGGACAAAGGTGCTGCAATCCACAAACTCAGAGAGATTATCCAACAAAAAGGGTCCCAGTGGGGACACAGGGACCTCCCTGATAAAGGAGAAATAAAACAGAAGATACAGGGAATGATGGGAACAGGAATGGAAGAGACTAGGAAGGCAGAGAGGGAAGGAGAGATTGAATATACAGAAACATGATTAGGATTGGAGGACATTTAAGAGAGAATCAGGAGACCTAATGCAGTGAAAACTCACTGAAATCAACCAAGAAGACCGTAGCAAAGACCGCTGGTAATGGGGGTCAGGGAGCCTAAACAGGCCATCTCCTTTAATGAGACAAGACTTCTACTGGGGGGACTGGGATACCATCCCAGCCACAGAAACTTCAACCCAGCAAAACTTTCATTCACTACAGATGGAGAAAATATGAAACTGCATGATAAAGTAAAATTCAAACAGTGCGTGTCCACAAATCCAGGCCTTCAGAAGGTGCTAGAAGGTAAATTCCAAACTAAGTAGTTTACCTACAGCCATGAAAACATACAAAATAAATCATCTCAAACCAGCAAAATCAAAAGAAAGGAACCACATGCACCTGCACACACACACATGTGCACACACACACACTCACACACACCACCACCAACACCAATGACAACAGCAATAACAACAAAATAACAGGAACCAATACTCGTTGATCATTGACAGCTCTCGAGATCAATGGTCTCGATTCCTTTGTAAAAAGACACAGACTAACAGAATGGATATGACACATGTTCCAGCCTTCTACTATAAGAAATACACCTCAATATCAAGGATAGACATCAGGGTAAAAGATTGAAAAAAAAGTATTCCAAGCAAATGGAACTAAGAGGTAAGCTGATACAGCCATTTTAGTATCTAAGAAAATAGACTTCAAACTAAAACTAAACAGAAGAGATAAAGAAGGACACTACATACTCACCAAAGAAAAAAATCCACCAAGATGACATTTGAGTTGTTAACATCTATACCTTAACACAAGGTCACCTGCCTTTGTAAAAGAAATGCTACTGAGGCTTAAATCATTTACTGACCCTCACACAATGATAATGTGACACTTTAATAACCTACTCTCACTAATGGACAGGTCATCCAGACAAAAAATAAACAGAGAAATACTGAAGCTAACAGATATTTTAAATCAAATGGACCCAACAGATATTTACAGAAAATTCCATACTAACACAAAAGAATATACCCTCTGGTCTGCACCTCATGGGACTTTCCCAAAAATTAGCCACATACTTCAGACACAAAGCAAGTTTCAACAGATAGAAGAAAATTGAAATAGCACACTGTCTCCTTTCAGACCACCACAGATTAAGCTAGATAACAACAACAAATGATACAACAGAAAGCTTACAAACTCATGGAAACTGAACTACTTACTAATAAACAAAGATGGGTCAAGACAGAGATAAAGAAATAAATTAGACATTCTAGAATTCAATGCAAATGAATACACAGCATACCCAAAATTATGGGACACAATGAAATCAGAGCCAAGAATAAGTTTATAGTACTAAGTGTCTATGTAAAAAACAGGAACGATCTCATACTAGCAACTTAACAACTTACAAGAAAGCTCTAGTACAAAAAGAAGTAAGCAAACCCAACAGGAGTAGATGGTAAGAAATAAACAAGCTGAGAACTTAAATCAATAAAATAGAAACAAAGGGAACAATGAGAAGAATCAATAAAACAGAGTTGGTTATTTGAGAAAATCAACAAGATGGACAAATACTTATCCAAATAAATGAAAAAGTGTAGAGAGAGTATCCAAATTAATGAAATCAGAAATAAAAAGGGGTACATAATGACAGACACTGGGGAAAGTCAGAGCATTATAAAGATATACTTTTAGAACCTATATTCCACCAAATAGGGAAATCTAAAAGAAATTGGTCACATTCTCAATAGGTATATCCTACCAAAATTAAATCAAGAACAAATAAACAATTTAAATAAATCAAAACCCCTGGTGAACTAGAAATCATTTAAAAGTCTCCCAACCAAAAAGCAAAACAAAAAAAAATTCCAAGGACCAGAGTATTTAGCATTGAATTCTACCAAACTTTCAAAGAAGAGCTAATGTCAATATTCCTCAAATTAGTCCACAAAATAGAAATAGAAGGAACATTGTCTAATTCATTTTATAAGGTCACAATTACCTTGATACCCAAACCAAATAAAGACTCAACAAAGAAAGAGAATTACAGACCAATTTTCCTTATGAACATAGATGCAAAAATGCTCAATAAATTACCTTCATATCTAATCCAAAAACACATAAAAAGATGTTTTGACTCAGAGATGCGGAATGGTTCAATACATGAAAATCAGTAGGACTGGAGCGATGGCACAATGGTTAAAAGCACTGGCTGCTCTTTCAAACTACCTGGGTTCAATTCCCAACACCCAGATGGCAGCTCACAACTATCTGTAACTTCTGTTCCAGGAGATCCAACACATGTAGGCAAAACACATAAAGAAAGAAATATTTTAAAAAGAAAATCAGTAAATTCAATCTACTATATAAACAAACTGAAAGAAAAAAATCATATGATCATCTCATTAGAATCAGAAAAGGCCTTTAACAAAATCCAACACATCTTCATGATAAAATTACTAAGGTGATTAAGGATACACGGGAAATAGCTAAACATAATAAAGGATATTTAAAGCAAGCTCACAGCCAGCATCAACTTAAATAGAGAGAAACTCAAAGCAATTCTACAAAAATCAGGAACAAGACAAGGCTGACCACTCTCTCCATATCTATTCAATATAATACTTGAAGTCTTAGCTAGAGCAATAAGATAACCAAATGATATCAAGGGGATACAAATTGGAAAGGAAGAAGTGGAAATACCTTTATTTTTAGATGATGTGATAGTATACATAAGTTATACTAAATATCCCACCAGTGAACTTTGGAAGCTGATAAACACTTTGAACAAAGAAGATGGATACATGATTAACTCAGAAAAATGAATAGCCCTCCTATAAACAGAGGAAAGGGGGACCGGAAAGAACACCTTTCACAATATCCTCAAATGATATAAAATATTTTGGGGTAACTATAACCAAGAAAGTAAAAGATTTGTATGTTGACAACTTCAAGCCTTTGCAGAAAGAAATTGAAGAAGATATCAGAAGATGGAAAGATCTCCCATGATCATGATCAGTAGGATTCCTGACTCGTAAGCAAGTCTGAGAATAGGCATACAAATTAAATATTTTATTACTGAAAGTATGGGAAAGAATGATGACCATGAATTATCTTAGGATAATTGTTTTAGAGTGAAGCTTTATTTTAACTCACCACCAAGAACAGGTTAGCACAAGGAATACTAACACTGTTGCAGAGAATAGAAAATATCAGTACATTTGTGCAGTGATATCGGAGATACAAAATGATTGACAGGTATTTCCTGGGCCTTGAGAGAGGGGAGGAAGCACAATGTGTCTCTGATGGGAAAGTAGGTGGGTAGTGGTCTGGAGGGGATTGCAGAAGACAACACAGACAGGAAGTCTGATATTCTTTAGAGAGGAACAAAGCAGAGCTGGAAAGCAGGTGGGAGAGAGGCAAATCCATTGACCACTGCAGTCGTGTCAAGGTCTTTTGGGTGAACCACTGATTTCAGTTTAAAGTTCTGTAAAATGGTGGTCAGGAACAGAAACAGCTCCATGCGGGCCAGGCCCTCTCCTAGACAAATTCGTTTTCCTAAAAAAAAAAAAAAAAGGATTACTATGTCTTCTTCATAAAAGTGAGAGTCACTGTGCTTGTAACTGACACCAGAGATTATGAATGAATGGTGAGTTATTGGATGGGTGGTTAGACAATGACTGAGCAGAAGTACAACTCACTAGGCAAATAAATAAAGGTGGGACAAATTTGATTCCTAACTAATGTACAGTCTTAGAAATACATTGTTCAAAAGTACTTTCTAATCCAGGAGTTGTTGTTCACACCTGTATTCAGACCACCTGGGAGACTGAGAAAGAGAGATTCTGTGTTCATTATCAATCATAAAAGCAAGGAAGGAAGTTTCATATCCAAAAGCAGCATACACACTGTAGGTGTGGAATCAACATACATTACTCTCATCCCGCATGAGGAGGAGCAGCGTTTCATGACTATGCATCCTGCCACATCTATCTCCATCATCTCACAATGATCTTGAAGTTTCTGGCATTATGAACTGAGTAGAAATGCTTTGTTCTAAGAGTTCATGACCTTCTTTAATGACCTGTGGATTTTTCATTTAATTCTCCATTACCTACACTCTTTGAGACAGCTAGGAAGTCATTTATCACAATATTATTTCATTTTAGCATTAGTATACAAGGTTTGAGAGAGAATTGTTCAGACTTCTCTCCAATCTCTGAGAGATCTGGGAGTTTTTCTCATTGTCCTAATCCAACTTCAATTTAACAAGTATTGTTCATCCATGTGCTTAACAAGTGCACTTGGGGCTCTTTCGTGATTTTCTGTATTTTGGAAACTTTTAACTGCATAGCTGAGCTTGAAGGTGAGTGACACAGCAAAAAGACATGAATTTAAATCATGATGATGTCTCCATTTCATGGTGAGTGAGTAAAGTATAAATGAAGTTTGCTTTCTAGGAAGGTATCCTTGGTGTCTCACCCACAATGGTGGTTCCCTCTGCTGTGGTCTGGCAGAGTTTGTAGCTATGAGAATTCCTCCTTGTCTTATTTGATGAGCCTACATAGTAGTATAACTACAACACCAATGGCCTACATTCTAGGTTTCTCACTTTTGAACAATGGGTGAGCAATCAAAATTCTCACTTTCATAGCCTGATAAGGATGAAGAATCATATCAATGACAGTGCATGGACACTGAGAGTTGTGTTCCTGAGCATGCACAAATTTTGCAAGTCTAAGTCTACTGGTCATTTGGGAGCCAGTGTGTAATTCCCCAATCATCCTCATGTCACTGGAGCCATGGAATTGAGTTTCTATTACCTGTTGAAAAAGGCATGAAGTAGTCACTTTTCTTAAAGTTTCCACTCCCATCTAGAAAGTGGCCAGGGTCAAATGTCTGTGGGTTGGGGAATTCCTTGCTGTCGTGCAGCACTGATGACAGTGATGGTATTACCGTTGTTCCCTGCAGTGACACAGAGAGGAACCAAGTTACAAAAACATCATAGAGCTAAACCCATAAGGGAATTAACCTAGTTCACCTTCTGATCCATAAAAGGGGTTAAGTACAAAGAAGAGCAATGGCACTTCAACAAACAAAGCATGTGTGGAGCAGGAAAGAGTTGAGGCCAGTCACAGTGATGTGGGAAAAGTGCTTTCCAATGACACTTAACTTGAGTATTTTGACTAAAACTTCTGAGACTCTGATCCCTTTCCTTCAGATTGAACTCATGCTTCTCTTATCACTGGATGCTCTAGCTCATTGCATCTGTCTCCATAGACCTCATATAAATCAAGTCCAAATAGAATAATCCATTGAGTGTTTGAACAGATTGAGAGTCCAATCACTAAGCACAAGAAGGAAGGAAGATTTAGAAAAACAAACAGCATTTCTGTTTTCTCATTTACATTATATATATATATATATATATATATATATATATATATATATATATATCTGTATTTATACAATAAATAAATACAAGGCTATGTGTCAAAGTAGAGACATGCTGTCATATATGTAATCGATCTATATGAATGCACAGACAAACATACACAGAAATGCACATATGTATATGTGGAGAAAAGCAGCATGAGGAATATTTATAGGAAGGGAAGAAAGCAATGGAAAGATGAGGAGAGGGAAAAAATAAAATAAAAACAAATAAGATGAAGAGTAAGTTGTGATGGCCATGATCTGGTTTCTAGGAATATACTCTTCAAAGCTTTTACAAGCCTGTCACACATATTTGAATGCAGCTTAACTAAATATGTTAAAAACTAAAAAGAATATTATTGACATATGTAAATTATTTAAAAATTAGTTATAGCCTCAACAGGATAAAACATAATATATTCATAATCATTTTTATACATAAACTGTGACTTCTCTGCTACAATGGCAGAGTTTTTAAAGAGGCAGCACAATCTTCATAGCTTAAAAAGTCTGAAATCTACCAAGCCAATTATGGCAAAGATCACTGATTCTTCTTACCCAATTAGTTCTGCTGAGATCAGTGGCTCCAATCTGATCAAAGAAATGACTTATCTTATTCATCACAAAGTAAAATGAGCCATGAACTTATGTTTAATTCTATACCAGGCACTTCATAAGAGAAAGGGTGGCATTTCTTCCTTGAGTACACTTTGAAGAGATTAGAAATATCATTAACCAGCAGCAGAAAAAAGAAGGGCTATAAGTTTACCTAACATAACATTTACCTCAAACCAGGCTCTAAACCCAAAGAAGCTATGGGGAAATAGGTCATACCTATCTTGTCCCTGGATCTATTTTCTATTTATTTATGTCTAAAGACATAAACATAAACAAGTTTATTTATATTAGCCATAGATCGCAATAGAAAAAAAAAAAAAGCCTTATCTCAGGAGTGTCCTTTAACCAAACAGAGCAGACTGGTGTTCTAACCCATATACTAAGCGTGTTATCACAAAGCAAGACTCGTTGTCACCAGGCAATGATAGTTCCATCATTTTCACTGATGTTAATAATTGGAATCTTAACCAATGTCTTTTTGTCCCCGTAGAAAATACAAGACAACCCGGGAGACAGCAATGAACCTTTTTCTGGAAGAATCAATCATTATGAAAACCCTACATTTTTCATCTGTCCTATCTGGTACTCAATCAAAAGTTTCCCACTGTGCTAGAAGTAGCACTAAATGATCACAGAAATTAAATAATTAGAAATATAAACCACGTCTGGGAACATTTTTGTCTTAGTTTGCGGCAGACAACTTTGTTTTAGTATCAAAATGCGAAATATTTAAGGAATAAAATATATGCACAGAAATCTCTTAACATAGAAGTTGCAAATAATGATGTATGGTAGAGAAAAATCTAATGTAAATATGTGTTTATAACATATACAGACAGTGAATCTTAGAAGCATAAAAATGGGTGCGGAGAACAATTTTGAAAATAATGTACACATTTGAAAATAAATTCAACTTAAAGTGAAAAAAATCTGTGTTCTTGGGTCATGTTCCCACATATTTGGCTCCAGAATAAACCTTTAAGTAAAATAAACCTTAAATAAAATAGAATATGCATGGAAAGAATGACAGAAGTACTAGAGAAGTAATAACAAGAAAATGTTCACCATTCAGTAAAACTTTGAGAAGATTTTTACAGGTTACATAATTGTAAAGAACCATGGGAGATAAAATAAACATCACAAATATATGAATGAATCACATAAACTTCTTGATGAATTGGAGAATTCGGATATCAATTTTTTTCCAACTTTTTGCGGAATTTTTCTCACAATGATAAAATTTCCAGAACATGCAGCAGCATGCTACAATCTTTTACCATCAATTTAGGGAAGGGGAAAGGAAAGAAATCTTCTCCGCTTTTACAAAGGGCCTTAATAAAGAAAGAGAGAAAGGTAGAAGTCTTCACAGCCTCTTTTTAGGCTGTCCTAAGCCCAAATCTCTCCGACCTTTGTTCTCACACTAACTAACGACAGCAACCCAACCAACGAACCACCAACACCCACCCTGACTCTTAGGGCTTCAGATCTTTTATACCCTAAGCCAAAAGTTCCCATAAACCCATGTGGTACACAATCCCAAAGACAAGCTGCAGGTGCCAGAACGACTGCACCTAACAAAATTATAGCCACCTGCATCAAGCATTCCAATTCCAACTCATAAACAACTATACCACACCTGGAATGGAACCTCTAGTGACTAGTCAGTTAAAAAAAAGCCTTTGCTTACCATAAAAATCCCAAGTGTTCCTCTATAAGAACAGACTTGGGAAATTGAAAAAATGTTGGAACATAAACACAGAAATACCTAAGCTTTGCCAAACATTATTTGAAAGGCACAGCAACTGTGGAAGTGTCTCTAACACATGAATCTGTGCCTGATGTAGAGCTTCCCTCCGATCATGAAGCAGCATAAGAACCTTTAACACAGTGTCACTCAGAGGACTGGAACCACACTGTGAACCTGGGAGCATCAAGAGCACAGAGGCGCAGCAGAGAAGACACAAGCTTACCTTGGGAATGATGTAGTTCCTGAATTTAATGTCACAGGTCACTGCATGGGGCAGGCTGTTGGGGACGAGGTCGATGAATCTCTGGACCTCATGAATCATAGCATCCGTGTAGGGCATGTGGGTCCTGTCCTGCATGCAGGGGCTGCGGTGTCTGCCAATCACACGGTCAATCTCTTCCTGGACTTTAGCTGGTTGGTCACAATGAGAAATGGGCCAATAGGAGAAAAGTGACATGTTTTTGACAGTTCAGGGGCACACACAGTACGATGTAGGTGTTCCACGAGAATTATAGATGTCAATTTTATACTCAAGGTAAAAGTATATATACAGAAATTCTGTGTTATGAACTAATATCAATATCCTTCTATATATGATATTATTATTTTCTAGCCATAACATAATAAGGTATAAGTAATTAAAAGTACCAAATAAAACAGAATATAGTTAATCAATATATTTTAGACCTTGGTAAAGGATATTAGATGGCAGATACTAAATCTGTATCCAAATACAATATTCTTTTACCATCACATTCTAATGTGTATTTATGAATATGTGTGTTACATGTGTACAATTTGAAAGATTCCTCCTTTGTGTTCCCCAAACCCAGTAATGGCCAAGTTCAACATCTTCATCTGCTTCTGAAATATATTCATATTTTTAAAATAGCTATTTCTTCTATGCCCATATGTACACAATATTTATGATTTTCAGATACAAGGAATGAAATGTCCAGTGACATATACATCATTTAAATGAATATATATAAACAAATACGTACTAAAGACACACACACAATCAATATACACTTGCCTCTTCCTCACTTCATTAACAATACTAAATTACAAACTTAAAAACTGAAAAGCTTCCATACATCAAAGAACACTTATGTTAGGACAAAACAACAGACTACAGAATGAGAAAATAGTGTTATCCACTGCACTTCTAGTAAGGGCTAATATCCAAAATATATAAAGAACTCAAAAATAGATATCAAGAAACTAGATAACCCAGTTAATGAATGGGGTATGGATCTCAATAGAGTATTCTCAAAATGAAAATTCAAACGGCTGAGAAATACTTAAAGAAATGTTCAACATCCTTAGGCATAGAGGTAATGCAAATGAAAATTAATTCAAGATTTCATTTAAATGTATCAGAATCACCAAGATCAATTAAAAAGTGACAGCTCATGCTGGAGAGCATGTGGAACAAAAGGGAACACTTATCCATTGCTAGTGGGAGGGCAAACTTGTATATCTGCTATCGATATCAATGCGATGTGTGGTGGTGTTTCTGGAAGGTGGAAATCAATCTACTTCAAGATCTATACCACTCTTCAGAATACACACAAAGATTGCTTGATCCCGCCACAGGCACTTGTTCAACTATGTTCATTGGTGCTTTATTCATAATAGCTAGAAATTAGAAACAAAGTAGATATCCCTAAACAGAAGAATAGACAAAGAAAATGTGGTATATATAACACAATTGAAGTATTACCCCTTAGGAGATACAAACCCAGAAAGACAAGTATGGTATGTATTCACTTCTATGTGTATATTAGCTTTGAAACCAATTATAATCATGCTAGAATCAGTGAAAGCGTAGAGGCTAAGTGTAAATTAAGAGTCTAGGGGGCACAGATAGGAAAGGGACATAAAATGGAGAGTTTAGATGAATTGGGGTGGTGGGATGGAAACGAGGCCTCAAGCAGGGAGGGGGAGGGGAGAAGAGGCCAAGGGAAGGAATATGAGGAGACAGCTAAAATTAATGGACATTTCAGGAGTACTGTGGAATCCCAACACAGTAGAATCTTCCCAAATATATATGAAACATATATGAAGGTCATATAAATTAAATCACCAAGTAATCGGGGAGACAGAGCACCAATAGGACATCTGTCTCCAAATGAAGCTTTCAGTACCGGGGTCAGGTTATATCTCATTGACTTGTTGGCCAAAGGATTCCCATGGAAATCGCTAAACAACCCAAGCTGTTGCCAAGATAATAGGTTCCTCTTCACAAACTAATAGTAAGTCCCCGTTACTGAAGACAACACCTATACAACTCATTGAACATGGAGAAGTCAAGTTGATGCTTTCATCTCTATGCTCCAGTGTCTTTGGTATCAAAAGAGAAACATAAAACCAAGTCAGCCACAAACCTTTTGGTCTACAATGGGGTTCTGCATACAAGATGTTAGTGAAATGGTGCCACAAAAGCTTGTGATAGTAACCAACCAAGAGCTGATTTGACTTAAGGCCCACTCCATGAGATGGAACCCATTTCTGACACTGCTTGGGTGACCTAGAACAAAAACCTAGATAGTCCAAGGACCTAGGGAAAACAAAACACTACCATTATGAACAAAATACAATAACAACAAAAAACTAACAATAAAATGACTCCTAAAGACATTCTGCTAAACATTCATAGATCAACACCTGCTCAACCATCTTCAAAGAAGTTTCCTCTTGCAGTAGATGGGAACAAATACAGAGACTCTCATGCAGACATTATGCAGAGAGTGAGAGATCATGGAACATTTAATCCTAAATGGAATCCCTCTTTTAAATACCTCCCAAAAGGGCTCAGGGAATCCTGTGGAGGAGACAGAATGAGTGTAAGAGCCAGAGGGGATGGGGGACACCAAAACAAGGGCCTCTAAATCAACATAATGAAAATACATATGAAAAAAAGCACAGAGACTGAGGCAGCATGTACAGGGCCTGCACAGGTCCGCACTAGGGTTTTTAATATATATGATGGCTTCCAGTTTACTGTTTTTATGGAATTCATAGGTGTACAAATGAATGGGTCTCTTTCTTGTGCATTCTCTTGGGCTCCTTTTCTTTTATTGCTTTATCCAATTCTGATGTGTTAGTTATTGTTGTATGTTATTATATTCTATCTTATTATATATGATTTTATTGTATTTTATGTTTTTATTATTCTTTAGAAGCATGTTCATTTTCTAATGAGAGGCAGAAAGGAAGTACATCTGGTTGTGATTGAAGGTAGGGAGCAACAGGGATGACTAGGAAAGGAAACTATAATCATGATGCACTATGTGAGAAAAATTGATTTTCAACAAAACAGAAAAAATTACCAGATTGGATTATAATACATTGTTATAGCAATGTTAATTGTTAGATTAATTGTAACTACATAAATATTATTCATTATCATGACAATTATGATTACTTTCAATTACTAGCACTCTTTCTGATAAATGGATATGTTTTATTTGTTCGTAATTTCCCATTTCATGAGTTATCCTGGGTATTTAAGCAGATGTTTAAAATACTAGGAACATATACTCAGTTAATGGGAGCTTTAGACTACAGATTATGTCTCTTTCGTCCCTCATTTTCTTTTCACACCTGCAGCACCCACCAGGTGAATACTGATTTGGGAGCTTCCCAGACCTGGTACCCAGAAACCTCCCTGATAAACTCACCCTCTCTCGTGGGCTACTCAGATGCCTGGAACTCATGATTCACTGTGACTTTATCTCAGATAAAATAATTTAAAATGTTCTCATAGGTTTCATCAAGAAAGGAGAAATGGGGTGAGATTTATGGCAGACATGGAGGTCTCATCTGCGTTTGACTTTATAAACACCTAATTCTGGAGGAGTCTCGATGAGAATAGTTTACAAGTTACTCAGAGATCTCCCTGAAGGGTATCAGCTTCTATTCAGTCCTCGTGTTCTGAAACTCCATCAGTATCTGTCTTGGGTGGATGCTTTGATCCTATTCTGATGAATAGCTGGAAAATACTTTTATTAAGGTGGTAAAATAAGGAGCACTAATTTACTCCTTCAGTCTGGAGGAAAAGTCCCCGCTGCTCACATTCACAGAACAAGGCAGAACAGGGGCTCTGAGATTCAGAATTCAGGGACTTGAACAATGCTGGTTGCCCCTTTTGTTCCTATGCATTGCCCATTCTCTGTGAACCATCAATGTCCCAGGTAAAGGGCTTCTTAGACTTGATTTCTTTTAAGAATTCTATTTTCCTAAGAGTCAGTCATCTGACAAATGGGAGTAGAAAAGGAACTTCAGCCAGGCCAGCATCCAGTATACAACTTTGTTCTCTACTTAAACTCCTATTACTTTGGAACTGGGGTCTTTATGAGTCTGTAGACATAGATCCACAGCTTGTTTTTCCTTCTGCATGTGTGTTCATCTAACATTTATGTTTCAACACCATCTTTCCTGCTCTATGTTTTTCTCACTCCCCATACTAATTGTTTAAAAAATTGGGGGGAGCCCTCTTCACTGTTTACTTTTATATCCTCCATATCCTAAAAATATTAATTTTGATTCACATTTGTGCTTTTATTATATAGTATTTGGCACAGTATATTGGGTACCAGAGGGCAGGTGTGTTTCATATATGCTGGACCACTAGATCTGTTTTTAAATGCATTGTAAAAGGAAACTCTATTAGTACAGTTGGAAAACAGTTCAACAGAAGTTTAAGGAAATAGACTACTAAAATGATAAATATTCCTTTACCTACATTTTCTGCATCAATGGAAAAAATATTTCTAGAAAATCTAAATATTTTGAGTACTTCTCAGAGCATACATTATCTCAGCCAAATTCTGCAAATTCTAGGCTTTCCATTTACACTTCAGTGAGGTAAATTTTCTTTTCTCTACCCAAAAGTTGAATTCATCAAGGGCATCAGCAAGATTTTAGCTGATCTAAAGATTTGACTTTTAAGAATGAAAGAGTAAGTATCCACAGACAATGTACGTTGGAGGTGCCTGCCACAGCTTACTTCCCTGAGAACCCTGACACTGACCAGTGGTTGATAGCTTTTCCTACAGCCACAGTCTGTTTCTCTCAGCCATGCTGTTCAGCTCAGCCAGTGAGTAACACAGAAGTTAGAGACTGAGAGTTCTCTAAGAATAACAACACACAGAACACTAAAAACATCTTCCCAGCATCCTGCAGGAATGCTGTGGGTCACCACCTGTCTCCTCACCTGTGATGTGTGGGTGTTTCATCAGGAGCAGGAGAGCATATCTCAGCGTTGTGCTTGTAGTCTCTGTCCCTGCAGTAAGCAGACCATTCACAGTGATTGTCAAATTTTCCGGTGTATATTCTGATTGTTGATTGTTGTCTGCCTAAGAATAATTTGTTACAATCATCTGATGAATTGTTTACCAAGACATCTGAATACAATGACTCTACATTTTTACACAAGTTTATATACTTGATATTAAACTGTAATTTAAGGTGAAACTCCATAGCTTCCATTCCAAATGGTTATTGTATCTGTATAGAAGTTCAGTGAGTTGTATAGACTTTGGTCTAGTTAATTTGAACATTATTTTTTATTGGTTTGTGAGTTTTTTGTAATAAAATTTGTAAAAGTTTGTTAGTGTTTATATTATTGCTAACACAGAGCCTGCAATGTAGTGTAGAGGAGAAATTAACACATCATTTCAGAGAATATGGCAGTTTTCTAATTTTCAATTTCACTCTAAGTATCTGTCCTAACTCTTGGATTGAGGTAATTATCTGCTCATTAATGTGTACAGTTTTGTACTTTTAGATCTTAAAAAGGTATTAATGAAACCTCAATTTCCTCCTGTCAAAAACATATGAAGAAGAATGTGTGGTAGCTCTGATCTTGGGATATGCAGATTCATCCATAAACATGAAGGTCTGTGCTCTCAATACGGTGAAGAACCATGGAAGACATTTCACTCTAAGTCTTCGGGGATTCTCTGGTAAACTAAGATGGATCTGTACTGAGATTCTTTGTCTTTAATTAAATAAACCCATTCTTTCCTAGTGCATTTATAACTATATCTCATCTTATTTTTAAAAGTAGCATATCATTGTGTGTGGATGCCACATTTCCTAGCCATCCATCCACTGATGAGTTCTAGATTAATCATCTCAGTTACTATGAGAGATACACTAAGAAGGAAACAGGCATGTGCTGGTGTCTTTTCCATATGCTGAAATTGTTTGGATATAGGTTCAGAAGTAAAGTTCATGGATCCTATTTTATATATATATATATATATATATATATATTCTAGAGGAATGCTGACTTTTTTTCTTACAGATTGCAATCTTAGACATTCCCATCAACATTGTATTAGTGTCCATCTCATAGTGTTATCACCAGTAATTTATGTCTTTTAAAGAGTGCAATGATTACTATGGAAGCATTAAATCTCACTGTGATATTATTTGTGGTTTCCTGACAGAAAACGGCATTCACAATTGCTTTGGACATTTGAATTTCTTCTTTGGAGGATAATGTCTAAAACTACATAATAACTTTAAAAGTAGAATAGCAAAAATATATTAAAGTGGCACCTGTAAAATGCTTAAGGATTACAACACATTATTAGAACAAAACAAAGTCATGTGGTCATTCCAATTAATGAGAAATATGTTGATAAGTGTTAGTACAAATGTCCATGGTATAAATACTTAGAAAGAATGACTACATGATAATGTATATTCTATGACAAAGAACATCTAGAAAAATTACAAACATAAAGTATACTGTGTTACAGAAGACCAAAATCATATTCAAAATTTACTATGGAAATAAAACTTAAGATCATTAAGAAATAAGGTAACCTGATTAGAAAGAATAAAATGCAATGGTATTTATGAAGAAATGTAACTCAGTATGTAGAAAGTCTTATCTAATCTGGGGAAAAAATAAAACAGAGCTAATAAAAGATTGCAGAATAATTTCAGGATTAAAAAAATCCAGTTGTGACTCTATATAGCAGAAAGTAATAATCTGAAATGAAATCAGGGAAATAGTCACATAATAGCTGCAAAAGGATAAAAGACCTAAGAATTCAATCAAAGACATGAAGGATGTACACACTTAAAAACACTGCTAGTAGCTAGAAGCAAAAATTATCCAAATAGGTGAAAAATTATCTTGTGTCCAAGTATTGGAAGACATAATAGTGGTAAAATGGCAATGACAGTCATCAGAATAATCTAATGAATCACATTCATATGCACTTAAATTCTAATGAAAAAGGAAATGCTCAAATTCAAGTGCAACCGTGAGGAAGGTCTGAACCCCCAAACTTCAAAAACAAAACTAATCAGAAGAGGTGGGAAAAGACATCCATGCTTATTAAAGGATAACTCCACCAAGAGGATATTATAATTCTGAATGTTTATGCACCAAGCACATGGCACCCAGTTTCATATGACAAACATTAAAATCTCAGACTGACCCCTAGCATAGTGACAACAGATGACTTAAATTCTCCAGTTCTGTCTATAGACAGGTCATCCAGGCAAAAACTAAATAGAGAATCTATGGAGCTAAATGACTTCATAAATCAAATGGACCTAACAGACAGCTACAGAACATTCCATTCAAGCAAAAAGAATGTACCTTTTTCTCAGAATTCCATAGTACTTTCTTCAGAATCAACCATAGATTATTGACACAAAACAAATCACAATGAACTTAAGAAAATTGAAATTATACCCTGTATATAATCTGATCATGAAAAGATATAGACATTAACAACAATATAAATGACAGAAAGGACACAAATTCGTGAAAGCTAAACAGCACACTAGTGAACGAAAACTGGGTGAAAGGAAAAATCAAGAAGGAAATTAAAACACTCTTAAACTTGAATGAAAATTAAAACATATGAAAATCTCTGAGACACAATGAAGGAAACCCTATGAAGATTTCACATACCACTAAGATCTATACCAAAAACTTAAAGAACACATATTAGTAATTTAATAGTACATGTGAAGGGCTTGGAAAACAAGAAAAAACACCTAAAATATTAGACAGGAGGTGGTAATAGAAGTAAGGGCTCAAAATAAGGAAATAGAAGCAAAAACTACTAAGAATCATTAAAGCAAATTGTAGGAACTTTGTAAATGTTAACAAGACTGGCAAACCTGTAGTCAAAATAACCAAAAAAAGAGAAGAGGCTCAAATTAATAAAATCAGAGATAAAAAGGGGTGAGGTGAGGAGGTAAGTTAAAAGAGGGGAAATGAGGGAGGATACATAACACTAAAGGCCCTTTGAAAAAACTTATGGAAAACTACTACATAGAAACCTCAATAGTATATATAAATATTCATAACATACACATGTCCCAGTATCAGAAACATAATGCTTCTTTTTGAGTTATTGGCCAGTGAAGTTACATAGATCTCCAAACATTAAAGGTTATCGCAAATATTCTTGGTTACTCTCTAAAACTTGATGGTAAAACCCTATTCTGATGACATCATATATTTGAGTCACAGAACATGAAGAAATCAACCTGGAAACTTCATTCCTATTGACTAGTATTTGTGGTGCTGGAACATGCTATGTTCTGGGGAAGAAAAGTAGTCCTCAGTCTAACCAGCTAAGGGCCTGCAAGCAACATCAATGACTGACCTAATGAGAAGACATGCCTGCTTGTGCCATCGTTGCACTAATGTCATGGGAGCAAACATCCCACATTCTGGCTGAATCCAAGGTCCACTTTGTGAGATGGGATTCATACCTGCCATTGTTAAAAGGGCTAAGAACTGGTGGCCAATTCTATTAATCTAATGGACTAATGGACATACTGTTAAAATGATTCCTAATGACTTATTACTATACCCAAAGATCAGAACATCTCTTACTCTTGATTTGGAGCAGCTTCTCTTTGCAGATGGCAATTAATACAGAGACATTCAACTGGTCAATGTGCAGAAAATAAAGCATTGTGACCTGCTCACACCTAAATCATATGACACCCCTCTCCAAGACTTAAGGATCTTTGGTAAAAGGAGGTAGAAATAATGTGAGAGCAAGCAGTGATCAATAATGTCAAGAAAGCAGTGTTTTCTGGATACAACAGGACAGATGAACATACGAACTCACAGAGAAAGTGACAGCATTCACAGACACTGTAAGCCTCACCATATAAAAAAAACAGTAAAATGTGGAAAAAGGTAAATATGAAATCCCACCACTAATGGAGGAGCATTTACTAGCTTTGGGGAGAGGGAGAGTTAGACCCATGGTAAGTTGATTACATGTTATGGCAAGCCCCACACCTGAGACTAGTTAGGCAACAGAAACTGGACTCAGTGGGCAAGGAGATCTTAAAAAAGAAATCTCAAAATTGGGAAAGAAGGGATAAAAGACGGATAGGAAGGTAAAGAAAGTTGGGAGTTGAGTGAGCGAATATATTCAAATTATATCGTGTAATTCTCAAAGAATTAATAAATTAGTGCAAAAAATAAAATAAATGGATGAAAGATGAAACAATTGTTAGGAATATTACTACAGAGCAATAGTAAGGAAGGCAGTGAAGTGTTGGCTCAAATCAACATCAGTATCAATAGAACGTTGCTATACAGGAGTTTAGCTAAACAAACATGGCCAAGATTTTTACAGGAGTTCCAAGACTGCTCAGTCTAAAGGCAGAGTCTTCAACAAGTGATGGCAGAACAGCAGGATAACTACATGAAATGGAAGACTCTGGAAAAGTAAAACAGGGATAAGCCTCGGTCCTTACGATTTGGACTCATAGATTTAAGAACAAAGTATCAATAAAAAAGGAAAAGAAAAAGATGAACCGGACTTCACCCATGACAAAATATTAATGTATTCAGAACATAATTAAGAATGTGAAAATGATAATCTACAAGATGTCATTTATATGGAAAGGTTAGTGACTAGATGTGTACACAATTCCCGGAGCTCCACAATCAAAACAGCAAGCAATCCTGTTTAAAAATGGGCAAATGATTTGAATAAAAATTCTCTGAAGACACACAAAGGCAAAACAGTACATGAAAAGATGTCAGTTTACAGTTTGTTAAGAACATACCTGTCAAATCTGCTCTGAGGTACCACCTCATACTCACTAAGTTGATGTTAATAATGAAGTTTGAAAATTACAACTTTTGCTTCTATTTTGAGACAGTGTGTTAATTTAAAATATTTAGCAGTTTCTCAAAAAAAAAAAAAAGAAAGAAAAGAAAAAGGAAGAAAGAAAGGTATTAACTACTATTTGACTCAGAAATGTAGTCCTGGAAATATTCCAGAAGAAATGAACATAAGCTATGAAGAGACACTTTCACAGATGTGCATAGATATAGTTTAGAGGAGGCAAAGGTAGAAATTGTTGGGGCCCAGGTTTCCCAGGCTATGAAACGCTTTAGCTTGACAAGGTTCCTGAAGCGAATTCACTGCCGGGAACTGGAATTCCCTAACTGCCTTGCTCCTTTTTTGTCTTCACTGTACGGTGGCATATGTTCTCTCATCAATAATAAGATCTGTATAAGCCAATAGTAATAGCAAAATCAATCCCTGAGCTGGCTACTGTGGGCTGGAATGGAACACAGCCGTGCTATCCAAAAGTAAATTGCAATAAAGCAACCCAGGTTCATTGCAAAGACTTAAGAAATATAAAACCCAGAAAATTCCCCTAAGTTAGTAGTTATTAGCAGCTTCTCCCCACCACTCAGCAGGGATTCTTTCTTCCCCAGATTACCCAGGCACCATTGCGTCTCAGGTGCAGGCGGCTACCCCCACACCTGACCGACGAGGTTGAGGAACCAATCAAAATAGCCCAAGACCAGGGCTCCGGGGGACCCCAATAAAAGCCCTGGACGGGGGTCGCTCTCTCTCTTGCCCTCTCGCCTCTTGCCCACATCTCCCGCCCATGCGCGGCAGCCGCCCCAAGCCGCCGCGCCTGTCCCAAGCCGCCGCTGCGCCAAGTTCATTTAATAAAAAGGCCTCGTGCGGTTTTAACAGCCACCAAGACTGTCTCGTGTTTCTTTAGGGTTTACCCATCCTTCGTGGAAGAAAGAACCCCCATTTTCGCGGGGGCCAGAGCTGGACCGCCAGGACCCCCGCAAGAAATAACACAAGTATGCATCAATGAGGAATGAGTACATTGTGGTAGTCATGCATATGAAATGAAGTTTGCTTCAAAAAAAGGGAAGTACTAAAAGCAGATGAACTTAAATGAGTGGTTGGGACTTTATGCAAGGGTAAGAAGACAGAAAGTGAAAGCCACATATACTCAGTCAGTTTAGATGACCCATTCATCATAGGCAAATTGATATGTACAGAAATCACACTAACAGCTATTAAAGATAGTGTGAAGGGAAAAAGATATCAGCAGTGGGTGTAGTGTGCTTTTTCATAGTGATGGAATGCTTTCTGTAGTAGTTAGCCACTGTGTGGGCTCAGCAAGGAAGAGACAAAGCATTTTCATAGCTGGAACTCCTGCCAGACTTCAACAGACAGAACCATCGTCCTGGCCAGTACCTAAGTAAACAGTGGAATGAACCCCTAGCATCTGAGCTCAGGTGTTTTTATTCGTTTAGAACTCCTCAGGTGCAGATCATAAGCAATCAAATACACCCCACAGAAATCCAACACCTGCAGAAAATAAAAAATGCCAAAGCCCATGAATCCCTTTCTCCAACAGTGCACAAAAACAATTCTTTTAAATATGACTAAAAATAAACTTCCACAACAGCTTTCAAACTGGAGGAAGCTTTTAGTTGCAGAGTTTTGTAAGCTGATCAAGTACCTCCACAATATAAGTGAAGCATGGTTTCTGCCCTGAGACACCACTCAACACTCTCTGAACTAACTTCATGAACTATATCTTACCAAAAATACAAATTTAAAAGGCACAGACTAGACAAAATGCTCTGTGAAAACAAAGCAGCCAAAGAAGAGTACTCAGACTCCTAGATTTTAAGTATTGCTACAGAGTTCCAGCAATGAAAATCTCAGGGCAATGGACTGCTATTCAAGAATAAACTTAGATGAGCGGAGCAGAACCTGTGCCCACAACCAAACCCAAACACTTACAGTCACTTGATTTTTACTGAGTGCCAAGGAAATTCAATGGAAAATTGTCGTTTAGATAAACTAAGCACTACAATGCAGTTAGCGCTGACAGGGTACCCAGGAGACACCATTAACCTCTTTTGGTGAAAATTAACTTGAAGTTATATTCAAAGCCTCACTCTTCAATACATCTTCTCTTTCCCACCACATACTCTCCATACACTACACTGCTGGTCTGAAATTAAATCCTATATCTATTAAAATATTAAAATAAACAATATGGCCAGGTCAATTTTAATCCACTAGGCATGCAGGAAAAATTGCTGGCTCCCACTCTTTCTCCATTCTGCCACATTCTATGTGCATCCATTGTGCCAATGTTCATACTGTCATAATAATTAGGGTTTTTTTCTTAACTGGAACTTTTTCTCATCTTACCTGCCCTTTGGGTTGTTTTTCTCCTATGCTACACTTTTTAAAGAACAGAAACCATGTGCTCCAGTTAGTGAATTTCCTTTATGTTACCAGTGTGGCACATTTCAACACGTAATAAATATGAAAACTGTTGGGGTTTTTTTTTCAAATATACTAGCTTGAAACATCTCTCAAACATTTCAGTGTTCAACAAACCACAAAAATCTTCAAAAATAAAAGAAATCTATGTTAACATTTTACCTGTTTTTGTTTAATCAGGTAATAATCAATAAAGTCCCGAGGGTTTGTAACAGTCAATAATTCCTGATGTTCTTTTATTTTCTCCAAAAGGTATGCTTTCAAATACTCAATATTTTTTATAAATTTGTTATGACTTCCTGGACAATAGTCAATGAGCACCGGGAAATTATTGCATACCTACAAAAAAAAATCAGACCAAGAATTTTTTTGTTAAAATGTTATAAATATATTTTTTTAATTTTAGTCATGAGTTTGTGTGAGTGTGTGTGTGTGTGTGTGTGTGTGTGTGCCCGCGAGCGCGCCCATGCACGCACACGTCCATGTGAACATGTGTGTATGTGTTGCAAATGTGTGGGTTCATTTGGAAGCCAAAGGAGTCAGGTCCCCTGAATCTAGAGATTCTGAGACCCCTAAAATGGATGTTGGGAATTGGACTCAGGTCCTCTGGAATATCAACAAACACTCATAACCACTGATCCATCTCACTAACATTGACCAAAAACTTTTTAAATGAACAGATATGAAGAACTACACATATTTTTAATATATAGCAAGACTACCATAGATTTACAGTGTCAGATATGACTGAAAAATGATGTCCAACATAAGGAAGAGGTGTTTATTTCATGCATGCACTAATTCTCTGTGATAGTAGAGAACTGGGGGGAGAATCGCCCCCTCCAAAATGATCAAAGATCATAATCAGATTTCCATATTCATGAATCCTATTTAGTATGAAGCATATTTATGACAATTCATTGATGGCTTTTTCCATTTCTTCCCTATAAGTCTGGAATGTGGTATAATGTAAATTATTGTCGTTCACAGTTTTTAGATTATCACAGAAGTGAAGAGAGTTGGGTGACTTGATTTACAGCAAAAAGGTAGTATGTGAATATATTAAGTCCTGTAAACCAACCTCTGACATGAAATGAATATTCAGAAGTAGGTGGGGTTCAATTTGAATGCAATTGTACATTGCAGCCCTTAGGGGTTTCTCTATGATCCCACAGTCACTCTTTATGCAGAATGCAGGAGATGACAGCTGAACCTAGGGCAAATCTGTGAGAACGTGTGTGGACTACACACCATGAAACCATCCACCTTGTTATTTGTCACCATGTCAACTAGAATCCCAGTTGACACATCAAACCACTGAAACTAATCAGTGTTTCCTGGCAGTTTTCATTGCCACTAATATTTTTCTCCTTAAAGGAAATATTCTTTCTACACTTAGATAACCCTGCCTCATAATATGATGAAGATGTATTTAATAGTTGAAAAGGGGAAAAAGACTTTGCCTAGGAGAATGTTCTGTGAGTGACAGGTCACCGTTTTAGACATGAATGCAGTACTTTATACAGTTCTGTAGACATCAATGGGAAAATCGATGATAAAGAGAGCAAGCTTGAGCCAACCCAACATTTACCCTTCAGTTTTCCAATTTGTAGAGCAAGTGGTTTAGACCTCCCATCTAGATACTTGTCTCATAATACGTTTTCAGAACCATGGCATTGAGTCACCTCAGTGCTTGGTCCATATTATTTGGCCTGTGAGAAATAAAGACCATGTGTTCTCAGAAGAAAAGGATCTCGGGCTCACCTGCAACCAGGGGCTGCTCAGAAGCCTGACACTCTCATTTATTTTGTCCATCAAGTTAAGAAAATCCTGATCTTTATAATCAAAACGATTCTGGAAAATAATGGAGCAGATGACATTGCAGGGAGCACAGCTCAAGAGGAAGGTGGGATCACAGGGTGAGCCTGGAGTTGGAAACAATTGTAAAATGCTGTTAGTATATACCAGGAAAGCATTTGGCATTGTTAACAAGTAAAGATTCTTTATAAATTGTAAACAAAATCTCACTCTACAATTTTGCTAACAGCTAAGCATTCATTATATACAGGATCAAAATATTACTTTGATCTTAAAGTGGCCTCAACCTCACTTGTTAAATAAGAACAGATCATACTGTCACACCAGGCTTCACACTTTTAACTCTCTGCTACTCTGAAAGAAAACAAGAGTTTTATAAACCTAAAATTTCTAGAATTCAGAGCAAAATTATTTCTTATTGTAATGCGCATATACCATATTATACTTGGGTGGAAACAGAAGAGTGTACACCTGGAAGTTCTGCATGCACAATGAGTAAACAGAAGAAGCAAGTACTGATCCAAGGAAGAAGATAATGGCAGCACTGAAGGTTATTCATGTATTAGATGAACAAATGTGAGAAGGAGAATTTCTCCTCATTACATTAGAAGAATGTGTAACTTCCAGAACAGCACTGTCCTATGGACTTGTTTGCATTAGTAAATAAAATAACAGCTTTTAAATTTAAATTCTAGGAGTGGGAACAACATGAGGAAAGTTTTAAGAGACTTCTCTTTTCTCATTTCATCATTTAAAACAGTGCTTTCTTTCTCAATAGGAAGTAAATGCAGTATTTGAATCTTGGATTTAAAAAAAGTCAGAACTAGAGAGATGGTTCTGCATTCATAGAACTGGTTGCTGTTGTAGAGGACCAAAGTTCACTTCAAGCACCCTCCTGGTGGCTCATAACTATCTGTAACTCCAATTTCAAGGGAATCTGACACCCTTTCCTGAATTCTGTGGGCACCTGGCACAAAAGCGGTGCACACATGCATGTGCAGACAAACACTTATACACATAAAGTAATCATAAACAGATCCTTTTAAGTGTAACAAAGGAACCTGGAGGAGAAGGGAATAAGAATGACAGGAGTTGGGTGGCCAGAAAGGTGATGGTAGGTGAACATGTTCAAAGCACGTAGTACACTAGCGTGAAATGCCTTTATGAAACCCCTCACTATATACAGTATTAGCAACAATAATACTTATTGGATAAAAGAAGTGAGCCATGATTGTGCTTAAACAAAGTCTACACAGCATATATGAGCAAAACTGACTAATCGTACATCTATAAACATTTTCCAAAATCATCATTATCAAATTACTCTGCTGCAATAATGTTTAAAATTTGTGTGTATGAACTTACAGGTTAAAAATCATGAGGAAATTTCTTTTTAAGATTTATTTTGTATGTGTGTGCATACACACTGGATGTGTGTGTGTGTGTGTGTGTGTGTGTGTGTGTGTGAATACCTGGGGAGGCCAGATGAACATCTTGGATCTCCTGGAGCTGCCTGATGTGGGTGCTGGGATTCCATCGCAGCCCTTCTAAAAGTGTATTTCTCAAGTGATAAACCATCTTTCCAGTTCTCAGGGAAGTTTCTTTTGATATCTTTTCTATAGTGAAGTTGCTATGATCAAATAATCAATACACTTTACATTCAAGGGGATCTTAACTTAAATCTGTAGACCCTGCATAAGAGTCACTTGATTGACTGGTCAGTGGTTGTTGGGGGCCGATGATACCCAGGCTGTGGATATAACCAGCTTGACAAGGATCCTGGTTTTTCCCTTAGCTAGGAGTCTGAAGTCCACCAACTGCTTTGCCCCTTTCTCATCTTTACTGTATGATGACAAAAGCCTCTCATCAATAATATTGTCTATTTTGGCCTTATACTGAAAACTCAAATCAATTCCTGGGCTGGTTGGGAGAGGAACACTGCCATCTCAACTCTAAGTAATTGTAACAGTCTTACTGGCCTTCAAGTTTTGGCATGTGTAAATACTATTCATGCTTTCTGTAGATACATAAAAGATTATTCTTGGTAAAACTGACCTTCCCATAGAGACAAAGCCATAGTCAAGATCAGAAATGAAGTCTAAACAGTATGTCAGCAAGCTTAAAAAAGACAAGAGATAATTCACCCCTGAATGCCTGCCTCCGTTTATTGTAGCAAGTACACAGACCTAAAATTCAGCTATTCATTAATAGACTATTGTGTTAAGACTACCCACTAAAATTAACCTTGAAGATTAGAAACCTGCAGCTGGGAGGGGATGAACACTCTTGCATTGATGTAAGCCTGAACAGCTGTATTCTGTTAGATAAGAAGTTAGCAGTTTTGCTATTTCAGTCAGGACAACTTTCTGTCTTGAGGGAAGTCTTATCATTTTTCCCCAAGGTGCACATTGTTAATTTTTCTTTCTTAACTTTTCTAACTTCTAATTCCTTTATTTTTATTATTAAAGAAACACTCTTGCACTCTTGCATGTCATAATCATCATAAGGTATGTTCTATGTGTCTCATTAAAGCGCCTAAGCGTGCCAACTAAAGGTCCCATAGAAGAGTGAAGTACTGCATTCACTTGTCATAACTTCATTGTTTATCCTCCTCCGTGGAGACCAAGGAACCCTGTGTGGACTAGAGCTGGACTCGACTCCGGCAAGTGGTGGCATGCACCTTTAATCCCAGCACTCAGGAGGCAGAGACACATGGATCTCTGTTTGTTTCAAGGCCAGCCTGATCTACAGAGTAAGTTCCAAGACAGCCAGAGTTACAACAGAGAAACCCTGTTTCAAAAACAAGAAAGAGAGAGAGACTTAATTTAATGATATCTGAATAAATTGATAAGCATTTGAAAGAAAGGAAATTCCTTGAAATTGCTGCAGCTATACCAGACTTTTAAAAAAAAAATTATATTCTATGCTATTAGGAAGTCTCCTATTTTAGAAAATAGTAATAATAATAATAATAATAATAATAATAATAATAATAATAATAATAATAATAATAATAATGGAAGGATAAACCTTTGAGACTTTCCTTGTGGGTATACATACCATTCACAGGTTAAATTTAATTTTTAATCTTTCTTTTCACTTTATTTTGAAGACAAAAAATAAAGTCTTTAAAAATCAAAAAGCTAATCAGATTCTTTCTGGAGAGGAACTTCATGAATAACTAGAATTCACAGTGGAAGCAAAAAGTCATTCATTTTCTACACACACACACACATATACACACACGCACATCAGTGAACTTGTGCAGAAGTGACATACAGAACTAAAAACGGAGGCAGAAACGTTATCAAAAACAGTTAATGTTTAATTAAAGAAATAATTTACGAAGTATTTTCATTGTTTTCTTCCTGTGCTTTTTGCAGACTTATGCTGTCACGTGTGTTTTACTAGAACATAAGTCAAAATGCTAAGTGTTGTGTAAGAAGAGCTAATGAAGTAGATTATATTTATTGATTTATATGTGTTGAATCATTCCTGAAGCTCTGGGATATATCACGGTGGATAATCTATTTGATGCATTAATATATTTGGTTACAAGTATTTTATTGAAAATAAATTTGTCCATATTCACCAGAGACATTAGCCTATAATTTCTTTTCTTTCTTTCTTTCATTAGTCTATAATTTTATTTATTTACTTATTTATTTCTCTATTTATTTATTTCAGTCTTTGGCTAGTTTTGGTATCAGGGTAATACTGGTTTTGTAGAAAAATTTTAGAAAAGTTTTTTTGTTTTCTATTTTACTGAATAATTTTAGGAGTATTGGTGTTAGTTCTTTCATGAAGATCTGGTAGAATTCTGCACTGAATCCACCTGGTACTGGCCTATTATCATTGAGAGATTTTTTTTTTAATTGTGACTTCTATCTCATCAGATGTTATGGATGTATTTGAATTATTTATTTCATTTTTATTTGGTTTGGGAAGCCATATATTTCTTGACATGTATCCATTTCCTCGAGAATTCCCAGCTTAGTGTGGTGTAGCTGTCTAAAGTGTGTCCTTATGATTATCTGAATTTCCTCGGTATCTGTTGTGACACCTTCAGTTTTAGTAATTTGGTCCATCTCTCTCTTAGTTAATTTTGATGAACGTTTTTCAATCTTGTTAGTCTTTTCAAAGAGCCAACTCTTCCTTTCATTGATTCTCTGAATTTTGTTTGTTGTTTTTATTTCATTAGTTCATTTCAGTCTTGATTTTGTTTATCTCTGCCTGTTTTCCTCTGTTGTTGCTGTTTTATATTTTGTTTTGGGTTTTTTTTTAAGAGAGGATACCTCTACAAAGCCCTTGTCCTGGAGTTCACTCTATAGACCAGACAGGGCTCAAACTCACAGAGATCTACTTGTGTCTGACTCCCAAGTGCTGGGATAAAAAGCATGCATTACCACATCCAGGCTTCTTCCTGTCTACTTTTTATGGTATTACTTATTCTCTTCTTTTTTTTAAGGTTTTCAGGTGCATTGTTAAGTTATTAATTTTAGATTTCTCAAATTTTTTCATATACACCAGTTTCCATTGTAGTCTACCAGAAAAGAAAAATTATGATCAATATCACCCAGCTGTAAACTCTGCAAGTTACAATAACAATTTTCATGGCAAGACATATCAACTAATGCCAGAGTAGCATGAACATCCTAAGAGTTACAAACACCATTCTTTTGGGATTTAAGGCCTGTTCCATGAAATAAATCCAGTACTTGTCACCACTATCAGGCCAAGATTCTGTGACTAGATGTATCATAGGCCCTGGGGGAGAAGCTATTACTATTGCTCTGGTAAACAAGCATAGTATTAATCAACTTCAAATAATTTATCATGCTATCTATCACTTAATTCTCCTTTCAATCCCTTCAGAGAAACTCCTATCTGCAGTAGATGATGATTTGCACAGAGACCTAAATATAATTAAAGTTCAGAGAAAATAAAGACTGTGGTATACATATCGCTAAATGGGACATCTATATCTCACTGCTTCTTCCAATGGCTTAGCTGTCATTATGGAAGAAGGAGCAGAAAAGATATATGAGCCAGAGGTTGTGGATGACCACAAGGAAGCAGATTCTCCTGGACACAGTAGGACAGCTGCACATATGAATTAACAGCAGTTGTGACAACAGTCACAAGACACATAGAAACTTAAGCCTGAAAACAATTCAGCTATGGAGAGCAGAGGTGGGTATAAAGTCCCAATGAACGTAAAGATGCTACTGGCACTTCTTAGATCCTGAGAAAAGGTGAATTGGTTTTCTTTAAGAGAGTATCCACTAGTAAGTCAATCATATTCCAGAAGAAAGCCAGACATAAAAGGTCTTTATCAACCACCATCAGAGAAACTTCTGTTTGCAGTATATATTGATCAACACAGAGGCTACAAAAGGCTAAGATGCAGAGAATAAGAGACTGTGATCTGTTCAGCCCTAAATATAACTTATGTAGCACATCCCTTCCTTGAAAGACTCAGAGATCATTAAAGAAGAGGAGGCAGAAAAAGTGTAAGAGCTAGAGGTAGTGGATGACTACTGGGAAACTGTGTCACAAGCACAGCAGAGCAGCTGCACATATGAACTCACAGCAAATGTGACAGTATTCATGAGACCAGTGTAAGACAAAGCCAGACAAAACATCCTAGAGTGGAGATGGAAGTTGGGCATGATATTCCACCGTAGAAGAGGAGTCATTAGCGATTATTAGCTTCTAGACGAGAAAGGGTCAATTTTCTTTAAATGGGTAACCCCTAATAAGTTGACCATGCTTTGGGGGAAAGCTGCATATACAAGAATATTTGAACAGCACAAATTGCCTTCTGGGAGAAGAATTACAAATAGTTGGTTATGAAGGAAAGGTGAGTAGATGTGGGAAGAATTAGGGGAGGAAGGCTGAATATGAGCAAAACCCAGCCAAATTCCTGGGGCTAGTGAAGAGATAGATGGGCCTTAGAAAATAATCTACTACCAACAGTTTTCTAGACAAGCATATTTCTTTACTACACTGTAAATCTTATCCTTACATACACAGGTAAGTAAGAGTAGCAACCACCCCTTATTAAAGCGGTTTCATTTTATAGCATAGTATCCATCATAGAAAGCCACAATTGGATACAAGACAGTACCAACTGATTGTGGAGATCCTAGCCTCAACAGATACATCTATATCACAACTCCCACACCTATGGCTCAGGGAGCATCACAGAATAGGAGGCTAAAAGATTGTAAGAAAAGAACATCAAGAAGTCTACTGGGAAAAGGCCTCTCCTAGAAATGTTTGCAAAACAAGATTGGAAAATGGCAAAATCAGTAGATGTACTAATATGGAAAGTGGAAAATTTCAGAGTCCTTCTACCCCTAGACAAGGAACTACAAACAACTAATGTCTCTCCAAAGCATGAGCCCCCATATTAGTTGTCCAAGTTCAGAGTGATCAGCCCTGAAATCACATATGCCATAGCTAACAAGGAAGACATACTCAAAAAATTGTGTATGTGTATGTGTGTATGCTTATGTACATATATATACATATATATAATAGACAACACATAATATATAATCAATAGTAATATATATATGATATATTTATTATATTATATTATATTATATTATATTATATTATATTATATTATATTATATTATATATTGACAGATAGGGCTGGGCTATACATACATACATAGATAGATAGATAGATAGATAGATAGATAGATAGATATGATATATAATATACATTATATTATATAGATAATATTATAATATATAATATATAAATATATATTTAGATAAATATGTAGATAATAGATAATAATGAATACAATAGATAATAGGTAATCAAAGAAAAAGAGGCTATCAGTTTGAGAGTGGGAGAGGCATGGGGAGTATACAGGAGGGCAGTTGGGAGGGGATAGAGGGAGTGGGGAGAAAATATATAATTCTATCTCAATCACAATATTTTTAAAACATATTTTAAAAACAAGTACAAAATTCTGAAAGCACTAATAAAAAATTTTCTTAAAAATCATTTATATCAAATCAGATTTATTTTGTGGATATTAAAAAAAGAGGGAACACAAAGTTGGGTAGGTAGAAAAATGGAGATATATCTGGGAGGAGTTGGTGGATGATCATGATCAAAATCCATTGTACAAGATTCTCAAAGTAGCAGTAAATTTTTAAATAAATAACAATACAATTTTCCATCAGTTATTGATGGAAATTCAATACACTCAGCTAAGAAAAGAAATAAAAACCATAAGTCATATCATTGTTACCCATAACTTTAAATATAAGTCTGGGAGAATTCCTGCCACACTAGGTGAATTTAGGTAAGCCTATGTAGTTCAAGAACATGAAAATGGATATACTCTGGTTTGGGCTCTGCCATCATTACCTATAGCATTTATTCCCTGTAAAATAACCCACAATAGGGAAATTTCATTTGTGTTAATGGAAGGCATAGTTCTGCAACTCAAGAGAAAACTAACATGAAACCTATATTCACAGTTTCTGATTAAAAACAAAGAAAAAGTTTTAGATAGAATATGATCAACATGACTTATACACACATACCTAAACTAAGATGCAACTGTATACACCTGCACTTACCATTGGTTTTCCTCAGTTCCTCCACAAGGCACTGTGCTTCCTCTTTAACACGGTCCTCAATGGTCTTTTTCCCCATGCCCAAATTCCGCAGGGTCATGAGTGAGAAGCGCCTTATGTCTTTCCATCTCTTTCCATTGCTGAAAGCAATGCCTAAAGAAAATGCAAAGACACTAGAAATTACATGAGAGATCTGATAGGTGGAAACCATAGAAAAGTCCAACCTGAGCCTAAGGTGGAAGCCCAGCCCTATCTTTCGGTCTTCTCTCTAGCTGTAAACATTGTGCAAAGCACACACTTACCAAAGCCTTTGTTAACTTTGTCAATCACTGGAATGTGTCCTCTTCCAGAAAATTCCTCCCCATGGTCAATCAGAGCTTCTTTTACTGCCTCGTATCCATGCAACACCACAGTGGGCTTCCTGCCCAAATACAGAGTGAACACAGGACCGTAGGCTTTTGAGAACTGGAAATAGGAAAAAAAATGCAAATATTATCAAAAATAAATAAAAAGCCACTGTAATCTCCATAGTGTCAACCTCATTCATGCTGGTGTTATCACTGTATTTTAGTGTTATTTTTTTATTTAAGCAAACTGAGCTTCAAATGGTTCTGAAGTCTATGTATATCACATTATGGTGATTATCGGTTATTGGTTCCCTACAGTGAACCACATAATTAATGGCTCAGGGCTCAGACAGTTGTTACACAAAGATTACAATGAATTTTCACATCAAAACATTCAGCAGGACTGTTTACTATGTTTCATAAAGTAGGTAGTTGAGGCTAGAGTTCATTTCTTGGGTACTTTTTGTAACAAAAATTTCAACATCAGTATTATTCATTAATTACTTAATGTCTAAGAAATTTATCATTACTCATCATGTTCACTCCATACTGAAGTTAATGCAAAAATTTCATATCCATTTATATGTACACAGACAACTAGACAGGTTCCAATTATTTGCTCTACTGAATAAAGCAACAATGAACATGAAGTGGCTACTCTTCCTATGGTGGGGCATGGGATACAGTGGGTCTATTTTTAATTTTCCTGATAAATCTCCAAAATTATTTCCACAATGGCTATTAATTTGCCAACAATAGTAAGCACAGGTTTATCTGTCACCATATCCTCTCCAGTATTTGTTGTTAGATTTATTGATGATAGCTACTCTGACTCTCAAGATAGTTTTAATTTACATTTCCCTGAGGGCTGGGGATATTGAACACTTCTAAAAACAGTTCTCGGCCATTTATGTTTCTCTTTTGAAACCTGACTGGCTAATTTGCTCATTTGTTGATTTTCAGTTTTATTTTCTTGATAGTTAATATCTGAAGTTCATTGTAAGTTTTAGATATTGGCTTCTTGTCTGAAGTATAGCTGGTAATTTTTTCCCATTCTGTGGGTTGCCTGTCAGATCTGCTGCTTTGTTCCTTTGTTGTAGAGAAATGTTTCATTCTTATGTTGTCCCATCTCTTGGTACTCAGGTTTGGTTCCTGTGCTTCGGTGTTCTATTTAAAAAGTTCTTGCCTCCACCAATATCCTAAAGTGGTTTTATGTTTTCTTCTAGAAGTTTCAGTGTTTGGGGTTTTAAATTAAGAAATTTGATCTATTTAAAATTTAATATTATAAAAGATAAAAGCTATTAACATAATTTCATTTTCTGCATGTAAAAATTTAGTTTGTTGGTACCATTTGTTAAAAAGGCTATCTTTTTCCCATGGATTATTTGTCAAAGAAATACTTTGAAATGCATATTCTGAAAAGTTGGATAACTCAGAAGAAATAGAAAAATTTCTAAATACATGTTATCTACCAAATTTAATCACTGATGATAGGAATAACTTAAATTCATTACAATCAGTGATACTGAAGCTCTTATTAAAATCTTTCCATCAAAGAAAAGCCCAAACCAGACAGATTCTTTGCTGAACTCAACAAAACTTTTAATGAACACCTCATACCAATCCTTATTAATTTTTTTCTTAAAAAATTAAATAAACGAATACTACTGTGGTGGTTTGAATAAGAATGACTCCCATAGCCTCTATAGTTAAGTGTTTAGTCACCAGGGAGTAGAACTATATGAAAAGAATAGAAGGAGTAGGAGGTGGGGACCTTTTTGAATAGGTGTGGCCTGTTGGAGGAAGTAGTCACTAGGAGGTGAGTGTTGAGGTTTCAAAAGCCCATGCCAGGCTTTTTGTCTTTTCCGCTCATGTGGATCATGATATAAAGCTCTCAGCTACTGCTCCAGCACCATGTGCACTGCCACGCTCCCTGCCCCGATGATAGTGGACCAAATCTCTGAAATTGTAAACAATCCCCCAGTTAAATACTTTCTTTTATAAGAGTTGCTCTGATCATTGTGTCCCTTGACAGCAAAATAATAGTGACTAAGACTGAATACCAAATTCATTCTATAAAGTACTATTGTCCTGATACCAAAACCAGGCTAAGACACTATGTAAAAACAAAGAACAAAAACAAACAAAAACATACAGAACAATTTATTTGATGAATATTAATGTAAAAACTCCCAACAAATTACTCTCAAACCAAACTCAGAAACACATTAAGAAGATTATACATTAGAACCAAGTGGACGTCATCCATAAAGGCAAGGGTGGTTCAACAATGCATAAACTAAAAGATCTATTCATCATACAAATAAATTTAAAGACAGAAACCACATAATCATTTCAATTGACACTTAAAGAAGCATTTAATAAAATTCAAAGTGCCTTCGTGTTAAAAGTTTTAAAGCCTTTAGAAATGAACAGAACATACCTGAAAATAATAATGGTTATATACAACAATCCTAGAACAATACAATATTTAATAGAGACAAACTGGAGCACTTCCTCTAAAATCATGAATGAGACAAGGATGTCCATTCTTCCCTCTTTTATTTGATATAGAGCTTAAATCTTAGCTAAAGCACTTAAACAAGAAAAGGCAAGTAGGGAATAACAACAGCAAAGGAAAAAGTCAATCTACCACTATTTGCTAATGACATGACTCTTTACTTGAAGGAACATAGTGAATATACTAGAAACCTCTTTGGCATAATAAGCACAGAAAAGCTAAAGGATACAAGAATCAATATTAATAAAATAGCATCTTTTATTTGTTCTATCAGTGTACACTAAGAGAAAGAAATTAGTAAAAGTATTCCATTCAAAATATTAATATTAATTAATTAGAAATATATCTAACCAAAGAAGTGAAATGCCTCTATAGTGAAAACTTCAAATATTGAAAAAAGAAATCAAAGAACATGCTAAACAATGGAAAGTCATTCCATGCGCCTACATTGGCAGACTAATATTATAAAAATGTCTGTACTACCAAAATTATTTTCCAGATTTGATGTTGTATATAAATCTTCTTATGTTATATTTCACAGGTTTATAAAAACAACAGAGGAATTCTTATGAGACCATAAAGGACTAATAATAGTCAAGGCACTCATAAGGAGTAAAAACATTGTTGGAGTTATTGTAATACCTGACCTCAAATTATACTATAGAACTCTAGTCTGATATAACAGTCTGGTAGTCACATAAATATAGACAGATCAATCAAAGAGACAAACTGATGCAGAAATAAAGCAACAAAGCTAGGCACACTTAAGTTTTGAAATGTAAACTTTTTAAGTCACTACATATAATTCTATTGAGCAGTCCAGATTTGGCCTACTGCTACCTCAAGCACAGTGCAGACACCACAGAAGCTGCACCACAGGTATGTAGTATTTCCTAGAAAAACACTTCTTTAATCTGATAGAATTCTTATCCCCAGTCTTAGGCTTTGTATAAATCAAAGATGGATATGAATATCACCAAGTACCCTGAAAGCTTGGCTCCTTTCTTGCATTTCATGTGTTATTCCATCTCTGTTGGGTTTTAGTTAGACTAGACACCAGTTAAGTTTTTACAGCATCAAACAGCTAACCTCAGTAAAAATGTATATCTAAAATTCTACCTGACTTATTGAATAAAATGTTCCTTACTAGTGAACTTCAACCAAAAGTAATCACCAAAAAAACTGAAAGAAAAGATAAATATTCACAAATTTTGCAATTTTGTGGGATTTTTCTTTTTTTTTTTTAATAAAATGTAATGACCTAAATGCTTGCTACAAAACCTGTTGTTAATTTCTGAAAATCTTGCCAGGACAAACTAAAAAGTACAAAACTTCACAGGAGCTTTTGACTTTATGATTATTTATTACAGTAGTCTCCTTTTTTATGTAAAATCATGTTCAATACCTCTGCTTTTGTGAAGTACTGGAGGAACAGAAAGCATACTTACATTGGTTAAGGATTGTCTGAGGTTCTTCACATCTATCTGGAGGAAATTGCCAATAATTGGGAGAGGAGTGGGGCCAGGAGGGAGCTTTCCTCTCCCAGAACTCTGTTTCCAGAGTGACAGGAGAAGCAGACAGGAGAAACTGAGAAGCAGAACCACGGCTGGATCCATGGAGTCCCTTATTACTAACACAGCTGTGACCAGGCAGCACAGAGCTTTTATAATGCAACTGCAGAATCAAAGTGTTTTTCTTTGAGGAATCATTTACTAATCAGTCAGATAAAGTTTAATCTCTCTCCCTCCCTCTCCCCCCTTTCTCTCAAGTAGACTTTTTCCCAATGACAGAGACAAAAATAAGATACCATTTACCCTTGTCCTACTCTAAAGAATGCCCATTTGAGTTTCTAGTTTAACAGTACTGATTCATGCCCAGATACCGCTAATAAAAACAAAAGAACATTTCCAATGTGCAATTATGCTTGAGAAGCACTAGATTAGCTTTGAGATGCAAGAAAACTCCACTTTTACATGTTCAGGTTAGTGACCAGGTGGGAACGTATGACTTATGAATATTTTTTATATTCGGTGAAATATATTAATTTTTTAACAAAGTCTTACTATATAGCTTAAGTTGGCCTCAAATTCATGATTCTTCTGCTTCATTGCCACAGTAGCTAGAAATATATGCATACACTACTGTGGTCACGCATAATTAAAATATTTCTTTGATATATTAAACATTTGGACATGATTTGTTAAAAGAAATGTAAGCCTTTTAACTTTCAGTCATTATTTCATTCATTGGCCAATACAAGCTAAGATAACAAAACACATGTGCCAGTCATACAGAACTAGAAAACACATTTTAAGTTCTTAGCTAAAGAAAGTTTTTTGTCTTTCAGTATTGTGTAGCTCAACCATGAAAGATAATTGTTATTTTTTTTCTAAAGGTGATAGAACCAAAAAACTGTCAATATGTCAAAGCTCATAGTTGGAAGAATTTAGAATTGAATATGATTACCTCATGGGCATACTTAACTCCCTCTGGCTTTACCATCAGCTCTTAAAGAAAAGTCTTAGGATTCGCCTCTTCCTACCAGTGCAGATGTAAAACTGGCTAAGCACACAATAACAATAATTGACACCACCTAAACCTTATGTCTGTACCTAGGGGAGGACACTTCTCACCACAACAAAATTATAGGATGAAATGACTAGAATATGCAGAACTGAATGGAAGGAAGCAGTCATCATAGGATAAAATACCAGAGGGCTGACATATGTTATTAGAATGGTAATTATTACATTGTTCAAACAAATGTTTGTCTTGTAAAGAACCCGTCATACTTATGTAAATTGACTAAGCAGATATTTAAAATCTTCCTTAGTATGGAGAATTGTCCTGTTAATACAGTTGTATAATATGTATTGGTCATATTATTATTTCATAATATTTACTAGTCATGATTAAATGAATTCTGTGAATTTTCATGGAATTTTCACTTTCTCATCTCTTCCAACATTCTCAATTTGCCTTGTTCAAGACAATGTTTATTCCCTTATAGGAATGAAGCAAGATCTTGAAGGTTCAATATTTCAACAAAAAACAGAGACTACAGGTGGTAGAACTGGGGTTTGAGCCCACATTTCTTGCATCTCGCCCCTTTACCTGCACAAAAGCATTTAGTTCAGTGATATCTACCACCATTTGCTGACTCTGTACTATTGCACAATATTGATCATAATCACTAACATACACAGCAACATGAAGCTAGTTAATAATTATATCATCATTGTTTTATCATGGAACTCAGAAAAGTTTGCTCAGGTTTTTTAATCTTTAGAACTTAAATGACTTAATGTCATGGTTATCCTCATTATTTACAGCAAAGTAAGTAGTAACTTCTTGACCAAATCATATTTCTACAATCCCAAAGAATAGATTTGGATACAACAATCTCAGTATATTTCTGCTTTTATGCCTAGATAAATACTTGTTCCTGCACAATTTCACTTATTTGTCAAGTTATGCTTTAGATCAGTGCAGCAGTATGCTGCTGTGACAACCCAGCAAGGAAGACAGGGAGGCTCCCTCATAAGTTAAATCCCTTTGAGACCTCAGTAGAGGGAACCACCACCATGGCAGGTGCCACACTTGATGGGGGAACCCCAAGCATCTAAGCACAGGTGTTTTTATTGATACAAAACTCCTCAGGTGTTCTACTGATAGCACATGCAGATCATGAGCAAACATCCCCCACATAAATCCAACACGTGCAAACAATACAAATTGCAAAAAAAAACCAAATACAAGTACAAATTTGATGAGGAGCCCCTCACCCAACAGTGCATAAAACAATTGTTTTATGCATAAATAAAAATAAATTTCTACAACAGATCAATTTTTCCATTTATAGAATATAAGATATATAAAACACTTAAAGGGAGACGAGCCTATGAGCACAACTGGTCTACATTTTGCTTTGTTTTTAAGGAAGGATCTGTTGGTGATATATGGTGTGTCACTGTAACAAAGATGAGCTGAATCTTATGAAAATTTTTTCTTGATCCTTTTTTTCATTTCATTTATTAGATTGTCTCATCTTTCATCAACATTGCGTACTATTAAAAACATTCTGGTATTTTATGAAAAATCAGTAGAGTGTATTCATTACACAACTGAATATTTCATAATGCCATTTTTAAGTATGTTATGAATTTTGACATTATAAATACTCTTTATTTACTATGTTTGTCCCTCCTTATTCTGACTCCTGGTTATCTTCCTCTTCTGAATAGTCCCTCTTCATACACTGTCAATTTAACGAAATAGCTCTCAGTCAAAAGAATAAAAAGAAATAGTTTATCCTGGAGTCAAATATGAGGGACCATGGTTGAGAAAAAAAAATGGAATTGGGTTTCCTTAAATGCCTTGTTCTAATGTGGGAACAATTTTGTTAAGTTTTATAGTTTAAAAAAAAATAAGCTAAGACTCTTGTCAAATTCACCAATGGAAGAACTGGGTAAGGTGGTTATAAAATATGAGAAAGCTCAGGTATTAGTCTCAGACACTTTCTAACGTTCTCAGTATTTTAGTTGGTAGAAGCTAAGGATCTATTTATTCATTCAAAAATATTACCTAATAGTCAAAAAGATGTTAGATCACATCCAGAGTTGGGAAATAAATGGCTACAGAGAGGACTAAGATTGCCTGAGATCATTTGGTTCTAGATTGGTAACATTCCAACCTCTTCACAACACTGAAGTTCTAACCTCAGTCTTCACAGTTACTTCTTGTTTCAAGGAACTAGCATTCACAAGGAGAACCCTCTAAACGGGTATCTTTTTGACATGGTGGGTTTGGACAGCGAACATGAAGAAAATAGTTATGTCACCAGTGTCATAAGTACCTAGCGTGCTTTAATCCATATATAAATTTGAATCCAATATTTTAAGAATGGAGAGAAGAGGGAAGAGTAGAAGGTGTACAGAGGTTTGATTAAATATCATAGGTATGTTCTGAATTGGGTGTGTTTCCACATTTTAAGGAATGCTTCTATCATTTCATGAGTCTGTGCTATTATGATTGGCTGCTCTTGTGACTTATTAATACAACTTTTCAAAGAGTGATGAATAAGGTCCTCCAGTGGTCATCTTTCCACAGACAACACTATTTGAGTAGGTATTCTGTGACCAAGCTCAAGAGTTACGGAAACCATGTGAAAATCTATAATACCAAACTTTGTATAATAAAGAGAAAAATTATATTCAAGAATCTAAGAATCAAAGTTTGTCTCTGTCACCTCTACTTCCCTATAGTTAGTCAGGAGCAGTGGATATATTTTGAAAAGTGAAGTCAATGCCTTGTACTCAAAACCAGTACTGAGGCAATCATGATAACACTCCATTGCCCCATTCCCTTTGTGTGTCTGCATATTGATCTTCTGGAAGCACTCTAACCCACCAACCATGAACTGCCACCACCACCCTCCCTACTACTTGTGACCTAAAGGGACAGAGTAAAACTGCAGCTATTGAGAGGAGCTAGCACAGAATCTTGCCTTGGTGTTTGTTACAATTCAATGAGACACAAAAGGCAGGGACTGATGTCCTATGTGCTTAGGTTGGAAGCTACAGATGGAACCTCTAGAACTGTCAACAGGGTCAAATGGGAACCTATAAAGCTACAGAACAGATGCACCGTGCATCACTGGCAGCTTTGGAAGTACTTATGGCTACAAAACCATAATATGTCTGAACTGTGTCTTGACAGAGAACAGACCCTCCACAGGATTTCCAACGTTATTCAGCCTCCAAAACCAGGAGTCAGAGTTTAACACAACCATCTTTGTGAGGAAAAAACAGGTTGACAACAGGTTGCATCATAAAAGCCTGGCACTGATCCCTTCATGGTTATTCTTCCAAGAGCCCGGCAGAATCCTACAGCACCTAATGACAAGCTTGTAATCATAGAAAAAAATATGTGGGCCCCAGAAGACAGGCTACTGTTTGAATATACCTCCCACACACTGCCTGTGAATTTAAACACACCTGGGCTTCAGCCATCCAGTTCTGCTGATAGTAAGTTAACACACACAACAAAGTACTGTCAACAAATTTTGACATATAATATATCCCATGTAGTTCTGAGACAATAGGTGATTAAAGTCTTGAGGAAATCAAAACCACAGGGAGATATAGTACTCACTGTACTCCCTATAGTTACCCCTCATAGTACTGCTGTCTGTTATTTTAAAAGTATCGCTAGTAATGGGAGATAGGGATCCTGAACAAGCCATCTCCTGTGGACAGGCAAGGCTTCCTGTGGTGAGACTGGGATGCCATCTCAGCCACAAAGCCTCTGACTTTTGACTTATTCTCCCTACAAGATCCTCTTTGACAATGGAAGGGCATAACCCCATGCCAAAGGAGGGAACCCCTGCCTGAAACTGCAGTGCAGGCCAGGAACTAGAGACTGAATAACTCAGAGAAGATTTCTAATGATGTCATGTTCTGCTCATAGAACAGTAGCTAGCCCAGTCCTCACCAGACAGGCCTCCTTCAGCAGCTCATAGGAGCACATGGAGAGGCTGGAGGCCAAACATCATGCAGAGATTGGGAAACCCTGCATAAGATGGAAAGGAGAGACAGCAGAGACCAGAGGGGTCAAAGACACAAGGAGAACAAGACTACTGTGTCAACTGACTAGCACTCTTAGGGCCCACAGAGACTGAAGGAACAGACACCGAACCTGCATGATCCCCTAAATGCATCTTATGACTGTCTGGATTGGTGTTCTTGAAAAACTCCGACAGGCTGGAGTGGGGGTATCTCTGATCATTTTCCTTGCCCTTCAGACCCTTTTACTCCTACTGGGGTGCCTGCTGCATGAGAGAAGAAAAAAATTTAAAAGAAGATAGTGAATAAGTTTGGTGAAGATATGGAGAATAAGGACACGCTACTGAGTAATGCTAATTAGCACTGTCACAGTCCTCAAAAATTAAAACCAGAACTGCTATGGGTCAGCAATCCCAGTGCTGTTGTACCCAGAGACAACAGCATCAGGGTATGGAAGAGACTCTACACTCCTCTGTGTATTGTGAGGCTTTTCACTATAAGCCAGGAATGCAAGAGGTATAAGCATGCATCAATACTGACAGATAAAGAAAATAATGGAGCACACATATGATAGGGTGTTCTGCTGCAATTCAAATGTAATCTCATCAATTCTGGGAATGGAAGTGGATAGTGTTATATTGAAAGAAGGAAGCCAGGCACAGAAAGACAAGTTCCAAGTCCACTCTCCTGTGGAATATAACTTTTAAAGTTGAAAGAGAACTGCTGGACCAGAGGCCATGCCCATCTGAAGCCCAGCTACCAACTCCTGTGGAAACTCCCTGCCCAACCACAACCCACAAAGACCAGAAGACTAACGAGGTACAGAAGTAGGAACAAAACACCAATCCAACTAAGACAAACTCAGAAATTCAGCACCTAAACCTGTATTCACTCCAAACTCAGATACCTAGAAACAAGCATAGAAATACAATCAACAGCTTGCACGGTAATATGTCACCAACAGAGCCCAGATATTCTACTATAACAAGCTCTGAGTATTCCAACATAGTTGAAGCAAAAGAAAGTGACTTTTAAACCAACTTTACGAAGATGATGGAGGTCTTTAATGAGGAAGTGAATAAATCTTTTAGAGAAATCAATGACAGGACAAATAAAAAGTGGGAGGAAACCAATAAATCTATTAAAGAAAGTCAAGAAAGCCAAGAAAAAAAACAATCAAACAGTTGAAGGAAAAGAATAAAACTGCTCAAGACCTGAAAATAAAAAGAGAAGCAATAACAAAAGCATAAACTGAAGGAATTCTGGAAATGAAAAATCTAGGCATGTGAACAGAAACTATAGACATGAGCTTCACCAAGAAAATAGAAGGAATGTAAGAGATAATCTCAAGCATTGAAGATGCAATAAAAGAAATAGATACATCAGTCAAAAAATGTTACATCTGAAAAATTCCTGACAAAACACCCAGGAAATCTGGGACACTATGAAGAGACCAAACATAAGAATACAAATAGAGGAAGAAGAAGAATTCCACTCAAAGGCCCAGAAAATATTTTCAACACAATCATAGAAGAAAATTTTCTAAACCTAAAGAAGGATATGATTATAAAGACACAGAAGGATATACATCACCAAATAGACTGGACCAGATAAGAAACTACCCTCCTGGCATAATAATCAAAACATTATACATGCAGAACAACAGCAAAAAATGTATACTAAAGGCTGCAAGAAAAAAAGACCAAGAAACATATGAAGGCAGATCTATTAAACTTATACATGACTTCTCAGTGTAGACTCTAAAAACCAAAAGAGCCTGGACAGATGTCCTGCAGACTCTTAAGAGACCAGAGATGTCAGCCCAGGATACTATGCCCAGCAAAACTTTCAATGGAGATGGAGATGGAGAAAATAAGATATTCCATGATAAAGTCAAATTTAAAAAACATTGCTCTACAAACCCAACCCTACAGAAATCACTAGGAAAAAACATGAACCCAAAAAGGTTAACTGCATTCATGAAAGCACATGAAATAAATGATCTCACACCAGCAAAACAAATAGAAAGAAAACACATACAACAACAACAACAAAATAACAGGAATTAACAGTCATTGGTCATGAATATCTCTTGATATCAATGGACTGAAGTACTCAATAAAAAGACACAGATTAACAGAATATATGCAAAAACAGAATCCAGTTTTCTGCTGCATACAAGAAATACACCTCAACATTAAAGACAGACATTTTCTCAGATAAAAGATTGAAAAAAGATTTTCCAAGCAAATGGACCTAAGAAGAAAGTTGACGTAGTCATTCAAATAGCTAACAAATAGACTTCAAGCCAAAATATATCAAAAATTGGGAAAGGACACTTATGCTCATCAAAAGCAAAATCTACCAAGATGATGTTACAATTTTAACACCTATGTCCCTAACAGAAGGGCACCCACATTTGTAAAAGAAACATTACTAAAGCTTAAAACACACATTGTTTCCTAGCACAGAGTTAGTGGGAGACTTAAATACCCTATTCTCACCAATGGACAGGTCATCAGACAAAAACTAAACAGAGAAACACTGGAGCTAACAGATGTTATAAATGAAATGGTCCTAACAGATATCTACAGAACATTTTACACACAAACAAAAGAATATAACTTCTCAGCATTTCGCAGTACCTTCTGGTCACAAAACAAGTCTCAACAGATAAATGAAAATTTTAATAGTCCCTGCATTCTATCAGACCACCACAGATTAAAGCTGGATTTCAACAACAACAGAAATAACAGAGTGCCTACAAACTCATGGAAACCAAACAACTCTCTACTGAACAAATTTTGGGTTAAGACAAATGTAAAGAAAAGAAGTTAAAGACTTTCTGGAAGCCAATAGAAATGAATACACAAAATACCCAAACTAATGGGACACAATGAAAGTGATGCTAAGAGGAAAGTTCTTAGCACAGAGTGCATACATTTAAAACATTGGGACGATCTCACGCTAGCACCTTAGCAGCACACCTGAAAGCTAGAGAACAAGAAGTTATTGCGCCCAAGAGGAGCAGATGGTAAGAAACAATCAAACTGACAGCTGGCTGAAATCAATAAAACAGAAACAATGAGAACAATACAAAGAATCAATGAAACAAAGTGTCAGTTCTTTAAAAACTCAGCAAGATAAACAAACCCTAATCTAAACTCCCTAAAAGACACAACGAGAATATCCAAATTGACAAAATCAACAAAAGGGAGATATAATAACAGACACAAAGGAAATCCAAAGAGTCACTAGGTCATACTGTAAAAACCTGCACTCCACCACCTAGAAACTCTAAAAGAAATGGATAATTTTCTCAATAGATACCACCTACCAGAGTTAAATCAAAATCAGATAAATAATCTAAATAAACTTATAACACTTAGTGAAATAGAAGCAGTCATTAAAAGTCTCCTAAACAGGAAAAGCCCAGGGCCAGATCGTTTTCGTGCAGAATTCTACCAGATTTTCTAAAAAGAGTTAATGCCAATATTCTTCAAATTATTCAACAAAATAGAAACAAAAGGAACATGGTCAAATTCAGGTTTATGAGGATATAGTCACCCTGATACCAAAATCACACAAAGAACCAACAAAGAAAGAGAATTACAAACCAATTTCACTTATGAACATATTTGAAAATACTCAGTAAAATACTCACATATTGAATCCAATAACACATCAAAAAGATCATCCACCATGATAAGTAGGCTTCATCCCAGACATGCAAGAATGGTTCAACATATGAAATCATTCAATATAATCCAGCATATAAGCAAACAGAAAGAAAGAAGCCACATGATCATCTCATTAGATGCAGAAAAGGCTTTTGACAAAATCCAGCACCACTTCATGATAAAATTATTATAAATTAAGAATATATGAGACATACCTAAACATAATCAAGGCAATTTACAGAAAGTCTAGAGCCAACATCAAATTAAATGGAAAAAACTCAAAGCAGTTCAGGAGCAAGAGAAGGTTGTCCAATCTCTCCATATCTATTCAACAAAGTACTTGAAATTCTAGCTAGAGCAATAAGATAACTGAAAGAGATCAAGTTGATACAAATTGGAAAAAGAAGTCAAGATGCCATTATTTACAGACTATGATAATATTCATAAGTAACCACCAGTGAACTTTGACAGTTGATAAACACTTTCAGCAAAATGGCTGTATCTAAAACTAACCCAAAAAACTCAGTATCTCTTCTATATAAAAATGACAAACAGACTGATAAACAAATCAGGAAAATAACACCCTTTACAATAGCTACAAATGATATAAAATATCTTGGGTTAACTCTAACTAAGCAATGACAAAATCTTCAGGTCTTTGAAGAAAGAAATTGGAGAAGATATCAGATGTAAAGTTCTTCTACGCTCATGGATGAGTAGCATTAACATAATAAAGATGGCCATCCTACCAAAAATAATCTACATACTCAATTCAATCCCAACAAATTCCCAATACAATTCTTTGCAGACATTAAAATGATAATATTCAACTTCATATGGGAACCCGAAAAATCCAGGATAGCTAAAACAATTCTGTCCAATAAAAGACTGCCAGAGGTATTGCCATTGCTGATTTCAAGCTGTGCAATAGAACTATAGTAATAAAAACCACATGGTATTGGGAAAAAAAACAGATATGTTGCTTGTGCCCATCCACAGCACCCTTGGAGGCAGGGTTAGAATTGGTGCAGAAACAAGACACACAGCCTCTGGTAGTCAGGTAAGTGGCAAGAAGCAGACTCAGTTTATTTCAGGAAGGGAAAGTCCTTTTATCCCCTCTGCCCAGCCCAGCAGCCCATTGGCTCCCAAACAGCAGGCTGTTTGCTTTGACTCTTCTCATCTCTGGGCATGTCCCAGCAGGTCCATCTCTGGGCACGTCCAGGCAGGTTTCAGGCCTTGTTCTGCCCAGTGGCAGGTCTAGTTTCACCTACATATTCATCCCTTTCGCTTTATTTTATTTTTCTGTAACTCAGTGGGAACCAAGGTAGGCGGGCTGTGAGCCACACTGAAATTTTAACCAGCACAGGCAAGGTTCTAAGAAACTGCAAGGTCATTGCTAAAGGCAAACATGGCTGCAGTGTAGCCAACAGCTCTTCACAAATTCCCCTTTATTATTATGAAAGGGACCAGATGACTTAGGTGAGGATTTCTCCTTTTTAACATTACCTGTCATCGAAACATTGATAGCAATGATCAAAGCTCTGTCTTAGGGGTGATTCCTTAACCCGTCATTGGCTAGCCAGCCTCTGCCAATGGGAGGTCAGATGTATTGATCAATGGAATTAAATTGAAAACCCAGACATAAATCTACATACCTATAGACACGTGGTTTTCAATAAACAAGCCAGAAATACGTAATGGGAAAAAAAGCATCTTCAGCGTATTGTGCTGGTCTAATTGGATATCTGCATGTAGAAGAATGCAAATAGATCAATATTGATCAACTCAACTCCTAGTGGTCCAAAGATATCAATATAAAACTAAATATACTGAACCTGATAGAAGAGAAATTCAGGATGCACTGGCACAGGAGATAACTTCCCGAATAGAACACCAATAGTTTTTGCACTCAGATCAACAACTAACAAATGGAACCTCATGAAACTGAAAATCTTCTACAAGGTAAAAGACACTGTCAATAGGACAAAAAACCAGCCTACAGAATAGAGAAAGATTTTCACCAATAGGTGAAATATACAGATAATATCCAAAATATATAAAGAACCCAATAAACCAGACATCAACAAAACAAATAATCCAATTTAAAATGGGGTAAAGATCTAAACAAAAAAATTCTCAATAGAGGAATCTCAAATGGCTGAGAAACACTAAAAGAAATAATTAACATCCTTAGCCATCAGGGTAATACAAATCAAAACTACTTTGAGATTCCATTTTCACTTTTCAGAATAGCTCAGATCGATTACACTAGTGACAGCTCATGCTGCTGAGGATGTGGAGCAAGGGAACACCCCTCCATTGCTCTCCATTGCTGATGGGAGTGCAAATTTGTATAGCCAGTATGGAAATCAATATGGTGATTCCTCAGAAAGTTGGCAATAAATCTACCTCAAGACCCAGCTATATCACTCTTGGGCATATACCCAAAGGACACTCCATCCTACCACAAATAGACTTGCTCAACTATATTCATAGCAGCTTTTCTCACAATAACCAGAAACTAGAAAACAAATAAACAAACTAGATGTCCCTCAACTAAATAATGTCTAAAGAAAATGTGGTACATTTACACTATGATGTTTTACTCTGCTGTTTAAAAAAAATGACATCATGAAATTTGCAGATAAATGGATGAAACTAGAAAAATCATCCTGAGTGAGGTAATACAAACCCGGAAAGATAAATATGGTATGTAATTACTTATAAGTAGATATTAGCCATTAAGTAAAGGACAAACATGCTTCAATCCACAGACCCAGAGAGATTGGATACAAGAGGTGCTCTAGGGAGGACACATAGATCTTCCTCGGAAGGGGAAATAGAACAGATATTGCACCCTGGGGACAGGGTGTGGGGATGGGACAGGAGGGATTGGCTGAGGGAGGTCGAGGTAGAGAGTACTGGGAAAGACAATGGGAATTAGGGGCATTCAGAGAAGATAAGGAAACCTAGTGCAATGGAAACTCCCTGGAATCTATAAAGGTGACCCTACCAAAGACTCCTCATAATGGGGGATATTAAGCCTGAACAGACTATCTTCTGTAGCCAGGCAAGGCTTACAGTGGGGAACTGGAACACCAACCAGACACAAAAGTTTCTATATCTATATCTTCCTGCAAGATGTGCTGGGGCAATTCTGGCTCAGAACTTATGGAGTTACTAACCAATGACTGGTCAAACTTGAGACCCATGCTATGAGATGTAGCCCATACCTTACACTGCTTAGATGGCCAGAAACCAGAAGCTGGATAGCCCAGAGACCTAAGGTAGAACCAAACATTACTGGCCAATAATAACACTATAGAAATCAATGAAATAATTTTAATGACATTCTGCTATTCTTATAGATTGGTGTCTAGCCCAATTGTCATCAGAGAAGCTTCCTCTGGCAGCTGATGGGAGCAAATCCAGAGAGTCATAGCAAAATACTAGGTGAAGTTCAAGGAACCCTGCAGAAGAGGGGAAGGAAGTACTGTAGGAGACAGGGAGGCAAAAGATCACAGACCACAGAATCAACAAGGTAGGGCTCATAGGGGCTCACAGAATCTGAGGTGGCAATCATGCAACTTGCATGGGTTTGCACTAGGTCCTCTGCATATATATTAAGGTTATTTAGCTTAGAATTCTTTTAGGACCCCGAACAGTGGGAATGGGGGGTGAGGGGAGTCTCTGAAATTTTTACCTGATCTTTGGGGCATTCTTCCTCCCACTAATTGCCTCATCCAGCTTTGATATAAGGGTTTGTGCCTAGCCTTATTGTATCTTGTTATGTTGTATTCAACTGATATCCCTTGGAGGCCTACTCTTTTCTGAAGGAAAAAAGAGAAGCTGTAATCCTGGGAGAGAGGAGAACTGAGGAGGGAACCGGAGGAGTGGAGGGAGGGAAAACCACAGTCAGAATGTAATGTATGGGAGAAATATAAATAAAAAAAATAGGACCTTACATAGAAAACTCTATCTGGTTTGTTCCTGGCCAGTAGTAAAAAACCAAACGAAAGAAAGAAGAAAGAAGAAAGAAGAAAGAAGAAAGAAAGAAAGAAAGAAAGAAAGAAAGAAAGAAAGAAAGAAAAGAAAGAAAGAAAAGAAAGAGAGAGAAAGAGAAAGGCAAATACTGCTTGCTTTCTCTCATGCAGCATATGTATCTATATTATTTTAGATAGATAATAAATAGATGTCAGATATTGATAAATGATAGATAGATAGACAGATAGACAGATAGACAGATAGACAAAAGATAGATAAAAATGCCAGAACAAAAATTTAAAGTCAGATTATGTGGCTTCCTTTCATGTATAAGAACAAGAAGGGCTAATGAGTGATGTCACTTCTCATTTAGTAACTTTTCGCGCAGGGTCGAGGAAACATAGCAACCATAAATAAGCAGAATATGAAGCTCTCTGGAACTCTTACTCTTCCTGGAAGAGAAGTGAGGCACTTGGAACAAATGGTTAGCAGTAGGAAAGCAAAATGCATGTTTAGTTCTAAGTTGAAAACATTACGATGTTATCTTTTGTTGACAGTAACATCAAAATAGGACATGACCTCCACCTTGTGTGTGTACTCTTCCCTGACTTGTCCTAACCCTGTTTCTCTATGGGGTGTTGCTGCTTCTGATCACTGTTTATCTGTTCCAAATACAAATACTGCCAATAACTCTAACTGAAGCTCAGTCAAAGAACTTTGTTACCATCCACCCCTTCACATTCTCCTTTATGTTGGGGGAGGGGAGGTAGGGTGTACATGACTAGGTGCATTTGAGAGAACACAGTCATATATCCATGTAGAGGCCAGAGGTCAACCATGAGTGCTGTTTCTCAGGAGCTGCTCATCTTGTTTTGTGAGAAAGAGTAACTCACTGGGACCTGAGGCTTGACCATTACGCTAGTGTGGGTCCTGGACAGCAAGCCCAAGGGCTCCTCGGTCTCTGCCTCCTATACGCTGGTATGATAAGTGTATGCCACCATGTCTAGACTTTGAGATGTGCACTGGGGATGAAATTTAGATCTTTAGGCTTTCATGGCAAGGATATCAAGGACTGAGCTCCCAACCCAGCACTCCTTCTTACAGGTTCTGTTCTTATTATATGGACTAACATGATATGCTGAAAATCTATGTTTTGTTTTTTATTGTTTGTTTGTTTGTTTGTTTCTTGTAGTATTACAACTACTGTGGTAGCTCAGCAAATAAGACATTGTAAACATGGAGGCATTATCATGGGTGTGACTCCTTGCCAGACCTCAGCAGAGGGAGCCATCATCCTAGCCAGATCATACTGGACAGTGGAATCCTGAGCATCTGAGCTCAGGTGTTTTTATTCTTTCAGAATTCCTCAGGGGCAGATCATAAGCAATCAAACATCACCCACAGAAATCCAATACCTGCAGACAGTACAAAAGTGCCTCAACCTAGGATAGCCCCTCAGCCAAAAGTGCATAAAACAGTATTTTAAACACAACTAAAAATAAACTTCTACAAAAGTTTCTAGTTTTAATTATAATGAAAGTCTGAGCAAAGACATATCAATCAAAAGACTTTTTATTGAGAACATGCAGAATTTTATTACTGAGAATTATTGTAGCATAACATTTTTAGTATTATAGTTAAATTATATTAATAACTCAGGTTTAAATACACATGGACACAAGGGATAGGAACAGTATTACAGAGAATAGGGAAGTTCCGATAGATGACGGTTTGTGTCTTTGTGTATCTTGTGTTGTGTTTGGCTGATATTTGTGAAGGCTTGCTCTTTTCTGAAGGAAAGCAAGAGGGAGTGACACTGCGGGATAGGGACTTGAGGGAAGCTGGGAAGAGAGGAGGTAGGGGAAAATGTGGTATGGATGTAAAGTATGAGAGAAAAAATCTATTTTCAATAAAAAGGAGAGAATAAAACATTTACTATTCAATGAGGAAGGTTGCGTACAGAGCAGTTTCTGTGGCTTTAATAAAGCATGAAGCCTCAGAATGTTTGGAATCATAGTATAAAATGACTAGAGTGTGCAGAATATGAGATCACAGTCATCATAAAGATTCAAGTATCAGTGGGATGATACATGTTATTCAGATTTTAATTGGAAAGCTCAAGCGAAGGCTTGATTTGTAGAGATGTAAATTTGTTCTAAATTGACTAAACAGATATCACTAAGCTTTCTTAGCATGGAAAATTGCCTTTTAAAACTATTTCATATAGCAGTTCATAAATCATATTACACAGATTATGTGACTTTTCTTAAAAGGCTCACACCCATAATTCTTCTGAGTCTCTACTTTCTTTGTCTAAGCCAAAATTATTCCATTAAGGATAAAGCTGAGCCTGAAGATTCCGTGCTTTGGCCAGATGGAGATTACAAGAGGTAGACCCAGGGTCTGAACCCTCATCCCACCCTTTTCCCTCCATAAAGACAGTCAGTTCTATTGAATCCACCAACCTTTACTGACTGTGTACTGTGATTTAATATTGATCTTTCTCAGTGACATTCTAAACAAACAAGAATTTAGTTAATTATTACTTCATCATTATGTAGAGGTCAGAAAAGTTTAATTTTAATGATCTTTAGAATCTAGTTAATAATTAGATCATTATTTTTTTATGAAATTTTTCTAACTTCAGTGACCCAAAGTCTTCTTGCCCTGTTATCTTGCTCAAAGTAAGCAGAATTTGTTGCCTGGCTGATGTTGACCTAAAATCCTAAAGAAACAGAGTTTCATTTACTGGACATAGGCTAGACTAGAAAGCATACAACTTTATATTGGAACTCAGTGCAGAGTTGGTAAACTCTTAAAATTTTCTATGCCTGGAGTACTAGCTGAAGACAGAGCTTATGAAATAATTACAGACATAGGTCCCAACTTGTTATGTTTCCCACCAGAATCATTGTGGGTTGCTCAAATCTTCAGCTACAAGTCTACTTCAGAGTTAAGCAATACACAGCAGCAAGGCCTTGATCCTTTCCCCGATACTGAGCTGGGTCTCAGAGCTGGTCTGAGCTGTGAGTTCAGGATGGAGTATAACATACATCATGAGTTTCTAAACAGCTATCCCCACCATTTCTCTCCCAATCCCAGGAAGCACAATACAGACTAATTGTCTTTTAAGAAGACAATAGGAAATGGATGCCAAGTTGTGACATAAAACATTACTAATGTGGGATATCCATCAGAGAAGACTATTCAGACATGTGTTTAAGCAAATGTAAAGTATTACCCAGTCAGTGACTACACTGGGTGTTTGAGGTCCCAGTGTAGCCTAAACCTTTCTCAGGGTGAGTTTTTCAGCACAAAAAAAAACATATTCTGGGCTGTCATACTTCAGTAAACAAGAACAGTTAGCCTGAAGTGGAACTACAAAAGCCAAAGAGCAAGGTTAGTACATTTAGAGACTTTCCCCAAAGCTGAACCTTGATGGATTAGGTCTTTGTTTCCATTTTGACTGGTGGTGCTGTGTATGTGCTGAGTTTTATTGCCTGGATGGTACTTCCATCATGAAGTCAGTTGCACTAAGGAGTGAGGGCCTGTTATAATTGCTACTGGTCCCATTATTGTTATTGTACCTATTGCCAGGCAAAATCCTACAATGCCTGACCACAGTTTGGTGACTACTCCAACCCAAAGGACAGGTTACCCCCTTTTTTATTTTTTTAATATATTTTCTACTTTTTATTTTTATTATAATTTATTTTGTCTTATTTCATATGATACATCCTAACCCCCACCCTTACCTCCCACCATTTCTCCCTGTTCCCTCTTCTCTCCTCTTCCCCACATCCACCCCCTCTACTTTCCCTGATAAAAGAAGTGGCCTCCCAGGTTTGCAACTTGAACAGGTAATAACAAGATGGAACTAGGCTGGGCACTGAGCCCCTACATCAAGGCTACACAAGGCAACCCAGGAGGAGCAAAAGGGTCCCAAGGGCAGGTAAAATGTTCAAAGACACCCCACACTCCAGCTTTTAGGAATTCTGTAAGAACACCAAGACAGACAACTATAGGATACATGTAGGGGAAAGTTGTTTCTGCTGCATCAGTCTCTATGAGCTGCTAATAGTGTTGGTCAGTTGACTCCATGGGGCTTGTTCTCCCAGTGTCCTCAAACTCTCTGGTCCCTGCAATCCTTCCTCCCTCTCTTCCACAGGATTCCCCAAGCTTCCCAAGATGTTTGGTCCTCGGCCTTTGCATCTCCTCCAATCAGCTGCCAGAGGAAGCCTCTCTGATGAAAATTGGGATAGGCACCAATCTGTGAGCATAGCAAAACATCATTAGGAATTATTTCCAGGCTATCCAGTCTCTGGTTACAGGCTAGCTCCCTTGGCATGTGGTTCTGCCCTTCCATTGCCCCTGGAGATCTTGCCAGTCAAATGGGTTATATATGGAAAGTTTTGTGGCTGAGATCATGTCACAGTCCCATCTCTAGAAGCCTTGCCTGGTTACAGGAGATGGCCTGTTCAGGTTTCCTATCCCCCGTTGCTATCAATTCTCACTAGAATCATCCTCATATATTCCAGGGAATTTCCACTGCACTAAGTCTCTGGATCAACCCCTAAATGTTCTCCAATTTTCTCTCTGTATTCTCTCCTTCTGTATTTAATCCTTTGAGAATTTTCATACACAATTTGTTGCTATTCATTCTCTTTTCCCATCTTCTAGATCTGCTCTTTAATCCAAATATATCCAAATTTGTGTCATTGTTCATTTTTGAAACCCATGGAGTCCAGTTAGTGCTGCTTATATAGGCTTGAGTGTGTGACAATCAACTGTAGTGGGTTAACCCTACCAGGGACCATATCCTTACAGAAAAATGGTATCTTCCTCTCCTAGCAGCTATCGATTACCAATTGCTTCTCAGCTATGGATGAGGCTTCATGCCCAATGCCCACCTCCATATTGACATTTTGTCTGGCTTGAGCTTAATCAGCTCTTACGTATGTTATTACAAATGCCATGAGTTTCTGTGAGCAACTTCCTTAGTGTCAGGAAAACACTGTTTCATTATAGTTATCTACTGCCTCTGACTCTTAAGCTGTGTCTGGCCACTCTCACCCACTGATTCCTGAGCCTTGATGAGTTGGGAGGGGGGGAAATACAGATGTCCCATTTAGAGATGAACATCCCAAAGTCACTTACTCTCAAAGAATTAAATATAGAGGGAGAGACTACCAGAATTAGTGAACATTTAGGGGGTGATCTGGAGACCCAGTACAGTGGAAACTCCCTGGAATATATGAAGATGATCCTAGTGAGAATTGATAGCAATGGGGGATAGGAAGCCTGAACAGACCATATCCTGTAACAAGGCAAAGCTTCCAGAGGTGGAACTATGACATGATCACAGTCACAAAATCTTTGACTTATAACCCATTAGGAAACAATTCCTAATAATATTCTGCTATACTCATAGATTTGTGTCTAGCCCAGTCACCATTAGAGAAGCCTCCTCTTGCAGCTGATGGGAGCAGATCCACAGACCCACAGCAAAACATTAGGCAGAGCCCAGGGAAGTTCTCAAAAGAGGCAGAGGAAGAATTCTAAGAGTCTGAAAGGACACCAGGAGAACATATGTACAGAATCAACTAAGCAAAGCTCATAGGAGTTCACAGAGACTGAAGCTCCAATCATGCAGACTGCATGAGTCTATACTAGGTCCTCTGCACGTATGTTAAGAATATTGAGTTTAGTGTTCTTGAAGGTCTCCTAAAAGTGTGAGTCGGGGCAGGAGTCTCTGTTCTTGAGACCGTTTTTCTCCTACAGGGATGCCTCTTCCAGCCTCGGTATGAGGGTCTGTACCTAGTCTTATTATGTCTTTTTATGCCATGTTCAGCTGATATCTCTGGGAGACCAGTTCTTTTCAAAAGGGAAAAAGATGAGGAAGGCATCAGGATGAGAGGAGAGAAAGGAGAGGAATAGAGGGAGGAGAAATTGCAGAAGGATGTATTGTGCAAGAGAAGTACAAATAATTTAATTTTTAAAAATAATACTTTTAACATATTGCTGAAGACCCAGTACTGTTCACTTTAAGAAAATACTGATGGTGAGCTATGGTGGGGTGGGGGTGGGGGTAAAAGAAATATTACCAATGCCCAACATATAATGAAAATTTCCCATGAATTGTATTAGATTTTCAGTCAAAAAGCAATGTTTTGTACAGCAGCATGATGAGGCCTTTATTTTATTGGTTTATCCATGATCCACAATATTTCGCCAAGATCCATCTGGCTATTTCACAGTGGAGCTTAATCTTTCTAAATCTCTAATGTTTTATCATATTTGTCTTCCATGAACTAGTGATAAGTCTTTAAATGCTTCCAGATACTCATTAATACAGCATTCAGCATTCTGTGAATTTCCCCCTTGGAAACACCAGCTCAATACATATCATGACCCATGCCTTCAAGTAATCCCAACATACCCTTTTTGTCAGATCTTGTGGTGCCCTCACAGAACAGTCAAGCAGTTATGGTTTCAGAGGGCGATGGCGACCCAGCTCTCATCCTAAAGAGCTGGCAGGAGTTTGGCCCCTCTCCTCTGCACTGACAGACCACAAGCCATAGCAAAACTCTACACCCTTCAAGGGGTAGTGGCAACGCCTGGCAGAATTGCTTCACTATTTTAACCACTGCTTTTACCCCTGAATACCTGGATTTGGCGTGTTTCATTTCTTTCCTGAATCATACCATCCAGGAGGGAATGTTTAGAGAAAACAGCTAGCTGCTCAACACAGGAAATTGCAATCCTATTTGTTGCCAGGGTTCAACCTTGGCAAGCAGGAGGGCCAGGGAAGGACCAGAGGTACAGATGTATGGATCAGTGAGGTGAGAGGAAGATTTGAGAGTGTGCTCAATAAAGAGACAGCTGGCCAAATGATTTAGCCAGGGAGTTCTCAGGTGTTGGCGTGCACCGCTTATAATACCCCCATGTTTTATTTGCTTTTACAGTTAGAAAAGTCAAGCACATTCAAAGCTTCAAAGAACTTGCATTGTTCCACTGCAAGCAAGTACAACTGTCATAGTAACAGCTTAATCTTCAACTTGTTTTTCCTCAGAAAATCTCTAACACAATGGCTCATTAATGGTTTTCTTGGTGCCCTGCTTGATTTCAGCATATATCAAATAGACAAACAGAAGGGCACAACGGTTCCAGAAAGAAATTCTATATTTATAGGTTTTAAGCTTTCTCTGGTTTTTCTACCTCTTCCATATATCTATTTAAATTTCAATCATATATTTCTTTAGCATTAACAGCATCTATGCCTCTTTTTTGACTACTGATTTTTCTTGTTTCTGGGGCACTCTATAGTTACAAGTTAATATATAGATTTAAGCAATTTCAGTCTTAAAAAGATATTTAAGCTTTGAGTATAATTGCATCTATCCTAGGTGTATAATTTATAATACCTTCTTCACATGCTTTAAACATTGCCTCTAGGTAGGCTTTCTTTTTCTTAAAAAAGGGCAAGCATTCTCAGGGGTGATTATCTATGTGTCCTTGTCTTTCCAGGCATGCTAACTCCCCCTATCCAGGCTCCTCAGCCCCTGTCTTTACTGGAGAATTGGTACCTTTTGTGCCGGGAATAATTTTGTAATACAACTCCCTCATTCTCTGTGTATTACCAGGTCGGAGATATTAGACACGAAACAACTCTCACATGTGCTTAGGACTTGAAGTAAGCATTGTGATCAGTAAGATTGTTATTATTTTTTTAGTGCTAGAATCACCATGTCCTTGTTTTCTATAATGTGTCCCTTTCCCAGTAGTAAGGACTGAATTAAGGATTATTTTTAGTTTTATCAATAAGCAAAACAGACACCATGATCGATGAGACTGTCAGAAAAGAGTGAAAAAGAACTAATGGGCCATGACCGCCTAGCAGTCCAGCAGCCAGAGCCTTGTCAAATAGCCACTTACACTGCCATGGTGGTGTAGTCCCCAGCAGTCTGTAATGTGAATGGAAGAAGAAATCGCTGTGATAAGTGAAAACATGTGGGGCACAGGGCAGCTGCTGTTGACGTTTTCTCACTCACGTAGAATACATATTTTAAAAAAATTTCTCATAGAAATTGAGAGTAGAGTGGTAGTTACCAGAGTTTGGGAGGAATAGAAGTAAGAAGGACATGAGCAAAAGTTGAGCAATGGATTGTAATTAATAGTTACATAGAAGTAAAAATTATGTTGTGTAATTTCAGCATAGAGTGAATACTAATAATAAAAACGAACTGTATATTTCCAAAAGCAAGGGAAAGGATTTTCAGTGTTTTAACTTAAATTAATCTCAAACATTTAATAGGTATTTAAACTATATATATATATATATATATTGATTTCTTATATCAAGATATCATATGGTCTCCATGAATATATATAACTTTATATATCAGTTAAAATAAATGTTAATACTAATGTCCAACATTTCTATTATCTTTAGGAGAGCCTAGCACATTGTTTAGTAGCAAGACAGAATTCATGTGATATACATGTATTTCAAGTTTAATCTTTAAAAGAAAATCTATTGTATCCCACCAATATGATAATATGTTGCTTATGTCTAAATAGCTTTACACTCATATCTGAACAGATACATGTTTGCATCAAAATCACCTAAAATCGGGAAAGTGAGATCAGAAAGGCAATGATATCATTTCTCATCTAATGCATTTCATGATACATATTAAGTATTAAATTGCTTACATTTTGAAGATGAAATGGAGGTGATGGCTCATGGTATCAAATTCATATTCATATTGATTCTGAAACAACAGGCAAGTAGAGAGAACAGCATTCAGAGCATATAATTGGATATATGACAGCACAAATTCATACTTTTCCCTAAATTAGGTACAAAGAATATTCTAAGTACTTTTCTTCATAGCATCTCTAAAATGAGGATGTAAGTTCTAATCTTAATATTACTCTCTTTTTATTACTGGTCTTTATACTAGATTCCTACATGTGGGACTCCTCTGGAACTTTCTCTGTTTCAAATCTTCGTCTCCCTTAACTCTAGATGATACTTTAAGAAGACTTTCTACCCCTCCCCTTTTCATCCTCTATGCTCATCAGTATGTAGATTTGCATGTTCTTTTAGGACTCAATATTTCTTCTATATATGAATTTTTCATGAAAAAGAAAGGACTGAGAATAGGTCCAAAAATCAAGAATGGTTGTTATTAAGCACATGCAGAAGGTAAATTACTTAAATGGTATATAATAATAATTGGCATTTTCCAGTGATGTCATGTTAATAATTCAAGTTTAGATACATATTAGCACTTACAGTGGCCTGTATAGGTGCTGAAAAACATTGTGGATAGAAGCAACATTTGCTCTGTGGCATGGAAAATGTTTCACAATGGAGGTTATGTGTTCCTTGCATCTTGAGGGAATGAAAAATATGAGGGGATGCGAGAAGACATCCGTAAGGAGCAGGAGGTGGGCAATGCCCTGGAGGAAGTTGTAGGTGACAGGATAGTGATCCAGGTACTCTTTTTCTCTTCAGACAGCAATGAGAGAAAGCTGACATGAAGGTGACAAAGAAGTGAACCTACTAGCAACTGGTTTTATATCAAAGTCCTTCAGGTAAACCAAAAGTTTTTGCTTTAAACTCTTGTAAAATATTGTCAAGCATAAAAGCAGTATCATGTTAGCCAGGTTTTCCTGAAAATAGAAACCAAAAAAACTAAGTACTCTTTTACACAAGAATTTTTTTGGTTTTGATTTTACTAGCCCTATATAATACATGCATGTATCGGGTGACTGTTTAGATGATGCATGAGTGGCAGTACTCAGAGACAGGCACATAGATAAATGGCTGACATATTTCATAGCACCACCTTATTAAACGTACATCAGGCAAAAGGAGGTATAAACACTAGCTCCATGGGAACACTTTATTAATTATTCTCCAATTTAAAATGTTGTTTTGAAATGTTATGTTATTTGATGAGGGGATCCCTAGTATTTTCTGGAGCAGAAGCCTATGGCTAAAACAAGTTTAGATAATGAAATAAATGTCCAGAATTACGTGGGCATCTTCTGAGTGTGTGATCATGTGATCTATAGAGAGTGTGGTTTATATTTAATGGAAAATTAATGGACAAATAGCATACAGGATTGAAACAGTAAATCCCATATCTTAGCTTTCATTTTTCTGGGTGTAAAATCAAGGGTTCAGGCATTTTTCCAAAATATTCACTAGCAATTGTCTGGGTGTCCCTGTGGTGTCCACATATTTAGTTCCCCAAATGGTCATTAAAGAATTGTGAAAATTTTAGGAAACAAATATCTCTAAGTGGTTTGGGTTTCTTGTTGTTCTTGTTTTGCTTTGTTTTATTTTGTGGCAGAAAAGAGCATAGACTCACCTGCATCCAAGGGAAACTCATAATCTTGACATTTTCATTTAAATTGTTCATCAAGTGAAGAAAATCCTGATCTTTATACTCGAAGCATTTCTAAAATAATGGAGCAGATGACATTGCAGGGAGCACAGTGCAGGATGAAGATGGGATCACAGGGTAAGCCTGAAAAGTTGGAAACAATTTTAAGATTGTATTAATGTATACATGTGTGTGCATGTAGGTGTGTGTATGTATAAAACAATTTACCTGTTAACAGGTAAAGGAACTTAAAACCATTTAATCATACCTACACATTGCCTATGAATCATTATTCCATAGGCACTAATGCAACATACTACATTTGTCTTAAACTTAAGCTGACAATCTAGTTAATAGATAAATAATGAATTTTTGCACATTCAGTTTTCACCCACTGCCCTTTGACTGGTTTTCACCACAGCTGTCTGTTGTTCTAGAATGGAGGGGGTGGAACATTTTAAAACTTTAATAGTTCAAGTCTTCAGAGGAGAATCACCAATTGCAAAGCCTTTAGACAACACCATACCAAGAACAAGTAAAGAAACAATGAGACCCCAAAATAAATTCTCTTATACATGGCAAATAGTTGAATGAAACAGGCAGTTATAAAGGACAAATAAAGACAGAGACTGTGATACATCGTATATTGGGAAAGCTAATGTGGAAAAGAAAGCATGCTGAGATTCTCAGCTGATAAATTATTAGAATGAACACTAAACATAAGATGGATTTCTGTGAGTAAAATTAAGGTGAGAACTTAATTTAATACAACCCATGGGAATGCCAAATTCTTTTAACTACAATAGAATTCTGGATGCTCTGGAAATATTGGATCAGATGAAAGGAGATGGAGAGATTTAGGAAGCGTGTGGGAGGTGAGTATGCACATACATGCAATTCAGAAGAGATGCCTGATTTTATCTTATTTTATTTTTACTTAATTTAAAAGATAGTTAAAAACGTGGTCATGCAGAAGCTAAGCTGATAACCAAATTTACTGTGACAAGTACTTTAAAGGTCATCATACTTGAGAGTGTGAAGAGAAAATTACTGCCATAAATTTAAGCCCTAAGTAGAATAAACAGGATATAAAAAACAAAGATGAACACAGCAGTGAAAACTAGTTCTATATATCATTTAGAAATGCTTACTTGCAGAATCATGTAAGTATATGTGCTTGTACAAAAGTATAAATCAGTAGGATATTAGATAGCAACAAAAAAATGTGTCTTGTATGAATTGTGCTATTTTAAAGAGACAAATTAATATTTGTTAAGATGTAACCAAGTAATTAAAAAACATTATATAGCAACGTATCTGCCAAAACATGACAATAGGCCATTATGAAACACTGAGACACATCTGTTTCCAAGATAATCCAGTTAAAAGAAATAGATGTATAGTCCCTGCTCTGTAAGAGTGTGGTGTGGCCATTGTCACCATGCTACATACTGAGTGTTCCCTAGTGAAGCTAACTAGAAGGGATGACACATAATTATGCTAAAGGTAAGCATCATCCCTTGGCTCATCATGAAAACTTATCATGAATAACAAGTATATTCATATATTCATATTCTTATTTGAAAACTAAAGAAAAGATTAGTTTCCAAATTAAATTATGGCATGGAATCCATAAAAGAGACACAATCATGCCTTTACAAAAGTCATGGATACACAAACTCTCCTATTCTTTTCTACAGATCACCTCTACTCTTTATGGAGTCTGAGCAAGAATTAAGAAAGAAAGCTTGGCCGACACCTGAAATGCTTCCAACAGCCTCATTACAGAAGACAGGGGTCTGTAAATATTGATGATGCAAAGTGACATCCATCACAGTATTTTCTCAACTCTTCCACAAGACTGTGAGCTTCCTCTTGAACCTCTTCCCCATTCTGAAGTTCCTCAACATTATAAATGAGAAGCACCTCCTCTCTTTCTAGTTCTTTCCACTGTTAAAAACAATTCCTATAAGAAAGAGAACAGAAATTAGTAGGGAGATTCCAGGCCAGGAGGAGGGAGGAGCTGATAGGTAGCTGCCACAGGGAAGGCTAGCCTAGGTCTGAATAAGTTTTTGAGGCTGCTTTCTGTCCTCATATTTCTATGACCACAGCCAAAAATACATACATGGGGCACATAGGTGCATGGACTCATGGCTGCATGGACACATAGGCATGTAGACACATGGGTACATGGACACTTAGGCACATAGACACATGGGCACGTGGCCACACGGGCACATGGACACTTAGCTGCATAAACACATAGGCACATACACACTTATCAAGGACTTTTTAGCCACTGGGAGCTTCCTCCCCGTGATCAATCAGAGCTTCCATCACAACTTCGTATCCATGCAGCACCACAGCAGGCTTCCTGCCCAACTACAGAGTGAACATGGGGCCATAGACTTTTGAAAACTGGAAAAAGGGAGAGGGGAGTGTTAAAAATGTGTCAAAGGAGGTCAGTGTGTTTTTCTGTACAGTGTACCCAATTATAATGGGTGTTATTATTATAAATGTATATTTTTCTTATCACAAAATGCTTCAAGGCTTTTTCAACTTTTATACATAAATATGATAGTAATGATTGTAGCTGTTTGGCTACAGTGACCAAATAGTTGGTACGCAGTTGTAATTAATCATAAAATCAACATATTTAGCATGAACATTTATTCTGATTTACAAAAGAAACAAATTGGGAAGAAAATTCCAAATTATTTTTCATTGCCCCGAAGTTCAAACAACAGAAACCCAAATTTGAATATCTATCTATTCAGTTTTTGATTCCTGAGCAGAATATCATCTGCCTAGGCTCAACTTGAAATTAATACCCAGGAGAATGCTTCAACATTATCTACAGAGTCTTGTTGCCATAGAAAAGTAAGATACCCTCTCAGAGTTCTTAGTTTTGTTAATAAAAGGATTTAAGAACAGACTCAGAAGAAAGCTAAGAACAATTTTATTAGCATTTAAAGAAAAAGCCACAGGACAAGCCACCTGAAAGAACCCAGCAGCTGCCAGAAGAAGGCAGAGAAAGCCAAGCATTTGAGTTAGGCACTAGGACAGCAAGCAGCCACACAGCAGTCAAGGAGCCACATGGCAAGGTAGGGAGGAAAGAATGAGGAAGTTAGACTATCAGGGAAAACATGCTCAGGTTTAGGCTTTTTAGTATCAGAAAGAAAAAGAAGGAAAAATAAAAGTTATGTTTTCCTGAACTGGGCAGACTTAAAGGCAGGGTGCTACTAGTCCATAAGCAGTCGCACCAAGGGTGGGCTTTCTATTAAGGAGAAGTACATTCTTTAATTAAACAGATAATTATTCCTTCCAACCCTTTTTCGTATTTTAAAGTGAATCAGCCTTCCTGAGGTGTGGTCTATTAGCCATGTGATTAACAAGCCCAAATGGATTAGCTCACTATTCGAGTGGCTTGATATGTTAAGTCACCACCTAGACTAGAAAAATAGCCTTTCCCTTACTGGGCATCTAATGCTATTTTTAACACTTTTTTTTTTCCTAGAGATCCTGACTATTCTATTGCCCGGCCTGGTGTGCAAGCTACTACCACTACAAACAAAGCTCTATAAAAGATGCAGGACAAGCAGCATTTCCCAGAACAAGTTCTTCAAACCACAATCTTGCCCCCAGAAAGGGGGTGTGTTCAAAATTCTAATAGCAACAGATGGGCCCTAACCGACTGCTTGCTCCTGCTGTGTCTTATCTTGTTTAGACCCATAATTATATCCTGGTCATCAGACAGAGGTTGATTCTTGCAGAAGTTTTATTTGACCATTCTACATAAGATACATGGCTAAAATATGTGAATGAAATTTCCATGATAATCATTTCTCTTATCTTCAGCCTCAAATCACAGCAAACAGCTATTAAGAACAGCAACAACAAAAATTGATGACTTTTGCCACACTACTAAACACCCACTCATGTTTCCCTATCAACATCACATCACCTCATTATATGATTTCTGTCAATGACAGTGGAAAATTCAGCTGGTACATCAGAGCTTAGGAGACAAACTTATAATCATGTATTGTAACAGGGCATGCCCAGCTGGATGTTTCACTTAAACAAGGCTCAGTTTGCTTCCCCTTGAGTGTTATTGGAAAAGCCAAACCTGTATCTCAATGATTTGCTGATGTTCTTAAGATCTATCTGAAGAATATTTCCAATGAGTGGGAGAGGAGAGGGGCCAGGAAGAAGCTTTCTTCTCTGAGAACTCTGCCTCCATAGTGAAAGGAGAAAGAGACATGAGAGAACAAGTCCCAGAAACACACCTGGAGCCATTGCTGCCTCCTCTTCTTACTGACATGACTGTGCACTTACAACTCTTATGTAATGCTTATATAAGCTTATATAATGACATCTGTAAATACAAAAGTCTCTGATACAAAACAGATCAACCAGGGAGGACTCTTAATCTCTCCACCCAGCGGACTTTGTTCCCAGGTAGAGATCAAGATAAGAGCAAAAACCTCCTCAACTTTTCTTTCTTTTATTTCAGGCTCTACTGTAGAGGACTGTGTTTTCATTTTACTGGATTGGAGTCTATAAGTCTGGGGAAGCTGTTGTTGTAATGAGTTGCCATAATTGAAAAGAAAGACTGAAGCAAAGTATTTGATCCTAGAAAACAGGAAATTTTTCAAAATTCTGGATTCCCAGGTTAATGGACATTAGGAATTTATTATATTGAAGAAATTTAGTATGTTGCATAACTCATTTGTAAAGCAAATGTAATTCTACATAATATTGTGATGTTTCCATTAATAATTAAATTTAAAAAGCTTTCCAAATACTATATCCAGCTAACATAAATGCATAAACTTAAAATTTATGTGTAACCCATAAATTATAAATGGCATATACATCAAGTTATTACTTAATGTCTATGGTTTTGTTTTATTTTAATTTGCTTATTTTTTCCATTTTGTATTTAAGTTTCTATATGTTTTCATTAAAGTAGAACTATATCACTCTCACATGTTGGGAAAGTTTATTCCTAGTTATGTTTGAAAATGTTTTTATGCGCTATTGGGTGAGGGGCAACCATAGGCCTTGACATTTTGTATTGTTTGCAGGTGTTAGATTTCTGTAGGGGATGTTTGATTGCTAATGATCCACATGTGTTATCAATAGAACACCTCTGGAGTTCTGTATCAATAAAAATACCTGAGCTAAGATGCTTGGAGTTCTAGTCTGAATATGGCACTGGCCATGACTGTGGTTCCCTCTGTAGAGGTCTGGCAGAGTTTCCACATACATAAATGCCTCCATGTCTCTCTTGGTGAGCTGCCACAGCAGCCATACGACTACATTCCTCCTTTCCTTTCCTCCCTCCAACCCCTCCTATGTCCCCCACAACTCTCAAATTGATAGCTTTTTTTCATTAATTATTTTTTCATACATAGATATGCATGTATATATATGCACAAATATATAAGTACAGCCTGCTGAGTCTGTTTTTGTTGTTTGTGTGCATATAGTATCAATTCTGACCACTTTGTTTTGGATAACTAATAACCTCACTCAATAGTGCATAAAAACATTTTCAAACGTAACTAAAATAGAGAGCTTATCCTTGGGACAGACTAATTCTCTCCCAGCAGTCATTAGTTGTTTGTCTAAGGGTGGAACCCCATGAAATTTTTCCTCCTTCCACATTGTCATATCTTTTGGTAGTGACAAGATTGGTCCAATCTTTTATGCAGATATTTCTGGAAGAAACTGTTTCACAGAAGCATGCCTGTTTTTCTGACTTTTACAATCTCTCTGCCCCTCTCCAGTGATGTTCCAGTCATAGAGGCAAGAGCTGTGATGTAGATGTATCTATTAGTGCTAAGGTCCCCACAATCTGTTGATCTCTATACTATATACAATTGTAGTTTCATGTGATAATCTCTATTTTCTATAAAGAGAAGCTTCTTTGATGAGGAGTGGTAGCCACATTTATATCTAAAAATTCTAATTACTTCTATTTGCAGGTAATATACATAAGAAATCCTAAAAGTCAACCAGAAAATTCATACAAATAGTCGATAATTTCAGCAAAGTAGTAGAAATGAAAATCAACTTACAAAATTCAATAGCCTTTCTATACAATAGCAACAAACACACTGAGAAAGAGATCATGGGCAAACCTCATTTACAATATTATCAAACACAACAAAGCAAAATATATCTGAATAAATCTAACCAAGAAGAAAAACCTCTACAAGGAAAATTTCGAACCTCTGAAGAAAAAAAGTTGAGAAAGACACTAGAAAGTGGAAAGATGTCCTGGGCTTATGAATTGGTAGAATTGTTGTTATTAAAATGACCATTTTACCAAAAGCAAATTGCAGATTTAATGCAATCCCAATCAAATGCCACAACATTCCTCACAGAAATACAAAGAAATTATAAAGTTAAATGAAACTACAAAAGACCCAGAGAGCTCAAGAAATCATGAGAAATAAAAATAATAATGAAGGAATTTCTGTTCCAGACTTCAAGATATATTATAGAGCTAATAGTAATTAAAACAACATAGTACTGGCACAAGAACCAAAGGAATAAAATATGAGACCAAAACATTAGTACTCATAGCTATGTGATATTTGATAAAGAGTCAAGAAGCACACTGGAGAAAAGACAACATCTTCATCTACTGATGCTGGGAAAATTGAATGTCTTCATGTTGAATAATTAGAGTAGATCCATCCAGAAAGTTCCGAGGGTCTCAATTATCTGAACTAGAGAATTCTTTGTTGTCATTGAGAACTGGTGTCAGAATTAATTTAGTTAATAACTAAAGAAAGAGCTGATTAAATTGTTAAGTAAAGCCTATGTTAACAACCATTAGCAATCTTTAAATTTTTTTTTTAGATTATAATGCAATTACATCATTTCCCCTTTCCCTTTCCCCATACAAAACCCTTCATATTCTCTCTCGAATTCATGGCTTCTTTTTCTTTTTGCTTTATACATATTTAAAGATATATATATTTATATATTTTATATATTTTTATTTTTTATTTATATATATTTATATTTATATAATATATTTTATATATTTATTTATATATGTGTATATAATGTCATTTATGTGTATGTTTTCAGAACTGATAATTTGATATTTGATAACCAATTTCTATATTCTTCCCTGGGGAAGACTATTTCTGCCTCTCTTAGCTCTATGGTCCTTTGTCTAGGGTTGAGGCCTCATGAGCTTTCCCCCTCCCACATTAGCATGTCAGTTGTTATTGTCCTTGTTCAGGTTATCCTTTGAGTGCATATTTTGATAGAGGTTTCATCCAGATGGAAACTAAAAACTAAGGAAAAAAAATCAGGAATCAGATTGTGGCTCACACAGCCACGGCTGCAAATCTAACCTTAAAGACACACTTCCTTACTGTGAGTCAAATAAGCTTAGTCATTGCTATGAAGCAGTTATTTTATGCCTTCAGGTATGTTTGTCCCTGATCTATTTGTCCTCGAAAGGCTATTGCCTTGACTTATCCTGTAATAAAAATGATAATGAGACAATTTAAAGATAGAAGAATCTCTAAGATCAACTAGCCAAAGGTTTTTTTTTTTTATTGTTTTTAAAGAAAGGTGGATTGAAGAATGGCAAATAAAGTACTACCAACATTTCAGCCATGACCTAGTGTTGTCTGGGCAGCTCACAGTTCCATGGATTTTTGTTTCTCATTGCACAGAATTCTCATTCTAATCAAATGATCCGCATGGTGCAAACATTGAATGGCTAGAACTGGGTGATGGGTATATCTAAATAATAGGATTCGTTTCAGAATAGATTTCATTTCATAACAAAACTAAATAAAATTACACAATTCCCACATACCTTCAGCACATACACCCACAGCCTCTTCCACAATCATCAGTCCTCACCAGTGTGGTTCACTAGACCAATCAAGTAAACAAAAAAGTTATATCTCAAGTCCAGTGCAGAGATTACATAAGAATCTCTGTGTGCTGTATACAATGTGTGTTTTTAAGATACAAATAAGTGGTGTATGATACTCTCATAGAACTGATAAAAAATAAAATAAAAAACAAATGAAACTATAATTATAGAAATACAAAGTAGGAATAAGAGCACAAACAGCAGAAAAACCTTCTTCTCCAGAATGCAGACAGGTGACTCCAATTTTCCTAAACTAATATAATTTCTAACTCATCCTAAATACTCATCCTTATACCCACAGATAAGTATACCTCCCATACCTAATTACAGAAGCTTCTTCTTATAACAGGTGGAGACTATTACAAAGAGCTACAAATGATCAAAATTCAGAGAATACATGTCTGTGGAATGTCCAACCCTAATTGCCACTACATCAGTAATGCAACCCCTATACCTAAGGCTCAAGAAAATTGTAGAAGAAGGCACAGAAAGAGTGTAGAAGTCAGAATACCAGACTACTTGCTCGTAGCTATGCTCTTAGACATTACAGGAAAAATATACTCATGAACTTTCAAAAGTATGGTTATCTGAACACAACCAGTAAAATCACAGTACCAGCTGATAGCCCCCCATGGATGGGGGCCTATTCTATAAGGTCCTATCCTAGATAAAGAGCTACAGGTGATCAATGCTTGGTGAGAGAGGAAGAAAAAATTTTCTCCAGGCACAAGCTCCTAAATGGGTTGTCCATTCCAAGTGGTCAACTCTGGATACATGTCCATATGGACAACACTAAATGGAATCAGTATAGTGGGGTGTGTGTGTGTGTGTGTGTGTGTGTGTGTGTGTGTAAAAACAAAAATTATTAAAGAAAAGTGTTCCTGAACAGCTTTTTGGGGAAGTTAGGGGCATTAGGGAAGTCAAGGGAATGATGTAGATGCTGTAATAATATATGAAGTACTCAAAAAATTATAGTAAAATTATTTTTAATTCTCAATAAAATAATTACAAACCAAATATAGTCAAAAAGATCATCTACCACAATCAATTATCCTGGAGAAAAAGAGATGATTCAACATATGTAAGCCAGTATTTCAATAAATATATTATAAATAAAAAGAGGAAGAAAAATGATTATATAACCATCTCAGTTAGATACAGAAAAGGTTTATAAAAAAAAAAAAAAACCACAACACACCTTCATGATAAAATCCCTATCAAGGACAAGACTATAAGAAGTATACCACGATCTAATAAAGGCTGTGTATGACAAATCCACAGACAACATTATCCTACATGGAGCAAAAACTTGAGGCAATCCCATAAAAATCAGGAAGAAGACTGGATGTCCACTAGCCCCACTCTTTTTCATATAGTGTGTGTGCCCCCAGCAAGATCAAAAGACATGAAACCTGGAGAGATGGCTCAATGGTTAAGAGCACTGACTGCTCTTCCAGAGGACCCGAGTTCAATTCCCAGCACCCACATGGCGGTCACAACTATCTGTACCTCCAGTTCCAAGAGATAAGATACCCTCACACCAATGCACATAAAATAAAATTAAATAAGTTTTTTTTTTTAAAAGCCGGGCAGTGGTGATTCACACCTTTAATCTCAGCACTTGGGAGGCAGAAGCAGGTGGATCTCTTTGAGCTCAGAGCCAGCCTGGTCTATAGAGTGAGTTCTGGGACACCCAGAATTACAACAGAGAAACCCTGTCTTGAAAAACACAAAAAAGAAAGAAAAAGAAAAGAGAAGAAAGTGATACAAATAGGAAAAAATTATTAAATTATTCCTATTTCCAGATCATGTACATAAGAGATTTCAAAAGTTCCAGAAATTATCAACACTATCAGCAAAGTGACAGGATACAAAATCAACATACAAAAATCAGGAGCCATTCTAAATACAACTAACAAACATGCAGAGAAAGAGATCATGAAAACACTCCCAGTAACCTCGAAAAAATAGCCTCGAAAAAATAAAATGTATAGGAATAAGCTTAACCAAGAATGTTCAAGACTTCTACAATGAAAACTTTAAATCTGTGAAAAAAGAAACTGAAGAAGACCCTAGAAGATGACAAGGCCTTCTGTACTCATGGTCTGGTAGAATATTACTGTGAAAATGATCACTCCACTGCAAGCAATTTACAGATTCAGTGCAATGCCAATTAAAATGGCCATGCCATTCTTCACAGAAATAGAAAGAAAAATCTTAAAGTTCACATGGAAGCACAAAAGATACCAGAGACCCAAAGCGATCTGGAGCAAAAAAAAAAAAGCAATGCTGGTGGGTTACAATATCAGGTTTCAAGCAATAAAACAAAACCATAACAATGAAAGCAGAATAATTCAAGGTCCAAACAGACTCATAGATCCAACAGAAGACCCAAACATGAGTACAGCTTACAGACACCTTATGTTTAACAATTATGTCAAAAATACACACTAGAATTAAGACATCTTCAACTAATGGTCCAGGGGAAACTGGATATGCACGTGGATATGCACATGTAGACCAATAAAATTAGATCCATATCTATTATCCTGCACAAAAAAATCAACTGCAAATAGATCGAAGATCTCAGTATAATACTAGGAATACTGAAAGTGCTAGAAGAAATGATAGGCAATACTCTACGGGTGTATGTGTAGGAAAGGAATCTTGGAATAGGACTCCATCCACTCAGGAATCAAGACAACAACTGACGAAAGGGACCTTGTAAAACTAAAAAGTTTTTGTTAACAAATGGAACAACCAACTGAATTCAGAGGAACCCCACCTGCCCCCAACCTACAGGTCCCCTCTTGTGCCACATCAAACTTCTCCACACAGCCAGATCCTGCACATCCTTCACCAGCATCTACCCAGATACATCCAAATGATCCTCCACTTCATGCATTTTCTCCAACTTCCACATCTACCCCCAAACTGCAGGCTTGGATAGACACAAGTCCTGCATACCAGCCCATTCCCCTGTGTCAACCTGACTTCATTCATCCTGAGCCATATCCTATCTCCAGGGTCATCAAGATCTGCAGTTCTATTCTGCCCTAACCTGCTTTGTCCATGTCAGACATAGAACTAACAAAATAAGTCCACATGCCCAGATCTCATTGCAAAACTACAAACAGTATGAAAGATCAAGTTCTACATCCCACCAAATTCACTGGTCCTATAGAAATTTTACCAATGACAATTACCTAGATGAACCCTAGGACACAGAATTTTAAAGAAAATTCACAAACTTCATCAAAGAATTCAAGGAATTTAAAAAAGAACTCAAAGAAAACAATTCAGTGAACTTGAAGATATATAACTTAAAAAGAATAAATGCCTAAGTGGTGTCCAAGAAATCACAAAATAAGGCCAATGGAAATGAGAAAGACAATCTGGGATTTGAAAACAGAATTCAATAAAGAGATAGAAACACGGTCGTGGTGGCACATGTCTTTCACTGCCGTACTTGGGAGGCAGAGACAGAGGGAACTCTGAGTTCAAGGCCAGCCTAGTCTACTGAGTGATTTCCAGGACAGCCAGAGTTACAGAGAAACCCTATCTCGAAAAACAGAAAGCAAAACAGACAGATGGGAAGGGGAAAGGAAGAGAATCACTAAAGAGGACTCAAGCTGAAATGAAGATGGAATTGAAAAACCCAATAACCCAAGTAGCCACCAAGTTGATCTTACAACTGACATGCAAGGATGGTTCAGCATATGCACATCAATAAATGTAACAAGCTATGAAAATGAACAAAGACAAAAATCAATATGAAAGATCCCTTTAAACAAGGTGCAAGCCAGATAACTGTACATGGAAGGGGGATCTCTATGCCTTCAGCATTATTTACTGATTGTGTGACAAGATTTACTATTTTATGATTCAGCCTAATCAGGAACTTCCAACACAAACATTAATTTAGATAATGATTAAAGAAAGAACTGATTGAATGGGGAGGAAAAACCTTTGTTAACAACCTTTAGCACTTTCTGAGAACACAGATTGTTTGAATCTTAATCTAGAGTAAAACTAAAAAGAAAAATTTTTAAAGTAGTATGTTTGTGACTCAACTGTAGGTCTAATCTCCTAGAGGAATCTACTTCCTTGTTCGTGTGTGAAATAAGCGTAGTCATTGGTAGAGAGAAGTCATTCCTTGAGACATCTTTGTCCCTGACCCTAGGCTACTACCTAGACTTTTTCATTAAAGAGAAGGATAAGTGTAATACAAACATAAGGATGGCTATAGTTTGTGGAGAAGAGTGTTTTAGTTAATAGAATTCCCTTTAAAACAGATTTAATTTCACAGCAAAGCTAAGTGGAATTGTACAATTCCCACATCCACAGTCACACACAGCCTCACTCAATCAACCCTCATCAGTGTGGTTCACTAGAACAATTAAGGATCAACAAAGATATATCACCAGTCCAAGTTCACAGAATATATAAGGTTTACTCTGTGTTGCACATTCTTGGTTTTTTTTTTCTTTTGAGATAGTGTCTAGAGTAACCCAGGCTGGCCTTGACCCCATTATATAACCAGGCTCCCTCAAATGTCTTGATCACCCTACCTCCGTCTCCCAGGTTCTGGTATTACGGGATTGTACCACAGTGTCAGGTTTATGTGGTTTGGTGGATCTAACTTCAAAGCTTTGTGCATGTTTAGAGAGCACTCTACCAAATTAGCTATATTCTACATCCTTCCAAAAATGTTAAGTACTTTAATATGGTATGAACTATAATGTGATATTTATTATTATGCATTATGAATTTATTCCCTAAACCTCTGTTCTTCCATCTTCCAAAGTCCTCGTCAACAAATGACGCATTTAGTGTCACTCCAGCTTTACATTCTCTATAATGTTAAATAGTTGAAATCACAAAATACGTAATTCCTTTCAGTTTGGATCTTGCAACTAGTAGCGAAAATTCCATATTTCTCCATAATGCACTTATCTTTGACACAAAATGGGATTACATCGCATGGATTACATAGATTGTTTATTCATTATCCTATTAAAGGATAAACTTCAGTTTGTGTATTTATGTGGTATGTTTAAAAGGAGAGTCTGTCTGATTTATAAGCATTCCAGTATATTTTGTACCTCATTTCCTCTGCTTTTTCTGTTCATGTCTCTGTTCTTTAGTTGTATGTATCAAACATATCAGCATCTATTGCGCTTGCCACAAGTACAAATTTATAGTAAAATGAAGTTCTTCTGCTGTGGGCCAGTACCATGCAGAGAATAGTGGGTACCCTTGATGATTGAAATACAGCATACAAAGAATGTTACTGAGATGAGGACACTTGGATGTGAACCTGGTCCAGACAACATTGGTTAACCTACGAGGATATATTACAGTGGATGAAAATAACATAAAAAATAAACCAATATGTGCTCACAGAACAATCATTAGCATCTTCATTTTCTGGCCAGATACTCTTGAATAACTCCTGCCTGATTAACTTCATGTGTCCTTGAACAAGATACAAAACATGACTTCAGTTTTGGGTATTAATTTAAGTAGAATAGTAATGTGCTATGTGGAATAATAACCTCATTGCCCCACTAGAAAGACCCATGTCTTAATCCTTGTAATGTGAACCTGTGACTATATTTCTTTACATGGTAAATATGCTTAAGCTAAGCATAATGACATGGGCAGATTTTATAGAACTATGGGAAGGGGATGGGTGTAAAGCTGCCATTGTGGTCCTTTAAAGAAAGAAGTAATGAGACTAAAAAGTGAAGCCCTGCACAGTGGCACATGCCTTTAATCCCAGAACTAGGGAGGCAGAGGCAGGTGGTTCTCTCTGAGTTTGAGGCCAATCTGGTCTACATCATGAGTTCCAGAACAGCCAGAACTACACAGAGAAATCCTGTCTCAAAAAAAAAGAAAGGAAGGAAGGAAGGGAAGGAGGGAAAGAAGGAGGGAAGGAGGAAGGAAGGAAGGAAAGAAGGAAGGAAGGAAGGAAGGGAGGGAGGAAGCAAAGAAGGAAGCAAGGAAGGAAGGAAGGGAAAGAAACATGATAGTTTCCAGCCAGGCACAGTGGCATATGCCTTTAGTTTCAGCACTAGGGTGGCAGGTGGATCTTTGTGTGTTTGAGGCCAGCCTGATCTACATAGCAAGTTCCAAGACAGCCAGGGCTGTAGTGAAACCCTGTTCAAATAACAAAACAAAAAATTAACATTGGGGAGCTAGAGAGGTGGCTCAGTGCTTAAGAGCACTTACTGTTCTTGTACAGGAGCTGAGTTCAGTTCCTAGCACCCATGATGGCTCACAGCCACTTATGATTCCAGCTCCTAGGATCTGACCTCTTCTGGTCTCTATAGGCACCTACACGCATATGGTACACTCACACAAAGACACTTAATAGAGAAAGTCTGTCTCAATTCCCCACCTCACCAAAAAATAACAAAAAAATGAAATAAAATAAAATAAAGCCAGTGGATAAGGTGCTCTTCCAACTTAGAGGATAGAATTAGGCAAAGAAGGAACCATGAAGCAAAGATGTGAGTAGTTTCTAGAATCATTACAAAAGGAAGAAATGGATTATCTCCCAAAATTTCTAAACAGAATCCCTCCTGCCAACACCTTGATATCAGCCCAAGGAAAATAATATTGTATCTTTTAACTCCAAGAAAGTTAGATTATCTTCTATTGATTTTGCTACTAAATTAATGGTGATTCAGGATATCCAACACAGACTTAAAAGGAAGAACTGGTATATTATAAAGTATACGTAATTAAAGTGCCCTCTGAGATCCATAGTGCTGAGCACCCACGTACTTCATGTAACAATTGTCAGTCTCTTATCACAAAGCTCTTCACACTGTGAATCTCAGTGCTGCTGCTCTATCCTATCACGTTCTATTTCACACAATTCATCTGCTGAATATCACCTTCAGCAAAAGTCTCAATTTGCATATGAAATATCCAGAGTACTTATTTACAGGAAGATTGACATATTTAATGTTGACTCCCGTAAGGAAAACAAGTCCAGCCATGAGTACAACAGTGCTAACTGCCTATCATTGTCATACAGTTCATTTGTCTTCATTTTAATGTTCACAGGAGTTGTTTTATAAATGCTAAGCCAACATGAAAAACAAAAGGCATGATAAAATATAATATCATTTTTACAATAATTCAAGGTCTGGCTATCACTGTACACAGTAATTATAATTTTTTAAAAAATAAATTCTATTCCCAGGAATGTCCTAAAAAGAAATGTATACTTACATGTATCAAGAAATATATACAAGAATGCTCAGGATAACACTGAACACCACCAAGGGAACAAGCCAAGTTTCCATCTGGAGTAAAATGGATAAAGAAGTTGTAAAGCATTATTCTACTTTGGGTGAACTAAATATTATTTATTGTTGTTTCCCAGAACGATATGGATTACAGCCCACAAATTTCATTTTCAAGTGAAAGAAGCCAGACAAGGGATAATACACATTTCATTATTCAACTTATACATTAATTTAAAAACAGTCAAAGAAAGTCACTAGTGGCAGATACAAAACAGTGTCTACTTTGAGGCAGTGGCAATGACAAAGAGAAAGATAGGGGAGAAGCTGGATTCCTAAATATGTTTTTTGTCCCCTGTTGTACAGATGGAAATGAGTTTCTGCTATCTGCTGAGAAAGGCATGAAGTAGAGACTGTACTTCAAGTTTCCACTCTCATCTACAAAGTAGCCAGGGTCAAAGGTCCTAGGGTTGGGGACTGCCCTGTTGTCATCCAGCATGGATGTCAGTGACACAACAGTGACTACTATTGTATTCCAGAACAAACATATAGAGACAAACCAAGTTACAAAGAAATCATAGAGTTGGAGCACAGAAAGGAAGTCATTTTTTCATTCTGTTCATCTGTGAAGAGACACCAAGCCCACAGAAGGGAGGTGACAGTGACAGCTAGTAAGATCACATAGCAAATAAGGATGATATGGTAGCCAGTTGCACGGATCTCATTAACTTGCCCTCCAGTGCCATTTGAATTACTGAGAACTTTGGTGTTTGTTGTCAAGGCTTCTAAACAAGTTCTCCTTTGTTCTTCTTTTAATAGCACTTGACACTGGCAACAGTCACTGAGTTAGTTTATCATGTCAGTTCTCACACAACACATGTAGACTCAGGTTTTTGTTGTTGCTATTGTTTTTGTTGCTGCTACTGTTGTTTAATTTGTTTAATATTGTTCTTCTACCTAGTTTGCCTACTTGAGCCTCTTCCTTTTGGCCGGCTTTTGCTTATTTGTGATTCCTGATGTTTTCAGTTAATAATAATAATAGCCTGTTTTATGTTATAGTAATTCTTTTAACTATGGAGTCCCCACCCCCCAGAGGGAGTTTCTAATCTATTCACTCACCCTGAGATCATTCTGTTTTAAATGGAAGATTCTTTTTGAATTTGAAATAAATAAATGCCTTTGCATTTATTTGCAGCAGTTTTATGAATGATCACCTTGAACTAGTTAACAATGTTCTCATCTGGGATGAAAACATGTCCAAACAAAGAGTGAATGATTACCATTTCAGTGATTATTCTGAATTGAAAAGCATGGAGAAATTCTTTATTATAAGAATGAAAGCCTGGTACCTGTGGGATGCCCTGGTGCCCATGGAGTATCCTGGTGCCTGCTGGATGTCCAGGCATCTGTGGGAAGTCCTGGCACTTGGGGGATGTCAGGGAGGTGGTGGTATGCCTTGATGCCTGTGGGATGTCTGGGTACCTGTGGGAGGCCCTGGTGCCTGTGGGATGTATGGGTGCCTACAGGATGCTTTAGTGCTTGTGGGTGCCTGTGTGGTGTCAGGGTGCCTGAAAACTGTCCAGGTGTCTGCAATTTCAGGTTGTCCCAGTGCTAGCATGATGCCCAAGCATCTACAGCTTATGCTGGAGCTTGTGGGATGCTCTGGTGCTTGAGAGATACCTGAGTATCTGTGGGTTGGCCCAGTGCCTGCCTGATGATTGGGCACCTAAAGATGCCCTAGATCCTGGGGAATATTCTGGTACCTGCAGGATATCCGGGCACTTGTTGGGTAACCTGGTGCCTGTAGGAGAATCTGGCACCTAAGAGCTGGCCAGATGCTTGCAAGATGTCTAGGTGCCTGCATGAGGCCATGGTGCCTGTAGGAGAATCTGGCACCTAAGAGCTGGCCAGATGCTTGCAAGATGTCTAGGTGCCTGCATGAGGCCATGGTGCCTGTAGGAGATCCTGGTGCCTAGGGAATATCCCGGTGCCTGCGGGGCATCTGGGTGTCTGTGGGCTGTCCAGGCACCTGTGGAATGTCCTGGTGCTTGTGGGATGTACTTGTGCCTGTGTGGTGTCAAGGTCCCTGCATGATGCCCAGGCATTTACAGGATGCCCTGGAGGTTGCAGGATGCCCTGTTCCCTATGGGATATCCTAGGGCCTGTGGGCTGTAGTGATGCCTATAAGATGTCCTGGTGCCTGCTCGGTATCAGGGTGCCTGGACAATATTAGGGTGCCTATGGGCTTGGGCAGTGAGGCCCAACTTCGAGTTGAACTTCTCTATGCTTGGTCTCAGGCTAGTATGTGCCAGGTAAATGTCCATCATCAGAGCAGCTTGCTGCCTCCAGGAACCATGGTGATGCCCATGATCCGTGCTGCTGCCACACTGGCTGGATTTAATTTTCTTTTAATTGCTTTTGGTTTTGCTTTGTTTTGAAGGCACAAGAAGGAATAGGAAGAATGTGTAATGGAGCCACATTGTACAAAACTCAAATTATTAATAAAAGTATTATTAAAAATTTAATTTAATAATTTAAAAAAAGAATGAGAAGGCTTGCCTGGTGATGGTGGCACACACCTTTAATCCCAGCACTTGGGAGGCAGAGGCAGAGAGATCTCTAAATTCAAGGTCCACCTGATCTACAGAGTAAGTTCCAGGATAGCGAGGGCTACGCAGAGAAACCCTGTCTCCAAAAAAAAGACATTAGAATACCATAATGTTTCTCTTAATTTCTGTGCGGATCATCAGTTCAAAATACAGACTGTGGCAGCATGCTCATTACTTGCACAGGTTGAACCCAGACAGATTTTCTTTTTTTATGGGTTTTGTTTTTTTATGTGAGTGTGTTTGTTTATATTTCTTGAGCTTTTTCTTTGTTTTCTATCTTTGGTTTGTTTGTTTTATGTGCCTGATTGCTTTCTAAAAAAGAGAGAAAGAAGTCTTAGAGTTTGATAAATATAGAGGTGGGAAGGATCTGGGAAGAGTTTGGGAGAGGAATCCATGATCAGAATATACTGTACGAAAAATGTATTTTTTATCATTTTAGAAACAAATGTTTATTTCAAACATTTTTAGAGGGCACAAGGAGGGATAGACCTAGGATGAGTGGGAAGAGGGTGTGATTGAGATACATTGTGTGAAACTCTCAAATAATTAATAAAAGTGTTATGTTGGGGTAGGGGGAAAAAAATTTGAAAACTGACCAGGATTATAATGCTTTTACTTAAAATACACAAGGGCCAGGTGATCCTAACCTTCACAATTATAATCATTTTCTTTCAGTTTTAGTTTCACAGTAATAACATATTAGCAATTCAGCATTAGATAAGAATTAACAATTCTTAAGACAATAAACCATTGCACAGCATCGGGAATTGTAGATTTTTTTTTGTGTGGTTACCCTGAAAATTGGCCAAAATGGAAGATAGACATTCATGGATCTTGAGGTGATGAGGAAATATGAGAAGGGAGGTCAGAGAAACACGCCTGACAGGAAGTCAACTGTGCCCTGGAGAAAGAGGTTGCAGAGGGAAGCACATGGTGTGTGTTCAGACTGGAATGAAGCAGATCTGGAACGTGGGTGGCACAGAAATAAATCCATTGACAACTGGGGTGATATCAAGGCACTTTGGGTCAACTGGAGATTTCAGATTAAAGTTCTGCAAAATGGTGGTCAGGAATAAAAATATCTCCATTCGGGCCAGGCCCTCTCCCACACAAATTCGTTTTCCTGAAGGAAAAAAGATAAAATATAATTACTCCTTACCTTTGGCTAGGAAAGCACTATGTTGGCAACTGTAATAAAAGAGAACTCCATCACTCTTTGACAGACTGGATGAATGGATGGATGGATGGAAGAATGGATGGACAGCTGGTTGGATAAATGGAGAAAATGGACACATTTTATTCTCCATGTCTAATATTATGAAACGTAGTATTGAATTAAACACTTAGATATAAAGCTTAAGAGAGTGGAATAGCAACACTAAACACTACACTTCTGATCCACAAATGAAAACAAAGGAACACTCATTTAAGTGTTCATGGAGATGAGTGGCCATGGGGAGCCCTGGAATTAAAAGGAGCACAATAAGAGAGCTGGTATAATCTAGAGAATGAGGAGAATGTGACTGAAGAGGCAGATTACCACTGCTTTGGAACAAAACACCAGGATAATGGCATTTTTTACTTGGAAAAGGAAAAGGCAAAAGCATAGACAGAATACACCATCCCACAGAAAAATAATAGCTTAAATAAGCAGAAATCTTCCCAACTGAGAAGCTTTAAAGAAAACCGCACATATCTCTCAGTAAATACTCAGAGTAATAGAACCAACTGCCATCTGAAGAAGGGTCTTAATTTGTAGAAATTAAACTACTCTGCAGATTGGAAAGCCTGACATCATCACAATAAGAGCCTCCATGGGCAGTCCACAGCTATAACTGGATAGACAGTGGACTCCTGAGATAGTTGCTTAAAAAATAATCTTTGATGTGTACTGAATACAATATGTCATCCATTGGCTCATATATTTAAATACATGGTCTCCAGTTGGTAATGTTGTTTTACAATGTTTGGACACTTAAGAGGGTGGATCCTCACAATAGAAAGTCAGTCGCTGAAGGTGTGTCTTAAAGGTTTATAGTCTCCCTCACCTCCAGCCTGCTGTCTGCTTCATATTCAGCTAAGATGTGAGGATGTGAGGGGTCCAAGCTGAACTCTCCAGCCACAACAGAGCTACCTACTGCCATGTCTCCTCCTCCATAATAGACTATACCCCCTCAAACTTTAAACCAAAATACACTCTGAAGTTGCTCCTTGGAAAGTATTTGTTCACAAGAAAAGTAACTTGTACAGAAAACTGGTACCAAGAAATGGGCTTTTGTGAGATTTGCTGCCTTCCTCATAGAGGGAAAGGTGCCTTGATGTCTGAGAAGACTTCCATAGTGGCTCAATAATATATCCAGACATGCAATCCAACCTCACTGTGGGAGGGCTTTGTGGATTTGTAAAGGATTGTTCATCACTCTAAAGTGCCATTAACGTTTCATCTCAGAGAAAGTGCATAGGCATTGGGAGTGGCGATCAAATCAAATCAGTCTACCATTCCAAGAGAAAACAACACATCCAATGAAAACCTGCAGGATACCTTGTTACCTTGGAAATAGTGTTTTTGAAATTCAAATATAATTACATCATTTTCCTCTTTCCTTTCTGCAATCTTTTCCACCATTGCCCACATTTCCTCTCAATTCATGATCTTTTCTATGTTATTACATATACATGTAATACATATATAATTATAAATATATAATTATATATAATATTATATATAATATATATGAATAATATTATAATTATGTATATAATTAAATTTATATGCAACATATATGTATGTAGATCTATGAATACAACCTGCTGAGTCTGTTAGTTTTACTTGGTTTTTGTTTTGATAATAAGTTTATTAATAATTTGAGTTTCATACAATGTATTTTGATAACGCCCTCTTCTCATTTCTCCATATGCCACCCTTCTACCCCTGTATCCTCAAAAAAAGAAATGAGAAAAGAAAATTAAGTCCAGCTTATGTGGCAGGAACATGCATCATGGGCATCACTATGGTCTTTGGAGGCATCAGACTGCTCTTATCTTGGACATTCACCTGGTCCACACTAGTCCTAGACCAAGCATGACAAAGTTCAACCTGAAGTTAGGCCTCACTTCCAAAATCTGCAGGCACCCTGGCTCCAACAGTTACCCAGACATCACTCAAACACCTACACACCAACCAGGCACCCTGATATCCTACAAGCACCAGGGCATCCCACATGCCCCCATCATCCCACAGATACCTGGGTATCCTGCAGGGACTAGGTCCTCCTGCAAGCACCCAAACATCCTGAAGGTACCAGGGCCTTCCACAGCACCCAGGCTGCCTTCAGGCTCCAGAACATCCCATAGGCACCAGAGCATTCAACAGGGTCCAGGCTATCCCGTAGACACCCAGGCAGCATGTAGGCACTGGACCAACCCGCAGACATCTGGACATCCCATAGGCACCAAGGCATCTTGCAGGTACCTAGACATGCTGCAGGCACCAGGACATCCCGCAGCCACTGTGGCATCCTTGAGATGCCTGAACATCCCACAGATACCATGGCATTCCATCAGAACTAGGACTGACTATGGGCAACATGGCATCCTACAGGTGCCCAGACATCGTACCGACACTTGGCCAACTCATAGACACACATACATTGTACAGGCACCTGGTGTTCTCATGGCACCCAGAAATCATGCAGGCACCTGAACATCCTTCAAGCACTCCATCATCCAAAGGCAACTGATCATCCCACAAACATCACTGTGTCCCACAGGCAACTGGTCATCCCGCAGGCACCCAGACATCCCACAGGCATCAGAACATCACCTAGGCTCCAAGGTATCCTGCAAATGCCTAGGTATCATGCAGATGATCCCCCAAGCACCCAGCATTCCACAAGCATCAGGGCCTCTCACAGACACCCCAACATCTTGCAGACACTAGAGCTTCCTCAGAAATCACACAGGCACTCAGCCATCCCACAGGTGCCTGGACTTTTCACAGGCACCCATTCCTCCCACAGACACCTGAATATCTTACAAGTACCTGGACATCTTGCAGGCACACAGACATCACACAGGCACACAGAAATCCATACATCACATAGGCTGCCAGACATCTGGAAAGCACCAAGGCTTCCCACCGGCACCCAGACATCCAGCAGCCACCAGGACATCATGCAGGCACCAGGACTTCCCACAGGTGTGTGGGCTTCCCAAAAGCACCCATGCATCCTGAAGGTGCTCAGATTTCCCACAGACACTAGGACACCCTACAGAAACCAGGGAATCCTTCAGATATCCAAGCACCACACTGGCATCATGCTGGCACCCAGCCATCATGCAGACATCTGACCATCCCCCAGGCATCCAACATTCCACAAGCACCAGGGCCTCTCACAAGCACCCCAACATAAGGCACCAGGGCTTCCCTCAGACACCAGGTCATTCCTTAGACACCCAGCCATCACACAGGCACTCATTCCTCCCACAGGCTCCTAGACAATATGCATGCTCCCAGACATCCCTCAGACACTCAGACATCACCCAGACCACAACCGAGTCCTCTTATAGGCATCTAGCCATCCCACATGTACCTGGATATCCTGAAGGTTCCTGGGCCTCCTGAAGACCCAGGGAATCTTACAGGCTACTGGACCACATGCCTGCTCCAGTACTTCAGTTCAGTGCCCAGACATCACCCAAGGCCTTGGACTGCCTGCCAGAGTTGGCATGAAACCAGGTTCCAGTTCTGGTTAACTCTGGTGGTGTCAGCAATACAGATGGATCTCTAATTGTCCTGGTCCACATGAGCATCTTGAGGTTTTTAAAACTCCTCCCAAAAATAGAAAACTCAACCCCACCAATAGAATATTCTTCAGCTGGGATGTCTTGCTGTTGCTCAGGATCAGGGTGCTCTTGAGGTTTGGCAGCACATTCAGGACCCACTGAACTCCAGGCAGTTGGGTCCCACCCTAACCTCTGCACCATCTGTCTATCTTGCTACCTTGGCCTTTGTACCTACAGACCTCAGATGGCACTGTGCTCCATTAGAGAGGTAACCACAAGCAGCAGCCACCACCATAGGAGCAGTGCCTTGTCTCTGGTCTGGCAGGCAGTTAAGTGGCCATTGGGTCTAGTAGAGGCCTAAGGTGGGTCCCTTCTATGGAGACCATGTCCAGCTGGGATATCATGCTAATTGCTCTGGTTCAGAGTGATCATGTGGTTCAGCAGCATGCCTGTGGGCGTGAGCCACTCAAACTCCAGATTATTGTGCCCTGTCATGCCTTCAAAACTGTTCATCCTACTACCTCAGGCCCTGTGCCTACCACCGGCAGCCCATGGGTGGTGCTGCAGTCTATGTTCTCCCCTACCCCATCAGCAGTTGCCTCAGCAATGGAAGCAGTGCCTTTGGCCTGGTGGTAGCCTGAGGACTGGTCCCCCATCCACCCTGGGTGCACTTCCATATTTGCCACCACCTCCAGTTATTCATTTCTTAGTGGCATTTGCCACTTTTCCCTGCCTACAGGGCAACTCTGTGTCACTTAACCATGAGTTCCTTTATTCATCATCTTGGTCATGTCCCTGCCACATTAATGTCCAGCATGTCAAAATACCACTAAGGTACAATAGTGGCACACATATCTTGGAGGTAATCAATCAGATTCTAATTGGGCTTAAAGCTCCCTCAACAGGAGGAAAATACTACCTAGTCCTGGAAATCTGCCTAACTTCCCTGGGCTAGTGAAGTCATAGATCAACTTCTATTTCTATCCACAGATAAGTGTAGCTTTCACACTCATCAGAAAAATATCTCTTTGCAACAAAAAAAGACTATTATAGAAAAGCACAATTGATTAAATGTAGAGAACAAGTGGCCATTGGGTATCTAACCCCAGTGGATACATACGCAATGTAACTAGAGCTAAGGCTCAGAGAGCATTGTGGAAAACATGATGGAATGATTGTAAGATCCTAAAGACCAGGAAATAATTTTGATTACCTGTTGAGAATGGTAAAAAGTAGTCACTTTTCTTAAACTTTCCACAATCATCCAGAAAATGGCCAGGGTCAAACCTTTCTGGGTTGGGGAATTCTTTGTCATCATAGAGCACAGACGTCAGTGATGGTATGACAGTGGTACCCTGGAAATAAGAGATTTAGACAAGTCAAGTTATATAAAGGTTGTAGAAGTAAGAGAAACAATGGGCACTGCATAGTCAAAGCTTATGAGGAAATCATATCCAAACAAGAGCAGAGGCGGCTATAGACAGACAGAGTGTGCGACAAACAGGGAGTTGAATTCCAGAGGCAGTGATCTTGATACAGTGTCCTCTAATAACTTTTAAAGTACTAAGTAATGGGATATTCATATATCAACAAGCTTAACACTGCTATCACCACCACTGCTACTATTGCATGGCATATATGTGGAATGTGGGTTCAAATTAAAGCTTTATGTGAAACACCAAAAGTATCTGTTCATAGGAATGTTGCATATACATGTCTGATAATATTAACAATGTCTTCTGGAATAGCATGGCCAAAAAATAATAATAAAAGGTTATTCAGTGTTTTCACTGGCAGCCACACACTTTATTTGCCTTAATTTTAAAATATGGAGGAGATCTTTATTACATTTAGGAAAACTTGAAAAAAAAAACTAAAAGGATGACAAACTTAGAAATTTCCTGATTTTATAAGAATTACAGTCAGGATATCAGTTGACTTGAGTGTAAACATTGAAACTGAGAAACTGAGCAGATGATTCACTAATCCGAGCAAGATATTCATAAGGTGTCAGTGAGCATGCCATAGATCTTAGTAATTACAAAAAGAGCAGAACCTCTATAATAGAGAGATCTGAATATTAACAGGAAGAAGTAGGCATATCCACTATCAGCATAATTAACATATGCCAACCCACCTTATAATATGTGAGCCCTATAGGATCTCCTTTGTCCATTTTTCTGCCAAATTTATAACTGGAAGAAAACTATTAGAGGACATTGACACGCAAACCAACTCTGAACATGAGGGCATAATTACATGAACTGGAATGTTTTATTTAGAAGTGCAAACAGCCAAGAGTGGCTAAAACAAGGTTTTAAACAGAAAGCAAAGTTGGAAGACCTACAGTGCCAAAAACCAAGACTTGTCCTAAAAATTTACTAGCTATAACTGGAAATAACATAAAGTCCATCCAGCTGTCAGATTTAAAGTTATGTATCTCTCTTGTCTTGTGGGGGCAGCAAATTAGAATCAATCACACTATAAATTCTTAAGAATTCAATACTATATATGGGTTGGTTAGGTTAATCTCCAAGTTATGTTTTTTATAACTTTCTCTTCAACATTGGTTGAATCTGAATCTGAATTTGCAAGACACAATACCTTGGGCCAATGACCTAATTTTACCCACTCATTTGAGATCAAGAGCATGAAATGTGGTGTAGAAGAAAGAAGCTTACCTTGGGAATGAGATAGTTTCTGAATTTAATGTCACAGGTTGCTGCATGGGGCAGATTGGTGGGAACGAGGTCAATGTATCTCTGGATCTCATGCAACACAGCATCTGTGTAGGGCATTTGACTCCTGTCCTGCATGCAGGGGCTCCTGTGTCTACCGATCACTTGGTTAATCTCTTCCTGGACTTTGGCTGATTAAACCCAGTGATAAATAACAGAAAAGAAATAAGTAGCACATTGGTCACAACTCAGTGTTACTTGTAGCAAGCTGAAGATGCCTGGAAGCATTATAAATGTATAATATATGTTAATGAAGTAAGAGTCGCTATAAATACTAAAACCCTACAAATGATGTGTCCTACTAAATAGCCCTTATATATCTATTAACATACTCAAAAATCAACATCAACTATTAGTTTCCAATAATAAACAGAACATCAAGTCAAGAAAATGCCTCTTTCAGAAGAAAATTATCAATCAAACATTACATTAGTACCAAAATAGTGCAGTACTTTTAAAAGTAAATTATAATGGTATTGTACACATGTGTATATGTAGTTTCAAGGGTATGTGATACCCTCTTACTTCCCAGATATGTCCACATGCTAACAATTTCTCATAAAATTTATGCTTATGTTTATATGTAATGACTATTTCTTTCTTAACATCATTAGAAAAATTAAATTCTTCTTCATGTGGAAACAAGGTTTTCATATTCTGTAGACATAATAAATGTAAACAGATTTCCCTCAATTCAATTCACATATGGCAACTTCGGTTGTATCCATTGGTTAAATCTCTGTGACCACATAAAATCTGTGCCCTACTAAGAAAACAATGACTATTTTCAGTATTAATGCTATTTAGTACTTAGCTCTATTTCTCTTTATCAGTTTATCTTTTTCCATTTCATTAGAATTATTTTGAAATACTCAGGAAGGTGTTTCAAAGTCCTACCAACACATGTCCAATTATGGGACAATCCAATTACAAATCACTTATTTCTCTTTTATTCCTGGTTGTCTCCTCATATCTTTACCATCCATTGGTCCATTCTGAACTGAGTATTTTCTAGGAGGTTATGCACATAAACCTGCCTAAGAGTCTCATGAGTTCTCTAGGTTCCTATAGACCATTACTTCTTATGACATGTTTTCAAACGTTTGAATGAAGTACATTCCCAATATTTGGGGAGAAACAAAAATATTAAACTCTATGGCAAACATGAAGGGCTGAAAACACTCTTCTTTTTTAGGAGTAGATTGAGAATTCTGGTACAGTCTGATTACTAATTCACTATATATGACTTGGTTGGTTCAGTTTCTAAAGGTTTTTATAACTTTCTCATCATGCAACTGCAATACCTGACATCTTGGGCTAATTATTTAATTTCATTCATTGTCATGGATATCTGATGAGCATTTTCTGTTAAGATGGTATCATATGGAGGTGGATACTCCACAGTTATGATATGAAAGATATATATGGCTAATATAATTAAATAAACATGAAAAAGAAAAAGAAAAGAGACCTGGAAGAGTTGAAAGCTTTGAATTCACCAACTTTCCTTTTTGTCTTACACATCTCTGTCACTACCAAAGGTTACTGAGGACAGGGCTTGTCAAACTCAATTTTTTTTTAGCGAAAGTTTCTACTTTTGAGGGGAAATAAGTGTCCTGATGAATGGAGACATCAAAAACTGGCTGGGAAAGATCTATTATTAACTTTGGTCTCTAACATCTCTGGCATATATTATTTCCAAAAATGGTCCCCTTGGGAACAATGGGTACACAGTTAGTTACTCTTCCTTCATATTAAATCTTCCTCTTCTGTATCATCTCCTCTTCCATTAATTGTTCACCTATATTCCCCTTTTTGACCTCTGAAATTTCGGGAATATTAGGTGTTCATTGGTCAATATTTTTAGTCAATCTCAACTCCTCATAAATTAAAAGGACTAACTGGGCTTCAGAATTATGGTCATCGCTTCAGTGGATTTGTGGCATAGTTGCAAAGTCTGTGGGTGGCATAGCTGGGGCTCTTGCATTTATTTTTTTATTCTCTGTCTGTCTGTCTGTCTCTCTCTCTCTCTCTCTCTCTCTCTCTGTGTGTGTGTGTGTGTGTGTGTGTGTGTGTGTGTGTGTGTGTGTGTACATGGATGTGGGTATGCAGATATACAGGTGTGCATTACCACAGTGCATGTGTGGAGTACAACATCCAGTAGTCACTTCTCTCCGTCTATCATATACTGAGGGGAGGGGGATGTACATTACCAGCAAGAAGTTTTTTCTCACTGACGCATCTGACAGTTCATGCTTGAACATCTTTAATTTAATTAAAATTATTAAGAAGTTCTTAGAATATAAAATTATAGTGGCTGTAAATTTGGTTGAGGTTAAGAGCACTTGTTGCTCTGGCAGAGGACCTGGGATCAATTCTAAGCATTTGTATGGTGGCTCATAGCGGTCTGTAACTTCAGTTTCAAGTATCTGGGGCCCTCTTCTGACCTTTGTAGGCACCAGGCATGCATAGATGAGGCAAGCATTCATATACAGAGAATATTGTTAGAGACAAAATTATAGGCCAGGAGGTGGTGGCACATGCCTTTAATCCCAGTACCAATGAGGCAACAGCATGCGTATCTCTATGAGTTCAAGGACAGCCTGGTCTACAGAGTGAGTTCGAGGATAGCCAGAGTTACAACAGAAACCCTGTCTCAAAAAAAAAAAAAAAGAAAGAAAATAATAAAGAAAAAATTATAGAGTACTCTCCCAATAATTTGTCCTATGTTAAACAGTATTTTGTGGAAACTGACTTTATACTAATAAATGAAATTCCTTTAGAAATTCTGCCTAAATGGAGATGTCTTTTTAATAGATCTGAACATTTAGATTAATTCCAAGAATTATGTCTCACTAAATTCTAGAACTGATATTTCTTTTTCTATAAGGAGAGTCTCTATCCCAACAAAAGATTATCAGAATAAGGAAAAATATCCTCAAAAACATAACTGCTCTTCAATTTGGATTTTTCCAACTTAAACTAATTTCTATTTTATAAACAATTTGTGTAGATACAATCACTTCCCTGAAATCCAGGTACTATAACAGTACTCTATTGATTTTCCTCCTGCCTTCTGTCTTCACTTCTATGAAGCATCCTCCTCTGCTACTGCTGACACATCTCACTTCAGCCCTACTGATAAATGTAGCAGACTGTAGTGGCACAGAAGGTTCAATTCCGAGGCTTCCCCAAGACAAACAAAATGAAGGACTCCAGGGGTGTCTTCCAATATCTTTATGAACCTCACTTGTTTCCCACCTGTGTCCTTACCTGTGACTTCTGGGTACTTGAGCAGGAGCAGCAGAGAATACCTCAGGGTTGTGCTTGTTGTCTCTGTCCCTGCAGCAAACAGTTCAGTTGCTGAGTGGATCAAGTTTTCATGAGTAAACTCCGTCTTTGGGTCGTGCTTTTCCTAGAAATGGTTTGACTGTGTTATCCAGCAAGTTACGTGTCAGTCTACTTATTACAGTGGACAAAATGACTTACACGTGGCGAGTTTAACCTGATGGTCCCTGGATAGTACATCACGAGAAGAAACTGACCTGTGCTCAGGAGACATGTCGAGCCCCTGCCTCGTCTTCGCCTCTCCTACACCCAGTTTCTTACCTGGAAGAATCTTTGGTAAGACCCATCAGCCAGGTGAGCCACGCAGAATACCACGTTACCAAAGATACATAAACAAAAGAATTCATGGCCCATTTCCTTTTTTTTTTTTTTTTTAGTGCTTTACTAAAAAACACACACAAGAAGAAGAAAAAGCAGGTAGCCTGTATGTAAGGACTAGTCAGGAAGATGAAAGTCTCAGTTGTGAATATAGTAAAGAAAAATGGAAGGATATTAAATCTAGTACGTAGTTAGCATGATGGTACAGTCTGGTGGTGGAGAATGGAGAGATCACAAAACAAACACCTTACAATTTATGGTGAGTGACAATGGTATTCAATGAAAAAAAGTGACTTTTCAACAAATGGAGCCATGACAGAAGCATTTATTCATATAGGTACTTGATATACACCAATCTCTAATTCTGTGTCTATGCCAATTCATTTAAAGTTACACCCACTCAGTTAAGGCACCTTTTGTCCTCGGCACTAGTCATTCTCTCCTCACACCATGCTCTACACCTTAGAATTCATCCGAAATTCCCTCACCTGTCCACAGCTAATATTGTAAGATTTAGTCTAATCTGCAGAAGGTGTAGAAACTCTGGCTAGCCTGAGCTCCTTTTCTAAGTTTCCATACATTGTCTACAAAGACGACATTCATCTTTATATCATGTCATGACATTGTTCTTTTTCTGAGGATTTTATAAACAGTTTCATTTCATGAGCATTATATGACTCTTCAGCTAGATTATTTTTGTATAAAAAATAGGGTCAATATATTTAAATTGCGGAATGTTATATTTGCCTGGGATTCAAAGTGCTTATAAAACATTCCTAGTCTGAACCATTTAAACAACTCCATAAAGCAGAGATGATTCATGGAAAACAAAAATGTTCAAGCATTTCAAGATAAATGAATTGGAGTTTTATTAACATTTTACCTGCTCCATTTTGATCAGGAAACAATCAATAAAGTCCCGGGGATTATTAATATCCAGTGAATCTTGATGCTCTATTACTTTTCCCAAAATGTAATGTTTTGAAGCATGTATATTTTTAATTAATTTCTTATGTCTTCCTGGTAGATAATCAATAATAGCAGGAAGATTATTGTAAATCTACAAAAGAAAATGATAAAAGTTTAAAACATAGGATATAGATATGTGTACCTTATTATGGACCTTAGCCAGACAGAATAAATACAAAAATAAATAATATATGTTATCTATCTTGATGAATGATTTTCATGGTATATATAGGAATTTTCTTGTAAAGATGTCTATGGGAGAACATCATGAACAGGCTCAAATGCAGTAACTACTACTTAAACCCTTTCATGATCTTTATTCCGTATATGAATTTTATATCAGCTCATTCATTTTCTACATAACTATTTCACTACAGCTATGAACTATAATGGCATGAAATAATATGATTTACATTTTGTAGACTTCAACAGAGATGAAGGGACTTGAGGTATCCTGATTTAAAGCATAGATATCATCCCTGATATTTTAATTTCTGTCAGCCACTCTCAGACACAGAAGAAGAATTTTAACAGTGAGAGTCTCAAGAATTCTTGAAGCACAACTGTGAACCTGTGAATACCAGCTAGATGATTCCACCAAGACCACACAAACATAGTTTAAGTAGATTGTAAGATATGCCAACTCAGCCCAGGGAAAAATTTGATGGGATCCAGACAATACTCAAACATTTTGTAACTCCTTTGCCAGCTGTACTACTACTTAGGGTGTTAACAGTTTATTAAATAGTATTGCCATTCTCTAGGATTCCTGGCAGTTTCAATGATCCCAATCACTGCCTCTGCTTGAAGAAAATATTCTCATTGCAAATCATTATATTTCTGCTACATGCATTAAAGACAAGATCTCTAAATTAATAAATGAAGCATAAGCCTTCTAGAAGATTTCTACAATGAAATAGATGTCCATTGAGTTATGTAGGCATCTTCTGAGAATTGACATGATGATTTAAAGAGAAAATAATTGAGATTTAACAGAGAATCAATGAACAGAGTTCTAACAGCTCACAGTTAAGCCTTCATTTTTCTAAAGGGCTTTTGGAATTTCAAGGAGCACATATCTCTAAGTGGTTGCTGTGTTTTGTTGGTTTTTGTTGGGTTTTGTTTTGTTTGGGTTTGGTTTGGTTTGGTTTAATTTGGTTTGATTTTGTTTGGTTTGGTTTGCTTTGGTGGTTTGGTTTGGTTTGGTTTGGTTTGGTTTGGTTTGGTTTGGTTTGGTTTGGTTTGGCTTGGTTTGGTTTGGTTTGGTTTTAGAGAAAGAAACTTGAACTCACCTGCATCCAGGCAGAACCAAGAATCTCCACATTTTCATTTAAGCGGTTCAGAAAGGCAAGAAATTCCGGATCTTTATAATCAAAACGTTTCTGGAAAACAATGGAGCAGATGACATTGCAGGGAGCACAGCCCAGGATGAAGGTGGGATCACAGGGTGAACCTGAAGAGTTGGAAACAATTGTAAATTGCCACTGAAATATATGTATATAAAACATTATATCCTTTAACAGGTAAAGGAACGTATGACAATTAAAGCCCAGTCTCACCCACACATGGCCTGGCAGACATAACGGTATGCACTACATCTGGGCATCATTTTTTAAATTTAATGTGAATTCACTGATAAAATCTAGCCATTTAATCATGAATTTTAGTATACTCAGTTTTCATCTGATACCTTCGTTGACTGGCCTTTGACCCCAGATGTCTGCTGTTTTGAAAGGAAGGAAAAAGACTTTTTAAATCTTTAGCAATTCAAGACTTCGGGTGAGTCTGGTTTGTTTGTGAAGCCTCCAAACAACACAGTACAAAGTACTGTGGGGATGGAAAGCAGGATGGATCTGGGAAATAGGGGTGGTGAATATGATCAAAATACACTATACAAACTTCTCAAAGAACTAATAAAAATAAATGGGAAAAAGCACTTCTCACACACACACACCAAAAAAAGAGAAAGAAAGGAAGGGAAAGAATGATGGGAACCTAGAAAAATTTATAATTAGGAGTTGAATGACTCATGTCCTTAACCAGTAAAGTAAAATAAACAGAGAGATTGTATTAAGATCATGTATTGGAAAAAGTAATATGAAAAGGAACTGATAAATTTTTATTAAGATATAGCCAAATAAAAAATATTTTATGATCCAGGTGGTGACAGCACACACCTTTAATCCCAGCACTCAGGAGGCAGAGGCAGGCAGTTGTACAACATAGTCCAATTTAAAAAAAAAGTTGTACCATGTGGTTCTTGTTCTATACAAGTCTGATGCAGTGATTCCAACCAGACTCACATAGCAGGTGTTTGCTAGTGAAATAAATAAGGGAAATTATTGTTCCTTGAATCATCAGAACATAACCTCAAAATCTAGATTCATATGGTCACTTTGTTATTTGCAAGCAAAATAGTTGGAAAATACCTAGATTAAATGATGGCTTAGACCCTTCACTGTAGTAGGACACTTGGAAAGAGTTTTGTTATTTTGGTTTTGTTAAAAATGCAAAATGGCTATGTTTGGACTGTGTTTTTTGTTCTGATGCCAGGTGTGGTGGGTGATAATGAATTTGATTTGGATTGTTCATTGCCAGTGGCTATAATTTGGCTACATACAGTTTGAAATTCATGTAGCTTGTCCCTGTGATTGAGTGCCACTTGGACTTCTGGGAAATTTTTGCTTAGAGCATATAAGGGTTGAAGTCCCAAGAGCCAGGATTGGTTGGTTGGTTATTGGTTGGTTGGTTCATCATTGAAGGGTGGGTGTGTTGGTTATTGCTTAGAAAAACATTATTTGAAGAAATTGGGTTAGAGGGTATTGGGCTGAGACCTGGGTCCAGCTCACAATCAACTCCTGCTCATCAAGCTTCAGACAGCCAAAAAGAGTTGTGAATATTACTTCTTTCTTTTCTTTCTCTCCATCAAGGCCACCTACAAGGGCAGTGAAGATTTCCTTCTTTCTTTCTATCATTTCTTTCTCTTTCCTGAATTTTATGGTAAAAGAATGGTAGCTAACTGCTACAAGTGGCACCTAATGTATCCAATAGCTACCCTATAGCTCAGCAAAGAAGACAAGGAGACACTTTCATAATTGCAAACCCTGCCATACCTCAGCAGAGGGAACCACCTGTCATGGCACGTGCCATTCTGGACAGCAGAACTTCATCATCTCATCTCAGGTATTTTTATTGGTACCAAAGCTTCTCAGGTATTCTATTGATACAAAAACACTAGCCAAGGCTTAGGTATCCCTTCTCCCATCAATGTACAAACAATTATTATAAACATAACTAGAAATAAATTTCTCCAATATTCTACAACAGACACGATCACACCATAAAACAAAAATCATAGATACAAAAGCTCTCCTTTTTTTCAATACAAATCACCTTCTTCCATATGAAGACTGAGTCAGAATCCAGAATTAAAACTCTGGCTACCCCTCAAAACTTCTCAAGGACCTCATGACAAGTCTAAGATGAGTGACACAAAGTGACACTCACCATTGGTTTTCCTCAACTCCTCCACAAGACAGTGAGCTTCCTCTTGAACACGGTCCTCAATGCTCCTCTTCCCCATCCCAAAGTTTCTCAGCGTCATGAGTGAGAAGCGTCTCATCTCTTTCCAGGTCTTCCCATTGTTGAAAACAAGCCCTGGAAGAAAGAGAAGAAATGAGTAGGGGTATCCTAGACAAGAAAGAGGGAGGAGTTGATGGGTGGCTGACACACAGAAGGCCAAGCTGGGTCTAAACAAGTTTTTACGACTGTTTTCCATCCTCATATTCCTACGACCACAGCCCAACACACATACATACAAGGACACATGGGTGCATAGACACCTAGACTCATGGACACTTACCCAGGCCTTTGTTAATTTTTTCAGCTATTGGAGAGCTTCCTCTTCCAGCAAACTCCTCCCCATGATCAATCAGAGCTTCTTTCACAGCTTCATATCCATGCAACACCACAGTGGGCTTCATGCCCAGGTACAGAGTGAACACAGGGCCATAGACTTTTGAAAACTGGAAAATAAAAAGATGATTAACATGGAGCAAAAGATGTCAGTGTTTATTCTATGCATTATGCTAAATTACAACAGATATCATCATTACAATTTTCTACCATGTGCTGCATCAATATTTTAATTTTAGGCATAAATATTACAGAAGTAATAATAACCATCATTTATGAGTGGCCTACAATTGTCCACCCAGTTGGTAAACAGAATTCAGATAACTATTAAATCTACATACTTAGCATTTACATTTATCCCATATTACAAAATAATAGAGCAGAAATATCACAATTTATCTTCCAGTGCCCCAAACTTCAAATAGTAAAAATCCCAAAAGCAAACACTTGTCTATTCTGTGTTTCATACTAGAGCAACTAATTTATCATCTGCTGACACTCACCTTAAAATTAATATCCAGGTGACTGCCTCAGCATCACCTGCAAGCTCTCCTCATAGAGATCTTAAATCAGTAGTCCAACATTAGCTAGAACGTTTCAAGTGATGTCAAGATGTGTTCATCACCCAAGCTGTTTTGCTGTCTACAAGCATTGCAAATAAAAACTCTCTGAAAGGTGCAGCATTTTCCAGACACAAGATCTAGCATTATGCCATATTCTTGTCCCCAGAAAAAAGATTGTGTTCAGACTCAAAAGAATTCTAACAGAAACTACTAGGCCCTGAGTGACTACTTGTTCATACAATTTCTAATGTTGTTCTGACCCATAACGATTTCCTGGACATTGGGCAGAGGTTAATTCTTCACAGAGTTCTATGTGTTTGCCCATTCTGCATGCAATGCACTGTAGGGAGACACTTTGCCAAGAAATTTTTGTACTTTGCAGCGTTCCTTATGGTTGCATGGCGCTTGGACTTCTGGGAACAGCTTGGAAGAGATATTTAAGAGAGTGTGACAATAAGAAAGTCAGTTTGTTAGACAGTTAGCTCCAGAGGATGAAGATGGGAAAGAAGGCAGACAGTTGCTGGGATAGCAGTTCATGGAATAGAAGATTTAGAAGTTAGTCCAGCTTTCCAGGTTTAGATAGCCAGCCAGAGGGCAGCAAAGATATCATCCTTTCTCTTTCTTTCCCTTCCTAACCTCATAGAGCTAGGGTTTTTGTTTTTGGGTTTTTGGTTTTTTTTTTTGGTTTTTTTTTTTAAGTTCCAATTAGGAATTTGGCTCAGTGGCAGCAAGAATAGAGGAACCAGGAATGAGTTCCATTATGATTGAAAAAGTAAGTTACAATTGGCCCCCAAAGAAGGCTTTAAGGCAGCTACAGCATCAGAAAATGGTTATCATTTTAAGAAAACAGTTACAATGCACAGCTAAGATATGTGAAGGAAATCTCTATGATAAATGGCAATTACTTCACTTGTTTTACCTTTAGCCAACAACTCAAGGTATTAAGAAGGGAAAAAACATTTACAACTATTGCCACACTGTGACTTCTGTTCTACAAAACACCCACTAATGTTTAACTAGGCATTTCATATCACCTCAGTCTCTGATTTCTAACAATGACATGCTGGAAATGCAGCTGGTACATCAAGACTTAGGTAACAAATTTGCAAATCATGTATTATATAGAGCATGCCCACCCGTATGTTTCACTTAAGCAACGCTCAATTTACTCCCCTTTGAGTATTATTAGAAAAGCCAAATCTGTACTTACATTCCTCAGTGATTTGCTGATGTTCTTAAGATCTAGCTGAAGAATGTTTCCAATGAGTGGGAGAGGAGTAGGGCCAGGAGGAAGCTTTCTTCTCTGAGGACTCTGCCTCCATAGTGAAAGGAGAAGCAGACATGAGAGAAACAAGTGCCAGAAACACACCTAGAGCCATTCCTGCCTCCTCTTCTTCTTACTGACATGACTGTGCACTTACAAGTCAAAGCTTATATAATGAAGTCTGCTAATCCACCTGTGAGTCTCTGATACAAAACAGACCAACCAGGGAGGACGCTTAATCTCTCCTCCCAGTGGACTTTGTTCCAACACAATGATTAAGGTAAAATACTGGCTCCTTCACTCTCATTTATACCATAGCAGTTATATATTGTGGCTTAATTTAAATGGGTTGGGTTCCAAGAATCTGTGTGAAAAGTTTTTCTGATATGTAGCCACAATTGAAAAAGAAAAAATAAAGTTATTTCATGAAAGAAAAATGGAAAGTTATGCAAAATTCTGGACCCTCAAGTTAATGACCATTTGAAAACTTATAATATTCCACGAAATAATGTTTTATATATCCTTCAAATAAATAGAAAGATTGTTATATAAAACATTGAATCTTCTTCCCCAACAATACAATAAAATAAGTTTTTCAAATAATATACTGATGTTACAAAGACACAAACATAAAATATCAAACACAACATATTGTGAATGACAATACATCAAGCTTTTAATGAAACCAATAAGCATAGCTTTTTCCATAAAATAAATTTTAAGATGGAAACGTAGATGATAGCATTTTATATTTCGAATGTAGAAAGTAACTTTCTGTCAGGAAACCTATCATTCTAGCACAGCTCCTCATGTGAAGTATATTTAAAATCAGATCTTATAACCACTTTTCCTCACCATTGCTTAAAGCTCAGAATAATTCCATCAAACAAACCATATTCCATAATAAGAATTGCCCTATAGTACTTCTTCTGCTCTTGGTATAAAGCCACAAGTTTTACGTTAAATAGAAGCACCTTATTTTACTTCAAGGATAGTACAGTAGGATATTCTCACAAACAGAAAACAAAAATGAATATTCTGCTTGAAGATTGTGTAAGAGTTCAGAGCTGTGAGCTAGGGATGTTTAGCATGTTACAAACAGAACTTAATAGGGCATTCTGGTAGGAGGTTGGAGGACTAGAATGCTTTGAAAAATGTTGGCAGTGGAAAATTATTGTCTAGTAGGGGAAAAGTCAGGACAGGATAGCATTTTAGTTACAGCATGTGTGCTGATCACTGCTCTTTTGCAGGGTCTGCAGTGAGAGAGAACAAATGAGACAGAACTATATGAAAACGTGCAGTTTCATGGGAAGAGTATGGGAAGCAAATTTAACATAGCCAGTGCTTGATGCTTGAGGGTACTAGGAAGGTATAATTGTGAAAGATATCACCACCTCAAATTAGAAACCAGGAGCTTTGTATTGAGACAATAAGAAGAGTTCCCTGAGAGCAAGTCCTCATCCGTGACAGGTTGTAACTTACAAGAATGAAAATTTATTTGAAATAGAAGAGCCTAAACTGAGAATGCTGAACAGTTTTCATCTCAAAAAACCTTGAATTTGAAGCATTTTCCCATGGTGAACCTCAATAGAACACAGAGGCCACTGGATATGTGGCCCAAAGAGGCTTATAGTTCATCTTCATCTGATAGTAGAACCTGGTGGCATTGTCTATATGGAAATGGCCTTGTAGGCTTCAAAGACAGAGTTGGAGAGTCATGGAGACTTGCTCTAAGGCTCCACACAACTTCTCAGACCAGGTCATTATGTCAGGATGGAATTCCATACAAGGAGTAATTAAAAGGTCATTATCTGAACCTGAAAAGGTAAACCATATGTAGCCAGGAAGATGTTGGAAATGTCAGTACTATGGGACATCTGCTGAAGAAGGCTCTAGACATAAGATGTAGCTGAGTCAAGAGAGTAGTCACATACACTACAGAGGACAGACATGGAGGTTTGCAGCTACCCTAAGCTATCAGAACCTAACTGGTTCCATCATGAGCCCCAGATGCTGGATATTGAGTTGGAGAGGCTTTGATGACCTTCTAGGTTTCATTCTTTCTTTGCTCTGCTCTTTCCATCCTCTGCTGCCATTCTTCCTTTTTGGAGTGGAAGTATTTACTTTTCGCCATCCCACATCAGATGTATGTGACCTATTTTCATCTCACAGGGTTTCTTTCTGTTAACATATCGCCTTGACTCTCAGAAGGGATTTTAGGCTTTGAGTAATTGAACAGTGTATGGACTATTGAAATTTGTGAGAACTGCGCAAATTGCAGTGAATGCATTTTGAATTATGAGATAGCCATGAGCACACAGGGACCAAGGTAGGAAATATTGTGGTTTGAATATGAAAGGTCTTTCATAGGCTTATGTGTTTGAACCCTAGTCTATAGCTGGTGGCAGTTTTAGAATTCTGTAGGAAAAATTAAGAGGTTGAACTTTCCTGAAAGAAATAAAGAGCTGAGCATTGGCCTCTGGTTTTCTTGCTTGGCCCCACTTCCTGTCTGCTCTATACTTCCTATCCTACCAAGGTGTAGAGAACCACATGCCTTCTCCTCCATGATAAATACTATCCTGTCAAGCTGTAATTCAAAATAAACCCCTACTCCCTTAAGTCATTTCTTGTCAGATATTTGGTCACATGCCAAAAAAAGCAGGCAATGCAATGGAGAAATAAGTAAATTATTCATTGGACAAAAGCAAGGAGCCACACATGAGTGAGAAAAAATATTTAGTTGATGTGAGGATCTAAGATTCTCTCTAGGGATATAAATCTCCACATCACCAATGACAAATCACATGGGTTATAAGGAGGATGAGCTGGGAGTACAGACTCCTTTTGGGGACAGAAAACCCATTTAACAAGTTCCTAAGGAATACTGGGTTTTACCAAACTGCCAATCCTTCTATAGTCCAGCTTGAGCTCATTTCTGAATATATGGACAGTCTAAGTCCTTCGAAAATACCAATGAATAATTCCCAGAACTAGAAAAAATTAACAATTTATATAGAATCACAAAGGAATTCCAAATATTCAAAGCAAATTGTGGTAAAATTTACAAAGCATGAGACGTACGTTATCTAAACTAAAGGCACACTTTAAAGCTACAGAAATCAACACAACACGGTGTTTTTCTTAAAAGGTAAAAATCAAAAATAAATAAAAACACAGGGAGAGGATGGAGAACCTAGAACCTAGAAACAAACAAGTGAGCACGTGTATCTATTGATCTTGAACCAAGCTGAGTTAACTTCTTTCAAAGGTATAATGTTTTCTTCTGTAGTCACCTTTTTGCATGTAAATTTCCAGTCACTGGAGCAACATTTCTTCAATAGGCTATTTGTGCTTCATTTAATTGATTACTTTTGCTTCCCACTCAAAGCTCAGCCGGTTGCTTCTGTAAATCCATGTTTTATTTTCTATTGTTTCCGTCAGCTCACTGCAGTCTTACTAATATCACATTGTCTTAACTACTGTTCTCTCTGTAATAAGTCTCAAAGTCAAGTCAAATAGGGCTGTCCTGTGACATTGTTCTCCTTCAACATTATTTCAGTTTTGTTTTTGTTTGTATTTCCTTTTTTCCTCTCAACATAAACTCTATGGTTGTTGGCACATAATTAGAATTGGTTTGAAGTTTGACCGTAGTGTATATACCTATGGATTGAATCAGAAAGACTGACAATAAAAATGAGCCTTTGTCTTCATATAAAAGGAAATCTCTCATGTTACTCTACACCTTGTATTTCTTCATTAAAGTTTTGTTGTATTTCCTAAGTTATTTTGTGATATTTAATGGTATACATTAGCATTGTGTGGAGAGATTTAGAAGGCAGTATGGTAGGATGACAAGAACTTTCTTTTTTTAAGAATTTATTTCAATAAATCTTTTGGAAAAAGCAACCAAAACCAAAACATCTAAAATACAAATGTGTGCTCCCTGCCACCCCCCAACTCCTGTGCTGATGGGAACACTCAGAGGGCTAGGGATCATTTCTGAAAGAGGTCAAGCGAATAGCCCAAGATCCTGCAAGCCTGCACACACACACATCCACCAAAGATGCTGGGTCTGCACTGACATTCCAGGTTGAGCAACCCTGAAAACTGGGATCTCTGGCTGCCTTCCAGGTGTTTTTTATGATGCTGCTGATCCCAGTTTGAACTCCAGAGTCTAACCCACAGCAGAAGTCAGTCATTAGTGATAGTTGCTAGTAATCTCTGAGCTCTGGCTGCAAAGTGGCGCCTGAGGGGCAGGGGGTCATCAGCAGTGCCTGGTAGGAGATTGGTCTTCAGAGGTGCCGGCAGTGCTGAGAGGGTACTGGACCCACGGGTTCCACAGAAACCAAGCTAGCAGCTGCTCAGGCCATGGCCCACCTCTACCCATAGCCCAGCTCTGCAAAATGAAGACCAGGGAGGGAGAAACCCTGCAGGGGAGCAGGTGACACCCAGACAGCTGGCTGATCCTGGCCCTTCTTCCTTATCCTGGGGAGGGCCACAGTCACTCTGGGCAGGCAGGGATCCCTCCGGATCACTAAGTCCCGGGGCTCAGACGAGGGTGTGTCCTACTTACTTACACTAAAAGCTGCATGTCTGTGTGCCTGCGGGGCAGGGCCGAAGATCTCAATGGCAGGAGAACACATACAGAGAGGCATAGGTGCACTCTCCTCTCAGCTGCCCCTGTCCATGGCCAAGGAACCTGAGCCAAACCTGGGGGGAGCCGAGGGTTGCAGTGGACTAGGCAGTTAAAGTGCAAGGCTAGAAGGGTTTGAAAGACAGACTCCTAGTTAGATGTCTCCTAGAGTCTGAAAGGTCTCATTGGGTCTTCTTTGTTGTGAAGTCGAAGAGCTAAGTAAAAAGTACTGTTTTAGATCCTGCACAAACCATGAGATGAGTTGTTTAGCTGACCCCCAGGTGAGAGCCATGCCTCCACTTCCTGTCTGGGGTGGGGGAAGTAGGGAGAAATCAGTTGCAATTCAGACCCAGCTCTTCAGTGTAAGATGTTGTGCCCATGTTCAGATCCCCCAAAACCACCGAGGAGTCCAATCTGACGCAAAACACGCAGAGTCTCTTTATTCAGATTGGAGCCTGGGCCATACGCCTCCCTCACACAGCAGGAGCAGTGGCAGCCTCACTCACAGGGGGAGTGGAGTTTATATAGGAAAAAAACGCAAGCAGGGACTTACATGTCTTGGCATTTCAGAATTGGCCCCAGGGGGTTGACCTCTAAAGTGATGGGTAGGTATTGACCGGGCCTGGTGACCAATACCGCGATAGAGGGGTGAGGAGGCTGGGAAACTAAGATTGTCTTAAGGAGCACGTCTGGTGTTTGCACAGAGAGGTTGGGAGGTTTCTGATAAGCCCGTTCCCAGCAAGTAGGGGGAGAAGTTCCCTGGACTCGATGTTCCCTAGGGGAGGGGGAAGATGTGAGGAGTTGCAATCAAGTTTAGTTTTCTAGCTGGCATTTTACTCTTTGTTCTCTTTCAAGGACAGAGAAGCTGGAGAAGTTTCCTGATTGAGTCTTCTCATTCCCCCCTCTAGTAGTGACTTAAGGGCATCATCTTAGGCCCTTGAGAGTTCAATGTCCTCAGTGTGGAATTGATGATACTGGGTTCTCATCATCATAAGCCAAATAATTCCTAATTGTACTTTGACAAATCTAATTAATCTATTGAGGATGCATGGTCCAAAGGTCAAAGTTAGTAACAGAATAAGGAGGGGGTCCAGTAAGGTGGAGACCAAGGTAGTAGTCAGCCAGGGAGAGGAGTTGAACCAGGACTGGAACCAAGGCTGCTGCTGCTCTCTTTCTCTTTTTCTCCTTTCTAGCCTTTCCCTGACCTTAGCCATAGAGTCATTGCCTATACCTGAGTGTTCGATGTAAAAACAGCATTCTTAGCGCAGGGTGGCACATAAGCCTCCTTGTTGTAGGAAGAGAAGGTCTAGTCCTCTCCTGTTCTGCAATACTACCTCTGCCAGGGAAGTTAGTGAGTCCTGAAGATTAGAGATGGCATTTTCTAGTCTCCCAATATCCTCGACTATTGATGCTCTGAGCTGCCCATAGTGTTGTTCTTGGAGGACAAGGGAGGAAATGCCTGTTCCTGCTCCCATAGCCCCCAGTCCTAGTATAACTGCTAGGGTGAGGGTCGTGATGGGCTCTCTTGTATCCCTTACTATGGTATTTTGGATCAAGGGCTCAAAGAACATCGAGAAATCTTCATCACTGTGATATGTGAGTCTGGGAACCAGTTGTACAAGTACACAGTGGGAATCCTTGAGTAGCTTACCATAGACGCAAGGAGTCGGACCTGAGGAACAGGCCCACCAAGTGTTAGTAGGGGTTATGAGGTACTTTTCTTGATTTACCTCAGTATCAAAGGTCTGGTTGCAGAGGCCTCTGTGAGTTTCCGGTGCGGTACCCACGCAGGTTCCACTCCTGGACACCAGTTGGAGGATAAGTTTAGCATGTGGGTGTTGGTGCCCTCTGCAACTGTTTTCATTATCAGCAAGTGTATAGTTTGCTAACAGGGCTATTCCTTCATAGAAGGGGGGTTGTGAATCATACCACAGCCAGCAGGATTCTGTAAGATCGGGGCAGGATCCATTTAGGGCTCTGTAGGTGTTAAACATTAACTCCCATAAGGGGTCTGGATCATGTAGGGGTTGTTTTAGATATGCCTGGTGGAGGGTCTGAGGAAGAGGGCCTCACTGGGACCCATACTCCAGGAGGGACTATAAGTGAGGGTTAGTTGAAGGCGGATGAACCCTCCTCTCTTAGTAGATTTCCTTAGGCATATCCCAAAATTTTTTCCTTGTACCCATTTTTTGTACTCTTTTCCTTTCTCTGTGAACGAGAGCTTTAACTGATTACAGGGTTTTGGGAGTGGTTTAGGGTCATCACTGCTGATGAATATCTGTCCAGTTTGGGGTTCCTAGTTAGCTGTATAAGCCCTTTTGAAATGCGGAGCCATTCAGAGGCCAGGTCCTCACAACCCCAACTGGCACAGTACACGTCCTCAGCAGAGTCACATTTTTCTCGCCGCCAAGTTGTCATAAGGAGAGGGGCACATGTAAAAGCGAGTTGTTTTTTTCATTTTTGGCCATGTACTTACTCCGCCCCCCCCCCCGTCATCATTGCTTGAGCCAGGTCAAAGCTTAGCACAGGAAACCAGGTGTCAGGGGGCACTATTTGGGAGGCAGCTGCTAGTAGCCTCCCGCATGTATTCTTTAGTGTCCAGGTATGGTTTACGGGAGCATGTGGGTTCCAAGCATTGGTACATACAGTCGGGAGTCCCAGAATGATTAATTTTTAGAAAGCTTGAGCTTCAGCGGGTTGTCTGGGATTTCTGGAGACTCGCCATGTTTCAGCCTCTTTTATGGAGAAGGGATCTGCCATCCAGACATGAGTGTGATGAATCCAGGCTGCAACACCATCCACTTTAACAGCGGTGGGGGTTGTCGGGGTCATGACGTAGGGTCCCTTCCAACAAGGTTCGCGGTTTTTCTGGCGATGTCTCTTAACATATACCCAGTCTCCGGGATGGAACTTGTGAGGTTCAGGGATGCAGCCTGTTTCATAAAGAGCAGGTAATTTAGGCCAGATATTTTTATGAGCCCATTGAGTCCTTCGATATCCAGGAGGAAGTCTTGATCATCCATTTTCTGAAGTACTTCAGGTCGAAGGGAAGGGATAATGGGGGTTGGTATACATGATCTCAAAGGGGGTCAGGCCCATCTGGTGGGGGAGTTCCTGACCCTAAAGAGGACAAAGGAAAAGAGAGCCACCCAGTCACTGCCAATCTCAAGAGCCAATTTGTTCAAGGTCTCTTTTAGAGTCCGATTCATTCTTTCTACCTGTCCTGAACTTTGGGAGTGATAAGCACAATGTAATTTCCAATCTGCTCCCAATAATGTGGCCAGTCCCTGACTCACCTGCAAGGTAAAGGCCTGTCCGTTGTCCGACCCAATCATCTGAGGAAATCCATACCTGGGCAAGATGTCTCCCAGGATCTTCTTGGCTATGACTGAGGCTGTTTCCTGTTTTGTAGGGAAGGCCTTCACCCATCCAGAGAAGGTGTCCACCATCACTAGTAGGTATTTGTAACTGCATCAACCAGGCTGAACTTCTGTAAAATCTATTTTCCAATATGCCCCAGGTCTCTTACCTCTGAGTCTGTGTCCCTAACTGGTTGAATGAGGCATAGCATTTGTAAGCTGGCATGCTTTATATTCTGTTATAATTTTCTGAATTATTTCCTGATCATTCTGAATTTTTACTTCAAGGTGTCTAATCAGGTCCACCATCCATCTAGCTCCCATGTGGATTCTGCAATGGATTTTTCGGAGCATCTTTTTGGATAGATGTCCAGGGAGGATCAACTTACTGTCAGCAGACTTCCACCACCCATTGATGTTATGGGCCATAGGTAGTTTATAAATCCAGTCCAAGTCCTTAGCACTGTACTTCAGGTGGGATGGCAATCCTGGGTCCCCTGGATTTTGAAGGGCAACTGGGAGGATCTCCAAAGGTTGAGTAGCTACAGACTGGGCTGTGGAATCAGCCAGATTGCTTCCTTTTGCCACTGATGTAGTGCTCTTTTGATGGCCGGGACAGTGTATGATGGCCACCCTTTTAGGTAACCACAGAGTCTTTAACAAGTCCAATATTTCTTTTTTGTTTTTGATGGCTTTGCCTTCAGCAGTAAGGCGGCCCCTTTCCTGATACATGGCCCCATGGACATGGGCCATGACAAAAGCATAACAACTGTCAGTGTAGACGTTAATTGTTTTTCCTTGCCCCAGGGTGTAGGCATTGGTCAGCACTATTAGTCCAGCCCATTGGGCAGAGGTTCCCAGGGGAAGGGGTTCCACCCAAATTACCTCTGTCTCAGTGGTCACTGCAGCTCCTGCATGCCAGACTCCATCCTTCACGTAACCGCTTCCATCCATGAACCAGATGTGATCCACATTCCCCATGGGTGAGTCCTTTAGGTCTGGCCTTGTCCCATGGGTATGAGTCAGTATTTGGCTGCACTTATGTAAGGGCTGGTCCAAGTCTGGGTCCGGCAGCAGGGTAGCCAGGTTTAGAGTGGCTGGAGAGTGGAACGTAACCCTCCCAGGATCTAGGAGCAAGGATTGATAATGAGTCATTCTGGCATTACTCATCCACCTGGCAGGAAGCTGACTGATTATTGCTTCCACCACGTGAGGAATGGTTACCTCAATGTTCTGCTCAAAAGTTAGTTTATCAGCATCCTTGACTAGCACAGCAATGGCTGCGACTATTCTCAGGCAAGGGGGCCACCCTGCAGCCACTGGGTCTAGGCATTTGGACAGATAAGCTATTTGGTCATTTCCAGGGGCCTAGTGCTTGTGTTAGTACTCTCTTGGGTACTCCCCTTCTTTCATCCACGTAGAGGTGAAAGGGTTTAGTTACATCAGGCATCCCCAGAGCTGGTGCGGACAGCAGGGCTTGTTTTAGTTTTTCAAATGCCCATTGTTGTACCTCTGTCCATGTCCATCCTTGTGGATTATCTTTTGTGGCCTCATACAGAAGCCTAGCGAGTTCTGCAAACCCAGGGATCCGTAACCTGCAAAATCCCACTGTCCCCAGGAATTCTCTTACCTGGCATAGAGTAGTCGGGGTTGGGATTTTGAGGATGGTCACTTTCCTGGTCTCTGACAGTCACCTTTGTCCATTCTTTAGGATGTACCCCAGGTATGAACTTCTGGTAGGCATAATTGGGCTTTCTTTGCAGAGGCCTAATACTCTAATTGCTCTAGGGTCCATAATAGCCTCTTAGTCCCTTCCAAAAACGCTTGTTTGTCTTTTGCTGCTATTAAGAGGTCATCAACATACTGCAGAAATGTTATCTGAGGGTTAATGGTTCGAAACTCACCCAAATCTTTGTGGAGGGCCTCATCAAAAATGGTTGGAGAATTTTTGAATCCTTGAAGCAGCCTGGTCTATGTGAGCTGCCCATTAATTCCTCGCTCTGGAGCAGTCAAAGGCAAAGTACTCTTGGCTCTTGTGGGCCAATGGCAAGCTGAAGAAAGCATCTTTAAGATGATCTGGTGGAAAAAGGCTCAAGAGAGTATATGGGTCAGGTACAGTTGGGTGGATATCAGTCACTCACTTACTTATCTCTCTGAGGTCCTGGACAGGCCGATAGACATTGGTGCCAAGTTTGCACACTGGTAGTAGGGGAGTATTCCAGGCAGATTGGCAGGGCCTTAATACTCTAGACTCCAGGAGTGACAGATGTATGGGGTGGTTCCTGTTAGGGCCTCCCATGTCATTGGATATTGCCTGTCATGTATAGGGTCAGTTCTTGCCTTGAGTTCCACATAGACAGGAGGGCGGTGCTTCGCCAGCCCTAGTCCCCCCTAGCCTTCATCTTCAAAGCAGACCTTAACTTTCTTTTTTTTTTTTTTTGTTTTTTTTTTTTTTGGACAATCTTTTGCCCAATGACCCTGATCTTTGTAATAAGCACATTGGTTCTTACCCAAGGTCTTTCTCTGTCCCACCTGGAAGGCTGGCCGCCATTCCTGCTATCCTCCACTAAATGTCGCAGTTATCTGCGCCTTTCTTCAGGCTCAGCAATAGCAGCCAGAAGGACTTTGGCTTAGTTTCTATTCTGTGTTTTCTCTGCTTTTATCTGTTTTTCATCTGGAGTCTCATAGCTATTATATGCCTTTTCTGCTATGGCCACAAGATCCCTGAGCGACTTTTCTCCTAGTCTATCCAATTTTTGTAATTTTTTCTTAATATCAGGTGCCGCCTGATTTATGAAGGACAGTGGAGAGACTCTCGGGTTTCTCAGGGTCATATGGAGTATACTGTCAGAATGCATCCATGATTCTTTCTAAGAAGGTGGCAGGAGATTCCTCTAAGCCCTGTCTCATATCATAAATTTTGGTCAGATTAATAGGCCTCCTAGCGGCTGCTTTAAGACTTTGTAATAGAGTCTGGCGGAAAACCAAAAGTCTCCCTGACCTTCTGCCGTGTTGTGGTCCCAATTAGGGCGGGTGGTGGGAAAACCAGCACCAATATTTGCTTGGATTGTGATAGGCTGGCCAGTGGGCCCAGGAACCAATTTCCTGGCCTCCTGGATAATTCTTTCTTTTTCCTCAGTTGTGAAGAGGACCTGTAACAACTGAATCAATCATCCCACGTGGGCTGCTGGGTGAAAAGAATGGTCTCAAGAAGATTAGTTAACTCTTTGGGGTTATCTGAAAAGGGGGAATTTTGAGTTTTCCAGTTATATAGGTCAGCTGTGGTGAACGGCCAAAAATGATGTGGCTTGTTTCCATGTTCATCAGGGGGTCCAGCCTCTCTGAGGGACAGAACAGGAACAGTTGGATCCAGTTTCCCTGCTTCCCCCAAGACCCCTCTCTTGCTCTTCTTTTTTCCCTCTCGAGTGGATCTCAGGGGAGGGGGCAGTAGATCATCCTCAGTATCAGAGGACTCCTCATGAGGGCTGGCAGTCAGTCGATAGTACTGGGACGCGGACCAGCTCGGGTGCAGGGGCAGGAAAGGCAGGAGCTGCTGGAGCCGCGGGAGCTGGGGGTGGGGGGTGGGGGGTTGCGCCACTGCAGGCACCTGTGGGTGCAACAGGGGTGGAGGGAATATGGCTTCCTCCGGGGTGGAGTCCTGTAAAATGGGGTAAAGAGAAGGGGCGGAAGGAGCAGGAAGAGATGGGGCAGAAGAGGAGTCTTTTTTATTAAGTGTAGCCGGTAACACCTGGGAAAGAGGAGCAGTTGGCTTGGGTAAGAACGCAGTGAACCATTGGGGAGGGTCTTCCGTCACCAGTACTCGCTAAGTCATGATGTAAGGGACTTGGTCTGGGTGGCCGGTACGAAATTGACAGACTCGGCATTCCACTTCGTCGATGATTTTGATATTGAATGTGCCTTCCTGCGGCTACCCAACATCAAAAGTTGGCCATTCAGAGCTGCAAAAAGTGATCATTTTTCCTTTTCCTAACGTCCACTCCTAACTTGTTATGAGCCCTAGCTCTTACTTCTTTAAAATGAGCGGTCACTAAGTCCAGGGAAGTTAATACAGTCTGTCCCATTATATCTGTCAACACGCGAAACACACCAACAACACAACACAGAGGGCAGCGGCCGCCAAACCGAAAATCCGTCCATTCCTCGAGCAGACTGGCAGGGTTCCACGTCTGCACAAAAGGGCTTGGCAGGGCTCCACATCTGCACAATCTCTCCCAGGAGAACCACTGAGATCTCTCCCGCTTCAGGAGTCTAGGGCATCCTGGAGATGTCCACAGCCCTGACTGTACAGCGCATCGGCCCAGCCTTCCCTGGACTGCCCGATGAACAGACCCACTGGATCCAGTGTCAGGGACATAAGACACACATACAGAGACAAAGACTAGGCGCCCAGCTGAGTACTCGTCAGCAGGTATATGGACCCTCAGGTCGGGGGTCCTGGGAGGTCCTGAGGATGCCAGACGAAGCCCCCACAATGTTGTGCCCACATTCAGATCCCCCAAAACCACCAATGAGTCCGATCTGATGCAAAACACGCAGAGTCTCTTTATTCAGACTGGAGCCTGGGCCATACGCCTCCCTCACACAGCAGGAGCAGCGCCCTGCTCAGAGGGGGAGTGGAGTTTATATAGGAAAAAAAAAAGCAAGCAGGGACTTACGTGCCTTGACATTTCAGAATTGGCCCCAGGGGGTTGAACTCTAAAGTGATTGGTAGGTATTGACCGGGCCTGGTGACCAATACCGTGATAGAGGGGTGAGGAGGCTGGAAAACTAAGATTGTCTTAAGGAGCATGTCTGGTGTTTGCACAGAGAGGTTGGGAGGTTTCTGATAAGCCCGTTCTCAGCAAGTAGGGGGAGAAGTTCCCTGGACTCGATGTTCCCTAGGGGAGGGGGGAGACTGTGAGGAACTGCAATTAAGTTTAGCTTTCTAACTGACATTTTACTCTTTGTTCTCTTTCAAGGACAGAGAAGCTAGAGAAGTTTCTTGGTTGAGTCTTCTCAAAGGGATGCTTGTTTCTTTTAACCTGACCTAAGGCAGTACACCCGCCAATTGCCTGAGCCTGCCTGCTAAATCAAACAGTACCAGAGAAGGGGTATGAGGATTAAGAAAAAAGGCAGAGACAAAAGACAGATTCAGAAGGGCATATAGTGAATACTGCAGCACGGTGTTTATTTGACACAACATGTTTATACCCTTCAGAGGGCATGAGAAGCAAAACAAACATGTAAACAATAGCTGATACTTACCCAGGAAGTCTACTGTTATCTTATTACCCTCCTTTACAAGGTCAAAGAGCACTCTTATCCTTGCCTCTGGCTCCCAGGCACCTCCTCCTATATTAGCAGATAAACTAGCTTGCCAAATCTGCAAAACATTCTGCTTTACAAGCAATATGTCCAAGGTCAACAGCTCCATGTCTCAAAACAGCTCCTTGTCAAAATGGCTCTTGACATCTCGCCCTTTTTTAATATAATAAATGCCAAAGTTTTCTCAGCCATGGTGCAGAAAGATTGTGCCTGTCTTAGGTGACCCCCACTAGGTATGAGCCTTACTCATCATGGGTACATGAATTTCTTACATTCATGCCTTGTCTTAGGTTGACTCAGCCTGTCCCGACCTTCGGGATCTTCAACCAGGACCCTAGGAGAGGGCGTGGGAATGGGGTATGGGACAGGGATGCGAGAAGTGAAAGGCAGACGATTTGTTGGGTCAAGCCTTCAATTTATTGAACACATAGTACCAGTATTTATGCAATTCTTGAAGTGGGGAGAAGAGTGGGGAATGCGGAAGCAGGTTGCTATGGTAACCTTATCTGTCAGGCGGACTGGTCTATCGGGTGGGTTAAGAAATCGTAGTGTCAAGGGCCCCAGAGTGATAAGGAAGTACTGTGAGATTTCTCTAGGGTTTCCTGTGTAATCTATAAGGGTGGAAATATGGAATGAGGAAGCAATAGGGTTGTGTTAGTTGAGCAGGCAGTTTCCCAGAATTGGGCGGCTTTAGGCTATCTGACCTTGTCCATACTCTGTCCATTAAGACCAGAGCAGAAACGGAGCTTTTAAACAAAAATGGGGTAACTTATGTTTCAAGCCAGCGTATCCAGAGGGACCGCTTACCACATCAGCCCTGGAGAATTCTTACCCGTTATTGACTACCAGCATCTGCCAAAGGGGAGGTCAAAATTACAATCGGCTCAAAGCTAAGCCTGGAGCCTGAGGCCATGCACTTCTGCATGCAGATCTTTAAAAAGGAGCTGAGGAAATAAATCAACAAAGCAGACATAGGCTTATCACAACACAAAAACCTAAGGCAAGCACTGAAACAGCCAAATGGATAAAGGAGGACCAGGATGGTAAAAAAAAAATAAAAAATAAAAAAAACAACTTTGATTTGCTGCAGAAGCCTAGATGCTGCCTCAGTGGCGTTGAATCAAAGTGGTTCCACATCTTTTAGCCCTTATATCTCATTACGCAGCTGAATTAAGTCCAAGGAGGTATTAGCACCATGCGACACTCCTTGAAGATGGGAATGCACTTTGTCCCATCCATAGAGACTCTTATTATAAACCTTCAAGGTGACACAAATCCAATGATACCTTGCATTGCATGACTCCAGTCAGTAGGAAGATGTGCACAGTTTGAGTTCCATCCAACAAAGAGGCCTTAGAAACCTTCAAACAGCCAGGTATTGTTTCATTTTTAGAAAAGCAAACTGGTAGTTCAAATCCAGAGCCAGTGTAGTTAAATCCTTTCTCAGTTTGAACTTGTATCCTGCCCGCTGATGGTTGATCCGGCAGTTTCATGTCATTTATTCTTACCACAATCTCTGGGCTATTCTCCTTTCTTTATGTTAACTGCAAGGTGTGAACGTCCACCATCAAGGATATCACGGTTTTTCAGAGCTGGATGATGATGACCCTCGAGAGCTAGCCAACCCTGCAAGTAGCATGTACCTCCTGCACCAAAGAGGCTGTGGATAAAGCAAAACCAGTGACCATAGCCACCCAGGCACCAATACCTAAAATATCCAAAATAAGAACATATCCATAACCAATCCCTGACAAATAAACATTCTGAAACAGGAAATTATATAATAAACTGTATGTATCTGTTGAACAAAAGCAGTAATGGTGGCAAACAAAGTGGCGAATTTCTAAGAAAATATTGTAACAAACTATTTTGACTGAAAGAGGGCATTAGTAACTTGTATCAGTGGATACATAAAAGGGTCATCAAACCAAGACTGAGACAAATTTGTTGACGATAAAACATAAGGAAGTTATTTAACAATAAATGTGTTTGGAGACATAGAAAAATTAGTCATTATACACTTTTTGCTGGTTTTATAGATTTTAACTATATCCACAGAACAAAGAGCACAATCATTTAAAAGAAAAAGTCAGTCACACAAAGCAAGCATTTGGTAGCTACCCATACATCCACACATAGCACCACAAAACACCATCCACACACAGATAAAACCTTTTCACAAAACAGCCACAAGCCTTTTTGTATACATGAAACAGACAGTAACTGACAAAATGCAGTAATGGCAAAGCAGGGGCTCTAATACAAGTATTAGGGTCACTCTTCCCTAAAGCCAGTCCTCAGACTCTAAATTGAAAATTGCACCTTGAAACCTAAACTGTAAATAACACAGCCTAAGATTTTCTATTGTATTTTATTCCATACCTGCATTCTTCACAAAAGGAAAGTTTAAGGACTCACCCAGTAATTAACTAAGGATTTTTATTCAGAACACGCAGCAAAGAAAGGGCCTTAGTTGTCATGTTCTGATTGTTTTTGTGATAACATGTTAGTAAATCAACAGTAGTTAAGGATTTGCATTCAGGATATTCACAAACTTAAAAGAAAAAATTTATATATTCTAAAATATACAAAATTAAAGTGCCCTCTGAGATCCATAGTGCTGAGCACCCACGTACTTCACGTAACATTGTCAGTCTCTTATCACGAAGCTCTGCACACTGTGAATCTCAGTGCTGCTGCTCTATCATATCACGTTCTATTTCACACAATTCATATATCAATTCAATATCACCTTAAGCAAAAGTCTCAATTTAAATATGAAATATCCAGAGTACCTATTTACAGGAAGATTAGCATACTTAATGTTGACCCCCTTCTGTAATGAAAACAAGTCCAGCCATGAGTACAGCAGTGCTACCTGCCTATCATTGTCATACAGTTCATTTGTCTTCATTTTAATGTACACATGAATTATTTTATAACTGCTAAGCCAACATGAAAAACAAAAGACATGATAAAGTATATCATTTTTACAATAATTTAAGGACTGGCTATCACTGTACACAGTAATTATAAATTTTTTAAAAAAAGAAATTCTGAACCCTGTCTCCCCTGCCCACCAACCCAAGCAAAGAATCCAGTGCCATCATAGACCCAGTCAGTGGACTGACCACATGAGACCACCTTTGCTACATTTGGTTCTGTCCCTACAACCCACTCCTCTGAAGCCCCTTCCCACTCTCCTCCAGCTGCACCTGCCCTGTCCAAGAACCCAAGCAAAGATCCCAACATCATTGTAGACCCAGCCAGTAAACAGACCAAAGAGGTCCTGCTTGACCAGAGGCCAAAGTAAGTCACCAGAACTCCAGCCTTCAACTCATGTGGAGACTCTTAGCTTGACAAGAGGCCACAAAGAACAGAAGACAAGAGAAAAAACCAAGGAAGAGAAAAAAAAATACCTAGGAAAAAACACTCATCCAACAAAGAAAAACACAGAAATTAAACACGTAAACCTACAATCACCCCAATCTCAGATGCCTAAACACCAATGTAAGAGCACAATCAATAACAATCAGGGCAATATGTCACCTCCAAAACTCAACTATCCTGCCACAACAAGCTCTGAACACCCTGACAGCCAAAGCACAAGAAAATGATCTCAAAACCAACTTTATGAAGATAATAGATGACCTTCAAGAGAAAATGAATAAATCCCTCAAAGAAATAGATGAAAAGACAAACAGACAATGGGAAGAATTGAGTAAATTCATAAATGAAAACCAGGAAAATACAAACAAAAAATTAGAAGAAATGAATAAATCCCTTAATAAAAGCCAAGAAAAGACAAGCAAATGATTAATGGAAATGAACAAAACTGTTCAAACCTGAAAATAGAAATAAGCCATAAAGAAAACACAGAGGGAATTTTGGAAGTCCAGAAAAGTGATCAGGAAATACTGAGAAAAGCTACAGCAGCAGAGTACAAGAGATGGAAGAGAGAATCTAGGAGTCGAAAATGCGTTAGAAGAATTGGAGACATCAAAAATACTTAGAAGAATTGGAGACATCAGTAAAAGAAAATGTTAAATCCAAAAAAATCCATAACATAAATAATCCAGGAAATCTGGAACACTCTGAAAAGACCAAATCTAAGAATAATAAGAATAGAAGAAGGAGAAGAATCCCACCTCAAAGGCCCAGAAAATATTTTCAACAAAATCATAAAAGAAAATTTTCCAAACCTAAAGAAGGAGATCCCTATTAAGGCACAAGAAGCATACAGAACATCAAATAGACTAGATCATAAAAGAAAGTCCCCTTGCCACATAATAATCAAAACACTAAACATACAGAACAAAGAAAGAATACTAAAAGCTGCAAGAGAAAAAGCAAGTAACATACAAAGGCAAACCTAGTAAAATCACATGAGACTTCTCAACAGAGACTCTAAAAGCCAGAAGGGCCTGGACCAATATGCTACAGACTCTAAGAGATCACAGATGCCAGACCAGACTACTACATCCAGCAAAGCTTTCTATACCATATATGGAGAAAAAAATTCCATGACAAATCTAAATTCAAACAATATCTATCTACACATCCAGCCCTACAGAAGATACTAGAAAGAAAACTCCAACCTGAGAAAGGTAACTACACCCATGAAAACACACCCCACCAGAATCAAATGAAGGGAGACACAAACACTCACACATACATGAACACAACCAAAAGCTACAAAATAACAGGACCTAACAATCATTAGTCATTGATATCTCTCAACATCAATGGACTCAATTCCCCAATAAAAAGACACACTAACAGAGTGGATGCGAAAACAGGATCCATCCTTCTGCTTCATACAAAAAACATACCTCTTAACATCAAAGATAGAAAATTTTCCAAACAAATGGGCCCAAGAAGCAAGCAGGAGTAGCCATTTTAATTTCTAACAAAATAGACTTCAAACCAAAATTAATCAAAAGAATTGGGGAAGGACACTTTGTACTCATCAAAGGAAAAATCCACCAAGACATTTCAATGCTAAACATCTATGCACGCAACACAAGACTTTCATGTTTATAAAACATTGTTAAAACTTAAAACACACATTGACACGCACACACACTGATAGTAGATTTCAATACCCCACTCTCATCAGTGGGCAGATCAACAAGACAAAAACTAAGTAGAGACACACTGGAGCTAACAGATCTTATCAACCAAATGGACCTAAGAGATATATACAGAACATTTCACATACACACAAAAGAACATACCTTTTTCTCATCACATCACAGAACCTTCTCTAAAATCAACCATATCCTAGGCCACAAAGCAAGTCTAAATAGATACAAGAAAGTTGAAATAACCCCTTGTATCCTATCAAACCACCACGGATTGAAGTTGGATTTCAACAACAACAGAAGCAACACAAGCCTACAAACTCATGGAAACTGAACAACTCTCTACTAAATAACAACTGGGTCAAGACAGAAATAAAGAGAAAAATTAAAGATTTTCTATAATTCAATGAAAATGACTCCACAACATACTCAAACCTATGGTACACAATGAGGAGTGCTAAGAGGAAAATTCTCAGGGAAATGCTAATCAAAACCATTTTTGAGATTCCATCTTACACCTGTCAAAATGACTAAGATCAATAACACAAAGGATCCTGCTGGTGAAGATGTGGAGCAAGATCACTCCTTCATTGCTGATGGGAATGTAAATTTCCCTATGGAAATCAATAAGGCAATTCCTTAGGAAACTGGAAATTGACCTACCTCAAGAACCAGCTATACCAGTCCTGGGCATATACCCTAAAGATGCTCCATCCTACCAGAAGGACACTTGTTCAACTATATTCATATCAGCTTTATTCATAATAGCCAGAAATTGGAAACAGCTTAGATGCCCCTCAACGGAAGAACGAATAAAGAAATTATGGTGCATTTACACAATGGATTATTGCTCATCTATTTTTTAAAAAATGACTACATGAACTTTGCAGGTAAATGGATGGAACTAGAACAAAATCATCCTGAGATATATTATCCACTCACTCATATGCGGATACTAACTGCTAAGCAAAGGAGAAAGGCGCTACTATCCACAGCCATAGAAAAACCATGCAACAAGAAAGGCCCCAGTTGGAACACGGAAATCTCCCTGGTGGAGTAGAAATTGAACAGGGAGTGAATGTGGGGTGGGGGAGGGTGAGAATGGGAGCGGAGGGGACCAGGAGGAGGAGGAGAGGAACAACGAAGGGAGAAAATATATGAAAAAAAAAAAAAAACAAGAATTGGGAGACAATTAGGGGCCTATCGGGAGACCAAGTATAGTGGAAACTCACAGGAATCTATGAGGGAGACCCTAGCAAAGATCCCTAATAATCAGGGATCGGGGGCCTGAACAGGCCATCTTCTGTGGCCAGGCAAGGCTTCCAGTGGTGAGACTGAGACACTCTCCCAGCCACAAAACCTCTGACTTATGGCCTATCTGCCCTGCAAGATCCTCATTGACAAGGGAAAGGCAGAACTCCATGCCAAAGGAAGGAACCCCTACCTGAAACTGCAAGACAGGACGGTAACTAGAGATGGGATAACTCGGAGACGATTTCTAATGATGTCATGCTCTGCTCATAGATCAGTACCTAACCCAGTCCTCACCAGAGAGACCTCCCCTCAGCAGCTGAGAGGAGCATATGGAGGGGCCCACGGCTAAACTCCTGCAGAGATCAAGGAACTCCAGGGAATAGGAAGAGGAGGGATGACAGAAACCAGAGGAGCTGAGAACAACGGGAGAACAAGCCCCACATTGCCAACTAACTAGCACTTTTAGGTGCCCACAGAGACTGAAGCCGTAGACCCGGAACCTAATACATCTCATGGCTGTCTGGATTGTTGTCCTTGAAAAACTCCCACAGGCTGGAGTGGGGGTATCTGGCCATTTTAGCTGCCCTTGAGACACCTTTTCTCCTGCTGGGCTTCCTGGCAGGAATTGGTGCCTGGCCTAGTTCCATCCTGCTATGTCATGCTCTGATTGTGCTGTAACCCTGGGGGAATGTTTCTTTTCTGGGGCAAAGAGGGGATGTTTGTGGGCGGTGATGGGCATAGTTCTGGAGGAGATGGGGAGAAATGGGGATAGAAGGAGGGGAAGATGGGGATCAGAATGTATTCTGTAAGTTGTATGAGAGAAGAAAATTTTTTAAAAAATAATTTTTTAAAAAAAAAGAATTATTTGTTGAAGAAAAAAAAAAGAAAAATGGTTTGATGGTGATTCAGAAAACAGGATTTTTAGGTAGTCTTCAAGTATCATATCACAGGTTTTTATTTATGCCATGTAAGTTACGAGATCTTACAGACACTGTTTTTAAAGGTGTAAATTAGCCTAATAAATAAAACATAAGTAATTATATGCCCCCCAACCCTAATCTACAACTAGAACAACCACAGAAAACAGCTGGAGGAACAGTGCTAACAGACTGTTGTCCTGAAAGTTTCATTAAAGTCAATATAGTGAAAGGAAGAAAGAAAGAAAAGGAAGCATTCATTACTAGAGGAAATTAAAAGGAAAAGATGACCATCTGTTTCCTGTCTCCACTCTATACAGGAAAGAAAAATATAAGCTATGGCTTATATTCTAGAAATATTAGGGAACTGATTAGGTGTAATATTAGCTATTCATATGTCAATTATATTCCTGGGGTAAGATTGATTTGTATCATAAATTATTGCATACAACAGTATACATAATAAATTCCTTATGCTTGTGACATACATACACTGAAACTGAAGTGTAAATACATAGACACTTTGGAAAAACGAAATATACATAATGTCAAAGTTATTTAGATTTAAATTTTAAATACAAAGCTAGAAAAATTTATCATGTAAATTTCAGTTAAAAATGATCATGTCTAGCTGACAAGATGGTTCGGCAAGTAAAGGTTCTTACTTGTCAATAACCAAGCTTGAAGACTTGAGTTCAAGACCTAGGTCCCACAATGTAGAAGGCAAGAACCAATTCCCTACCACACATTGTCCTTGAACAGACAAAACTAAATTTAAAAAGTGTAAATTAAATGCTTTAGGAAGAAATTCCGTGGGAAACTATCATTTTGTTTTAGCTTGTGACCTTAAATATTTTTCAATGAATAATATATGAAAAAATTACTTTAGGGTATGAATGTAAATGAATTATCACCTTCATTGAAATGCATGAAAATTCATAAACTAATAAATGAAGGATTAATATAAATTCCATAAATAAAATACTGAAGAGAATGGCTATAAATTTAAATGTACCCAACTGTAGTGAAATATGACATTTCTATAAAATATAACAGTAAATCGTTAGGTGCTCGTGTTGGAAAATTTCCTTTAGGTAGGTCACAAATGGATAAATCACCCTCACTCACTGGAAGATGTCACCCTCCACTGGAAGAATACATTGAAAGCAGCACATGCACACATACATCCTGCCACATGCTAGACTAAAGGCCGTGAGCAAATAATAATTAGATTGTCAAAATTAATAAAATAATATTTCAAGTACAAAATTAATATTAATCTAATTTGAATTTACAAGAACACTGATTATTGATGCCTTCAATGGTTTTTATATTGCCCATAACAAATTCTCCATGATAATCATTGAAAAATGTAAGAATCTGCTTCCAGGCTCTCAATATTCATTGCATTTTTCGCTTATTTCTAAAGGACAGTTTTGCAGAATATAGTTGGGGGTGGTGGGAAGGTCCTTCCAATGATCTTATCACTCTTCCTTGCTGGTAAGATTTCTATTGAGATGCTGGCTGTCAGTCAAACTGGATTCCCCAGTGTTGTATTTGTTACTTTTCTCTTATAGCTTTGACAGCCTTCTTTTGGAAGATGGAAAGATGACTCAGAGATTGAGAGCACTGGCTACTCTTTTAAAGAACCTGGGTTTAGTTCCTAGCACCCACATAATAGCTCACAAACTATCTGTAAATCCAGTTCCAGGAAATCTGATTGCCTCTTCTGACCTTTATGGGCACCAGGAATACATGTAGTGCCGTACATACATGCAGGCAAACACTCAGACACATAAAAAAGAAGGAAGGAAGGAAGGAAGGAAGGAAGGAAGGAAGGAAGGAAGGAAGGGAGGGAGGGAGGGAGGGAGGGAGGGAGGGAGGGAGGAAAGAAGGGAGAGATGGTAGGAGGGAAGAGAGTCTTCTTTTTCATTTTTGAGAGCTTAATTACAATCGCCTTTGAGTAAACTCGAATTGAACTTGATACTGACCTTTGAACTTCTTGCTTCTGGATATCTGCATCCTTTTCTAGACCTGGAAGCGTTTTTTTTTTTTTTTTTTAATAATAGTTCTCTCAGTAAACTTCTTTTGCTTTGACATTCTCAAGTCTTTTTGAAACCTCAATAACTCAAATATTTATTTTTTAAATATTGTCCCAAAGTTTCTACAATCCTTCATTCCTCTTCATTCTATTTTCCTTTTTCTCATCCAACTATGTATTTTTCAAAGAGTCTATCTTCAAACTCAATAATTCTTTTTCCAATTTGATCTGTCTTACAATTGATGACATCCAAATTTTTAATTCAACTAGTACATTCTTCAGTTTAGGGATTTTTCTGGTTTTCATTGTTTCCGTCTCTTTGTTAAAGTGCTCTGTCAAAGTATTGCATCATTTCACTGTGTACTCTTGGAGATATTGAGTTCCTCTCACTGTAGTTGCTTTTAGTTTTCTCACAGATCTTCCATACTGACTCTGTCTTGTCAGTTTCTGACACCTCCTTTTGACCACTGGGAGAGAGTGTGGTTTCTTGGATGCTCTCAATGTCTGTGGTATGCGAAATTATCTAAAAACTGAAAAATTGGTGTTTCAGTCTTCACGATCTGGTTTTGCAAGTCCCTGTCTTTCTAGGAATTTAGAGCAAGCTGGTCTTGACCAGCTTGCTTCTTCCATCTCAGCATTAGGCAGCATCCAACCCCAGGATTTTTCCTGTGCTGGCATTATGTGCCTTCTTTTAGAACTAGAGAGTAATCAAGGCTCAGATTTATCTCAGCCAGTACTGTGTGGTTCAGAATGAATGAGTGTAATATCTAGAAACAGTGTCCATCCCCACTAGCTCCTCCCTGGACAGGGGAAAGACTATATACTTCATCAATTAATGATCCTGTGGTCTGACACTATAGAATTTTGCCTAGAACTGGATGGAGCCACTATTAATGAACCACTTCCAAGTTCCTGTGCCACATTTGTGGCAACAAATGCCACTAAGTTGTACTATGCTCTAAGCCCACAGCCTGGAAACCATAGCACCTGGGTAGATCAGATGTTCATGATGGTTTGAGCTGAAGCAGACTTGTGACCTAAGACCTAAGCATCAGCCCCAAGTGGTAGTGGCTGGAATAAGAGCTCAGTAGCCTGGATCACGTCTTCCCCTGGCACTAGGATTACTCCAAGTCACAGACAACCTGAGGGTGAGAGTCACAGGATGTCCCAGCACTAAGTTCCAGCACAGTCATGTGCTAACTACCTTGGCCTCCTTCACTCCAACCCCTGAAAACAAGGCCCTGTTCATATTATGCTTCCCCAGTTTGATGTTGACCTGTGCTAAAGCTGACAGTGATTCAAGCCAAAATACAAATAGTTTCCGTGGGGTGCAGATCTCTCCCTAGTATTGGAGGAGGTCTAGGGCTCGATCATGGTTATGCTGTCTGGAGGTAGGAAGATGTACAGACAGTCCCTCAGAGTACCAAGGCTATAGCTAAGCCAGGTCCTACCAGAATCTCACAGTCACTGGTACCCTCAGTATGAGGGGAGTTCTCACGCCCACTGTGCATCTGGCAATGATGTAGACTAAACCTGAAGTCTGTCTCACCAGGGTACACATTTCTACTTGACACTTGTGCAGGAGGGTGACTTTGGTTTCTGTAGTAGTACACCCACAATGTCACTCAGCAAGGAGACACAGAGACCTAGTCATATGTGCAAAATCTGCCAGACCTCAGCAGAGGGAACCACTGTCATAGCCAGCACCATACTGAACAGTGGAACCATGAGCATCCTAGCTCAGGTGTTTATATTGATTCAGAACTCCTCAGGTGTTCTACTGATAGCGCGTGCAGATCATGACCAATCAAACATCCCCCAAATAATTCCAATAACTGCAGACAATACAAAACACCAAGGGCTAGGTAGTCCCTCACCCAACAGTACACAAAACAACTATTTTACATAACTAAAAATAAACTTCTACAACAGGTTTCTACCTTGTGCAAGCCTGGTGCTAAGCTTCAAAACACCGAGAAAGAAATCAGGAAAACAAGACCAATCACAGTAGCTTTTTGACAGTATAATAAACCTACTGAAGGAAGTGAAAGACCTCTACAATGAAAGTTTAAAACACAAAAGAAAAGAAATTGAATAAGACATGTGAAGATGAAGGCCTCCCATACTCGTGGATCAGTAGAACTGATATATAAAATGGCTACATTAATGAAAGCAATCTATGATTGAGTGCAACCCTCATCAGAATTCTAATGTGAGTCTTCACAGAGAGAGAAAAAAAATCCTAAAATTCATGTGAAAATGCAAAAGACCTTGAAAACCCAAAGCATGCTGAACAAAAAGATCAATCCTACAGCTATCAAAATACTTGATTTAAATTTACATACAGAGCCACAGTAGAAAAAAAACAGTATGATCAGTATGATGCCACAAAAACAGACATGTAGGCTGATGAACTAGAAGAGAAGGCCAATAAATAAACCTATACAGCTACAGCTACCCAAGTTTTGAAAAAGTTGACAAGGAATTCCAATCCCTATGTATTACTACCAATTTGTATATTTCTGTTTCATTTTCGTCTCATAATCCCCATCCTAATAGGTGGAAGATGATAACCCCATCATAATACTAATTTTCCTTATTTCATTCTTTATATGCATTATGCACAAACAAAAAAAAAGCCAAAAAAAGACTCTTTGGTTAATAATGCCTTTTATTTTGAGACAAGCAGAGAAGAGATAGTTCTCATTTGAATTGTTCTGTGTTGCACTCCTAACATACTAATAACTCAGCACATGTGTTAGTACAGGTCATGGTCAATGAAAGTGTTACAGGAAAAATCTTCTTAAAGCAGGATGGGTGCTCACTGGACTGTGGGGGAAATGGAGAGATATGAGAGGGGAAACAAGAGAAGGTATCTCTAATAGTCGGAAGGAAATGGACAATGCCCTTTGAAGAAGTTGCAGACAGCAGCATGGCAGCAGCCAGTCTGTTCTTTAACGAGGAATGAAGTAGAGCTGGTATGAAGGCGGTACACAGCCAAAAGTATTGGACAGCGGAGTAGTGTCAATGTCCTTTGTATCAACCAAAGACTTCAGATTAAAATTCTGTACAATGGTGGTCAGAAGCAAAAACAGCTCCATACGAGCCAGGGCCTCTCCCACGCACATTCGCTTCCCTGAAAAACAAGAGCAAACACAGAGGATTCCCTCCTTAAACAGTGGGTTCTGGACTGTTATAAAAGCACAGAGGAAGTATTTGATTCTTAAGTGGTGGATTAGTCAAATACAGAATGACTAAGAAGGATGTTTGAACAGAGATACACCCAACAATAGATAACGCAAATGCTATCTAATTAATGTCTGTTTTTACTAGGGACCCTTCCTTCATTAAATATTCATTATAAGCTCTAAATCACAACTTGAGTAACAATCCATACAATATATTCTTTAACCTCTCAAGTTGATTCCAATCTCCTAGAGACATAATCACCACTCTACTCTAGTGGCTTAATGGGGGAGTTTAAAGTAGATTCAGATACTGCATTGCCATTTGTACCATGGGACAATAAACAGGCACAAAATATTTTTATAGCCAGAGCATTTCAAACTTACCTGTCTAGATCTATGATTCTCCCCCTAATCTGCCCTATGAGACAAGATCCAAATAGATTGGCCAGAACCTTCAGATTCTCTTTCCTGTCTGATACTCAATGTCGTGCTTACCTCTCCTCAGTTCCATTCATAACTCCCTTCCTCAGCCTCCAATGCCATAAAGAAAGCTCAAGCTTCACCATTTGTCTCAGAAGCACAGATCTAATATTTTGCTCAAGACCCATGATCTGTGCCATTTTGTCTTTATGATTCTTTGATCATAAAGGATCCAAGGATCCTATGATCCTTGTGGTCTCCTTAAATAGAAGACCTGACACCCAGGCTTCCTCATAATATCTCTCTTCAACAGCAGCGTGGACCTCCTGAATACTATGCTTTGTCATCTTTTGCCTCCCTATCAAAATTCTGAGTTCTTTTGAGTTCCCTAAAAACAAGGACTCAGTCTGTCGTATATGAAAATATACAATGCAGACCCACATCAAAGTCGTAAAAACACGTAGCAAAAAAAAACTGAGTATGATCCTGTGCCTAGAGAATCAGCAGGATGTAAGCAACTTCCCCTCTGGCCTCCCCAGAAACCCAATTTTCCCTCTCTCACAGCACTAATCCAACAGGACTACAGTGCCCTGTTGATCACCCGCTTCCTCAACTCAGGAGTGAGTCTCTTCAGAGCCTCTTACATTCTCTAGGACACTTGCCTTCCCAGGGCTGTCTGGGAATGGACTAAGAAGCCTTTCTCATGCAGGTGAGACAAGTCTAAATGAGGTTCTCTGTCAAGAGGAGTGCTTAGGAAGGTTAGAGGTAAATGCAGAAGCAAAATTCAACTAACCTATATTCTCGCTTTCTCAGTTATAAAATGGGCTGGATATTCTGAAAGCCCCACTAATGTGGAGCATGTGTCACAATCGATTGAGGAGCATGGGCATTGGGAGCATTGCTTCTGAGGAGGCACAAAAAACAAAGTTGCCTGTCTCTGAGGACATGATGGAAGATTCAACTTATCTCAAAATTGTATCTTGTGGAATTGGGCCTGTGGCACATGCCTGTAGTATAAATATTCAGATATCTTGGACAAGAAGCTTGAATTCAGGAGTCCAGTGTATTAGCCTAGACAAAACAATGCCTCAAGAAAAAAATGTTTACCTTGCACTTGAAGTACAAGTAGAAATAAGTTTCATTTACCTGTTGAGAAAGGCATGAAGTAGTCACTCTTCTTAAAGTTTCCATTCTCATCCAGAAAATGGCCAGGGTCAAATATTTCTGGGTTGGGAAATTCCTTGTCATCATGGAGCACAGAAGTCAGTGATGTTATCAAGTCTGTGCCCTGAAAATAACAGATAAAAGTATGTGATAAAGAATTCAATGAGCAGAAGGACTGGCAAGGTGGCTCCGCAGGTAAATGCACTTGCAATGCAAGCCTGACAACCTGAGTTTGATTCCCAGGTCCCCCAGAAGGTGGCAGGAGAGAACTGACTTATGCAAGTGGTACACACACACACACACACACACACACACAATGAATAAATGTAATTCTTTTTAAATTAACAATAAAAGAAACCAGTAAATTATCGTGGCTGCTTTTCAACACTTAGAAATCCTCACTCATAAAATAATGCAAAAGGAACACTAAATCCATCAAAGTTAGTTCTAAAAACAAAGGAGTAATAAAGGCTTTCCCTGAAAAAAATCAAATTTTAAGAGACTATATCTCCACTAGTATTTGTTTGTTTGTTTTTGTCTTTGTGTTTTGAGACAGGGTTTCTCTGTTGTAACTCTGGCTATCCTGGAACTCACTCTGTAGACCCTGGCCTTGAACTCACAGAGATCCGCCTGAATCTGCATCAGGAGAGCTGGGATTAAAGGTGTGTTCCACCATGGCCCTCCTCCACTAGTCTTAGTAATAATTTTAAGGGAGTTCTTTATAAGAAAAAAACATGAGACTGTATGGAGCTCACTGGTAACAATAAGTCACAAATTCAAAAGTCTCTAACATTATAAAAGAATGAAACACAAATCATTCCTATCTATTAATGACAAAAGAGTCAAATATGTTCAAATATAGGCATTATGAAAAGATGGTAGATGTGGTAGATATAAAAAGATCCACATCAAGCCGAGGGGCCATAGCCCAGTGGAACAACACTTGCCTACCTTCAATCCTCAACACCACAATGAAAAAAAAGGGAGGGGGGACTGAAAAGGAAAAATTTCAAAACATACATGAGTGTGGTGGAACATGCCTGTAGCCTAGCGCTGGGAGGCAGCAGTAGGAAATCATTTGAACTCAAGAGACTGAGAACAACATCAGCAAAAAATGAGACCCTGACTCAAAATGTTAAAAACATTCCAAATGTCAGAAAAAGTTTTTATTAAGATATTTTGCTTCTGTTGGTTTGTTTATCTGTTTTTAACTTTATTGGCATCTATAGTAGACACAAAAAATTAAGCAAGGAATCAAAACACACTTCTTGAGTAAATCACTTTGCCACAAAAGAGAATTTTAAGAGGGAGACAAGAAATAAAGGAGCTCTAATTAGACCAGAAAAGAAACAACACTGAGAAGGTATTGCTTGTCAATGAGTACCCTAATTATAAATAGAAAAGATTCACAAATTAAAAAGCCACACCGTGAGAGACTTATGTTTCAAGTCAGCAATATTGTTTACAAAAAGATTATTTTACTTCTAAGGGTGCATATAAACTGAAAGATATTCAGGAAGATGGTACAGGCAGCGGAATCCAAAGAAAGCAGAAGTAGCCACAATTAGATAAAATATACTTTGAGCCAAAATCAGAAAAAAGAAGATCATTATGTAGTATAAAAGAGTTAATTTAGCAAAAGGAATATTACATAATTAAATTACATGCTACATATTATAATGTAATTATGTATACGATATTATATAACTCTACTTAAATATTATATGTTATTATATGTAGTATGTGTCTCCAACATTTGATATGGTACATCATAGAGCAGCCAAATATAAAAGCTTGACATATTAGGCCTAAAGGGAAACATAGACTGCAGTATAGTAAGAGCAAGGGACTTCAACGCACACCCCTTTCAGCAGTGTACAGCTCACACAACTAGTCAACAAAAAATAGCAGATTTTTAAGTATTTTAAAGAACTTATACTTTACAATAAATTCAGAAATCTCATTCATTCTGGAAAAGGATAATCTATGGGGAAACCATTGTACTGAAAACAAAACAATTTTGAGAAAATTAAGGAAAAGTCAAATAAGCTGAGACCATAATCAAATCCATGAATTGAAAGTTCTTACATATTAAAGCATCATCAATACTTTGCAAATGAATTTAATAATACATTTAATACTGCCCTGATAAAAAGCCTCAGAGAAGCAATTTGAAAATTTGACAAACTCAATATTTAACATTTACTTAGAGATATAAACAGAATCCCAAAAATACTAAAGAAGAAAGCTGTATTTGGAAAACATTGGCGAGGCCACCCAAGGCTACAAAGTGAGACCCTGTTTTAAAAGCGGGAGGGGGGGGGATAGAGGAGGAGGAGCAAGGTAAGGGAGGGGAGAAGAACAAGGAGAAGGAGAAGAAGAAGAGGAGGAAGAGGAGGAGAAGGAAAAAGAAAGGGAAAGAGAAAGAGGAAGAGGAAGAGGTTGTCTTATAAAGCCTGTTAGTCCTGCAGTGTGGTGCCTGGTGGGATGATCCCACACTTATGGGTTGAGGGATTTTGCAACTGGGCTCTCATTCTGAAAAGCTGGCAAGAGTTTGGCTTCTCCCCTTCTGTGCTGACAGACCACAAACCATGCCAAAACTCTGCCCCCTCCCAAAAGTGGGTTGCAATCTGGCAGAGCTGCTTATCTAAGTCCCTGTTCCCCAAAATATGCTAAAAGCACGACAGAATGCAAATGGGGCTATTCCAGTATTCCTGTCTTAACAAATGGCTCCCATCCCTAGATACCAAAGACCCTCCCCTGCCTCTACCCTATAAATGTAATCACCTTTGCTTTAATAAACTGAGAGACGTTCCTCTGACAACCTCTTCCAAGAGTTCTAGTCTAACTCTCATCGGCTATTAGTCCTCCAATCTGAGACCCACCTGGATGTGTCGACCCATACCCTGTGGTTTCTTTCCTGGGGGATAAGCTAGCAGCTGATAGCTTAGCCATGTGCCAAGGAGGGAAGTAGGACCCCACAGGCAGAGAGAGAAAACTCCCGCAACAGGAGTCCTGGACTTCTCTCATTTTGTGTTGATGGAGGATTGGGACCGTATTTTAAATCCAGAAATTATGAGATAACTGAATGCAGGTTCAGAAAAACAAGCTCACCTTGGGAATTACATAATTTCTGAATCTAACATTACAAGTAGCTGCATGGGGCACATTGTTGGGGATGAGGTTAATGTATCTCTGGATCTCATGCACCATGGCATCCGTGTAGGGCATGCTGGTCCTGTCTTGCATGCAGGGACTCCTGTGTCTACCGATCACGTGATCAATCTCCTCCTGGACTTTAGCTGATAGAACACAATTGAGAAATGGTGCATTAGTCATAGCAATCCACATCAATATGAAGTATGATAAAGGTATCAAGCCACACACACACTTAGGATTAGGGAATTATTGTGTTATAATACAGATAACTCTCCCACAGTTTAGGCATTCAGATTAATCTATGTAAATGGGTAAATTATTGTACAGAGTAATCAATACACAGAAATGATGAAATGTTCAATACATAAATGTACTGTACATGTAAATTCTTATTATTGTTTTACAGAAAGAAAAACACAAAACAAAAACTAATTTCACATCTAAATAATAGTAATGATTTAAAATTGAATCCTGGAGCTGGAGGAATGTTTCAGTGTTTAAGAGCACTGGCTGCTCCTCCAGAGGACCCAGATTCAATTCCTAGAATGCACAGGTAGCTCACAACTATCTGTAACTCCAGGAGATTCCCAGGAGATTCAATACCCTCTTCTTGTCTCTGTGGACACCAGGCATTCAGACAGTTCACAGACATATACATAAGCAAAACACCCATATACATAAAATAAGTAAATAAAATTAAAAATAAAATTGAATGCTAACATCTATAGGTATGTGTATTCGTATACAAGTGAAACTTAGTGTCCTTCCACATTCTTATATTTCACAAAGGCATTCACTTTGAAAACTTCTAGAAGTTTTGTTGTAGTTTGTGTTCATATTTGAAGATAATAACTATTTCTATTATTTGTTTGTATATTTATGAGCAGTTTTACAATAGAGATGAAGTATACTCCTATAACTACTTTATACAAAATATACAAATACACACACACATACACACATGCATATACTCATACACATTCACACACACAAACACACACACTTACACTCACATATATAAACACTCCTGACAATCTCCAGAGTACCTATCTTGCAATTGAATTCAGAGTTTTGGTGATTTATTACTGCTCACAGTAACTGCTCTTTTGCCATTCATTTTCTCTATTGTCAAAATTTGTCTCATTTTTATCTTAACACATGTATACAAAATGACATCTAGTGACAGAAAAGCATCAATACTAAAGCTTCTTTCAGAGCTATCTAAAGAACGTTAAATTTGCATCATCCACATATTGCAGTCATACCTGTGACCTCTGGGTGCTTCAGGAGGAGTAAGAGTCCATATCTCAGGGTAGTGCTTGTGGTTTCTGATCCAGCTACAAACACATCAGTTACAGTGGCCATCAAGCTTTCAATAGTAAACTCAGAGTGTGGATTGTGCTTTTCCTAGGAGTTTTTATTTCATTATTAGATAGTTACCATTATAGTAAATTGCAACAAATCCAAAATAATAGTTTGTTCCACAGATAAGCAAATTTTGACAGTGGAGGGTATAGTAAAAATATTATAACAAGTGTACAAGAGAATCTCAGAGAATGTAAATTAACTGAGTCACTCTTCATTTCTGTGCTCTTCTTTCTTCTTCCTTGCATCAAAATTCAATTTATCAGACCTTCTTACAGCTATGTTAGCCATGCAAAACATGCCATACCAATAACATAAGAAAAAGAACCCACTGGTACAGAATTCTCATCCCTTCTTACTTAAAACACATTATGGCAACGCAGGTGTTATACATCACCTGGAACATGAGTGTTTTAACATCAGTATGAGGGCTGGACAGATGACTCAGCAGTTAAAAGCACCTATTGCTCTTTCAGAAAATCCAAGTTTGGTTCCCAACACGCATCTCAGGCAGCTCACAATCATCTATAACTCCAGCACCAAAGGACTGACCTCCAGGGGCACCTACACTAACATGTACAAACTCACATACAAACCCCCCCACACACACACACACCTATGTATAATTTTAAAATAATAATAATAAATCTTTAACATCAACATGAGTACTTGTATATTATGTGTAATTGTGGAGAGTGGCAGGTACCATTGATGCTTCAGGGCTACTGTATCCATTCTGGACTAACCTATAAAAAAGTCCCTATATATGAGAGAAATATACTATTTTTGTAAATAAATAAATAAACAAACAAACATGCCAGGGCTTCACTATGCAGCCCTGGGCTAGGCTAGAACTCACTATGCAAACCAAACTAGTCTTGAACTCGTAGATACTTGCTTGCTTCTGCTCCCCAGGTGCTGAAATTAAAGGCATGTACCACTGTGCCCAGCAAGAGTTTTTAGAATGTGATACAAACAAAGTTGAATAAGAAAATCCTTACTCTCCCTCCACCTATAGATGTACCAAATAAATAGATACCTCTGTACAAGTCAATTCTTTCTAAAGGAAATTCAGAATGGGTTTAGAGACTCTAACATTTGTCAACTGAGAAATTATTCATATTCCTATCAAATGAGAAGTAAAGGTTGACGTATTGGGCCAATAATGACAACCAAAGACTTTACCATAAAATTCTTTTTGTTTTTGTTTGGTTTACTTTTGGCTTTTTCAAGACTGGGTTTCTCTGTTGTAAGTCTGGCTGTCTTGGAACTTACTCTGTAGACCAGGCTGGCCTCAAACTCAAGGAAATCTGCCTGCCTTACCTCCCAAGTGCTGAGATTAAAGGCATGCACCACCACCACCTGACATAAAATTATTTAAAAGTCCCCAACATACAAAATTTTCTGAAAGAAGAAAGAACACAGCCATAATTTAAACACTCTATTCAAAGGTTCCCAGTAAGTTGATTCTTAATTCAGCGACTCTAGGGCAGAGGGGAATAAGTATCTGTGTGGTTCTCTAAACCACAGGGAGAAAACAACTGTTTTATACAGTCATGCAAACATCGCTAAGGATGATAATCACTGGAGATGGTTGAAGCTAGGCATGGTGGTACTAAGGAGGCAGAGGAAGATGGATCTCTGTGAGTTCAAGGCCAGCCTGATCTACATAGTGAGTTCCAGTACAGCCAGGGATATGTAGAGACCCTGTCAAAAAAAAAAGAAAGAAAGAAAGAAAGAAAGAAAGAAAGAAAGAAAGAAAGAAAGAAAGAAAGAAAGAAAGAAAGAAAGAAAGAAAGAAAGAAAGAAAGGAAGAAAGAGAAAGAAGAAAGAGAAAGAAAGAAAGAAAGAAAGAAAGAAAGAAAGAAAGAAAGAAAGAAAGAAAGAAAGAAAGAAAGAAAGAAAGAAAGGAAGAAAGGAAGGAAGGAAGGAAGAAAAGTGTACAAATGAAGGGAACACTGCATATTGTTATTCTAATGTGAAGTATTACAGCCATCTTGGCAAACAGCAGTTCCTCAAAAAAGTAAAAATGATATACACACAATTCAGCCATTTCACTTTTTGTTATACATCCAAAAACTAATTGAAATTAATAAATCAAAGAGATGCCGGCTCTCCTATGTAATTTACAGCATTAACCAAAACAACCAAGGTTGTTTCCAACCCAGACAAACTGGTGGATTTTTAAAGTAAGAGACAGAATAAAATTCAAGATGGGTGAGAATAAGCTAAGACTAATGACAAGATTATTTCAGAATCTACTTTTCCATAATCAAAAAATTCATTGAGTTGGTCCAAAGAATCTGGTCCTTGAATTCCTTGAAAACTGGTCCTTGAATTCCTTGAAAACTGGTCTTTGAATTCCATTCTTGTCTCAGACATCACTCTACTGAACCCAGTGATTCCGCTGAGTAGCATGAGCATGGCTCTCTTGTTCTGTTATAAACTAATACTTGACTTAGTCAAAGGCCCTCACACTAACGCCTACATTTGCGGAGTACCTCGGAGACATTTTTGCCTGTTTGTCTGTCCTGATTATACTCGGTTAAGGTTCCTACCTTCCTCTGTGTCAACACACACATCTGAGCCTCTTATCGTTTCACTGGACACATATGAAATCCTCACCCCTGCTACCTCAGTGCAAATACTCAAAGATTAGTACCAAACCCCAAGTCACTGAGGAAGCCTGCCAGATTAAGCACATGTTCATCCTTCTCCTAGATGATCGAGTCTACTTTTTACTTTAATGTTTCATATTTTGTATTTTCTAAGTTGTTTATATATCTAACTCATCTGAAGCGTACATTTCCATTCCTCATATAAATTATTAAACAGTACTCATGTATTTTGATTGCTTAATAATTCTCTTTTAAATCTTAAATGATGCTTTATTCCAATCTATGCCCACAATAGGAACCTAAAGTGCTTACCAAGTGTTTCTTGCCTAAAAAGTTAAATTTCCCCCAATAAGAATAGAAATTATTGATGAATTCCAAAATACTAGCCAACAAATAACACTTTACCTGTTCCATTTTGATCAGGAAACAGTCAATGAAGTCCCGAGGATTATCCACGTCTAGGGTTTCTTGATGTTCTTTTACTCTCCCCAAAATATAACTTTTTATCTCAATATAATTTTTAATTACTTTGTTATGGCTCCCAGGGAGATAATCAAGGAAGGCAGGAATGGCATTGCAGACCTTAAAGATATAAAATTATGTGTTTATTAGACTGAATGTGATCACTCATATTTATAGCCCTAGTGAGTGAATCATCCAGAGCCTAGGAGTTTGAGGGTAGCCTGAGAATAGTGAGATGCTATCTCCCAAGAAGTCCTAAATTATAAGCGTGTACTGAAATCATTTTCAGTATATGCTAAGCAATGGTTAAAAGGTAGAGTGAATAAAAGATGATTCCTATTTGACCAAGTACATTTGACAAAATATAGAAAAGAGTTCCTTATGTTGACAGTGATGATCAGATGTGAAAACTGACCACACAGTGAATGGTCAAACCCAGCTGTGAAATTTCATGAGAGAGACTCCTCTGGAAAATGGAACTTGAAGGGCAGTTACCAGGCATGGTCTTGAGACAGATACAGCTGTTTAAAACTGAGCTACCCTTTTTATTTCCCTGGTTTCTGTGGTTAAACTAGCTACATATGAGATGGTGTCTTTGACATATAATAGGGACTTATACCCATGAGTTCTTTACAATGTGTCATCTAAACAAGACCTGCAAGGGTGACAGCTCCTGTTGACCAACACAGACGTGAGAAATCTCACAAGGCCCTACCCTTAGGTGAAGAACTTCAGACAATCAGTGGCTGCTAGAAATGGGAATCAGTCTTCTCCTCCAGAGATGAGACCCCTGCTAAGTTATCCAATCCCAAGTGGACATCCTTAAACATATACACATATGAGCAATGTTAAATGGGCTCAGCTGGATGTGTTTATTTATTAGTTTAGATAGATGATAGATAGATAGATAGATAGATAGATAGATAGATGATAGACACATAGGTGTGTGTGTGTGTGTAACAACAGTAATTAAAGAAGAGTTCATGAAGTTCAGAGGAGGCAGGGGGTAGGAGAAGATCTGGAGAGGAAGAGTGTGTGGTAGAAATTATGGAAATAAAGTACTCATCTATGAAATTAAATTCTCAAAATAATAATAATAATAATAATAAAATAGATGTTTAAAAAAAAAAACCTGTGCTACCCTTGGGAACTGAGAAAGAGAACAATCAACAGTCAGGGAGCTCACTGGAATCTGTAGGAATATCTCTGTACCTTCCACTGGATTTTGCTCTTGACTTAAAACTGCTTTTTAAAAAGTCTTTTAAAAATTATAGCAGAAAAGCTAAACAAAAAAAATGCATCAGTACAGAGTTCTGAAGAAAGCGCTCAATCAGTAAACACTTGCTGCACAAACTAAGGATCTAAGTTTAGTTCTCAGAGCTCAGGTAGCCAGGCAGGGGCCCATGCTTGTAATCCCAGAGCTAGAGAGACAGAGTCAGGCAGGTCCTTGAGGCTCAGTGGTCTAAGAGCCTGTAGGTGAGCTCCAGGTCAGAGGGAAACTCTGTTTCTAAAACAAGATAGAGCACTCTTGAGGAAGCTTGACATACATACACATATGTGCGCGTACCACACACACACACACACACACATACACAGACAAACAAAAAAATGAAATAAAATAATAGAATAACTTTAAAATATGATAAAGCAAAAATATTCCTGAAAGAAAAAAAAAAAAAAAAAAAGTAGCATGGGGTGGGGGAGTAGAATGATGTACTGAAGTAACTAACTCCTTTCTGAAATCCTGAGCCTAGGGACAGAGGAGGCCGGGGAATCAAACAAATGTGTGGACTAATATTTTTCCCTCAGTTTGCGCTGATTTTCAGCCTATGCTGAACATACAGCTAAGTCCACAAGTCTTTTTTTTTTTTTTAAACTTTATTAGCGCCCTCTGCTGGCCGCACTCAGCTGTGTAGCCTAAGATCTGAGCAGGCTTTCTCACCCTTCTGAGACTTATTTCCTACTACTGTGTTAAGAGTCAGAGCTAGCACGTCCTGCCTGGAAGATAATTGCACGGTTTAACACAAATGGTTTCATCGCACTTGTGTATAAATATTTACCCATAAAATTGCTGAGTTTGGCTTTTTCAATGCCTATTGCTGAACTGTTCACAATAGTTAAGAAATAGAAGCAGCTTAAATACCCGTCAACAGATATGTGTGTAAGTGTGTGTGTGTGTGTGTGTGTGTGTGTGTGTGTGTGTGTGTGTGTGTGTGTGTGTGTGTGTGTGTGTGTACATATACATGCAGTGGAATGTTCTTTCAGACATAGATAATGAAATCATGGCAATGCATGGAACTGGAGGTGAGTGTACAAGTAATGAAAGTAGAGAGAGGAAAATGAGAGGGGAGGGAGTAGTAGGAGAAGGAAAGGAGGGAAGATAAGGGGAGAGGGGCTCCTGTGACAGGAAAGCAGAAAGGAGTACTGCTTGGGGGATAAGGAGAACCAGCAAGAGTGGAGAAAGAGGGATGGCAAGAGCACCTCTCTCTCTTTCTCTCTCTCTCTCTCTCTCTCTCTCACACACACACACACACACACACACACACACACACACGAACGCACACATGTGCCATAATGAAACCTACCACTTCGTGTGCTGATTTAAAATTTTTTAAGCCCTTGAGATAAGAATTTCATTGATTTTTATGATTCATGTGTTATTGTTGAGGACAGAGATTAAGGAAATCTGGGCAATGTACTATAGAGCACAAACTCACTCCTGCTATTTCTACTACTAGAACTCAGCCTCCAGAATGGAGTCATGACTTCACAAGTGGGAAGGATGAAGAGATTATGAACAGGGATAATGAAAAGCTATAAAACAGAGAGGGAGACTTTAACTGAGGAGAGAGGGTAATAAAAAGGAGATGGAGGGAGGAGGCATAAATAACTCTAAGTGTGTTTGAAAAAGCCACTGGAAAACATTATTTTATGTTTACTTAAAAATACATATATAATACATAAGTGCATATGTGTATATGTACACACATATGTGAAGTTAAAATACATATATAGTAAATGAAGTTTATCACTTGGAGTGATAATGCTCCCTCAGGAACCACAGACTACCTTACAAAAACCCCAGGGCTAGGCATGGGAAATCTCCCTTTAAGTTGGTAGTCAGGGAAGTTCAAGAAGCTCTTAAAACAGTACACACTGTCGCCATTGCTCTTGATTGCCTCCCAGAACTTGAAACTAAGACCCTACTGATGAAGACACCACATACTTTGGACACAAAGGAGTTGGAAGAATCCAGCTGGAACCAACCTTAAAACCTCTTCCCTGAAGACTAGGTCTCACTGTATCCAAAGGTGATATGGAAGTTGCCAAGGGAAAAAAGCAATCATAAGTCTTTCTTCAGCTACAAAACCTACAAATCACAGCAATGACCGAACAGCAAGATATACCCATTGACGCAATAGTGGTACCTATAGTGGGGGTAAGCTACAACTATCTAATTGGACTTAATGGAAGAGAATAATGCTCAATGGGAGGGAATTCATGAGTAGTACTGTAATCCTACCCAACTACCAATAGCTGGTAAGGTTACAGACCTTAGAAGAGAAGCTCCTACTGCTACTTTCCTAAGTCAGTATAATGTCAAACTGCATTCTAAATACTTATCCTAAACTCACAGCTATGTGTAGCACTCAGCCCTCATCAAAGAAACTTCTTTTTACAACAGATGAATAAATTACAGAAATACACAGCTGTTGAAAATGCAGAGAACAACAGACTACAGGGTGTCTGACCCCCATTGATACATCTACAAAACAACTCCTACACATAAGGTTCAAGGGACATCATAGAAGAGGAGGCAGAAAGATTGTAAGCGCCAGAGGCTGAGGACATCTGTTGTGAGATAGTATTTCCTACATATGACAGAGAAGCTGCACCCGTGGAATCTCAAGATGCGATTGTCTAAACAAGATCTGCACAATGACAACACCAGTTGGCATGACATTTCCCAATAGATAAGGGAAATCTCATGAGTCCTACCCTAGATGATGAGCTACAGGCAATCAATGGCTGCTGAGAGAAGGAGGGCCAGTCTTCTTCGGGGATAAGTCCCCTGATGGGTTTCTAATCCCAAGTGGTCAGTTCTAAACACATTTGCATATGAGAAACACTAAATGGATTCAGCAACTTGCGTGTATGTGTGTGTGTGTGTGTGTGTGTGTGTGTATTACATATATATTACATAAAAATATATATTTATTTATGTGTATATCCATAAATATATATATTTATATATATTTTTATATATTGTGTGTATATATATATATATACACACACAAAAACTAAAAAAGAAGTTAATACTCACATATGAAATTCTCAACAAAATTTAAGTTAAAAATAAACAATAATATTAGAAACTCTAATGTAAGAGACTTAACTAGAAATGTCATAGTAAAATTTCTCCACAAAGTCTATTTTATATGAACAAATAGGGAATTGTACTTTCAACAAAAATCGTGAAACTCAACTCATCATTCTATGGATAAATATTTACATGCAAGAGTGGTTAAAGCACGTCTACACAACTATGCAATTATCCTCCAGGCAGAGTTCAGGACATGCCAGCCCACCAGGGTGGGATGCTGTGATACATTCTAAAGTCCAGTCAATATTGCCATCTGTGTTCCTAAGTATCCATCCTTAGTACCCATCCTTAGACACTCTCAGATAGAAGTATAAAGTGATGACAATGTCTCTGACATGATTGACAGACAAGCCTGTGGGTGATAGAAGACTTTCAATGAAAGTCTGTATATCCCCTGAGAACTTGAACATGTTCCTGAGCTGCCACCAAATGATTGCCTGGTAAAGGGAGTCAGTGGGAAAGCCCCTAATAAGTGGGTTGAATTGTATTTAGGTGTTGTCACATCATCTGAAAAGTGAAGGTCTCAGCTATGTTTTTGAGAAGTCCATGCCACCATGCCAAGATCTGGACAGGACCATGGTGTGGAAATGCTCATTTCATGGGCAGCTATCCCTTCATGAAAATTTTTAAAAATTAAACAACAATTAAAAAAACAGAAATCAACTTTGTAGCAACTCTGGAAAATAAAGCTTACAGAAACCATGTGGAAGTAGAGTCAATAAAAACAAGGGAAGCAAGTTTCAAATAGTAGAAAAGGGGCAGGGGAGCCCTTGCTGCTGGATTAGAGAAGATGGGTCAGTGGCTAAGAGCACTGGCTGCTTTTGCAGAGGAGCCAGGTTCAGTTCCTAGAAGCCACATAGCAGCTCACACCTGTCTATAACTCCAGTTCCAGGGATTCTGACACTCTCACACACACATGCAGGCAAAACACCAATGAACATAGGATACAAATAAATTATATTTAAAAAAGAACACTTGCTGCTCTTCCAGAGGACCCAGTCTCAATTCCTAGCAATCATGTGGCAGCTCACAACTGTCTGTAATTCCAGTTCGAGGACATCTGATGTGTATTTTCTGTCCTCTGTGGGCACCAGGCAAGCATATGGTACACACACGGGTGTGCAGGCACAACACCCATATACTTTTTTTTTTTAATGTTAGAAAGGTGCTGCTATGGAAACGGGTCAAAGCCTCGCATAGCCGGTAGAGGGCACTAAACCATTCCTGCTGACAAAGGGGAAGAAGCTGTAGGTCCCTCCCCACATGTGTCTCCCCAGCCCACCCTGAACAAGTGATTGGCAAATTGGCTACCTATCCCCTCCACCCACACACCCCAATGTATTCTCGGACACCCTCAAAATAAAGGACTTTGTTGACCATCGCAGAATGGAAGTCCCAGGGTATTCATTTATGCTGCCTGGCTCTCTGCGCCTGGACTAGATGCACCAGGTCATTCAAATCTGCATCCCTTCCTTCCCCTGTTCCTGCCTAGGTCTGACTGGAAGGGAGATTGGATCAGGCAGGTGAGAGCAAGGGAGGGAGTCCGGTCCAGAACAGCAGACCGACAGAAAGACTTGGTGGTATTGTGTCTGCCATTGTCCTACCTCTCTCCTTGGCTTGACAGTGGCCTTGACAATGGCACCTTGTAACTAGTACAGGGTTTCATTTTGTTATTGTTATGTTGAGGATCAAACCCAGGGCCTTGTAGAATCTCAAGTAGAATCTCAAGCAGTCTACACTAAGATTTATCTTCACCCTCTCCCTTTATTGTTCCTTCACTATTTTATCTTCCAGAGTCTCTGAGATTGAGGGGATAGAGGAGGGAAGAAGGGAAAGAGAGAAGACGGGAAGAAGGTAAGAGAGACTGATTCTGCTTTCCAACAAAATTCTTTATACCAAGCTTCAAGGAGACTGTCTGGAAAATAGACATATTGAACTAAAGTTAAAATTTTAATTTACTAGAGAAATAAGTATAAATGATTTATTGAGACGAGAACATCTTTGTCTCACCTGCATCCACGGGGAGTTCAAAATTTTAAAGTTTTCATTGAATTTCTCCATCAAGTTAAGAAAATTCTCATCTTTATAATCAAAACGATTATGGAAAATAACTGAGCAGATCACGTTGGAGGGAGCACAGCTCAGGATGAAAGTGGGATCACAGAGTGAGCCTGAAAGATTGGAAACATTTTTAAATACCATTAAAACATACATCTAAGAGTCTTTATCTCTGGACTAAAAAACCAATAATTTTAGATTATTACTTATTATTACTATATTCCTCTCTAAGGAAGAATTGGAACAGAAATACTGGCAATAACTTGCACACACTTCCCATTAGCACATCACTTTTTCTTTACTCCTAGCTTGCTTAATAATCATTAACTAAAACTTTAATATCCCTCCCTGTGTAAACATCACTCTTTTGGTAAATACTCTAAGTTAAGTTCTAAGAAAATATATGACCATTTTTAAGAACACATAAATATTCAAGTTTTTAGTGAGAATCCCATCTCTCTAAGAAGCTTCTACACAATTAAGGAAGAAAAGAGCAACCTGGAAATCTTCTGTGCCCAGTGAATACCTGAAGCAGTTCAACAGAGAGAAAAATCAAGGAGAAGAAGATTACAGAAAATGCATGCATTCAACAGAATAGACTTAAAGGAACAGAAATAGCCATATTAAAAATATAACAAAAACAAGCACCAATTCTTAGTGGTTTTGTTTGCCTAACATAAAAGTGAAAGTTAAAAAAAGTCACTTCAAATTTAAATCCAAATCAGACAAACCCAAAGTTTAATTGTTAAATGGAGCCCTTTACTTTCTTCCTGTAAATATTGAAAAAGAAAATACATAGAATTTTATGTTCTAAAAAATAGGGTTCCACCCCTGGCTGAAACTGCAGGACAGGACAGGAACTAGAGACTGAGTATTCATGTCATGGTCTACTCATAGATCAGTACCTAACCCAGTCCTCACAAAAAAGCCCCCCCTCAGCATCTAAGAGGAGCATATGGAGAGGCCCAGGGCCAAACAGAGATTGGGGAACTCCATAGAAGAAGGAGAGGAGGGATGGCAGAAACCAGAGGGGCTGAGGACACTAGGAGAACAAGCCCCACACTGTCAACTGACTAGCACTCTTAGGGGCCCACAGAGACTGAAGCCATAGACACAGAACCTGTAGGATCCACAAAATACATCTCATGACTGTCTTGATTGGTGTCCTTGAAAAATTACTACAGGCTGGAGTGGGGGTGTCTGACCATTTTACATCCCTTTTTCTCCTGCTGGGCTGCCTGGCCCACCCTTGATTTAGGGACTGGTGCCTAGCCTCGGTCCATCCTGCTATGCCATGCTCTAATTGTGCTGCAACCCTGGAAGGATGATTCTGTACTAGGGAGAAGAGGGAATGTTTGTGGGTGGTGATGGGGTATATCTGGAGGAAATGAGGGGGAGCATATCTGACTGAAAATCTGATTTCTGGAGCTGGAGAGATGGCTCAGTGGTTAAGAGCACTGACTATTCTTCCAGAGGACCTGGGTTTGATTCTCTGTAGCCACATGGTGGCTCACAACCATATGCAACTCTAATTCCAGAGGATCCGAGTCCTCTTCTGGCTTTCAAAGGCAAGGCATGCATGTGGTACACAGACATACATGCAGGCAAGACACCCATATACATGAAGTAAGAATGAAGATAAATAAATCTCAAAAAAGAAATCTTTTAATCTGATTCTAACCTATTCTTACATTAGGAAGGATGATTAAAACTCAGGATAACTTGGGATCCAAGCTAAAAAATCAAATTCACTATGGCAAGCACTTCATAAATAGATCATCAGGGTGAAACAATTATCATAAAAGTTCCAACCTCCCAAATCCAGTGGTTTTAAGATATACCCAGAACTTCCTTTTTATACAGATATGGTGAGGACAATGAGTCAGAAGATGAAAATCTTGGGAAAGACTAGTGGTTACAGAGCCCAAAAGGAGGCAAACCACTTCACACAGGGCCACTCAGGGACCATACCAGGGTTGTTCTACAGACAAGAGCAAAAAGAAGTCAGGAAATCACACTGGGACTTGCACAGGAGGAAGGCATGAAACAGGGTGGGATAGTCAGACCAATCCCAGCAGCATCTGAACCATAAGGATGCTCATAGGGATCACATACCCTGATGTGGGGTGACCTGAGACAAAGAAAACTCAGGATTGTAGTTTGAGAACTTGATAAAGGAAACATTTGAGAGAATGAACTATGGTTAGACATCAAATGAAGACCTTCAGTGTCTAGGAAACAGCTAAGCCTGGGAGTAGAGGTCCCTCCGTAAGCCTGGAAGGTATCTATGAATCAAAATTGTAAAACATAGAAAATTAAAATATAACTAGTAAGCAAATAACAAAGCAAAGACTGAAAGCAACTTACAATTAGGAGAAGGTAGGGTCGAGTTAACTGTAGTTGAAATATGGTCAAATAAATAATTTTACGCATGGTACTCATATATTAGCAGCATTCCATCGTAGTACATATTTACTCAAGAGATATGAAATATAGTCGCAAATAGTGATTAACTAATCGAATAAGCATCTTTTAAACAGCCATTTGTTTACAGGTAAACACAACTGATCAAATAGCACTCAAAGATGCCTAAGCAAAAAAATAAAAATACAATAAGTATCATTATTGGCAGAAATTGCAGGCATGGGTCTTGGAGCAAAAGCTGACCAGACAGATATGGAACAGCTCAATGACAAAGCGTGTCACTCTCTCATATTCCATGAAAATATGATGGGCTCATATTTCCATCACATACACTTGACAAACAATCTCCAAGGAAGTGTTCTAAATAGTAAAGCAGCAATTACACTATAGAAAATAAAACTCCCATACAAATTTTTTTATGAGGCTCAAACTTTATATCTTTACAATGTTCGGTTTTGAAAACAAGCTGGGACAAAATAGAATCTGATGAGAATTATGTCCACACCTTATACGCAGTCAGTGTGTACAAACGTAAGGACAGATTAGCAAAGCTCTCTTGGCTCTGTCCTTGGGCGCTAGCATGAGAACTAGCAAGCACTAACCAGAAGCAGCTGGCTATCATTACAGTGTTGAAAAGGGCATCATTAAGGAAGAGTCAAGTAAACAGGCACCCACCATTTGTTTTTCTCAACTCTTCCACAAGACATCGTGCTTCCTCTTGAATGCGATCCTCAATGCTCCTCTTCCCCATCCCAAAATTCCTCAGGGTCATAAGTGAGAAGCGCCGAAGCTCCTTCCATTTTGTTCCATTGCTGAAAATGAGTCCTACCAGAACAGAAAATGGAAACTGAAGGGAGGCCCCAGACTAGGAACAGGAACTGGCCTCTGACTACCACCTGACTCCCTGCCAAAAGAGCTTTTCTTATCTCATTCCTATGATCCCTGCCCAGCATGCACACACATACACATGCATGCACATACATGTACCTGTGTGCACATGCACACTTACCAAGGCCATTATTCGTTCTTTCAACAATTGGGAAGCTTCCCCTTCCAGAAAACTCCTCTCCGAGGTTATCCAGGACTTCCTTTACTGCTTCATATCCATGTACCACCACAGAAGGCTTCAGACCAAAATACAAAGTGTACACAGGGCCATAGACTTTCGAGAACTGGAAATAAGAAAGAAAATGTGAATAGCAGCAGAAGAAACAGGTCTAGGCTGGTGTCAGCATCTTGCTCTCTAAAATTGTAGTTTGCCAACCACAAGGTCAAATTTAGTTGGATTCAATACATATGAAGCTGTTTGTTATAGTTTTTTGCATACATCATGAGTCTAGTTTACCAGGAGATCGCCAGGCAAATAATGTGCAAAATGTGTTTATCTGTGGGTTTACAGAGAAAGAGACTGAGACTGAAAGAATCACAAATTTATTTTAGTTTCCCATGAGTAAAAATTCGAGTCTCAGATTTGAATCCTGCTCAGTGGATCTCTGACACCTAAGCAAATAACTATTCACAGTGTCCACATTGAAACAAATACTCAACTATGAAGGACGCTGCTTCAGGGTTCTGCTGAGCTCTTCTCACGGATCTGACTCACTCTCCCTGTGATAAATTTTGGAAGCCTACCATTTTAAAGCTCTACCTCACTGAGTGTGATGCCAGGCGGCTTGCAATCCTCTGATATTACTAAGGGACAGACAGTAAAGCAGGGCCAGCACATGCAGTATCCCACAGGACAATCTCTGCCATGCTGCTCCTTCATAGGTCAGACACAGAGTCTTTGAAACTTTGCACAGAGTCCAGAAACTCTGAAGCCCCACTGGACCTAACTAGCTCTATGTCATTCGCATATGTTTAACGCTGCCTCAGATTTCCTTGATAACAGGCATAACTTGTTTCTTTAAAGAAATTTAGTTATTTTGGCTAACCTAAGCATAATACACAACACCTACATAGAAGACTTCTCCAGTAAATTCTCAAAACAATTTCATTACCTTCTATCTTGTGCAAAGAGTCATAGCCAAGGACCATGAAACAAAGAGAAAGTAGCTGTTCCCTGCTATGTGTATTTTATCTTACAGTGTTAAATTTTCTATTCTGAACAAATACATTATCTCATTTAGTCATTTCTGATGATGACAAATCAAACATGATAATCCACAGAGCACATTTGCCTTATAATAACATAGTTTAACCATTTGCCTCCAGAAATGTATTTATTTAAGAGCAGAGATTAATTACTGCCTTCCAGTCACTGTGGAGCAGGAAGCATACTTACGTTGGTTAAAGATTTGCTAATGTCCTTCACATCTATCTGCAGGATGTTGCCAATAAGTGGGAGAGGAGTGGGGCCAGGAGGGAGCTTCCCTCTCCCAGACCTCTGTCTCCAGAGTGAGAGAAGAAACAGACAGGACAGACTGAGCACCAGGACCAGGACTGGATCCATGGCCAGCTTCTCTTAGGAGAGACCTATGAGCTTGCAGTCCAGAGCTTTTATAACGCACTCTGCTAAATGAGTATGTACCTCTGGTACATAAGTGACCAATCAGCAAGGTACACTTTTACCTCCCTTCTGAGTGGACTCTGGCCTGCTGAAAAACATGAAAGGAAGCTCTGCTCTTTACAATCATTCTTCTTTCACTGCCCCACCCCCACCCCGGGAGAGCTGTTGTAACTAGTTTGGAGTTGGACTTGGATCAGTTACTGTTATGAGGTTTTTTGTTGTTGCTACTGCTGCTGCTGTTGTTGTTGTTGTGCGTTTTATTGGGGCAAAGAGGGGAGTATGTTTCAATACCCTAGGTAGTTCTGATTGTAGCCTGATGCCTGAATTGAGGTTCAATGAAATAAATATGTGCATTCATGTGTGCATCTGGGTATGCATGCATGTGTGTGCACATGCATGTGCATGTAAAGGCCAAAAGTTGACTTCTGGTGTCTTCCCCAACCACATTTGTTTGTTTGTTATTTTTGAAAACATGATCCCTCCCTGAACCTGGAGATCATCAAACTTGTCTAATCTGGCTGCCCCAGATCCTCGTCTCTGCCCCAACCCCTGCCCAGCTCTGGGGTTACAGACATTTACTACAGAGCCCAGCTTCTACGCAGATGTTGAGGGAACTGAACTCAGGTCCCTGTGCTTGCACAGGGGATATTTTACCAACTGAGCCATTTCCCCAGAACCTGAAGTAAATTTTTTGTGCAAAATTTATTCTAGCTTCTGGATTGGATTGGTGGCCGCTGGGAATTTAGGACATTGACGGCAATCCTTATACTTTACTACTTTTCTATGAAATAGTATTTAGCTTGTGGTATTTCTCAAATACTGGATATTTTCTTCGAGACTGAAAGTCTTATGCAAGATTTCAACATTCTGTGCCAACATGAGAGTTGCCTAAAGAGGAAATGGCAACCTTAACTCAAACATCTTTGATTTGGGGTTTTTTTCCCCCCTGTTTATCTCAGGCTGTCCTCAAACTCAAGATCCTACTGCCTCTGCCTCCTGTGTAGGCCACCAGTTGGGAAATGTGCACATTTTAACTGACCCAACATGTGTCAGGTAATTAGCTAAGTAAATGTATGCATATTTTACCATTAAATGTCCTTTAAGAAGACTTAAGGATAGGGAGCTATATATCTTTTGGTTTTTTTTTTATTTTTTAAAAGGGGAAAGAAAGTCCCGGAGAACATCAGGCCTGTCTGTCTTGTAAGTCATACATGGAAGAACTGAGCTTCGAGATGAGATCTGTTATTCATTGTGGTGCCCTATGGCTTTCAATGAAGCTACTCAAAGGGCAAAACAAAATCAATCCCCCAACCCTAACAACTCTGAATTTACAGCACAGCACTCTGGTTTTGTCCTAAGACAAAAGGCTTCACACTAAATAGCAGCCCTTATTTGACTCAGAGGTGCTCAGGAAAAAAAAAAAAATCAAGAAACAGAAAACAAAAGCAGAATTCTCCCTTCTTCAGCACTGCACAAGAATTCGGTGGAGAAGGCCTAAGAAAATATGGCTTCCCTCACTTCTAGACAAGAAAGATCTATTGTTTTATTTTTAATTGTTGTCAGTAATAAAATGAAATTATGCACAGCAAAAGAGGGACATTATAGACAGAGCAACAGTTGTGGTTATACTAGAAGGTAAGATGCAGGAAATCGCTAAATTAAATGGCTACAACATGCAGACTTCAACAAGATGAGACACTTAGTAGTCATTAGATCTACCACTGGAATGATGTACATTACTGCACACCTATGGACTGTGCTCATGAAAATGTATTTTGCAACAAATATCATCATATTTGCTCTAAAGCAATCAAAAGTCTCTAAGCTCTTTTAATGAGAAAAAGTCACACAGTGAGTTACAAAAAAATCATCATCTTTGAAGGGATTTTGGCAGTTTAGTTTCCAGAGTTTTCGTACCAATTACCTTTGCCTAGGATAAAGTTCTTTTTCTCAGGGCTGAGGAATCTGGGCCTTAGGTATTCACACAGATTAAGGGTAGAACCAGGACTGGGCACCACTTCCTCTACATTCTGCACTCTTCTCACCAGGCTTCAGTTCAACTGGGTTTGCCAATAGTCATTATGTATCGTGATTCAACATGTCATGACTCAGGCTGTGACTTTCAAATAAACATGAATTTAGTTAATAATTACAGAACCTGTGAGTTAGAATGGGTATCAGAAGATTAGTATAGAACACTTACTGGTTGAGTGAATACAGGGCCTGGCAAATTTTTTATCCAGGAGAAAGAGAAATAGCCATATGCTGCCTAACTCACATCACTCTAAAATTTAATAGTTGTAAACTACAGTCAATTCTCTTTAGAACAATCATGTTTTTCTTACAGCAGCCCTTACCACCAAGCCTGTACTGTGTCATTTGGACATTGAACCCCCGTAACTGTGAGATAAAAGAAATCCTCTTTTCTTAATAAGTTGATGTTCTATTTTCGTTTCTGTTGTTGTGATAACATGCCCTGGCCAAAAGCATCTCAGGAGAGAGGGGATTTATTTCAGCTTACAGTTACAGCTTACAGTCCATCATAGTGGATGAATCAAGGCAGGAACTTCAAACAGCTATTCATATCACAGTCAGTCAAAAGTAGAGAGAAATGAACATACACATGCTCAGTTGCTTGCTTGCTTGTGCTCAGCTTGATTTCTCCACTCTTACCCAGTTCAGAAACTCCTGCTCAGGATGGGTGCCAGGCACAGTGGACTGAATCTTCCCACATCAATTAACTCAATTTAAAACAATCTCCCTCAGACTTGTCTACAGGACAATCCCATGGATACAATCCCCCATTGATACTTTCTTCCCAAATGATTCTAAGTTGTATCAAGTTTACAAAGCTAACCACCACAAAAGCCTATATCACTTAGTTCCATATAGTATATAAAATTTATTTAAGATATTATTAAAATATATTATTATATTTGTATATTATATATAAATAATATTAAAAATAATATTAATTCACTTTAAAACTATCCCACAGTTTTTCTGTGATATTATTAGAGATATTCATTTCTAGTATAAAGGTATTTTGAATATTGAAAAATCTATATATTCCTATGCATTTTTTGATATTACAATGGATAGCATTTATATTTGGCATATACTTATTAGTAGCATTGTTGAATATGTATGCATTCACTATAAGTAAATTTTTCCAAAGAATTATTCAAATGCTTGTCACACTGTATAGATGCACTGAGAATACCAGTTCCTACAATTTACTGATACATGCGGTATAATCTTTTAATTATTATTTTAACTATTCTGGCAAATTACATCTCACTGAAGTTTTTTAGGTTTTTTAATGATTTATTTCTATCTTATGTACATTGGTGTTTTGCTTGTGTATATTTCCATGTAAGGGTATCAGATTCCCTGGAAATGGAGCTATAGACAGTTGCGAGCTGCATTTTAGGTGCTGAGAATTGAACTCAGGTCCTCTAGAAGAGCAGCCAATGCTCTTAACATCTGATTCATCTCTCCAGGCCTTCACTGAAGTTTTAATTTACATTTTCATAAAGAATATTGGTGCTAAACACATTTTCACAAGTCCTTTTCCAATTCTAACTCTTCTTGTGAATGACAGTTTTGTGTATAAATATAAGCATCATTTTTTAACAATCATTAAGTGTATTGATGAATATTCATATTACACAGAGAATTATACCTTCAGAATCATGGAAAGTAAATTTCCAAATTATTTTAAAAGATCTGCAATACTATAGTGTATATTTCCTAAAAACAAGGTGATTTTTCTATGTAACTTTAATCAAGTCATCATGGATAGAAAATAATATTAGTAATTCCTCGTTCTCTTTTTTTTTTTTTTTTTAGTTCCTGTCTTTTTAGTAGGTCATACACAACTACTTGCCTTCTGGTTTGTTGAAGCAGTAAGTCAGACAACCCTTGCCACAGTAAAGTCTGTCAAAGTGGCTAGTTATGAAAACTCCAGCGCCATATTCATCAGAGGAACACTCTGGATGAAGGCAACTAATTTTGCCATTTTCACCCACCTTATAGTATTTCAGCACAGCCAACTTAACCTTCTTTTTCTTGTGTGTATTCTTCCCAGGAAGTGGTATATGACTGCTTACCTTAGCACCACCACAAAGTCTCAGCACAAGATAAAGGGTGGACTCCTTTTGAATGTTGTAGTCAGACAGAGTACAGCCGTCTTCCAACTGTTTACCAGCAAAGGTCAGCCTTTGCTGACCAGGAGGAATTCCTCCATTATCCTGGATCTTGGTCTTTACATTTTCTATAGTGTCCAAGGGTTCAACCTTGAGTGTGATGGTCTTCTCTGTAAATCTTTACGAAAATCTGCATCTTAGTGGTGGTTCCACTACAGATGGAAGATCAAAAAATACAATTCCTTATTCATATTGGTGTTCTGTCAGTAAATCTCAAAGTGTTCATTATGTTGCATTGAATACTTCTCTGACACCATGTATAGGTATACATGTGTGCACTTACACACACGTGTTATCTTGCAAGTATGTGCCAAGAAATTACTCTTTGGAAGCTACTTGGAAAAGCCTTAATAGGTGATGCTATTTTCATATCACAAACCTCAAGAAAAAGTAAAGGAAAACATCTCTAGAACATGATATGCATAAGGTGTTTAGCTGTCTATGGACTAGCAATGGAGAGAGGCTAATGACTTCAGGGTCATTGCCATCAAATCTATGCTGAGTGCAAAATAATGTTGTAGAAGTAAAAGAAAAAATAGAATGTGGTGAAGGTTCCTAGGGATTTTATTCTTGTTTGGGGACAAAAGGATAACATTCAGAACTTTCTTGGGATAGAGTCTCACATAGCCCAGGCTGGCTTCAATTTTGCTATGTGGCCAAGGTTGACCATGAGCTTCTTATCTCCTCTCTACCTCTTAAGATCTGAGATTACAGCAAGCACTTTATCAATTGAGTCATCTCCCTAGCCAAACGTGTAGAACTGAAAATCAACAAGATAGACATATTGATTACTATTTAACTCTAATTTGGAAACAGAAAGCAAAAAGGATATTCACAATCCCTAGTTGTGTTCACAGTAAACACCAAAGCAGGGGCATTAGTTCTAATACCCAATATTCATTCCTTCTCCCATGACTAATACTCTGAATGTTTCCCAATACCAACAACTGTTGGATATTCTCTTGTTCAAATCCAAATGTCCAGTAACAGCCAGGAAAGCATTCCTTACCTTTTCTTCTTGGTCCTTCTCTCTATAAATCTTTATGAAAACAAAGATGGCTTCTTGAGACTTTGTTTTCTTTACTTCTTCCTTGCATTATGCCCATAAGAAAGAGAGTCTGAGAACTGGCCTAGAAATTAGTTTTTATTTAGCACATCCAAGGGACATATGGCTCTGAATTGTCATATTCTAATGATTTTGCTGTTTTATAGGGAAAACATAGTATTAATAGTAACTGAATCGTGTAAGTATTAGCACCTCTTACATAAGTATTGCACGGGAGTGTCATGAAATATAGAGAAAAGCAGAGGGTGAAACTGTGTATTGACCCAGAGAACTCAGCTTAATGAGGTTTGATGTTCAATGGACCCCCAAGGAAAGGAGAAATGTTAGAGAAAGCAACCATAGTAGCAGGAATAAAGTGGACAGTGCCCTCAAAGAGGAGAAGTCGCAGATGAGAACATAGGAAGTGAGCCCTTCACACAGGAACAAAGCGAGCCTGATACAAAGGGGGCACGTGGCCAAATCCATTGGCACTTGGTGTAATATCAATGTCCTTTACATCAACCAGTGGCTTCAGGTTAAAATTCTGTAAAATGGTGGTGAAGAACAAAAACAGCTCCATGCGAGCAAGGCCTTCTCCTACACACATCCTCTTTCCTGCAAATAGGAAAAAAAAAAAAAAAAAAGATTTGTTCCTGGATTAAAATAGTTGGTGAGCTGTTAGGCATGAAGACACCCACATTATGTTCTCAGCCCTAGACTCAGCTCCCTTCACCAATCTCTAATGCCATGAAGTTGAAAGCTTCCAGCTGCCCCATTTGACTAAGCATTGTCCTGACACTTCCCCCAGGTGCTAGGACCTTTCCTCTTTATGTCCTTGTGATCTCAGTAGAATCTGTGGGTTTCCTTATCGTATGCATGATTCCACACACCAGGGATTGCTTTCTTGTATTTTGCCTCTCTGCCAAAATGAGCTCCTTTAAAAGGAGAACTCAGTATACACATCTTGTTTGGTACAGTTCCAGGACCAACATAAGAATCAAACACTACAGCAAAAGGCGAAAGTGACTCCATGCCAAGAGACTCGGCACACATAATGAAGCAGTGAGGTTGAACATTCAAAGTATAGGATCATAAGTAAAGGAACCGATAGGGGCTCTGGAATCACTGAACAGTGTCCTTCCAGATGCCCAAGGTCTTTCTCAGCATGCATTTACTTGGCAGGTTTTGACCCTCTGCGTCTACAGAAGATATCCCTCTCTGTACTTCATTTTCTCTGTACAGTTCCCTGCCTCCTCTTCTTTTCTTACTTCCTTGCTCCCTATGAGCTAGCCAACTTTCCTCTATCCTGTTAGAAAAATCCTGTTTGGGTAATGAAAGAGCAAAATCTAAGCAACTTCCTCTCTCACTCCCTCTCTCACAGCACTAATCCAACTGGACTACAGCGCCCTGTTGACTCATCTGCTTCCCTAGCTCAGGAGGGAGTCTCTTCAGTAACTGTTACATTCTCTAGAGCACTTGCATCCCCAGAGCTGTCTAGGGGTAAAGAACACCACAGAGGACATACTCAAAATGTGGATACCTCTCTTGCGGCAGATGTGGAAAGTCTAAATGATATTAGCTTCCAAAAGAAACAAAACACACTTTGCTTTCTCAACTTGGAAAAACTGTGCTAGACTCTGCAATCCTCACTAATATGGTCTGATAAAGAGAAATTATAACATTCAGAGAATGTTATAACACAGAGTCATTGAAGTGGTACTTCTTATGACATACAAAGAGCAAATCTACCCGTCCCAGCAAAGGCACTATAGAAATTGCACCTGACCTTAAAATTCCATTATGTCCCCCAAATTACAAACGGAAACTAATTTCTGTTACCTGTTGAGAAAGGCACAAAATAGTCACTCTTCTTAAAGTTGCCACTCTCATCGAGAAAGTGACCAGGGTCAAACTCCTCTGGATTAGGAAATTCTTTGTCATCATGCAGAATGGATGTCAGTGATGTGATTACAGTGGTACCCTGAAAATTGCCAACAGATATAATGAAAGCTGAAAGAGAAGAAATAAAAGAATTCACCTAGACCAAGCTGTTTGACTTATGGATGAAGATACTGGGTCTAAACAGAGCAGTGACATTTACACAGACCAAGTAAGAACAGAGATGAATTGTTGCTAGCTCCTCAGCTAGGGGTGGAACCTCATGTCCACATCCCTTCCCATGTTCTGGCTTGAGCTTGGACAGGTATCATGCATGCTGTCACAACTGTTGTGTGTTTGTATGTGTAACTATCTACCTGTGTCCAGAAGACACTGTTTCCTTGTAGTCATCTATCACATCCGGTTCTTAACAATCTTTCTGCCTTCTCTTCCACAATGATCCTTTAGTCTTGAAAGGAGGAAGTGTGATAAAGATATCTCATTTAGGGCTGAGCATTCTGAGGTCTCTTACTCTCTGTATCTTGATCTCTGTGTTCACCATCCATCTACTGCAAACAAAACTTCCCTGAAGAGGACTGAGAAGTAGAGCCAGCTTTCTTAAAAGGTGTGACCCTTACTAAGTCAACTACACTCCAGCAGATGGCTACACATCCACAAGTGGATGAGCAGCACAAATTGGACTCTGGTCTTTGTTTTGTTTTTTTGTTTTAAAGAAGACATAAAATTGATGAGTTTAATATCAGTAACAACAGCTTTGCTACTGTGATTTCTATTATCAGTCAAAGGACTCAGTACATAGAATTTTGGTACAAAACTTCTGAACTCACGCTAGCTATTACCAAGGTCGGACACTGGAATCTGCCCTCACCACTGCTACGTTTATGAACGTCTGTGCTCATTCTTGAAAAGTCAGGTGAATTTAGAATCCTTTGCTCAAGCCTTTGTTAAGTGGAGATCTGATCTAATTAATGATAATTTCAGATATACTATCGACAAGTACACTACCACTCATGGAGCATTTATCACTGAGAAACACTATGTGCTTCTCGTCATTCAAAAATGTGGAGAACTCATTATCACAGATGAACCCAACCTGAAAAGTACAAGAGAGATGAAAAAATGAGAACCACTATCATTTCACAATTCAGGCAAGGATTATCAATGAGTTGTACTAAGATTGGTGTAGCCATTGATAAGTCTCTCATGCTCCAGAGGATAGCTACACACTCATGCAAATGCTGGTGGCCCTCCTTAAACCCAGTAGGTGATAAAAACAAAATAAAAAACAAAAAGATTTAAGAGTGGAAAGAGAAACTGTTGGAAGGAATAGGTTTGGTGGAAGTCAAGGGGAATAAGAAAGGAGGGAGAGGGTGAGTGTAGTCAGGTTGTGTTAAAGACATGTAAGAATTTGTCAAAGATTAGATTTGTCTTTAAAATGTTAAGTGATTTTATAAACTATTGGTAAATTATTTCAAAAATACAATGCTCAGGCAAGGATCATCAAATAATGTTAAAACTATTGGTAAAATGTCTGGAAAATAGGACATTAAAAAATTAAGTTCCATCCTGCAAGATTTGTTTGGTTTTTTGTTGTTGTTTTTGTTGTTTGTTTGTTTGTTTTATTTGTTTAATGTGGAAAACTGAACCTCAGCAATAGGGGTTCTGAAAATATTGGTAGGAAATATGACCTTAGCATCATCAACAGTGGAACTGACGTGTGCCCAGGGCAACAATCTGATCCACTGAGCATCACCTGTTTACTGTCCTTGTTCAAAACATGCAATTGGATTCTAATATCCAATAAAAGCTCCACACAAAACCAGACAGAGGAACATTTCACAGGATAAGTGGCTTTGACTCTTCAGAACAATTGCATCAAAATCTTTTAAAGGAAAGTTTCTCAATTTTGGAGAACCAAATTTTTTGTAGACTTGTTCCTTAATTGCACCTTGTGGAAGAGAATATTAGTTTCCTAATAATTTCTTCAGTGTGAATGTGTTTATCTATTTGTAGCAGAAAGTGTTCAGTCTTGGGAGAGACACATTAGAGTATTTATGTGTTAACTGTGATAGATTTGATAGACTAAAATATAGTTCTAAACAAATCTTTATATCTCATATGCATATGATATATAAACACACACACATATCCATTTAAGTATTTTTCAAGGATAGATATTCTCCTAGCTACTTCAGCTATCAACTTTATACAGCCCAGAATTATAAGAGGGAACCTCAACTGAGTAACTGCCTTGATTAAATTGACCTGTGGGTATGTCTGTAGGGCACTGTCTTGATTGATGATTGACGTGAAAGGGCCCAGCCCATTGTTAGTGGTGCCAGAAAAGTGAGCCTGAGTGGTATAATAAAGCTTCCTGCACTCTAGCAGAGGGCATGCCAGTAAGCAGCATTTCCTCTATGGCCTCTACTTCAAGTTCCCACCATGCTAGAGTTCATAACCTGACTTTTCCTCAATAATGAATTATGACCTGTAAGATTAAATAAACCCTTTCCTAAGTTGCCTTTAGTATGGTGCTTATCACAGCAACAAAAATCAAGCTAGTAATCTTTAATGAAAAGTTGGAAACTCTGTGTTTCTAAGTTTATGATATTTAAGAGCTATACTTTTCTTTTAAAACACTTTAGCATATCTTATATATTTGTACCATAGTGAGAATCATCTGTAATTTTGGAAACTTCATCAACACTGAATTGCAGTGTAAGAGAAACAAGCTTACCTTAGGAATTAAGTAGTTTCTGAACTTAATGTCACGGGTCACTGAATGAGGCAGGTTCAAGGGGACGAGGTCAACATATCTCTGAATCTCATGTACTACAGCATCGGTATAGGGCATGTGGCTTCTGTCCTGCATGCAGGGGCTCCGGTTTCTGCCAATCACACGTTCAATTTCTTCCTGGACTTTAGCTAATAAAACAAAGTGAGAAATGATGTAATGGGAGAAAAGTGACTTAATTACCACAGCAAGTCAGTGCTACATGGGGCATGATGAAGGTGTCCCAACAGCATCTAGTCTTGTAATGCCACAGGAAAATATAACACCCAAAACCCAGGCATTCATTACATACATATACTTCTACATATTATCATACAGGTTAATCAACACACATAAGCGTGATTAAATGCTTCACTATATAAATATCTTACATTCATGAAGTAAGAAATTACTATCCCTGCAAGGACAAAAACCAGAAAATAAGAATTAGTGTCATATCAAATTAACATAAGGCAATAATTAAATTCTCCTGGCAGATGGATGTGTGTGAGTGCATGCTTATCTATAAATGCCCAATGGTTCTCTGCATTTTCCTCATACGCCAAAAGGCACTTGTTTTGAAACATTCTTTATGGGCAATCTTGAGCATCTTGGGCAATTTATGTTCACATTCAGAGGTAATGGGCATTTTTTTTTTGTTTTATTGTTTTACTGTACTATTTACAAACAATTCCTCACAGTTTCTTTTTAAAAGATGAGGAATCAAGTATTTAACACCATCTCATCCCCAAACAAACATCCCCAATAATACACACACACACACACACACACACACACACACACACACACTTCTCTCTCCTGCAGTGCACTTACAATTTTTATGATATATATATATATATATATATATATATATATATATATATACATATATATACTCATTTTTATATCAGTGTTACTTCCTGAATATTTCTCACAGGTAAAAGAGCTGTGATTGCATTACATGTTTTACACATTCTTGGACATTAAAAAAGCCTGTTTAAATTCCTAATATTGGATGCTAGCTTAGACTTATTAAAAATGCTCAAGTATATTTCAAGCCCTAGAAGTAATTTTTAATTATTAGAATTCATCCAGTTGTCACTCATGTTTCCCTTCTATCTAAGGCTCCTCATGCCCACATTATCTACTGTCTGTCCCGAAATCAGAATGGGAAGGGTTATTATTGAAATCCTGGCACTGCCCCTGAATCCTCTTCTTCATGTGTCACTCAGCACTCTCACATGTCCTGGAGCAGATATGATCCCATCCAACAAGGGTGCTCACCAGAGCCTAGCAAATGTCAATGTTACTGTTGTGGAAGTTTATTTTTAGTTATATTTAAAATAATTGTTTTTCTGCACTGTTGGAAAAAGGGATGCCTAGGTTCTTGGCATTTTGCATTGTTTGCAGTTGTTGGATTTCTGTGGGTGTTGTTTAATTGCTAAAGATCTGTATGTGCTATCAGTAGAACATCTAAGGAGTTCTGAATCAATAAAACCACCTGAGCTCAGATGCTCGGGGTTCCACTATGGAGTCTGGCACTGGCCATGATGGTGATTCCCTATGCTGAGGTCTGGCAGTTTCCACATATGAGAATGCCTCCATATCTCTCTTGGTGAGCCGCCACAACAGCCTAACAAACTACATGTTACACTCTCCAGTATCCAGAACTGTGAGATAAATATAACTTTTACAAAGTATCTAGCCTCCGTTATTTTGTTATTATGAAAGAAATTACACTATCACACATACGTACCACTCTTTCCTTCAGGAAACTAATGTATCAGCCTATACCGATCAGTGACATATGTGCAGACCCCTCCCATCAAATACAGATCCTTATCGGAGTAAGATTGCTAAAATCAGGACTGGATGCCTCTGCTACTGTTTGCAATGTCTTGTTTCTCTCCTATCATGAAAACTTGTCTCATTCTTGTTTCTTTCTCATATGTACATGTTACAGCTAGCTACAGAGCAATTTCAATAATGGGCTTCTCTAAAAGGCCTAACGGAGGACAGGGGTAGTGTCTTTCCAGCATCTATGCTGAGTTTCCCCAGCTCCCAGTCTGCATTCGTACCTGTGATGTCTGCATGCTTCAGCAGCAGCAGGAGTCCATACCTCAAAGTGGTACTTGTCGTTTCTGTTCCAGCTCCAAACATGTCGGTCACAGTCGCCAGCAAGCTTTCGGTGGTAAACTCAGACCGCGGATTGTGCTTTTCCTAGGATTTTGGATTATTTTCGTTTGGTGGCATATTTAATTAAAATTAATCAAAAATAACTCAGGTTGTTCTTAAAGATAAGAAACAAACAATGGAGAGTCTAGTACTAAAACTTCAGTAACTAAACAGGAGAGCAGAAAATGTTTAGTTTGCTCCCTCTTTATTACCCATTCTTAAAATTATGGATTATCAATGTTCTCACCACAAATAAATTATTTTCATGTGAGGTAATGGATATGGCAGTTGGTCTGATTTGATCATTTCATAATACAGATGGATCAAGGTACCAGTGTGTGTGTGTGTGTGTGTGTATCATAATATATAATATAGCTACACATATAAAAAGCAATGTAGTTAGCTTTCCATCTCTTTGGCAACGCACCTAGAAAACCGATTTATAAAGAGAAAGATTCACTGCTGCTCATGGTTCATTTGTTTGTTCCTTGACTGCTCAGCCCTGAGATGCTGGGCACACTGGGAGATAGAACATAATGGCAGAGTAGCTTCCCTCTCACAGCCAGGAAACAAAAGGAGAGGAAAGGAACAAGGGCCCAGTACCCCTGAGGAAATCGTATGATGGCCTAACTTCCTCCAGGTAGGCTTCACCTCCTAAAGGTTCTGTCACCTCTCAAAGCATCTTCAGCTCGGAAGCGGGTCTTTAACACATGGCTCTTTGATAGACATTTAAGACCCAAGCCAAAACAAAGAAAATCATTTCTCAGATAGACATTGCAACTAATTCTTCTGTTAAAGAGTTAAATTAGATACAATATTGAATTCCTCATTATGAACTCTGAAATGTGTAAAACTAACAGTACTGTGAAAAACCAGATGGCATTTTGGGGAAAGGAGCTGATAAATTACCATTCATGTGTGAGCTTTACTAGGGAGAGGGCCTTGTGAGAACAGAAGCCATCATCAATTAGATCCTGAGGTGGGAGAGCACTGGAAGAGACAGTGTATCAGTTTGGAAGCAGCATGAGAGGGCCTTAAAGGGAAAGTAGCCTTCTTAAAACCTGGGAAGAGGCTTCATTATAAGGGATCAACTAAAGAATTAAGAAATACCGACACACAAAATAGAAGAAAGGTCAAAACATGTATGAATTTAATTAGTTCTTTGAACTAATTAAAGAATGGAAGAAAATATCATGCTTCTTTCTCCCTCCAGGCTATTGTCATATTTTCCATGACAGACGTGTCCATGACAATATGATGGAGCCCAAAAGGAGAGAGGGAGAGCCTTCAGAAGCTCTAGAACAAAGTGAATTTTCTGGTTTTCACAAGTTTTGGAGGTACTGGCAGGAATTTCCACAAATGATTCAGTCGAATTTAGTCTGCATGAGTCCATGCATGGAAGGATCATAAATCTTTCTTAAGCTATGAGTCTATATGTAGGGACTCGGTGGCGGGGCGGGGGGGGGGGGGGCAGTAAGTCCACAGGGCTGCACAGAGCATAGCCTGATTTCTCCAAGCTGAAAATTGACTCTCACAGTAACCAATGATGAGTAACACCAGAGGCTGGTCTCTAAACTACATACACGCACACATCCACACGTACATGTATACCTTCACATACCAAAATACACACACACAAAATTGTACACATGTGGTGCGAAACCATAGTCATTAAAAGATTCTGATATTACACAGAGGTCCAAGGAGCAACGTAGTTTTTAAATACACCACTGAGGCAAAAGCCACTGGTAAGTGGGTAACAGAGACCTTGGAGTCCAGCTTAACCCAGTTAAGCAGGCAGTCTTCAAAGCATGTCTTCAGGATGCACCTCTCCATCCACGATCAATTTCCTGTCTTCTTTTTATTGTTTTTTTTTATAACCCATAGAGTACAACTTGTGCTGCCCACATACACGTGGGTGCATGGTGGACTTACCAGGGGCCACATCCTTAAAGAAACTCAACTCCCATCCCCCCCCCCAGAAACCATCAATTGTCAATAGGTCTTCAGCTAAGATGCAATCCTCCCTGATCTCTGGCTCTCAGTTCTTTCTGTCTTGCTTCTTCAATGGTTCCTAGACTTTCCCTAACACTATTCTTATTGACCATATCAATCTTTCCCTTAGTTAAACATACCAAGGCACAAAATAGCTCTTACTACCGAACTTTCCCAAATAGCTCATGCTGTTTGCAGCATCCATCCCATTAACTAAAACAAAGCCTATGGGACTCAGCATATAAGATGGACACCTCAAATTTATTTTTGAATCTACACTTCTATAATACAGACATGTGTCTTCAAACTAAAGTGCAAAGAGACGATACATCTCAATGCTCCTCTTCAGTATCAGTGCTCACCATTCTATGGAGATCACAGGAAATTTACCCTGAGTATTATCTGCATTAAATATCTGTTTGGGCTCATAAACACAATATCAAAAGAGTCCCATGTCAATATGTAGGTTTTAAGAGTGCTTAAAGAATATTTCCACCTCCTCATCTGTGGAGAAATCACCTCCAGCTTTCTTCAACTATGGTTCCCTGCTCCATCTCTTTACCACACACACACACACGAACCCCTCATCACTTCATTTTGCCCATGTGAAATCCTCTCCCCTGTCCCTCACTGGAAATTCTTGAAAATCTGTATTAAACCTCAGGTCATGCAGAAAACTTGCCCAGGTTAAGTACTTTCTTCTCCCACACACTCTGATATAACCATGCCCACTTTTATTTCAGTGCTGGGTATTTTGTTGCCTGATTTGTTTGTATTTCCATTCACCTGATGTGTATGCTCTCTGTCCTCAGATAGATTGTTAGTACCTAAAAAAGCAATTCCCAATGTTCTAATTATTTAACAAGTTGGCTTTAAATCCTCCATGGTTGTTCGTTCAGTTTCATACACACAGCAGGTACTTAAAGTGTTTACCAAGTGCTTCTTTCCTGAACAGCTATGCATTCCTAATAATTACAGAAACAATCAATAAAACACAAACCATAAATCAACAAATATAACATTTTACCTGTTCCATTTTGATCAAGAAACAATCAATGAAATCCCGAGGATTGTCCATGTCCAGGGACTTTTGGTGTTCTTTAACTTTCTCCAAAACATAACTTTTTACGTCCAAGAAATTTTTATGTATCTGGTTATGACTTCCAGGGAAATAATCAATAATAGCAGGGAAAGTATTGCAGACCTTGAAGATTAAAAACCATTAAAAACCAGTTATGTTAAAGACATAAGCACCAAAACCCTGGTTAAAAACTAGGGTGAAGTTTAAAACAATTCCAACTTGATCCAGGCAGTGGTAGCACACAACTTTAATCCCAACACTGGGGAGACAGAAGCAGGTGGATCTCTGTGAATTCACGACCAGCCTGGTCTACAATGTGAGTTCCAGGAGAGCCAGAATTACAACAGAGTAACCCTGTCTTGAAAAATAAATTCCAACTTGAGGAGAAACATTTCAGTGTTCATGATGTGCATAAAGGAAACTGCTGATAAAGACTGAGCTAAACTGATATCAAGATCAGGGATGATAAGCATCTCCAACATCCAAGGAATAGTTTTTACATTACTAAAGCAATTTTAGGTGGACCATCTCATTTTTCACCTATAATGTTGAAATGTGGGAAGACTTACCTGAAACAGGTAAAGTAAGAGGTTAAGGAAGTTCAGTCAACCTGAGACAGAGCAGAGTCACTCCCTGATAGTTTCTACCACTAACAGTCGGCCTCAGGAATAAAATCTTGTTTTATAACTGGGAAGGGCTCAAAGACATCACGAAACTCTACTCCACATTTTATGGACAAATACTTATACATAACAATTGTCAAATGACTTCTATAAAATCACGTAACTATCTTCTACACAGAGTGGGATGCCAGCTCAACAGACTGTGATGTTATTGAACAAGACAGCCCAACAGAGATTTATGTTTTATACGTTCCAAATGCCAATCATCTTAATGTCCTGACTCTGATTACTTTCTCAGCTAGAGACCCAGCTTCAGCTAGCCTCTGAGTCTTTGAGCTGGAACCCCAGTACTCAGAGGTTCCTGGCAGCATCTGTGCTCCCAAACATTCTCTGTCTTTGATATCTTCAATTGGGAAATCACTGCTGAGTAATTGGATGCAGATGACTCTAATTTTTGGTTGGCAGACAAGCCCGAGGTGATGGAAGGTTTTCAACAAGCCCCTAGACAGCCACGGAGGGCCTGGGTGTACCTCTGGCAGTACCAAAGTGCTGCCTGGAGTCTGTGGTTTGGTGGGTTAGGGCTTGACTTTCAGCCCTGCATCCAGGATTTTGTCTACTGTTCTGAGGAATAAAGTCCTCTGCTATCTTTCTGAGACATTCATATATCCCAAGAGGACAGTGATATAGAAACATTCTCTTTGTGAGTAGGCAGGACCCATCCCTCCACACAAATTCCCCATACCCACCTCAAATCAAAAACTGTCTAAAACAACTTTGTTAGAATTGTGGGAAATAGTCAGATGTTTACACCAATGGAAAGTTGAGGGATTTTTAGTGGATGAAATAGGAAAGCATTGTAGCGTTGTTTTGCTCCCTGTCACCTCTGCCCTGCCTTGGTGGTGTCCTTAATGAGAGCTCTGTTCTAATTGTATAGAACTATGGCCCTTGATTCCAGGGGAAAGAGATTGTTTCTTTGTTTTAACCTAAAAGAGGGGATGGAGAGGCACCTAAAAGACTGCACAAGGCATTTGTCTTTGTTTCATCTAACTCTGAATTCATCAGAGTGGAAAAGTTGTAAAGAGTATCAAAAAAAACAAAAAAAACAAAAAAAAAAAAAGTGTAATGCCACTAATAAACCCAGGGCCACCTGGGGAAAGAGAACACAATTAAAGCTCCTGGAGGAACACTGGCACCGGGGGAAGAAGGGCTGGGGAGAATGTGTTTTTGGAAATCAGGCCACTCAAAAGCATCCACATATACTGATGCTTTCAAAAAGCCAGGGCACACCCAGGACAGACACAAGCTCTGAAAAGACCTGGTACAAAATCCTAAGCTTTTCCTTCTGCTGACTCCTGTGCTCTGGAACTGGGAACCTGGACTTAGAGCCAATCTGGTGGGAATTTCTCCTCCCTCTGTCTCTTTCTACCTTTCATTCCTACTTCTCATCTTTTGCTTTCTTCCCTTTCTTCTTTTTGTATCTCTACTGTAGAGGAACATTTGGAAGAAGGTTTTGTTATCTTGGCTTCTTTAAAAACGCAAAAGGGCATTTGGATTAGGTTTGTATTCCCACTCAAGCTGTGGTGTAGTTGTTTATGAGTTGGGTTTGAAATGCTTGATGCAGGTGGCTATAATTTGGTTAGATGCAGTCGTTCTGGCATCTGTAGTTTGTTTTTTTTTGGGATTGGGTGTCACAGGGGATTATGGGAACTTTTGGCTTAGGATATAAAGAGTCTGAAGCCCCGAGAGTTGGGGTGGTTCATTGGTTGGATTGCTATCATTAGTGTGATAATCCCTAAAAGAACAAAGGTTGGAGAGATTGAGTTTATAAACCTTGAGCTAAGATGCTAGTCTGACTCACTGTAAGTTAGTCCTCTTCGAGCTTAGGACAACCTAAAAAGAGGCTGTGAAGATTTATACCTTTCTTTCATTCTATATCAAGACTGCTTGTTTTCTATCTTTTCTTTCTCTTTCTCTAAATTGAGGGTAAAAGATTGTAGTGTACTGTTACACTTTACCGCTGTATCTTCTCCCTTCCTTCTCTTATCTATCTCTAGTCTCCACCTTCTTTGTCATCTATAACTCTCAACTACTCATAGTAAAGAAATTTCTGTTAGAAAATACAGAAATGGCTGAACAGTGGTGGCACATACCACAGGCAACTGGATCTCTGTCTACAGAGTGAGTTCCAGGACAACCAGAGTTAAATAGAGAAACCTTGCCTCAAAAAAAAAAAATGAATAAACAAAAAAATGAAAAAGAAAGAAGAAAAGAAAGAGAGAGGGGAAGGAAGGAAGGAAGGAAGGAAGGAAGGAAGGAAGGAAGGAAGGAAGGAAAGAAGGAAGGAAGGAAGGAAGGAGAGCGTGGAAGGAGAAAAGAAAGGAAGAAAGAAAGGAATGAAGGAAGAAACAGACTTTGGAGAAGAAACATGTCAAAGAATACCAGCTTTACGAGAACAGTTTAGAAAAGTTGCTAAGCAAACACTTTCTGTCTACAGACACAAAAAGCTTGGCAGTTAAGAGAACATGCTGGTCTTGAAGGACTAGAGTTTGGTTCCCAGAACCCACATCAGGCAGCTCATAACTACCCATAACTCCAACTCCAATGGATCTGATACCCTAATCTGGCCTCTGAGGGCACCTATATTCCCATGCTCGGTCGGGCACACACACACACACACACACACACACACGCCACACACAGAGCTGAAAATGTGTTAGAAAGGAAGGAAAAGAAAGGCAGGAAGGAAGGAAGGAAGGAAGGAAGGAAGGAAGGAAGGAAGGAAGGAAGGAAGAAAGAAAGAAAGAAAGAAAGAAAGAAAGAAAGAAAGAAAGAAAGAAAGAAAGAAAGAAAGAAAGGAAGGAAGGAAAGAAAGAAAGAACTGCACATTGTATCTCTAAAATGCCCAGTCTGAAAACAATCATCCAATCTGGGTCCATGGGAGGCTGTCTTCTCAGAGGAAAGAGCCCATATGCCTGCTTAGGAAAGAAGCCTTTTGACCTTACCTGTATCCATGGGGTGTTCAAGAGTCTGAGGTTTTCATTAAGTTTGTGCATCAAGTTAAGAAAATCCTGATCTTTATAATCAAAGCGTTCTTTGAAAATAATGGAGCAGATGACATTGCAGGGAGCACAGCTCAGGATGAAGGTGGGATCACAGGGTGCACCTTAGAATAGGAGATATTAAAAATAACTGTTAACACATGTACATAAAAGACTCTTTGATAGTACACTAAAGTAATTTTAGAAACTCTAAAAGTAATGAGTTCCTAGAAATTCTCTGTCAAGCAAAATTTCGGCATACTGAAAACCGGCACAAGGTTTTTCTCAGACTGGACTTAAGAACGCCTTCTAAACTTGTTATACAAACAAGGTTATGGTTATACAATGATGGTTATACAAACACTATGTTAGTGCCACTGCCTTTGTTGCACATTGGGCCCAAGTGACTTCTCTGGCAAGCAAAAGAAGAACGATGCTAAGAGACACATTTTAAAACAAGTATTAAAACAGTTCTGGATGTGGTGTTGCACCCCTGTAAACCCCAGCACACAACAAGGTTCAGGAGGAGAGCTGGGAGTTCTCCACCAGTCAGAGTAAGTTCTAGTCTGATCTCAAGTACACTAAGAAGACCCTGTCTCAAAAGAAAAAAAAAATTTAAGACCTAACAGTTATAAACACAGAATCACACCCCTCTAGAAAACTTATAGGTAATTAAATATTAGTATAGGAAGGAAGAAAATAACAGTCTGAAAAATCTTTAACACTGATGAATAGTTGAAGGAATTACAGCTAGAACCAGCAGAGAGGAAGACAAAAGAAGGAAAGATTATATGAAATGCAGGTATTTATTGGGACAAATGTAGAAAGGACAAAAAAAAAAAATTTGGGAAGGGGGAGGGGCTGAGAAACGGCTTAGTAGTTAAGATCACTGCTCTTACCAAGGATCTGAGTTCAGTTCCCAGCACCCACATGGCAGCTCACAACCATCTACAACTGTAGTTCCATGGGACCTGATGCCCTATTCTGGTGGGCAAACGTGAATGCAGACAAAATACCCATACACGTTAAAAAAATAAAAAAATAATAATAATAAATAACATTATTTTTAATTAATAAAAACAAGTACATCACGATCTGGAGATGCAGGCAGGTAATCCTAGCTACTGAAGAAGCTGAAGCAGTAGAATCCTAATTTCTCCGCCTGCCTGGACTACAGTAAGTTTAAGGCGATCCTGGGCATGTGTCCATGTTATAGAGACCTTATCTCAAAATAAAATGTGAAGTCAAAGATTTTGACATAACTCAGTAGAGTACTTTCTTAACAGAGGCAGGACCCAGCATTCAATCTCCAATACCATTTTTTAAAAAGTAAAAATGAAGCCGGGCAGTGGTGGTGCACACCTTTAATCCCAGCACTTGGGAGGCAGAGGCAGGCAGATTTCTGAGTATCAGGCCAGCCTGGTCTACATAGTGAGTTCCAGGACAGCCAGAATTACAACAGAGAAAGCCTGTCTCGTGAAAACCAAAAATGAACACACTTTATTAGAAGACAGATTTGTCGCCATCAGAGAGGCTCCCTCTGGCTGCAGAAGGGAACAGGTGCAGAAACCCACAGCCGGACTTCATGCGCAGGGAGAGTCTGAATTGGAGATTTCCTTTTAGTCTCTTCCCTCGAAGCTCAGGGAACCCCTTACAAGAAGCGGGAGGAAAGATTATAGAAGCCAGAGGAGATGGACGAAACCAGGAGAACATGGCACATGGAGTCAGTTAAGCAGGGCTCACATGGGCTCAGAGACCAGACCAGCAAACACGGAACCTGCATGGATCTGCACCAGGTCCTCTGCATATATGTTAGGGCTGTTAGCTTGGTGTTTTTGTGGGGGTCCTAAAAATGGGAGTGGAGTTGTCTCTGACTCTTTTAGATCCTTTTCCTCCTACTGGGTTGCCCGCTCCAGACTCGATATGAGGGTTTGGGCTTTGCCTTATTGATTTTTGTGTCATGTTTGTCTGATATCATTTGGAGGCCTGCTCTTTTCTGAAGAAAAATGGACGCAGAATGGATTTGGGAAATACGGGAATTCTGGGCTGGGGGCACTGGGAAAAGTTGAGGGAGGGGAAACCGTTGTTGGGATGCATTGTATGAGAGAAGAATTTATTTTTTATTTTAAAAAGGAGAAAAAATAACAGACATTCACATACATAAGATTTGTATGCCTAAAATGAGTTAAATTTTTTTTTTTAAATTCATTTCTAATTTAAATCACATACAGGTCAAACATAAAGGTTAAACTGATAAATAATATCCTTTGCTTCTTATTTTAGTGTTGAAAAAAAATTAAGAATTTTGTTCTGGAAATAATGTTTACTATCACCATTTGTTTGGCAAAGCTCGCCCTCTAGTGGAGGTCGGTGCTATTGCGCTACAGAGCCATCAACAGAATACTACAGTTGTTTTAAGGTTTATTTATTTTATGTGTGTGCTTTGCTTGAATGTATGTATGTGCACTATGTGCATGCCTGGTACAGCTATAGGTACGAAGATGGCATCAGATCTCCTAGAACTGGAGTTACAGGTGATTTAAACCATCATGTGTATAGGACCCAAACCTGGGTCTCTGCAAGAATAGCCAATGCTTTTAACCACTGAGCCCTCTCTCCGGCTTCTATAAAGTTTTTTTTTAAATGATTGTAATTTTAAGATTTTTTAAATATTTTATTTTTATGTTATGTACGTTGGTGTTTTGCCTGCATGTATGCCTGTGAGAGGGAGTCAGATCCCCTGGAATTGGAGTTATAGACAGGTGTGAGCTGCCATGTGGGTACTGGAAATTGAACCCAGGTCCTCTGAAAATCAAATTAAATCAGAGGGAATATTTTGGGCAATTTTCAGCAGAATTGTTCTAATAAAATTATGTATAAATTTTAATGTGGAAGCTCTACAAATGCACATCAGCTGTAATTAAGAATAAATCAAAAACATGCATATTACTCACGATAACGAAGAAATGGGACCAACACACTGCCCACACAAAGAGTAACTGAGGCCTATACCCACACTCAAATATTATTGTCTTCAAAAAGAATGAAATCCTGTCCTTTATACTACAACAAGATTTTTTTTTTTTTTGGGGGGGGGGGATCGTTGTGTTAAATGAAATAAGCCAGACAACAGAAAACCAACTTCTTCATGTTCTCATCCATAGTAGAAACTAAAAAAATCTTACAGAAAGCAAGGTGGATTCGTGTTTATGAGAAGTTAAAAGGGGTATTTATGAAGAAGAGAGGGACTGAATAATAGGAAACAAATACAGTTACATAGGAGGAATAAGTTCTAGCTCTCCACAGCACAGGCAGCTGTAGTTTACATCAATTTATTACATATTCCATAAATAACTAGAAGACAGTGATTCTAATTCTCCCAAGAAAAAGAACTGATAAATGTCTAAGGACATGAAACGCCAGTTACAATACACTATCATTGCAAATTTTATACATGCGTCAAATTCTTTACTGCACTCCATAAATATGTACAATTATCGTTTGTTGATTCTAAAAGGTATTTGCACACAAGTGATGAGTAATTCAACAAAAGAAGCCTATTTAGTAGTTAATTATTCCTAATCCAGGCCCCTTTGTGGCTATAACACACTATGACACTGAGTGTTCAGAATTTTTTTTTTTTCCTAAGAGGTTGAGATTTGGGGGAAGGAGGTGTTTCACAGTGAAAGTCTGATTCTCAGTATTGCCTTTCACTTCATTTTGAAGAAACATATATCAGAGTCATTTGGAGTCCAAGCTGAAAATCAGATTTACTGTGACTACATCACAGATGAGCAAAGCCCAGAGTAGAGGTAGATAAAAATTACCATCAATATTTTAACTTGAAATCCAATTGTTTCAAAATTCAGTCAGAATTATGTTTTCATTCAAACACAGAGAGGTTCACAGATCAGGATACCCTTCAACAGACTCCTAGAAAGGACAAGGATGGTTCCCACAGGAGTCTATACCACAATGGACTAGCAGAACACAGAAAAGCACCACCATGGAGACAGGAAGCAGATGGGAAAGGGACAGCAGAGAAAAAAGAGGCTTTTGTTGGAGTTTGTATGCAAAGGAATGACTGAGACAGGAAAGGCCAATTTTGAGTGTAGGACAAGAAAGTTTGACTAACTGCAAAGACCTCTGGGCCATGGGTGTGAGGGGTTGCTAACTGCCCCACACCTGGCCCTAGACAGATTTACAGCAAGACCATGGACTTGGGTGCATGGGAATTTACTAAAGGAGGCGGTTGAAGGCTATAGATAGGCTGGTTTGTATGCCAAAAGCAGGCTTTGGGGAATGTATTTACTATTGTTATCAATTAGCTAGCCTTGGGAGGATCAGACCAATAAAACTTATAATTAGTACAAAAATAAACATAGAGAATAACATAAGAATTGAAATAGAGTCAATTTACAATTGGGGAAGTTGAAGTTAAATGTTAATAATTGAGAGTTACTTCAATAAGTCAATTTAAAACTTCCTTTCTGTAATCTAGACAACTTGTAAAATATGTAAACAATAAGGTGCACAGTGAGTAACATTAAATAACTCCAGTTGACATCTTTAAATAGCCAAATACTGAGAAGCAAATCACAAGTGCTTAGGGGGCATTATCGATGCCTAGGAACTAAAATCCATGGACAAATACCATTGCTATGAACACTGCAGACACCGGCATTTAGAGAACCCCAGACACATCTGTCAGGGATGCTGAAGTTATAAGCCAGACCAACTAAGCGAAAGCATGCATGATTTCATATTCCGTGGAGTGATGGGTCACTTCAGTAAAGTCCTCTCATAGACATTTCCTAGTGAAATGTTCTAGGATAGTTAGCACACAACTATGTTATGGTATTGGGAGCCGTCCCTCTGGACATGCTGGCTTGACGCAAGGCACTCCATTTTGTCAAAAGGCTCCGTTTTTCCCTGATCCTAATGAACAGAATTCGGATGAAGGTCGAATAGCCTGAAGCCGCCCAGTTCTGGGAGACCACCGCTTGACTAACTTAATTTTATTGCTTCCTTATTCCCCAGGACTTTCTGCCTCTCTAGATTAGATAAACAGCGCTGTTCACACAAGAAGCTCTGGGGGAGATCTTGTAGCTGTCCGAAGCTCCCTATTTATCACTCAGGGACATCCTGACTGTGGTTCTTTGACCCAGTTGAGCAGACCAGCCTGCCTGCCAGATAGGTTACCATAGCAACCTGCTTACGCACTCCCCATTTCCCCTCCCCTTCCCAAAACTGTTTACAAGCTAGTGCTGTGCATTCAATAAACTGAGGCTTGATCAGATTTTTGTCTTGCCTCCAATCTCTCTCGCATCTCCTTGTTTCCTCCAATCTTCACTTCCTCTCCTAGGGCAATTGTTGTAGAAACCCACGGACAGGGGCATTATGGGGGAAACATTGCCAAATTAGAAAATTCAATCCTTCTATCTGTATGGCATTGTTTGAAAACAAAGCTTGGCATAAAATATGTGGGATGTTCAAGGGTTAATATCGTGTTGAAGCTGACTTGAACCCCGCATCACCCCTACAGGGTGAGGGCAGTAAGTGTTCATTGCTCCACACCTTAGACCTGGCCAAAACCCAGCCAGATTTAGATATGAACCCTTACTAAGCAAACATGCCTCTCTGCCATGCAGGCTGGATTACACAGACTCAAACTCCACACACAGGCAAGGCCACCCCACATAGGGTGTCCTAACCAATGGGCATTCTCAGGGTCACTGGCACCTCCTCTGCTTGGAACCCTAGATATACAAGCTACAGCTCACCCCCCCATTAAAGAGGAGACTCCCACTGAAGCATGCCCTTGAGTGTATTCCGTCCACTCATCGACTTACAGAGGCCCACCAAGGTAGTGTGGCAGGATGCGGTAAACCCACCACTCAATCCCTCCCCATGCTGCTGCCCTGCCCCACCAAGTTTCTTGGCCTGGAGCAGATCCCTGGCAGCCCTGGACTCTGAACAAGAAGTCAGCAGCAGCTGCAGGATGCACATGGCTATGATATTCCACGCGGGACTACAAAATTAGAATTTAATTAGTTTTTATCCCCACCCCATATGCATAGACGTTATGTACAAGCATGGAAGGCACTGAGCTACAAAATCTTCCCTGACTCTCTGTACCAAACCATCCCTCTTGCATAGAATCGCCATGCATTGCTCTCAATGTAAGATCTGGCTGCCCCAGTATGCTGTCAGGGAGACCTTCAGAGAAGGGAGCAATCCGGTCAGTGACATGAAGCAACACCTACCTTTGGTCTTCCTCAATTCCTCAACAAGGCACTGAGCTTCCTCCTGTATGCGGTCCTCAATGCTTCTCTTCCCCATCCCAAAATTCCTCAGGGTCATGATAGAGAAACGCCGAATCTCTTTCCATTTCATCCCATTGCTGAAAATGATTCCTGCCAGAATGGGAACCAGAAACTCGTCAGGAGGCAGACAAGGGACTGGTACTTGGCACCATCTGGATGGCCCAAAGCTGTCCAAAGCGCCCCTCAAGTCTCATCTGCATGACCAAGGTCCAATTCACAAATGTACACATTTGTACTCACACTTACCAAGGCCCTTGTTAACTTTTTCAGATACTGGAAAACTGCCTCTTCCAGAAAATTCCTCTCCCAGATCAACAAGGGCTTCCTTGATGGCTTCATAACCATGCAACACCACAGAGGGCTTTATGCCAAAATACAGAGTGAACACAGGACCATAGACTTTTGAGAACTGGAAAATTGAAAAAAAAAATGTAAACAACAGCAAAAACAAAATCAATATGTGACTAACAAATCGTACATGACCCACTAATATTATCACACTGTTTGTGATTATTTTGTTCCTATAATACAAAAACAGCTTCAGATGTTGCTAAATTTCACACATAAAAATGATGCTGTTTGTTATAGCTGCCACAGGCAGCTACATAGATCATCACAAATAACCAACACCTTAAGCTGCATTTATTTTCAGTTAAAGAGACTGAGGCCCAAAGAATTTCAATTCATCTCAGTATTACATGGCTAATTTTTTAAAATCCTATATTTAAACCCTGCTTAGTGGAGTTCTGCTTCCTGTTCAGTCAGTCAGTCCCCAAAGACCATGCTGGACAAATGTTCCCCTGCTATTAAACTTGCTTCAAGATCACTTATTGAGCTCATTTCAGGGAACTCTGTGACTAATAATTAGAAATCTGCATTTTTTTTTAAGTCTTTTGGTGGCAGTGACCATGCAAATTTGGAAAATGGTGTGGAATCGCAACAGGGATGCTCTCAGATTAACAAGGTAACTCTGAGTCTCCAACTGTGTGCCAAGACCCTAGCAGGGCAATCCGGTGGCACTCCCTGCAAATTCCTAGAAGGATGAGTGATTTGCATACTACTCTCTCTCTTTCTGTGGCACTTTTGCCTTCTCTTGTGTGTGTACAGATAGCAAACTCAAACTACACTGACAAATTCTAAATATTCTAGGAGAATAAGGTCATATAAGGGAGAGAATCTAATTCAGATTTCTCATGGAAAAGTTAATCATTCTAAGACCTCTGAAATTCCAGCTTCTTCCATGGTAGATAAAACTTTAACAAAGCAGCCACAGGAGGCCCAAGATTAATAGGGTTAGGAAGAAGGAAGAAGAGGAGGAGGAGGAGGAGGAGGAGGAGGAGGAGGAGGAGGAGGAGGAGGAGGAGGAGGAAGAAGAAGAAGAAGAAGAAGAAGAAGAAGAAGAAGAAGAAGAAGAAGAAGAAGAAGAAGAAGAAGAAGAAGGGGAAGACAAAAACAAGATGGCATAGTATGGTGCAAAAGAGTTAAGTATTAAGATTTCTCTTTGTAAACACTGCCTCTTAGGAAAGGCTATATAGTCATAGATTTGATTATTTAAACTTTAAGATCACCTGCCTGGCACTTTGCAACTGCAATTGCTGTCAACCAAATACTCTTGACTTAAATACCTGCTTGCTGACTTGCTGGAGTGGATGGGACTTCCTGCTGTATAGATAATAGAAATTTTCTGAACTGTGTTTGGGACTAACTAGGAAAAATAGATGGGGGCTGAAAAGAACATGATGGTGATGATGTAATAATTTTCTTAAAATAAATATGCTTGGGATAATAATGTTGTAAGCACCTGGGGTGCTGGAGTGTATTTCCTTTCATATAAACAAATGGCTGACTGTTTTGAAGTAGAGTAGAAGAGTAAGAAAGAAAGAAAAGAGAACAGCAGCTACAGAACTAATAAAATTAACTCATGTGAGCTTCATTCCTTCACCAACTTTGCATCTCTTTCTCAGGTCTTTGAACCCACTGGAGCTGGAGAAATGGCTCAGTTGGTAAAAGGCTTGCTGTGAATCATGAGAACTGGACTTCAAACTCCAGCAGACACATACAAAACTAGGTGTTCTTGGCTCAATAATCCCAGCCCTGGGAAGGCAGAGACAGGAGGATCAGCCAGACTAGTCAATCACTGAGCTCTAGGTTTATTGACCAACCTTGTCTCAAAAAATAAGATGGAGAAGCAATTGGAGAAGACACCTTCAACTTTTGGCCTCTTCACCCACACATACAAATACCACACACATACACACACACACACACACACACACACACACACAAAGCTCAGAGAGAGAATTTATATGCAGTATAGCATTTCACTATCCCTGACAATGGCATTCTAAATATAAGAACCCATAGAAACATTTGCTTCACAATAAAAGACTTAAATAACAGCAGAGATTAATTTTTGTTACCTAGTAGAAGAGCACAAAAAGCACTTACTTTGTTTAAAGATTCGCTGATGTTCTTCACATCTATCTGCAGGATGTTGCCAATAAGTGGGAGAGGAGTGGGGCCAGGAGGGAGCTTCCCTCTCCCAGAGCTCTGTCTCCAGAGTGAGAGGAGAAGCAGACAGGACAGGCTGAGCACCAGGACCAGGACTGGATCCATGGCTGCCTTCACTTCTTGGGAGCTTGCACTCCAAAGCTTTTATAATGGTAGCTGCTAATTCATATACCTCTGAGTCATAAGTGACCAATTAATCTTTCTTCTATGTGGACTTTGATCTGTTTAAAAAAAACAAAACAAAACACGAATGGAAGCTATTCTTCACTCTTACTCTCTACCGCTCCACTCTGGAAACCTATCGTAACTAGCCTGGGTGGGACCTGTGTACTGTTTTATTTTTTATTTTTTGGTCTTTTGTTTTCAGGGATGGGGGGGTTGTTTTGTTTTATTTTGAAACATCCCAATATGCAATCTAAACTAAGGGGTAATGAAGGAAATCAATTGATCAAAAATTATTCAAACTTCTGCATTCTTAGACTGATGACCACTGGGAATTTATGGTACTGAAGGCAAATCCTATACCTGTATATAAAGTCATGTTTACTCGGCAAGGCTTCCCAGTTATTAAGATTCTTGCCTTGAAAATGATGCCATTGTTTAAATATTTAAGTGTGCTGTAGTAACATTAGAGTTGATTAATCATCAGTTAAGCCACATAATTAGCTCAGTAAATATGCACACCTTTCGCCATTAAACATTCTACAAAGCACTTTTGGGGAACAGAACGGCAGTGGCACTGCTCACAGACACCATTCGGGATGTACATCACACTGACTATGGACAAAAGAAGAGGCCCGTGTTCTCTAGAAATTAAATGAATAAAACAGTTTCCTTCTTTCATTCTTCTCTCAGCTAACTGCGGGTCCCAGGCCAAAATCCCCTACACATTTTCCTCACTTCCTCCCATGCTGTGCAGCCTGGGGTTTAGAGAGGGCTAACCCAAGTCTGTCCTTCGTCCCTTTCTCAGTGCAATTTTTCCTATTATTATGCTATGCCCAGGTGCTGCAGTCTCTCACCTGATCTCTGTGGCTCTTGGGGTGGTGTTTTCTTGTGTGGATAGTTGTTCAAATGGATGTTCTCCTGGGAAACGTGTACTGAACTACTGCCTGTTCCACCACCTTGCTTAGCCTGTGTTCTACAAAACCTAGTCTCTGAATTTTCCTCATTCCTCAGCAGCCTGTTGTGCAGAAGCAACAGCTGCGCTGACTGCGTTTTGGCCTGTGTCCATCAGAGATGAAGAAATACAGTAATACGCAGCAGACAAGAGGATTGTAGGCAGAGCTACAGACATGTGCTTCTGTGAGGGATGGAAGACAGGGACTTCAGCTTGCAGACCCACTGCCCTGAGGACCACAGAGTGAGCTGGACTGGAAGGATGTGTACCACCATCACTAGAGCAGAGCTTGCACACAGGCATGACTTGCAAAGATATCATTGTATTTGTCCTAAATTAACCAGTACAGATATTTTTAAATTTCTATTTTTATTGACTACATTTAAAGTGTACACTATGATACCCTGATATACATATTTAAGTGATTACTATGGTCAAATAAAGCAACACAATCCGCCACTTTACATCAGTTACTTTTTCTTTCAAGCAAGGCTGTGCGTCCTGGGATTCAGAAAGGGGAACCTAAATCTGTTCTTTTGCCCCTTTGCAAAAGACTTTTTTATTATTATTATGCTATATTCAGGTGATAAACTCTGTGAAATAGGAATATGGTTCAGTGACACGGTTTGTCCAGTATGCACAAGGCATGGGGTTCATTCTACACACACACACACACACACACAACTAAAGTCTATTTTGTAGCCAGTTTTCAGTATAAAATACCATATTAGTAACTATTAGCTACTTCCCCTCAGGTGTATATGAAATCACTGTACATCTTATCTAACTACAAATTGAAGCATATGACCTAATTCTTCCTATTTCCTCCTTCCTTTCCCTGGAGACAACTGGTTTTACTCCACGTCTATTTGCTTGCTCTAGCTATTTTAGCTTGCTTCAGCATATGAGGTCATATAGTATTTTTGTTTCAGTGTCTTGCTCCTTTCACTCAACATGTTTTTCAGGCTCATTCATATTTTGCCAAATAAGGCTGAATGACACATTGTATATAATGACACACTGCAATATCTTTATCTATTCATCTGTTGATGGACATTTAAGCTGTTAATTTATCTTAAGATCTCTCTCTCTCTTTCTCTGTGTGTGTGTGTGTGTGTGTGTGTGTGCGCACATGAATGCCTGGGGAGTCTAGAAGAAGGTGTCAGATCTCTTGGCACTGGAATTTCCAGGGGTGCTAAAGCCACCTGACATGGATAATGGGAACTAGACTCCAGGCTTCTGCAAGAATAGTATGCACTCTTCTCCACTGAGCCATCTCTCCATTCCCTGTGTCTGTTATCTTGGATGTTGTGAATAATAATGAATTAGTATCATAATTTTGAGCTGTAGTACAAGAAAATTAGGTTTTGTTAAGACCCCAAAGACACAATGCTTTATTACCAATTTACTGGATGTTTAATAATTTATAGGTAACTTCATACCTATCACATCCCCTAGGATTTTCTCAAGCTCCCCTACCCATTTCTAGGTTGAGGGAAGCTGAAGATTCAGTGCTTTGGCCAAAGACACACAAAATAAGTGGTAGAGCTCGGGCTAGAACCTACGTCCCTCCTGTGTTGCACCCTTCTCTTTATGAAAGAATTTCACTTCATGTGGGTTCATGTGGGTTCACCACCATTTACTCAGTGTGTACCATGATTCAATCCTGATTCAGCCTAATCAATGACTTTCAAAGTACACATTCACTAGGTAAATAATTAACACATCCAGTTAATTTAAATGAAGGTCAGAAAAGTTTGGTTTTATAATCTTAGAACTTGAATGATCTCATCTTTTATTTTATTTTATTTATTACATCTTATTACATTTTGTTTATTTATTTTGTGTGTGTGTGTGTACACTGGTACTTGGGGGTCCACATGTGCCATAACTCTTAAGTGGAGGTCAGAAGACAACATATAGTTCATTCTCTCCTTCCCTTAAGCAGATCCCTGGAATTTAATTCATTAAGCTTGGTGACCAGCACCTTTACCTGTTGAGCCATCTTGCCAACCCCAATCTCAAGTGCTTTAACCAGGACAAAGAAAATGAGTTATAAGCCAGGCAGCGGTGACATAGCCTTTAATCCTAGGACGCGGGAGGCAGAGGCAGGTGGATCTCTGTGAGTTTGAGTAAGTTCCAGGACAGCTGGAGTTACAACAGAGAAACTTTCTTGAAAGAAGGAAAGAAAGAAAGAAAGAAAGAAAGAAAGAAAGAAAGAAAGAAAGAAAGAAAGAAAGAAAGAAAGAAAGAAAGAAAGAAGGAAGGAAGGAAGGAAGGAAGGAAGGAAGGAAGGAAGGAAGGAAGGAAGGAAAGAAAGAAAGAAAGAAAGAAAGAAAGAAAGAAAGAAAGAAAGAAAGAAAGAAAGAAAGAAAGAAAGAAAGAAGGAAAGAAAGAAGGAAAGAGAGAAGGAAAGAGAGAGGGGAGGGAGGGAGGGAAGAAGAAAGGAAGGAAGGAAGGAAGGAGGGAAGGAAGGAGGGAAGGAAGGAAGGAAGGAAGGAGGGAGGGAGGGAGGGAGGGAGGGAAGGAAGGAAGGAAGGAAGGAAGGAAGGAAGGAAGGAAGGAAGGAAGGAAGGAAGGAAGGAAAATGAAAGGAGGATTCTTCTAACCAGGATTCAGCTGCAATGGAACTCCCCCTTCTTGGGCTTTTTTAACCTTAGGGTCTCCCTTTTTGGGTACACCAGTGACAGCATTACTGTCAGCCTTCTTGGCTGCAGGCTTCTCCTCCTTCGTGTCAATCTTCTCTGCTTTTTCACCCACCATCTTGCAATATGGGAAAGCTACATTTCAAGGGGCCATTTTCATATGTCATCATAATATAACCTTCAGAATCAAGAAATTAAAACTAATGCTTTAGGGCCATCTGATCCTCATTCCCATTATTATGTCAGAGATAAACCTTAATATGCACTTCACAATGCTGAGCCATATTTTTTAACTAATTGTCATTTCTCCTTAGTCGACTAAAGCCTGCTGTAGTTTCCTGTCTTTCCTTGACCTGGCCACTTTGGCAGAGCAGAGGCTGGGAGTTCACTAAATGTCTCTGAGTTTGAGATTACCCAATATTCCCTAGTGGTTAGATTCTGATTATGCAGTTTCTTGGCAGGAATATTACAGAAGACTTTGGTTTCTCATTTCATCCTATCAGATGGCAATTTAAATATGTCCCATCAGCGAGTGGTGATCATTTCGATTCTTTGATTCACAGTGCAGGAGGGGGAATAAGAAAGGATACTGGGGGTGAATATGATCAAAATGCATAGTCTTCATGAAAGAAAACGTCAGGGCTGGTGAGATGGTCCAAGGAGTACAGCATTTGCCGCACAACCTGGCAAGCTGAGTTCGAGTCCCAGAACCCATGTAAAAGATTGAAGGAGAGAAGTGACTTCACGGAGTTGTCTAGTGACCTGGACATGTACATGGAAGCATACATACTAACACATACACCATGCACATACACAAACACACAGTAATAATAACATTTCTAAAAGAAAGTGTCACAGTGAAACCTATTGCTGTGTATAATTAACAAATGCTAATATACGAAAAAAGCATGAAGAGCAGCAAGGTATACTATGGAGATAGAATAGGAAACTATACACAGACTCAGACACAGTGAGTTCTAGTGCCTGTGTAAGAGTTTGGAAACTTCTCTGCAAAGCACTGGCTGAAGGACAAAGGCCTGGAACTTCCCCAGGAAAAGAGAACCCTGATTGATAACATGGAAGGAACATGATAGGCAATGGAAGGTGAAGAATAAAAGGATCCAGAAGCACAGAGAAAGCCCAAGATCACAGTGAATTTAAACATTCAACAACAACAAAAAGCCCATTCTATACCAACGTGCTGAAGAAGAGGAGGGAATGCCCGCCAGACAGGGAATCATGAAGATGTCCGTCTGAGAAAGTCTCCATTAAATAGCAGACCTGAGGAGGGAGGATGTAAACTGACTGAGCTTCATTCATATAAAAAGCTGCCTGAGGCCTGAGGCCCAGGTCAGTTACACAATACAAACAGACCAGGCTGATCTTGAGTCTGGTCCTGAGCCACAGACTTTCCAGATAAAGCAGCTGTCAGACTTCAAGGGAGCTGTGGCAGAGCCTTGGTGTCAGGCAAATAGAGTTGGCAGTGAGTTGGAGACACAGCATTGAATTTCAGGTCCCTACCTGCCCATGGATTTGACATCAGGAACTGCTTAACAGTGTTTCTGGGAAGCCTCAGACATGAGCTGACTTATGGGAATCAGGAAGACAAAAGCTGAAGCTCCACAATCCCATTCCCAGTGACTCATTCTGGAGCAGGCATCACGTTGGTGAGCAAAAGCGCACTTGATAATGAAGAAATAGCTAATCCAGCTGCATGTTCACAGAACCATTGATTTAATCTGAATTGTTTTTTCATAGGGAGATAGTTCACATTCTGGACTGAAGAACCAATCAAATCAAATACAATAGGAGATTCCTCGTAAAAGAAGCCACTACAGAGAACCAGATCTCTAAGATCAGTTTTTCAACCTAGGACAGAACACAAAATGCATTAAGCAGCAAATACCACACAAATGGAATAATATCAAATAGAATATCTTAAAAGTCATGGTAGTCAGATAAGTGGGTTGCATAGTTTAAATTGTCCCCATGAAGTCAAGTCTGCTTCATATGACTTTCCTTGTGAATTCTGTCAACTGGGATGCGACATAGTGCTAGCCTTGTGACAAAGGTAGAAAGCACTTTTTCAGAGAGTGAAGAAATACTTTTTTGTTGTTAGACATCAGTATCACTGTGCCACCAAACACAGCAAAGACATCATAGAGATATGGAACTGTATGTCAATATGCCCATTTATATGTTTATACAAACTCTTAAAAGGTATGTTCATTAATCAAGCAGCATATGGCATAAGGTGATGCTTGTCAATGGAAAATACAAGTTAACTTTTCTTTAAAAATCCAAACTGATTTTTAAAGATTTTTTTTTAATTAAAACTTTTTCTATACAATATATTTTGACCATGTCCCTTTCTCTCCTCAACTCCTTCCAGGTCCCCACCTCCTTATCCATCCAACTCTCTCTTTCAAAAAGCAAACAACAACAAAAAAGGCAAAAACAAAAAACAAAACTCACAAAAACAAGCAAAAGACTAATAAGACAAAAACTTAAAAAAAAAAAAAAAAAGGAAAAGAAATGACTATCACCGGGAACGTACTGTTTTGAGATATGGTTCTCTGCTGTAACTCTGGCTGTCCTGGAACTCACTTTGTAGGCAAGGCTGGCCTCAAACTCAAAAATTCACCTGCATCTGCCTTCTGAGTGCCTTCCGAATTAAAAGCATGTGCCACCACAACCTGGCTCAGTATATTTCTTCTTTTTAAGATTTTAATGATTTTTATTTTTATTTTACGGGCACTGCTGCTTTGCTTACATGTATGTCTGTCTGAGGGTGTCAGATCTCCTGGAACTCGAGTTACAGACAGATGTGAGCTGCCATGTGGGTGCTGGGAACTGAACCTAGGTCCTCTGGAAGAGCAGCCAGTGCTCTTAACCACCGAACCATCTCTCTAGCCCAAGATTCTATTATTAATTATGTGTGTGTGTGTGTGTGTGTGTGTGTGTGTGTGTATGAATGAATGTGCCTGTGAGGCCAGAGAAGAGATGTCAGATTTCCTGGAGCTGGTGTACAGGCAGTTTTGAACTATCTGGCATGAGTACTGAGAATCCAATTCGGGTCCTTTGCAAGAGTACCCAGAACTCTTAAAAGCTGAGCCATCTCTTCAGCTCCTCAGTATATTTCTTAAGCCATGGTGGCAGGTCAAGCAATTGCATTGTTACATTGTTGAAGGGAATAATGAAATTATTAGTAAAATACACGTGTGTGTGTGTGTGTGTGTGTGTGTGTGTGTGTGTATATGTATATATATATATATATATATATATATTTGGTATTTCTTATCTATAACTAAGAGGAAGAAGATGATATGGAGATTCAGGGTGGGAAATTAGAGTAAAATCTGGTGGAGAGAGTGAATAAATATATAAATGTTAAAGGGGGTGGGGGGCGCACTGGAGAGATGGCTCAGCGGTTAAAAACACTGACTGCTCTTCCAGAGGTCCTAAGCTCAATTCCCAGCAACAACATGGTGGCTCACAATCATCTATAATGGGACCAGATGCCCTCTTCTAGTATGCAGGTGTACATGCAGATAGAGCACTCACTTAAATAAAATAAGTAAAAAGAAAAGCAATAATAACTGCTGATTTTTATTATGACACAAACAAGACAGTATTAACTTTTTCTATGAGCCATTTGGGCTCATATAAAAACAATAGTAAAAAAAAAATATGGAGAGATTATAAACACCAGAAGTTCATTTATCACAGCTCTGGAGGGCTGAGAACCTCTAGATTAAGGTGTCAGGCAATCTGACAATCTTACATCTTAGTTTAGAAACAGTCAATTTTTATTAAGTCCTCACATGATGGAAGAGGCAAAGGAGCTCACTGGAACCTCTTTCGTAAGGGCCGGTCACCTTTATATATACGGCATTTCCAAAATGTCAGCTCATTGGAGACCAGGTTTCAACATAAGAATTTCAAGAGGACATATTCAGTCAACAGCAAATCACTTTTTCTAGGCATTGTATTATAGGGATGTATGTATTGTCAGAGTTCAAGGAGTCAACCATCATCAAGCATGACGCACACAGCAGGCTCAGAAACACAATATAGCCCTATCACCAGAGTCAAAACTAAAGCAGTGAATGCCAATGAATGCCCATTGCCCTGTGTAACGTAGTAGACATAGTCCATAGGTGTGGTTTGGAGTGGAGGCCTCAATATCTAGGATGAAGTCATCTCTTTGTATTTTTTCTCCTTTCTTTTTTTCTTCTTTTTGTAGAAAGAAAATAGATTTATCGAGGACACTATAAAAGGCAACAGGCTGGGCAGTACCAAGGGCACTATCCACCTGAGGTCATCTCTGATTAAAAAATGAAGTCATCTCTAATTCAGGAATGAAGTTTAACTCCAAAGGTAAGTTTTCGGCTGGGATGATGTCATCTGAGGTGATGTCATCTCTGGTACTAAGCTCCTGGAGTAGGATGAGATCATCTGGAATATGAACCTAGGGAAGTGATTCTTAACCTTCCTAATGCTGTGACTCTTTAACACAGTTCCTCGTGTTGTAGTGACCTCCCCCAACCATAAAAACCCAACCATTTTCACTGCTACTTCATAACTGTAATTTTGCTAGTTATGAATTGCAAAGTAAATCTGACATGCAGATGGTCTTAGGCTGCCAGAGCCAGCCGGTAGTATATGAACAGGTTTCTCCAAAGGGAGAGTGAGGATGAAAGAAGACAAAAGACGTCTGAAAGTTGAGAGGGCTCAAAGCCACACTGAAAACTTTATTTTTCCAGCCCCTTAAATAATAGTAACCAGTATACTTCCTCATGGTTAATAGTAAATCCTTGGGCATATATAGAACTTAGATAACATCAAAACATGTGAGCAAAGGACCAGTTTAACCAAACAACACTTCCTCTGAAATAAACACAATAGCCCGGAAGTAGAGAATCTTCTCTATAGAAAAGTATCACATGTCCCTGCAACTCAGTAACTTAACCTGCATGGACAAGTTTCTTTAGAAACTGCAAGGTCATTGCCAGAATGTCTTCTAAAAGCAACATGGCAGCCATCTAGCTAAACCGCTTCCCACATTAGGAAACCCCTGTGAAAGGGTTGTTCAACCCCCAAAAGGACCACAACCCACAAGTTGAGAACTGCTGACCTAGGATATCCTAAGTGCTTGCTCATTACAGTGGCTCTTAGCATCTACCATGTGAGGTTGAAGGATTTCTTTTTAGAGTTTGGACTCAGGATTGTAATGCAATAAGAGTACTAAGACCAATGGCAATAAGACCAACAATGGCTATGATAGTGTGTGTACTGCCCTTGCAGATTTCATGTATGTGTGGTGTGTGTGTGTGTGTGTGCGCACACAAGTGTGCTAAACAACATTTCATCACTGCAAACAACAAAAATAAAACCACCTGCCAGGTAGTGGTGGTGGTGGCGCATGTCTTTAATTCCAGCACCTGGTAGGCAGAGGCAGGCAGGTCTATGTGAGTTTAAGTCCAGCCTGATCTATAGAGGGAGTTCCAGGACAGCCAGAGTTACAACAGAGAAACCCTGTCTCAAAAAACAAATAAACAAATAAATAAATAAAGCCACCTGAGAACATTCATCTTAAGAGGAAGAAATATTTCCAGAATGCCTTTAGCCCTTGCAAAGTATCAGAGTTCTGTTCCCAGAACCACGCCAGGTGGCTCAAAACTGCCTGTGACTCCAGTTCCAGAGGATTTGACATGAGGGCATGCAAAAGTACATGTGCATAATAAATATGTGCAGATATATATGCACATACACATAAATAAAATGTAATGTCTTTTTAAAAAAGAAAATGTGATGGAGAATTTTTTTAATTGATGTATATCAGCCATAGGGCATGAATTTTAAGAGATTATCATAGGCAAGATTAAGGTCCATTTGTGGCTTTATTGCTGGATAGAAATAGATGAAATCATTATGTCTTCCAGTTAAACTGGCTATCAGAGACCTACGTGTATATGAAAATCTATTGAATTCTTTTTCTTCAACAGTCCAATGTTACATATTTTGAGAAGTGAAATGTCTATGTATGAGTGTCTTGGCAAGATTGAGCACTGTTTCCACAGTCTACACAGAGACAAGTGATTTTTATTTATATTTTGGATACCTAGACAGCAAGAGATGCCAGGCATGGTGGTGCATACCTATTAATCCCAGCACTCAGGACTCACAGGCTGGTGGGATCTCTCAAGACCTGCCTAGTCAACAGTCTCAGGGCAGACCAATTTAAACACATTGTCTGTCACATACTATAGATTATGTCTAGGAAAGCTCAAAAGCAAGGCAGAAGACCATATCCAGAATCTGGGCGTACTGAGGACAACATTCAGCATACCCTGTCACCAGACTGGGTTCTATAGATATGTTCCAGCATCCAGCAAAAATAAACATGTCTTATAGGTTAAATGCAAATGTTTGACACAGGAGGCACAAAATCATATCCGAGAATAATTCAGGGAACAAAACGCACTTGAGGGGAAAGGCCCTGTGCCTTTTTCCCTGGAGGCTCTCTCACAGTTCCCCAAGTCATTGTTCACCATGCATCAATCTTTTTAGCTGTGTTCCGACAGTTGAGATGTATTTTTGTTCTGTGGTTAGAACTGCCAATCCTTTTTTGCCTGGTTTACCTTCTGAATTGAGTTTCTGCTCCCCTACACACACCTCCCCAAGGAACCACAGGCCTGGAGCTGAATGAGGTGGCTGACTCTTTCCATTGTTATCCTCCTTTTATCCACACTTTGCAGACATCTGATCACTATTGTTGATAATTTCCAAGGTTCTCCCTATCCTTCGGTTTAAAAAGTCTGTTTTTCTTACTCACTCTTTTCTTGACCAGATCACACAAAGGCAGCTTCTTATCTGGAAGTCTCAGAGATCAATTTTAAATAAGCTGAGGGGACATTGGTATTCTTTCCTTACCCAAAATAATAGTAATTAATTAAAACATGGGGCTGCTTACAGCATTTAATAATCTTCTAATATACAAAATTGTCTCTAAATGTAAGTTAAATCCAGTTGTTTCTGCTAATGCAGAACACTCAGACCTAAATGTGATGTCTCCATCAAATCCCTCCCCTCAGGGAAGGAACCTTGTGGAAGAGGAAGTGAAAAGAGTGTAAGAGTTTTGGGTGGAGGTGTCTGGAGATATGGCTCAGTGGTTGAAAAGTACCAACCTCTCTTCCAGAGGTCCTGAGTTCAATTCCCAGCAACCACGTTAGCTCACAACCATCTATCTTCTGGTATGCAAGTGTACATACAGATAGAGCACTCATATAAATAAATAAATTAAATAAATAAATAAATAAATAAATAGCCAGAAGAGATGGGGGAATACCAAAAAAACAAGGCCCTCTAAATCAAAAAGTATTTACACACATAGGCTCAACTCAGTCTGAGGCAGCATGCAAAAGGTCTGCATGGGTTTGCACATTATGGGATGAATCCTAGAACTGAAAGAAATGGGCACATTCTGCCATTCTTAACACAGAAGCCATCTCCAATTGATAGCCAGCTGCAGATGAGATTTTAGGTTTTCTTTTTCTTTCTTTTTTCGTTTTTCGAGACAGGGTTTCTCTGTTGTAACTCTGGCTATCCTGGAACTCACTCTGTACACCAGGGTGGCCTCGAACTCAGAGATCCACCAGCCTCTGCCTCCTGAGTGCTGGGATTAAAGGTGTGCACTGCCACCACCCAGCTAAAATTTTGGTTTTCTTAATAGGAATCTTACTAGGCAAGCAAGCTACTACTCTTAAGGGTAAGATGCATGCCCAGCAGTAGATGGCCGACAGAAAGCAAAGTGAACGGCATCATTGGAGGTTTGTCATCTCACATCATGTCAGGGCTTTTTTGTTGCTGTTAATTTTCTTATTTTCCATTTTTATTCTATTTTGTTTTTATATAGACGTTTTCTTTTTATTCCCCTACATATCATGGCTTCCAGTTTAGTTTTTACAGGATTCCTGAGTGTGCAAATGGATGGGTAGCTGCATCTATCTGATTTTTGTGCCTTATCTTAGGCTCTTTTCCTCCTGTTTTTGTCTTATTCTGATGTATTAATGTCTTACTATATTGTATTTTAGTATTATACCTTAAAAGCCTGTTTGTTTTCTAATGAGAAACAGAAAGGGGATGGATCTGTATGGGAGGGAAGAGAGTAAAGTAAAACTACAATCAAGGTATATTATGTGAGAAAAAAACTCAATAAAAGGAAATAAAAAACAAAATATCCCAATGCTTCTCAAGACTTGTGTTAACTATCTCCTACTGGCTTCTATTTTTTTGCACTTAATAGACACAAGATTATCTGTGATAACTCGGGAGTGGTTTTACATAATGTTAAATTAACGTTTGATCGCTTAATCCAATGCTTTTTATTAATCACAAACCATGTCAAATCTCAGGGAATTCTATACCAGGGCAGCTAGGCAGAGAGCTCACTTCAAACTCCACCAACCTCCTCCCACCTTTCCATGCATCCCCTTAGCCCCTTTAAACCTTTTTCCTAGCCCCTTCTCCACATCCAGGCCTTCATTACAACACAATAGTATCTTAGCATACTCGGCTGGAGGTGAACAGTCTTCTCTGATCACCGGCCTGCAGTTCTTTCATGTCATTGGTCACCTTCAACTGTAAACAGTTAGTTCTATCTTGTGGAGATCTTAGCAGGGCTAGCACAAGGGTGTGAATGGGTAGGAAGCAAGGCCTGCACCCGCTGCAAGGCACGGCTTCACAGCTACAAGACATCAAAGCCCTTTCGTAAACCAAAACAGCATACAGGAGTAAAATATCCCACAACATAATACTTGATCATTCTTATTATCCACAGTCTTTGGCATCAATTCTGCAATGTTATTCCACTAAGAGTATGGACTTGCCCTCAGACTTTAGCCCATAAGGGATTAGCTGTGATGAAAGTAGAGGCTTGCCTGCCTCCATCTTAGGCTCAAAAGCCATCTTACAGTAAATGTGGAGAGCTCCCTGATCTTGAGCTGCTGTGTGCTTCTGCTGTGCCTTTGGTAAATCTCATTTGGGACAGCTGTTGAGCAAGGCTAAGTTGCAAAAACAAGCCAAGAGGCAGCTTGTTTCAGGGAAGTCAAAGATTACTTAAATACCTTCCTTCTTAATCTCACAAAGTAGGACGATGGCTTTATGGTTAACTACAGAATAATGTTTTGTATATATTTTGATCTACCTTGATTGTAACCATGTGCCTGTACCTATGCCTTCTGCCTTGTGATCATGAACCTCGTGCTTACAAGCACCTGGTTTGCCCCTTGTGATCGTTGCCTTTGGAAACTGCATGCATGCCTCTGGTAGGAAAGTTTATAAGTATTTGACAATAAACTATTTGGCCAGTTTGGTCCCTGTGAACTCGGTTCAGTCCCTGTGAACTCAGTTTGGTCCCTGTGAACTCCAGAGTTCAGCCCGGTGAACTCAAGATAGTGTGTGTGTGCTCCAGTTATTCAGGCTGCCCGAGATCCAACACCTTCTGGACTGGTAAGCTGGTCTTATCAAGTAAAGACAAACTAGGGTCATTTGTTTATAATTAAACCTGTTTCTCAAGCAGCTGGTTATGCCCTACTTGTAACCTTAACTACAAATGGTTCTGTACTGCCTATTGCAGGAAACAGCAACCATGTCTTTGTTTCAGAAAGTATAACCATCTTACAGCTTTTTTTTCTTTTTTAAATGTGACCTGTTAGGATCACCTTGCAACTCTTTGTTTCAGGAGGTCCTTATGACTCATTTGTTATGTTCTGCTCCTGTAATCCTATTTTGCCTGTGAAATCCATTTAGAAACCTCCTACCCCTGAGTTATAAAAACCTTACCTTAGGGGGAGGCAGCCTGTGTACACAAATTTAAAAGCTTGCTTTAATTAGTTTGGGCATGATTTGGGTCCGTGGTCTTTCTCCTCACACCTTTGAGATTAACGTTTACCAACACGCTTTTGACTTCTCCCTTCTGCAACAATTAGCATCTGTCAAAGCTTGCATTTTAGTGCCAGGATTCAGACTCCTCAGCCTATCCAAGTTTTAGAGTCTGAAAAGATTCCAGCCAAAGTAACAGCAACCCTGCAAGAGCAGAGAACTTCCAGCTAACTCAGACTCACGAGAAAGAATAAACACTTTTGAGTTCTGAGGATAGATTTGTACTAAATTGTTGGGAGCAGTGCAGGGGAACAGCAGCCAGCATTGGATCTTCTATTGTCTAGTAAGAGGACAGTATGTTTTTACCTTGGCCATCTGGGGGATTGTCTCCTGAAAGCCCTTTGCTACTGCTGGGCCTTATTGTGCTTGTTGCTACCATGGTCTATCTCTCTTGTGGTATTAAAAATCTATGGGGGGGAGGTGTCTCTAACCCCTCACTGGGCAGTGTTACTGGCACACATGATGATCTTCCCTCAAGCAATGCCACCTGGGCAAGGCAGGTTGAATTGGTGACTCTATTGAAACTCCAGAAATTTAAAAAAAAAAAAAAAGTATATTTAAAAACAGTAGGTGTTTTTCCACATATAGTTACAGGGCTAAATTAGGATGTTGTATCAGCTGCCTTAGAATCAGTAACTTAAAAAAACATATTTTTACTAGGGATTTGTTTGGTCGGGGTTTGGAAAGCTAGAAGAAAGCTTATTACTAGGGTCCATAGGTCTCTTATGAAAAACAGACTCATATGAAGTAACAACTTAGTTTTAGTGAGCATTGTTAGGCTTGAACTTCCTCAACCACTAATAAAATTGACTCTTTCCTGGTCTCTACAATAAAAATTTACTGATGAGTTTGGGGTATGTCTTAGGATATATAGCTGTGCAGCAGACTTTCCTTTTACCTAAGAAAAGCAAAAAGACCCAACTTAAAAGTTTTCTAGTTATAATAAACTTGTTTTACTGTGTTAACTAAGAATTGCATGCTTGAGGATACTATTATGTTTCCTAGCAACCCACCAGCTACAATAGAAGCTGGATGTGAAATTAATTGGCTTGCTTAAACTGTTAATTTGTAATATTGTACTGTGGCTAAAAATATATGGGAAAGTAGATGTTCAGGTGTGGGTTTTAAGATTTTTTTTTTAATAAATATGGAATTCGTAATCACTGAAATGTAAAATTTGTAATCATTATGTAAAGTTTTAAGTTTATAGGTAAGATGTGATTGTAATGTGATCTTTCCCCATGAGGGGCTTTGTCAAAAAAAAAAAAAACCGAAACAGTAGAAGTAGGAACAGAAGGAATGAGAAACGTTTGTCCCATCCATAAGACGTATGGTTTTATTCTCATTTTGCCCCATGACTCTGCCTCTCCCTCCTGGGTCGCTGAACTCCTGCCGGGGCTGGACTGCAGCACTAAATATTCTACCACAGCAGGACATTTTTAAAATTTTGTGTTTGCTCCAAATTCTTGCACAATGAAATGACTTATATTAATTTTTAAAGTGAAGACAGCTAACTGAATTGATGGCTTAGTGGTTTAGATCAAAGCTCTAAGTGAACAAACAAAAACAAGCTGTTCCTTAGAGATGACGATCCATTATAACATTCAGCTGTATAATTTTTGCTCTTACCCTTTAAAAAATAGTATCAAAACAAAACACTCTTTTAGGTTTTCTTGCAATCTGTGGTATACATATTTTGCAAATACTCAAGCTTTCATAGTCAGAATGTTACCAATTCACTAACTTCCACACCTTACAAAGGGTTGACTTTTAGAGCTAAGGACTTTAGAATGAGCCATACTTCAGGAAAAGCACAAATATTTCCAGTGTCCTGCTCAGAAATGCTTCTGTTTACCAGAGTTTATAACACGCTAGCTAGTAAATATTTGTAAAACCCTGAAACTGGCTCATACAAGTATCTCATGAAGACTTCATGAAAGAGTATTGAGAATTTCTGTTGATCTAGTATGTTCCAACATTGGGACAGGGCTGAACAGATTGATGGAGAAAGGATGTCAGCCACCAAACCTGACACTAAGTTTGATCGCACAAGGGGGAAGAACTGGTTCCTGCAAGTTATATCCTCTGATCTCTATGTAAGCCATGTGTAACATTCCATCCTACAGGGAAACTCCTTAATACAGAAGGCAAGCAACTCAAAATAGCTTAAAATTCCTAAAACTGACCAGATCCACTAGGCTCCTCTTTTCCAAGAGTCAACAACCCAAGCCACAAAAACTCTTGATATGAGACCAGATCTGGAAGAATCAAGTCTCTTAGCAGAGACAGACGTCCAACCTGCTGAGATACCTACCAGAGGCTGTGTAGTATGCTCTATGTTTGCAGCTTTTGTAAAATATTACCTATGCTGGAGTGGGCTTTGTTGATACAGCTGTCTCCTGTAACCCCAATAAAACTCCCTGTTTCATCAAATTAGACTTTGATGGTATCTGTACTTTTGGTCTGTTGTGGGTTCCCCCATATCTGAGATTAGATGTGTGTCTTGCCTCCCCAGAAATTTTCTCATACAACATAATGACACACATGTGCCCATACATATAACATAAACACACAAAATAAAACAAAATGTAAAATACAAAAGACAGATCACACACAAACAATATTCAATGATACCTGAGGCAAAAGCATGAAAGAGAGGCTGGTGAGATGGCTTGGAAGGGAAAGGTGCTTGCTAAAAGCTGATGACCTGAGTTTAATCCGAGGACCTTCCTGGTAAAAGAGAACTGATTCCTGTTCTTCCCACTTCCATATGAAGCCACAGAACACACAAGCAACTCAAACACACAAAATAAACATGTAATAAAGATATAAAGACAAACAGAGAGAACTAATGTACAGTATTGGACAAAAAAATACCCAAAAGAAAAGCTTTCCTGGAGACACATTATACCAGAAGTACAATCTATGTACATCTAACAGTGTAATTCTACAGAGAAATCATTTAATATAGAACTCTGAAATTTAACATACGCTTCTCATAAATAAAAGTTAACAGATTAAACAAATTTAGATTTGATATTTATTAAAGAAAATAATTTGTAAAGGAGTAAAACTATTTTTAAGTATATATGAAGACATTCACAAAACTAGTAATGCATTAGCCCACACAAAAAAGTGTATCTTCTAAAAACTTAAGATCATGCATATTTGGTGGTATAAGCCTGTAACACCTGCACTTGAAGGGTGGACACAGGAAGATCAGTAGTTCAAGGTCATCCTTGGCTATGAAACAAATCTGAAGCCAGATGGGACTACAGGAGACTGTCTAACAAAAGCAAAAAACAAGCAAGCAATAAAAACACACTGAGCATCATACAATCAAGTTTTCTGACAATAATGAACGCAACATAGGAACAAATCAACAGAAGAATTAGAATTAACTTTTAAAAAGTAATATGCCTATAAGACAATTATCTAAGAAATCTCTGAGTTAACAAGAAAATCCTGAAAATTCAGAAAACATAGTAACACTGAATATATGACCAACAAAGTTATGAAATGTCTCAAGGAGCAGAGAAAATAACATCTTTTAAAAATATTTTTAAGTTTATTTTTCTTTATTTTCTTTATTATGTGCATTGGTGTTTTGCCGGTATTCAAGCCTGTGTGAGGGTGTTGGATCTCCTGGCACTGGAGTTAACAGAGTTGTGAGCTGCTGGGAATTGAACCTGGGTCCTCTGGAAGAACAGTCAGTGTTCTTAACTGCTGACCCATCTCTCCAGCCACTGAAAACTAAGTTATTTAGATTATCTAACATAGTTTAAGCAAAAAATAAGATAAATTCATAAACAATGAAGTATGATCATAGAGAAACTCAACAAAACTCGAAGCTCATTATTATCTAGATCATACAGATAAAACTATATAAGACTGGCAAAATGAAAAACTAAGATAAAAAAACAAAACAGGACTAGCAAAATTTAAATAAGACAATACTTAGAATAATCAGAATGGCCAAAATTCGAAAGGTTGTGAAACACTGACAAAGCTGTGGAAAAACAAGTATTGCTGATGGGGGATGAAAATTCCCATAGAAATTATGAAAAGCCAACAGCAGTCGGTAAAATGTGGATACACACTGAAGAACTAAATGCACAGAGAGCATTATGGGCAGGTCTTTAAACTACAAAAGTGAGGAAAAAACTGGCTATTTAATAGTAGAGGTAGTAATTCTATACATTAGTAGTTTTCAAACATTTAATCTCTATAACCATTCACATTATTAGAAATTAATGAAAACTCCAGATAATATATCCTTTACATATTATGCCTATATGTAAGCCTATGTGCTATGTGTATGCCTGGTGCCTGCAGAGGCCAAGAGGACATCAGATCCTTTGGAACTGGAGGTACAGTTGTGAGCGACCATGTAGATGCTGGGAATCCAACCTCAGTCTTCTCAAGAGCAGCCACTACTCATCACCACTGAACCATATCTTCAGATCCCCACCCCAAGTCAATTTTAATGATTACACTGAGCAATATTTAATACTTTAGAAGTCAGAGATGAAAATTTTATCTACAAGATCCACTAGTTACAGCCATGGCATACTGGCATCCTCTGTAAAACTGCACAGTACACTTGGGATAAGAAAAAACAATAAAACGGTACTACAACGAAAAGCTTTAATCATATATTATTCTCTTCTAGAACCCAGCTCACATTTTAAAGGGTTTGTGCCCTAAGAGATCTAGATACAATAATACCCTGAGGTAAGAGAAAATTTTCAAATCTCACAGCAGTATTGCATACTATTTAATCCTCATGCCAATCCCAAGACTGTTTCTGGGATTTACAGATAAGAAAACTACAGCTAGTGGTTCACTGATTTCCAAAAGGTTATGATCCCAGAGCTCATGTTCAAACTCATAAAATTATATTACTTACTGTAATACACTTTTATGATTTGCAAATCTTTTATCAACCACAGACTAGTTGTTGCATACACTAAATAAGCTGAGAGTGGTAGCATACCATGATCCTAGCTATTTAGACAAAAGAAAATCTTAATGAAGGACAGCCTGAGTAACCTAAGAATTTGTCTCAAAATGAACTAAAGAAGGCTAAAGACACAGACAAATGCTTGTTTAGCAAATCCAGGGCTCTGGGTATGGATCCCTCCCAACAGCTGTCACTTTTGGGGAAGATTCCTTTGTTTAAGAAATTATTATTTGGAGGGGTGTTAACAGCATAGTAAAATGACGGATAGTTTTACCAAAGTTAAAATAGTTCTTTAAAAATACACTGTGGTGATACCTTTCTTTCTTTACTAATCATTAAGCAGCAGGCATTGTTGTATAAATTTTGTGTACTATTTCCTCCATACCTCATTAAATAAATTCAACATCTGTCCTTTTGAGTGTGATGTTAAATGATGTCATTTAAAGCCCACATCCTTAAGATAGGAATTACTTTTCCTCTACTTTATGGAACAGATGACAACTATCACAGGGAAGACTTAGGTACCAGGCTACACAATAAAATACATACTTTGTCTTTTGAGACAAGTCTCACTATGTATCCTTGGTTGACCTGGAAGTCCAGCCAGGCTGGTCTCAAACTCAGATATCTACCTGCTTCTGTCTCTTTTCCATTTTATTTTTCTTTAGATTTATTTTATTTAATCAACATTTTGTCTGCATGTATGTCTATATACCACATGGAAGCCTGGGGCCCACAGAGATCAGGAGAGTGCATCAGATTCCCTGGAACTGGAGCTAGAGATGGTTGTGAGTTGTCATATGGGAAACAAACCTCATTCTTCTATAAGAACAAGTGCTCTTTAACCACTGAGCAACCTATTTCTCCACCTCTGCTTCTATTTTCTCAATGTATTAGAGAGAAGAGAGGAAAAGGTGCTAAAGGACAGAAAAAAAGCTATAAAATATTCACATTTGTAAGAATACTACAGGAGCTGGCAAGATGGCTCAGTGAGGAAAAAGCCTTTAGTACCTGAGTTCAATTCTCAGATTCCACATAAAGGTGGAGAAAAGTTAAAGTTGTCCTTTGACCTCTAAACTCGTGCCACGGTGAGCATGCACTCACACTCACAAAAAAAAAAAAAAATTTTTTTTTTTTAAAGAAACAGCATTTGGATGGAGTGGTGGTGCATCCCTTTAATCCTAACACTTGGGAGACAGGCAGGCAGATTTGAGTTTAAGGCCAACTGGGACTACACAATGTTCCAGAACAGCCAGGACTACACAGAGAAACCCTGTCTCAAAAACACAAAAACAAAATCAAAGAAAAAAAAATTGAAAGAAAAAGAAAAAAGGAACAGCACTTTACAAAAGCTTGTACAACCTTTATGCAATTCACTGAGTTGTGATTAATTCTAAGCAGGACAACTTTACATACTTGTTGGACTATTGAACATTTTTACCTATTTAAGAAAAAAAACTTTAGTTTACTCTATATTAGTCTCTCTGCTTGATCAAATGCTTTCTCAAAAATTTTTCTTCTGATTTTAAAGTCCTTTTATCTGATTCTATCTATATTGATCTATGTCTATATCTATATCTATACAATTTCCTATTGGACAATCAATAAATACATGGTTCAGGGGCTAGAGAAAGCTTACCAGGTTTGTTTATTGCTCTTTCAGAGGGCTTGTGTTTGTTTCTCAGCACCAATGTCAAGAGGTTCATAACTGCCTATAACTCTAGCTCCAGGGAATCTAACACCTACACCTACACCCCCACACACAAGTTTTTAAAAAGCCTCTCATAAATAGGGTATACTCATGATTTCTTCACTGTTTTATCTAACCTTAAGTGCAGGACCTAGATTGTTACCTTTGAGACCAGTATGCTCTTTTATTTTGGATCCTGAGTTTCTCATACACAAAGGTCTTTCTTTACTCTGGTTGTATCTGCATTTTTCCTATAAATTCTCTTGGTTTCTCTATTCAACTTCTATTCTTCCTTTGTACAATACCATTACCAAGTTCTGGGTTTTTAATCAAGATCTTACAGTTCCTTTGAGCTTTTCTGTTGAAATTTTTATATGACAGCCTTACAAAGAATGAACCCAATTCAGCCAATACTGTCGAATCCCAGTATTAGTTAAGCCGTGTTATTATTTTACCCAAATTACTAGTTGCCTAACAAAATAATATGATGAGATCGTGTTATAATAAACATTTATTTGGTAATTCACCTTATTGATTCAAATATCAACAATTTACTTCAGCAACAGAAAGTAAAAATTTCAGTCAATCTCCCCCTATCAAAAGCCTACTCCATAACTGAAGTCCAAATCCCATGAATAACATCACTAAAGTGGGTGGGGGAGACACTAAACTTCCACAGGAAGAGTGTATAAACTTGGCATAGTTAAGTACATATTAGACAATACTCAAAAGTACTACCCAGTCCCAAAAACTAAACTGAAAACCTAAATTTAATAGGAATTTTGTACGTAATAAAACACAAAAAATTATCATCAAGTATGCAACAATACTAGTTACATTACATAAACTGATATAATCCAAAGTAAAGTGAACAATCTGGATTTCAAAGCCAATAGGCAAGTTACCAGAATGGGTGTAAACAAAAGTTTTTAAAAGCCATTTAGCTCCACTTTAAAACAAACATTCAGCACTGGAATCTTCAGAATTTTCTAGAATCTTGAATATCCCTGTTTTCTCTTTAATTGGTCTTGAGGTCTTCATTTGATCTAAGGGAAAAATATTAGGATACATACATTTTTAAAGACATAAGAAATTAAAAAAAAAAAAAAATCACAATAAATTCCAAATACGATACTGACACACAGCCCTTTCTTCAAAATATAAAAACCTTCAGAAATGTGGGATATTCTTTTCCTTACCCTTTAAGAGCTCACAGTAACACTTCCTTTATTACAGCTCCCATCAGCACAGAATAAACAGTATGAAGCCTTATTTTGCTGGTGTAATCAAGATATGCAATGCTATGAACAAAACATTAATCTGATTTATGTTTTCAAACATATTTTAAACAAGACAATCATAGTTAGTTGGAAAGCTGAGAAAAAAATTGGGCTGGAGAGATGGCTTATGATTAAAAGCTTTTCATACTCTTACAGAGTTCTAGCACCACAAGGCATTTCACAACCATTCATAACTCCAATTCTAGGAGATGACGCCCTTTTCTGACCTCTGTAGGAACCAAAGGAACATGCACACAGGCAAAACACTCATACACATAAACAACATTTTTTAAGTAGAGAAGGAAAAGCTAAACTTTCAACTTAGAACCAGTATAAATTTTTGTTTATGTGCTGTATGTCTCACTTTTTTTTCCATAGTGAGCCCTATACTTTCTATGTGTGCTATACATACACGTGTGTGAATAAACCTAAGAACAAGAAAAGTTCAAGAAGATGTTGTGTGCCCTCTACCACTCTTCCCTTTATTCCTCTGTGACAGGGTCTATCACTGAACATGGAACTAGTGGCAGTCCAAAAACCTGAACAATTCTCCTGCCTCCATACTTCTCCCTGACCTCTCATAATGAAAGCTACCGACACATGTACAATCATGCCCAGCTTTTCATGGGTTCTGGGTATTTGAATTCAGCTCCCCATGCTTTAACAGCAAGGTGTTCTTATATGCTAAACCACCTCCCCAGCCTTGTGAGCTCAGTGTTTTACTTCAGAATTCTTTTCCTGCTGGGCATGGTGGCATTCACCTGTAATCATCTATTGAGATCAATTTTAATTCGTATTTCTTATTCCTCTAGTATCTTAATGGTATTTAGAATGCCCTTCCACATTAAAGTGACAATTATCCTTGGTTATTCTTGAGTTCAAACTACCTAGATGGATATTTAAATACTGTCTTCTGGGGGGTTGGGACCTTGGTAACACCCAATCCAACTCTTCAGTCTCTTTAAAAAAAAAAAAAAAAAAAAGCCACCAACCTCCAACTAGGTAACAAAGCTATAAGAAGCTGAAACTCTAATGCTCTTAATAGAAAACTTTACTTCAATCTTTAACAAAGATTACTTTAAATACAATTCCAAACTTGTGACACAGATTTTTTAAAACTGGACTTCATCAGTTTGAAACTGGGCCTGAAAAGCAGAGGCTTGTAATCCAGCACAACAGTAAAATAAAGAGCAATCTGGCCTACTCAGCCAGAGCCTGTCTTTCAAAAAAGGGGGTGGGGTGGGGTGGGGAAGATGGACTGACAGATGACAATTTGAAAAGGTGGTTCAGTAGTAAAGTGCTTGCTATTCAAATGTAAAGAATTGAGTTTAGATCCCCAGAATTCATGTAAAGCCACACATGGCAACAGTATCATCCATGTGTAATACCAGTACTCCTAGTGAAACAGGAAGCAAGAGACAGGAGAACCACCAGAGGCTAATGGGCCAGCTTGGCACACACAGCAGTAAACAATAAGAGACCCCATACCAAAAAAGGTTTAAGTAAGATGACACCCAACATTGTCTTCTAACTTCCAATTGGGTGCTATGGCACACACACATGCACGTGTACACAAAACTTTAATGAAAAACAAAGAAAAACTTCCAGGCTGGAGAGACGGCTCAGTGGTTAAGAGCTTTGGCTATTGTTCCAGGACACTGGCTCAATTCTCAATACCCACATGGTTGCTTACAACTGTCTGTAACTCCAGTTCCAGATAATCTAAGACCCTTTTCTACCCTCTGTGAGTATTAGGCATGCAAGTAGTGCAAAGAAATGCATGCAGGAAAAATATCCATACAAGTAAAATAAAATAAATAGATATAAATATCTGTATTGTGAAAGGGACAGAAAGAATAAAAGAACCAGAAGGAACAGGAAGTTGATCTGGAAACAGTTGGAGGGAATATGATCAAAACAGGCTATACAAAAATCTCAAATAACTAATAGAAAAAAAAAAATGCCTGAATCCGATTAATCTTACCAAACTGAAAATAAAAACCAGACACAGTATGACAAAATATTAATAGCTCAGATATGGAACTTTAAGACAATGAGCAATTTCAGGGTACAAGCCATTTTACAGGGCAATTAACCAATAACAGAAAAACAACAGATGAGTAGCATATAAGAAAAGATAAATAATGAACACAATTTAGATACTGTTTTAAAACAAATAAAGTGAGATAACTGGGAAAACCTGAATGAACTAGATAATGGATCAAATTACATTACTAGTGCCAATATCTAAGTGTAATACTGACCTAAGTAGCTCAGTTTAACAACATATAGAAGTATTCATGGTTATAATGTCAAAATAGATGTTTGAATTTAAGTCTCCAACAAAATGCAAACAGTAAGCAAACAGAAGTCACTAAATATGAACAACTATGGCTGAATATACCTCAGCAGGGCTTCATTACAGTATTTTCTGGGTATGTTTCAAAGTTTTCTTTACAAAAAAAGCAAATACTCACCAATGAGATCACTTCGGTCTAACAACACTTCTAGATCTTCATCACTAATGACCTTCTCTCTTGATCCTTTTACTTCCCTAAAGAAACATCCAAGTATATCAGAACACACCCAGAACTATGCTTTCTATTTTTCTAAATTAAGAAATTTTTCAGACTGGAGAGATAACTCAAAGGTTAAGAGTACTAGTTGCTGTTCTAGAGGACCTGAGTTCTTTATATTCTCAGCACCCACCACGCACTCCAGTTCCAGGGGATACAAAGCCCTCTTCTCGCCCCTGCAGGCATCAGGCATGCACATGGTACAGGTAAGGCAGGCAAAACATCCATATACATAAAATTAAAATTTTAGTTAAAAAATAAATTATGAGCCAACAAAGTGGCTGAGTGGTAAAGGTACCTGCCACCAAGCCTGATAAATGAGTTCAACCCTCAAAACCTATGTGGTAGAAGGAGAAGACTTTTTCAAGTTGTGCTCTGATCTCCACACAGGTTCAAGGGCACAAGCACAGACACACATATACATCCTATATATATGTGTGTGTGAATATAAATATTAAATGTAATAAAAAGTTTAAAGAATTTTACCTTTCATAATCTCTAGATTTTACTAACTCCAATAATTCCTTAGGATCTAAGAAATTCTTAGATTGACTAAACCCAGATTGACCACCTTTGAAATGATCTAGAGAAGTAAAGAAAAACAAAACAAAAATCAATAAATTTATAATAAAATGTCTTCAAAAACCACAATATATTACAAACCAGGAACAGGACTTACAACTTGAAAGAAAACTTAACATTTACTGATTTGTTTTATGTGTAGGGATCAACTTTACCATTTCACCAGCCTGTAAGTTTTTTAGAGTGTCAAAAAAGAACAATGATAACTCTCAGATTTTGCTTTAAGAATAATATATGGTCATTTGGTACAGCTTTGCTATTTACTAAAAGATAAGCACACAGCCCTCTTAAGAATAAAGGCAACATATAAATGATGACTCAAACAAGTAGATTATTCATAATAAACACAATCTGGAAACATCTCAAATGTCCACCAACACCAAAGTAAATGAACTACTGAGTAAAACAAAATTCCTCTAATACAAACATATAAATGAATCTCAAAATATTATGTTAAACAAAAGCAAACAGAAAAACAACACAAACAGCTGAACAAGGAAAACCCACAGTGGAGTACAGAGAATGACTAGAATGGGTACAAGGAAACTTTCTGAGGTTATACGTGTCAATTCATAAATTGTATACCTAAGATTTATGTATTTTAACATAACAGTAAGCCTGCACTTTTATATTCCTCAGTATTTTGTGAAATGAGTATCTTCAAATACTGAAAACAGAACTTGAGCATGGATAAAAAATTATGTAAACTAAAACTATGTTCAATATTTAAGCAAATTATAATTTTACCAAATTTCTTAAGTAACACAGTTAAAGAAAAATTGTGAAAGACAAGGCTCATTTACTCTGAAATTTTTTACTACAATCTAAATTTTCCACCAAGTCAAACTAACTCTGTCTCAAATCTAACCCACTTTCCCCTCAAAACCAGGTATGAGGGCCAATGCCTGGAACTTATGTAAAGGTAGGAGGAAAGAACCAATTTTAAAATTGTTCTCTAACCTCTAAACTTGTGGGTGCGAACACCCATAATCACACTGTCATGCATAAACACAAAATAATAAAGAATATAAAGATTAAAAAATAAAAATAAGCCATACACCATAAGAAGTATGTGCAGGCAGAAGAGTATTATAAAATCCTAAGAAGTGATTTTAAACATTACTTTTAAGATCATGTTTCTCTCATTTCTCTAAACTAAGAGAAATAAGTTCAACTTTTCTTCTAGTAGCCACTGACCTATTCAATCAAATAAAATTTTATGTAGAATAAGTAAAAATGGAACCATCACAAAAAATCTGGGGAAACAGGACATGAGAGCTCCTCACTCACTCATTTTCCTCCTTCAAAGAATCTATTCTATGTTAAAAGTGATACCCTGAAAAACCATTAGCATTGAATATTTAGTATATTGAGAGCTCTTGTTTTAACTTTTGGTAAACAAGCACCTTACTAGAAATATACAAAAGCATTATGTTAAGTGTAACATGACATATTTAGTGACATTACATCCCAACTGTCACTACTCTTGACCCGTTCCCTCCAACTCTATATAGTTACCTAATTACCGAGGTTTTGTCTGACTATAAACAACTAACTCAATGTATGTTATCAGTAGCTCCAAAATGGCCCCTATTGCACATTTAAATCCTGTTACATCAAGCTATATTAATTTCCTTTAGAAAGTAACAAAAATGGAAATTTACAAAACACAAAAATGAACAAATGAAGCACAAAATTTACCACATAAGAAATTTTTTACAGGGCTTGAGAAATGGCTCAGGTTTAGAACAATGGCTACTTTTATAGAGCTCCTGGATTAAATTCTCAGTACCCACATGGAGGCTTCTGTTCCAGGTGAGCCAATACTCTCCCCGTTGATCCCCCTGAGCCCTTGGGTTACACATGAGGGGATAGACATACATGCAGGCAACATACTCATACACACACACACACAAAAAAAAGAGTAAATATGTTAGTTTAAACAAGTAAAAAAATCACTTACTTTTATGAATGATCAGCTTTTCCAGCTTTCTTTTAGCAGCTGCTCTTTCTACAATTTTTTGATCAATAGTATTTGCTGTTACAAGGCGATAAACAACAACTGGCTTTGTCTGACCAATTCTATGACATCTATCTTGGGCCTGAAGATCAGACTGGGGATTCTTAAGGTTGAAAAAAAAGGTACAGTTAGCAGAATTATGTTAAAATTAACTTATTCTTAAGAACACTTGGTAAAAGAATAATCATGTACATTATCTGATGAAAAACTTTCTAATGGTCATTAGATGCACATTAACTTCCAAAATGACTGCACAGATTACTACCCACACATGACAGTTGTAAATTTTTCTACTTAAATACTCCCACAGGGGCCAATGAGATGATTCCGTGGGTAAAGATGCTGCCAACAAGCCTGACCATCACCTGAGTTTAATCCCCAGGATCCACATGGCAGAGAGAGCCAACTACTGCATGCTGAACTGACCTACCTCTATTTGTCATACACACACACAAGAAATAAATGTAATTAAAGTGATTTAAATACTCTGAAAACATCTCTAGTTTTTAAACAAAAAATTTGATGAATTCACAACTGCAAATAGGTACTTTACAAAATAGATAAATGAAACCAATATACTTAATAAAGGGTTAAAAATTTCAAAACACTCAGCATATTGCTGTACTTCTTACCCAATCGCTGTCATAAATGATAACCGTATCTGCTGCAGTCAAATTAATGCCTAAGCCACCAGCCCGTGTACTCACTAAAAAAACAAAAACATCTGGATCCATGTTGAAATTGCATATCTAAAAGCAAAAGGAACATGAACATAAAAAATTACAAAGAAACTAACTTTAAACACAACTGGGTTGAAGAGCATTATTTTTAAATACCACTGTTAAAATCTTCTCCAACTGAGCTAGTAAACAATTATATTAGCTAATAAACCCTCTGCTTATATAAACCTTACTTTCCAGCATTTACATTTTTATTTTGTTAAACTCATGTATCATACCTAGTATCAAAAAAAAGACAAAAAGTTTAAAGGATGGCTCAGTCAGTAAAGTACCTGTCATATAAGCAACGGGATTTGAGTTCAACTCTGGCACCTATGGTGACCCTAGTCACTAATGACAGAGATGGTGGGAGAAATGGAACTAACAGAGGCTGATCCCAGGAGCTCCCTAGCCAGTCAGCCTAGCTAATTTAATGACTTCTAGGTTCAGTGAGACACCATGTCTCTATTCAGTGAGACACCATGTCCCTTAGACATGATGGAGAGCAATGGAAGAAGACATTTAATATGTTCCGTACCTCAATGCATACACATCTGCACACCAACACAACAAACACATACAAAGACACAAAGACACAAAGACACACACACACACACACACACACACACTATGGAAACAGTGTAAGAAATGAGATGGGTGGAAAGGGTTACTAGGAAGAAGCAGCATGGAATTTCTGGGCTGATGGTAATTTCTATCTCATTAGTGGTATGGAACAAATTTGCACATGCATGCCCAAAGCACCAATACCTATATTATTTGATTTGTGATTAACTGACTCTTACAATAAAATATATATAAAAAGCAATGAAGAATATATAATTTAAATGCATCAAGACGACAGATAGTCAAGTGTGCTAGTTCACACTTGTAATTCCAGCACTCTGGAGGCTGAAGCAAGAGTAGTGTTCCAACTCAGAGCTACACTCTGGTTCAGAGCTGGTCAGGACCATATAATACAATTCTGTCTCACAAAACCATTAACACAGCCCAGCAAAACAGCTCCATGGGTAGAGGCTCTTGTCTCTAAGCCTGACAACCTAAGAGCAATCCCTATAATCCAAACAATGGAAAGAGAATGATTCCCTCAAACTATCCTTTGACTTCCACAAGAGTGGCAGACAAAATACATGCACACACGCATAAAAATACATAAGTAAGTAAATGCTTTAAAAAATAGAGGCTAGAGTTGGAGAGTTGGCTCAGGTTAAGAGTATTGGCTGTTCTTCCAGAGGACACAGGTTCAATTCCAGGTACCCAACACGGCACCTCAAAACTGTCAGTAACTCCAATTCGAGGGAATCTGACAGACATACATGCAGACAAAACATCAATGCATAAAAAATAAAAATAAACAGAGGCTGCAGATAGTGTGATGGGTAAGAGTGCTTACTGCTTCCCCAGTGGCTGGGATTCAGTCCCAGAGATGGTATATCCTCTTCTGGCCTTGACTAGCACCAGGTATTCATATGGTGTACAATACATACAGCCAACACACTTATACACATAAAATAAACATAAATATTTTTTAAAAACAATAAAATGAGGGAATATTTAATAGATGCAATGGACTATTGTATCACAGGTGTGATAAAAAGGAACAATGGGATGTTAATGGAAGTTTCTGGATAGAATAATAATGGCCAAGTGAAAAATCCTTCTAACTGCTACATGCTTAAGATTTTCATGATATAGTTAGAAACTGGGACAAATTCAGAATAATGCCCTGTTATATAAATGTTCTTACAGTAGTGTTAAGTAAGTCGATTATTATATGTAAGACTGTACCAGAAGATTACATGTGCATACACAGGTATGAGACTCAAAAACTAAGATCTGTTAATATTAACCTTCAAAATGCTTACCCTTGAGCCTACAAGGTTTTTGGTCATATTATTTCAAAGATGAAGATAGAAATTACAAAAAGGAAATTCATATGTATGGTCTTACATTTTTTTCTCTTTCTGAATAAGACATGGAGCCATCAAGTCTGCTAAAGGTGAAGTTTCTAAGATGGCAATAATCCATCAAGATGTCCAACATGCTTGTCATTTGTGAAAAAACCAGCACCTGAAATCAAAATATATCTTAATATCTACACTGACTCATGAGAAACTGATTGGTTAAATATTTAAAACTCCAATCAGAAGTACTACCTTATGACCTCTCTTTTTAAGTTCTGGCAGCATTCGATCCAAAATTAAAAACTTCCCAGAATTTGTAACCAACTCCTCATCGATCTTAAAAGTGGGCAAGAAAAAGAAAGAAAACCATTACTATAATTACCAATCATTTACTATTTTAATAATAATAGTTTTAATAGTTTGGTTTTTAGTTTTATTGAGAGAGGGGCACCCTATGTAGTCCTGGATGTCTTCAAACTCTCATAGATGTGCCTGCCTGTATCTCCCAAGTGGTAGGAATACTGGGAATAAAGGGATGTGCTATCACACCCAGCTGTAATAGTTCAAATTCATTCATACTTTCTATTTTCAAGATTACTCAAAACAAAACAAAATCTGACACTAAAAAATTAGGTTCAAGTAGTTAAATTACGAACTTATCCATGGAACATGATTTATATTTCCTAGACCACTCTCAAAAGCTCTGTATAGCCAGGTATGGTGGCACATGTCTGTAATCCAAGCACTTAGGAGGCAGAGGCAGGAGGATCCGAAGTCCAATGCCAACTTCTGTTATATAAAAGACTAAAGGTCAACCTGGGCTAAAAAATAAAAACCGGAAGCTTAAAATGATGGTGCAGTGGTTGAGAAGGCTTACTGCTCTTGCAGAGGACCCAGGTTGAGATCCCAATACCCACATGGCAAATTATGAACCATAACTCCAGTTCCAGGGATCAGGCTCCACCTTCTTACCTGAACAGGTATGAGGCACATACATGGTAGATATACATATATGCAGGTAAATATTCATACACATAAAATAAAAATGGATAAATATTAAAATCCTAAACAAAATTACAAAAGCTATACATGAGAAAACAGTATTTGTTTTCTTACACATATGCACCTTTTTTGGTTTGTTCTGTTTAACTCAGTAAAATGTGTACAAATTATTGTCAGAAACCTTATTACAAGGTTGGAGAGATGGCTCAGCAATTAAGAGCACTGATTGCTCTTCAAAAGGTCACAAGTTCAATTCCCAGAAACCACATGCTGACTCACAACCATCTATCTATAATGGGATCAGATGCCCTCTTCTGGCATGCAGGTGTACATGCAGACAGAGCACTCAAAAATAAAATAATTTAAAAAAAATTTAATTGAAACTAAAGAAAACACATGAACTTGTAAACAATCTAATGACTACGGCTAAAGAAACATTTTACTAAGGACCAGCAAGTAAAAGCATTTTCCATGTTAGCCTGAGGATCTGATGGTTGATCACTGAAATCCTCATAAATGTAGAAGAGAACCAGCCCCACAAAGCTGTCCTTATGCACATGCATGCTATGGCAGATGCACCATACACATACACACATGCACACGAAAACCAATACGTAATTTTAAAGGAAATAGTTGAGGTAAGATAGCTTAGCAATTAAAAGAATATTTGGTAGCCTTATAGAGGGCCAGAGTTCGGTTCTCAGCACTTGTCAGGCTGCTTATAACCACCTGTAATTTCAGTTCCAGAGGATCTGGTCTCATATGGCCTCCTTAGGCACTGCACTTATAAATGCACAAACCCGCAGACATACACATATAACTAAAAAAAAGAACCATATGCCTTGAATCCCAGCACAGGGATAGAGACAGGCAAATAAATCTGTGTGAATTTTAGGCAAGCCTAGTGTACAAAGTCAGTTCCAGGCTACAAATTGAGACCTCAATTTGAGATCTCAAAAAAGCAAAAAATAAATGAAAACAAAAAACATGGTATTTAGTTTATTTTATCAAACAAAATGTTTTATTTACCTAAATATTTAAAAAAAGCTACAGGAAACAAAACATTCAATTATTAAATATTTACCTTAAACTCTTGTGTGACAGGGTCTATAGGGTATTCAATAAGATATGGATGATTGCAGCACTTACGAAGTAGCATCATGATATTCTGCAGCTTCAGATTAACTTCAGATTCTATAGGGATATTAACTCCCACAACAGTCCTACCAAAAACACTGATGTAAGAATGACAAATGTAAAAAACACAATTTAAATATCTAAGCTACCTTAAACTCTTACCTCTCTCTGTTTACCTCAGGCTGTATTTGACTTATTAGTTTTTCTAATTCACCAGGGAATTCATCTTGGTCTCGGTAATTTATTGATTTTCTACTTTGCCGTTTTGGTCTTCCAGTAGGACTTAGTTCAACTGTTTCCTTCTAAAAACAATACGTGAAAATCCATCTGTTTAGAAACTCTGTTAAAGTTTTAAATGTGAACAAAATATATTTTTACGTAAGCATGACAATCATGCATCCTATTCCAACTCTTTTAATATGGTAGATATTATATAAAAATTTCAAATCCTCTTAATTACTGATACTGCTACATAAAATAGAAACAAATAGTTGGAGGGGGTTGGTCTAGTTGATAAGCCTTTAGAACAGCAACTCTCAAAAGGTTCTGTGGTTGTAAAAATGAACTTCTAAGAGTGGTGAGGGTGGGCAGGATATAGGAAGGAAAATCTGGTCAGAGTACATGATATACTTCAATGAAAATGTCTTTATGAGGGCTGGAGAGATGGCTCAGAGGTTAAGAGCACTGATTGCTCTTTCTGGGGTACTTGGTTCAATACCACATGGTGGTTTCATAACCATCTATAATGGGATCAGATGCCCTCTTCTGGAATGCAGATGGGCATGAAGATGGAGTACGCATATACATGAAATAAACAAATCTCAAAAAAAAAAAAAACAACAAAAATAAAATGTCTTTATGAAACCCACTACCACATACAATAATGAATGTCTCCCCAAGACCATTCTCTGGATGATGATTAGTCTTTTGTTTCTTGTACAAAGGATCATTAAACCCAGGCTGTTGCACATATAAATACGTTAAGCTTTACACAAGTATTTCCAATGACCACAAAAACAAATAATACATAGATGATCTTTAAATTTTAGGAGGACTGTAGAACACAGAAAGTACCTTCTACTTTGGGCCTTACTTACCCACAAAGTGCTGAAAATAGGTGAGGAAACAAAAGACTAAAATCAGTCATGAAATTTTATGTCATCTCATCTACAGTTATTTCAAATCCATAATTACCTCACAAGATCCAAACATGTTTGCAATTGTGCGGTTCACAATAGCCGTATAGAAGATCTCTTGTTTGTTGGAAAGTGGTGCATAAACAACTACTTCTCGCTTAGGAGGGACTTCAAGAGCAACATCAGACTTCAGTCTTCTAAGTAGGAAAGGAGTTAAAATCTAAAATTTAAACATGAACAAATAAATATGAGCATTAATTATTCTTGTTTTTTTCCTGGGGAACACTCACCCTTATATACTCTTACCCCTTCTTCCCTATATAAACACTACTGAGTCTAAAAAGTAAGACTAAAATATCTCCTTGAGATTTTCCCATACCAGACTAGCACTTGATAACTTCTAAACACATACACACCCAAAGACACCAGTATAAGTTTACATGAATAGATAGCTGGGTGTTGTGCATTCCCTTAATTCTAGCATTCTGGTGGCAGAAGCAGGTGGATCTGAGTTAAGAGGTCAGCCTGTTCTACAAAAAAAAATTATCGCAGAAAGAATAAAAAAAGTTTACACAAATTTGTTTAGAAAGAAAATATATGCAACATATAGGCCAGCAAGTTACTTGTAGCACACATTGTAAACCACTGAGAAATAAATAGGAAATATGTAATTCATAAAGTAAACACAACAGATCTACAGACATCTGGGATTCTCAATTCTTTTGTGCATTAATGAGAATAAGCCCAGGTGATGTCAATTTTTTTCAACTCTGATTTTAAAAGATTTCTTCGAATCCTCAAAAATTGTTGTATATGCAGAATCAACTCGTTTCATTTTTCAAGTTTTTTTCCATGTAACTTTTGTGGATATATAAATTCTTTCTGGAGAGCAACTGCCTGTGTTTGATAAACCTTATGTAATGCACTGGGGAACTGGCTCAGTGGCAGAGAGGAGCTTGTCTGGGACACACTGTCAAAATAAAAGGGACACATGGTCTAAAAATTTAGACAAAGCCAGGTAGTGGTGCCACACACCTTTTAATCCCAACTCAGGAGGCAGAGCTAGGTAAACCAACACAAACAAACAAACAAACAAAAACAAAAATTTTAAATAAAAAATAAAAATGTAGACCAAATCCTTTAACCCAGAATTCTAAGAAAATAGGAAACAGGAAAAGATTTAAGTACAGACATTACTCCAGACAAAGGCAGACAAATTCCCAAGTTCAAGCCACACTGTCTATACAGCCAGGCCAGCCATGGCTACATAGTGAGACCTTGTCTCAAAAAGTAAAAAAATGATAATGTGCTAAATATTTACATAGAGAAAATAACACCTGCAATGCAAAATTGTTTACGTTACAAAATACAAATAAATGCATGCTTACACAGTATAGGAGAATGAAAGAACATACAATTCAACAAGCATATACTGAGGACAACTTGGAAAGGTAGCACTATTTTTATTTTCTACTGTTTCACCTTTTCCTAGTGAGCATGGGCATACTTTTTAAAAAAGTAATAAAAAATTCAGAGCACCATCAAAATGCTCACAAGACCAGAAGTTCGTCTGTCGAAAGTAAACACAGGTAAGATGGATAGGTAGAACAGAATAGGAATTTTAGCCACCATGAAGCACATATGGATTAGACACTAGCCACATAAGGAAGTAAACCACACAATTATTAGTAGTAAATATTGCATAAAAACACACATTTTCACTGTCTAATAAACGAAATGTTAAGCCAATAAAGGTAAAGGAAGATACATTAAAAAAGAAAAAGATAAGCAAATTTAACTGAGTGAGTGAGTTCTGCTCATAAATCCATGTGACAATCCTGAACAGAGAAAAGACAAATTTAGGGTGACTCATTTTTCAAGTCTTACTAAAAAAGATTAAGTCGCTAGAATTCCTTATTTATTTTATAAGTATAAAGTGAGTAGAATATAAAGAAGGAGGTTTAGCACCTGGTGCAGCATATGTAAAACATTCTGTTCTCTCTCTTTAGCTATGATATCTTCTGCGGTTTCTGAAAGACTAGTGATGTCAAACCAAGACTCAAAGCTGGAAAAGAAAAATGATTACAAGTTAACCTACCACATGAATTCAATTACACTAACATGATACATGTTTACAATTCCCTATTTTTAGAGTTTTTTTTCAGCTTGAGATAGATAGGATCTCATTTAGCCCAGGCAGAATTGAATTTCACTATACAGCCAAGTCTGATCATGAACTTCTGGTCTTCCCGACCTCCCCTGCCCCTAGTCTGCTATTACAGGCATGTGCCACTATACACAGCATCAATTTCATATTAATCTGTGTATTATGAAGCAGGAACATTGTTCCAACAAGGATCCAAAAGGCAATTTTCTGTAATAAAATTAAAAATACTCAATAAAATAAAGAGAAGTAATTGTTTTGAAATCTGAAAGGGAACATTTGTTTCTAAAAAAGACATAAGCATATACATCTCAAATACAGATTACAGTATACATTTTTTTTTGCTCATTTGGTTTTGTCCAGCTAAAAATAGAAATAGGACTTCAAGAACACTAAGCACAAACTGTTTTCCACTGAGGTCCATCTCCAGTCCATAGAACATATTTTATGAAACATGTATGAATAGTCACAGAAGTGCTCTTTTTGAAAACCAAGGCTGAATGTAAGATATCTCTCTACAGGTATAAATCTAACACATGCTTGTTGTGTGTACGTACACAAGTGGGTATGATGCTAAAGCTAGGACCCAGGACCTTTTTGAATGCAAGGCCAACCAACAACCTAATCCTAAGCCCTTGGGTTTTGGGGACAGTATCTGACCACACAGCTTAGGCTAGCTTTGAACTCTCTATCTTCCTTCCTCGGTGTAGGGAGAACTGGCATCCATGACCACATACAGCCCAATGTTTTTAACTTCAACATAACTATAAGATTAAGCTGACATACTATTTGTTTTTAGTTCTACCCTATGTTAAAAAGGGTGAAGTGGTATAAAGTAGGCCAAATATTCTCAAATATAGACCACTTAGTATATGGTTTAAAAACTGAGATTTATGCTGGGCAGTAGCGGCGGCACACACCTTTAATCCCAGCACTTGGGAGACAGAGGCAGGCAGATCTCTGAGTTCAAGGCCAGCCTGTCTATAGAGGGAGGTCCAGGACAGCCAGAGTTATAACGGAGAAACCCTGTCTCGAAAGACCAAAAAAATAAAAAATAAAACAAACCTGAAATTTTCAATTAGTACCTTGAAACTCTTACTTCATGGGTCATTGTAATTTAATTCTTAAACGTATGCACAGTAAAAGTAAAATAGCTTGGCCTTATGCCAACATTTAACAATCAGACTTAGAATGCATTCTTAAAATAAAACACTAAGTTTCCCATATTCAATCAGCTTTCTCCCTCATGGATGCCAACATAAGTATAAATCAATTATTGTCCTCAATCTTTTGCTGTATTTCACATTAATTTTACTAATGTAATCTCCTTTTTCTATTCTGAAGACACTAATTATTTTCTGAAAGCTTTTTGAAAATATAACTTGAAATACAAATAATACCTACAATAAAAATATTAGGTTGAAATTGGGAAAGCAGGTTTTAAAATGTTCTCTGGTACTAAGTAGTCATATTGTCTCTTTATGTGCTTGAGTTATTCTGAAAAATGGAATTATCCACATCAAAGTATTTTAGAAAGCTAAGACAAAGTCTTACGATCTTATGTAGTATTTAAAAACACATGTTTTACTTGGACCATTTTTCTTTAGAAAAAACATTTTAAGGTTTTTTTTTAATGTAATTTATTTGGGGAAGGGGTATATACAGGTGCCAGGACACAGGAAGGGAGGTAGAAAAACAAACTGCAGAAGCTACCAAGTACATGCTCTCAGGACTGAACTCCTGTCTTCACCTGCTGAGCTAACTTCTCAGCCCCTTAAGGGATTATTTTTGTTTTCCTTTAATCAATCTGAATGTTTTAAATCTTTATCTTCTCTCACATATATTCTATCAAAAGTAGAACACACAATACATGGCACAGAAGGTTTGCTAAAATGTCATTTAGATTCAACTACCAAAAAGAAAAGAATCAGTTTCAGCTAAGAGCACAGATTTTTGAGGTTTAAAAAACAGAAAACAAGTAACTGCCTTACCTACCTTTTCAAGTCATCAAATACATCTGGTAACAAAAAGTTTAGCAATGACCAAAGTTCTGATAAATTGTTTTGCAAGGGAGTACCAGTCAAAAGAAGTTTGTTATCAGCATTGAACCGTTTTAGCTCCCTGATTAGCCGGCACTTCATATTCTTAATCCTGTGTCCTTCATCTACTATTAAGTATTTCCAATAGCAATGCTAGAAAATGAATTGAGGAAAGAAATTTTAAGAATCAATCTTGTAATTTTTTTTTCCTAGAAATACTTCTAACCATAAAGCTTCTTTTATGAGGAGCATCTACTGAATTCCATCAAACGTCATTTTCACTATCTACTGGGATTATTCTTTTCTCCTGGTGTCATGATGATAATTAAATTCATAAACTCAGTGTCTATTATGTTCCTGGAATGCACTTCAGTAGAAATCCTCAATATCACGTGTTAGTATCTTCACTCATTCTGAAGTCAGTCATCTTTAGCTTTTCCGTTAGTGCTTTACCACGTGACATTAGAGTCCTAGAAAACTGGTATGAAATTAGTAACAGTAATAATGAAGGAAAAAACGATATCTTCCATTAGTTACATGTACCACAAAATTTGGTTGTATTACTTACTTTTTATTTCATTTATGTTTAGTTAGATTGGGGTATGTCTGAGTATCCCTGAATGAGTGCTATGATTAAAGGCATGAAACACCTAGCAAGACTAGCTTGCTCCAAAATTTTAAAACATTTTTAGATTTTTCACTTTGAGACCTACATATGAGACTGATAGTCTTTATACTCTAGTAAGTTTCCTCAATTTCCTTCATTGATTTTAGGTGTTTCCTCTCTTCAAAAGCCAAATTAGCAATTAATATTTTCCAAAAAGGCCATATATTTATATATATAATAAATATTTATACATTTATAAAGTCCTAAAAATTGTTCTCTTATGTAATACTTGTTGACCAAGCAAATAAAATCCATCTAAATTACTATGTAACAATTCAGAAATATGCATAATATCAGTAAACAAACATCAAACTATCAAGCTAAGATACCCTTGTCAGTATAATCAGCTAACCCCCCACACACACAAAAATGGGGGTGGCTGGAGAGATGGCTTAGTGGATAAGAGCACTTGTTGCTCTGCCAGAGGTTCTGGGTTAGATTCCCAGTACCTATATGGGGCTCACCATCTGCCACTCCAAATCTAGGTAATTCGATGCTCTCTTCTGACCTCAACCTGCACCAGCTACACACATACATTCAGGCAAAATACCCATACACACACATCACATAAAAAACTTTTATTTTTTTAAAAGAAACTAAGATTAGCAAATTTGATAAAGAATATGAAATGTGGTATATTTAACTTTATACAGTAATTCCTAACAGAATGAAAAAAATCAGTACTTTCTAAATGTAACAACTAGAAAGGGGTTTACTTTTCTGGTAACATAGAAAGCCAAATAATCTGAATCATCTCCTACTACAAGAGTTCTATTTAAAAGTGCAACACAAAATACAAAACAAAAACCCTTTGTAAATGAATAAAGGAGGGAAATGAAATGAAACCTGAAAAAGTAATCTAACCCTAACTCTAAGCAATGATACCAGTGCTGTTTTAAACAGCAGCCTGAGAACTTCAGTTCCATCACCCACGAAAACTATAATTCTGGCAAAGATTCAATGGCTCAGTGGGGAAGAAAAATATTTTCACAACTAGCAAAAGGAAATAACAGGAAAGCTTCACAGTCAATATAGGCAAAGTAGAGAGGAAATAAATCATGAATCTTCAGGCTATCTAGGTAAATAAGACACAAGTTACAAAAGAGAATGTATCGTCTATGATTTATGTATAAATTATATCTGTTATCTCAACAGTAGTGATTTAGCACAAAAGAATTCTCATATAGAGATAGAAATACTCCATGTATTATTACTTCTTGAGGCAAGGTTTCACTGTGTAGTACTGGCTGGCCTAAGTATGTGGACCATGCTGGCCTCAAACTCAGAGATCTACCTACCTTTGCCTGCCAAACACTTGGATCAAAGATACGCAACACCACAGTCATCCATATATTACTTTACTCTACAAATGTTTACTGTAATGTGTGTGTGTGTGTGTGTGTGTGTGTGTGTGCAAGACAGGGTAAAACTCTGTGGTCTAGGCTAGTCCCAAAACACAGCAATCCTGCCTCTGCCTTATGAGTACTAAGAATACAGTCATGACACCAACTAGTATTGCTAATTTTTTCTCAAGACAGGGTTGTAACTCTGTGCTGTCCTGTAACTTAAAAAAATCTGCCTACCTCTACCTCCCAAGTGCTGGAATTACAGGCATGTGCCACCAACGACCCCACTGGTATTGCTAATTTTTAATGGTACACATTTTTTATTATGGAGCTATGGTTATTGTCAAATAATATGCAACACTATTACACACCCAAATGGAACATTTGTTAAACCCCGGTTGTGAGTATATTAGACATTACTACTCTGCTAATGACTTACATGTTTTGATGTCATGCTGCAGCCATTATCTACATTACTTTCCTTGTTTTATGTTAAGAAAAAGCTAAGGCTGTTGTGGCACATGCCTTTAATCCCAGCACTCTGGAGGAGAGCAGGTGGATCTCTTGGGAGTTCGGGGCCAGCTAGGTCTGCACAGTGACTTTCAGAACAGTCAGGGCTATGTAGACAGACTCCCATCTTAATAAAACAAAAGAAAGAAAAAGCTAAGGGGACTCCCATTACATGATCAGAGAAGGAGAGGCAAAGCAGTTAGGAACTATGTTCAATTCAGTCGTAGTAGTGAGAGAGACAGGCAATTAATTGCACCGTAAAACATGAACAATTAGTAAGAAACTAGAACATGAAGAAAGAGGACAGATTATCATCCACAGTCCTAAAAGATAACAAAAATGATTTTTTTCTGCGAATATTCTATTTATATTTGAATAAAACTGGACCAATTCCAACTACATGCCTAAAATTTATCTATAACATATTTATAGATAAGATTTGTGTGACTGATTCTAATAGTTTCACATGCCCAAAGTTTAAAATGCAGAGGCTTTAATTCTAACAAGACACCAACCTTCATCAGCATATTTCTATGAATAGAAACCTAGAGTTTCTAAAGGAAATGCAAAGTACATCTATTACCTGAACCACAATAAGATAAATATTACTAGATGGTAATAGTATGAATTGAAATCTGCCTCACTGGGCTGGTTCAGTGGTTCAGAACACTGGCTGCTCTTCCAGAGGACCCAGGTTCAATTCCCAGCACCCACATGGCAGCTCACAATTGTCTGTAACCCCTGTTCCATGCCCTTACACAAAACACATATGAAGGCTAAACACCAATGCAATAAATAAATAAATAAATAAATAAACAAACAAACAAATAAATAAATAAAATATTATGTATTTTAAAAAGTACCTGCTCTTAAAAAAAAAAGAAAAGAAAATCTGCTTCATGAACTCAAAGTAACCTCCCATACCTGTAAAGCATTCTGGTCTCTCATGGCTATTTCAAATGATGTGATTACCACAGGATGAATCTGCAGAGTCCCTTGTCTTTTGTGGATATTCTTCACCAATTTTCGACGTTCCTGCCGGGTTCCATGATATAACATAGTAGGAATCTACAAGATTATATTGATTCAGAACAATATATAAATAATTTGGAAAATATAGAGTAAATCACTCTCTAAAATAATTTTAGTTCTATTTTCCTATGACAAAGTAAATCAACTTAACGAAGGAAAATATGAGAAAGAAAGAAAAAAAAAAAACAAAACACCCACAGTAACAAAACAGTTTATGAGGCAGATAAGCTACTTCTGGAACATGTTCTACTCATAAGGCAAGGATGTAGTTAAGAAAGCATGTTTAAGCAGTACTTGTGTTTAACATGAAAACAAAGACTAAAAACCAAGTAAACAAGTACAAAAAGTCTTTTTCAACCTAGACTCATTATTTGATGAGTTGACACAAGAATGATTTTGGGGGGGGAGAGATAGCATGCATTTGGGGGGAAAAAAATAAAGAATAAACATAAGGAAGCTGGAGAAACTGCTCAGCAGTTAAGAGTACTTGCTACTCTTCCAGAGGACATACCTCCATTCCCAATTCCCACATTATGGCTCACAACTGTCTGTAACCCCAGTTCCAGGGAATTTAATACCCTATATTGGCCTCCAAAAGGCATAAAATAAAAAGAATAAACATGACATGCTAAGCAATCAAGAGTCTGAGGAAGGCAACACTCAGCAAATCCAAGGCCAGACTAGGCTAAATCTATCTGAGGAGAGCTGGTCTATAAAGTAAATCCAGGTCAACAAAACAAGCAGAAAAATAAACATAACAAAAAAAAGTTCATGTAGATCTGTCTCATAAGAATCAATCTAAAACTCTAAAAAACAATCTGAAGAAATTTTTATCAAAATGTATCAGACTATCAATCCCAATTCTATGTATAAACCAAAGAACACTACTGTTCAAATTGAGTAAGTCGAATTAAATGCAATGCTTATAGAAATCAGTTATAACTGTGGGCATTCTATAATTTAATCCATGCAACAAAACAGTAAATGTATGTAATATTAATGTAAGGAAATATCTTACTTCTGGGGTAAATCTTTTGAATTCAGCCATCCAGTTAGGAAGTGTAGACAAAGGACCACAAACAAGAAAAGGTCCAGGTACTCCCCTCTGAATCATCAGTGCAATTGTAGCTATGCATTGAACAGTCTTTCCCAAACCCATTTCATCTGCTAAAATGCCATTAATTCCATTTTCCCAAAGCATCTGGACAAAAAAAAAAAAAAAAATATATATATATATATATATATATAAATGTGAAGGCAAACATTTCCTGAATTCACAAGGCTTCTCTTTTTAAAAGCACAATTAAAACTATGAGTCCAACATATTAAATATAGTTATGAGAACTCCTTTATCAAGGTCATAAAGTTGAAGGTCTAACAAGTTAATTAAAAAAAACTCAGAAAATAGCCAGGCAGTGATGGTGGCACATGCCCAGCACTTGGTAGGCAGAGGCAGGTGGATCTCTGTGAGCTGGAGGCCAGCCTGGTCTACAGAGTGAGTTCTAGGACAGCCAGTTACGACAGAAGAACCCTGTCTGGAAAAATCAAACTCAGAAAATACAAACAAGGAACTGGAAAGATGACTCGGCAGTCAAGAACACTTCCTTCTCTTCTCTTCCAAAGAATCTGAGTTCAGATCCCAAAACCTACACTAGGCAGTTAACAATAGCCCACAACTCCAGCCACAAGGGATCCGATGTACTCTTCAGGCTTTTGCAGACAACCCATGATTCAAATACAAGTACATGGTGCATATGTGCACACGCACACACAGTGATAAATCTTAAAAAACACCAACACACAAATGTTTCTGTTATACAACAATTTGAGTAGTGGTATATCATGCTACAAAATTATTAGAGAAAAGAATTCATAATGCGGTATCAAAATGACAACTTCTTGGGGCTACAGTGATGGCTCAGAGGTTAGTAGTACTGACTGCTATTCCAGACTTCCTGAGTTAAATTCCCCGAAACCACATGGTGGCTCACAACCATGTATAATGGGACCGTATACCCTCTTCTGGCATGCAGGTGTACATGCAGATAGTGTTCATTTTACAAAAAAAAGAGAGAAGAGAGAGAGAGAGACAATTCTAGACCAGGCACAGCAGTGCACACCTTTGATCCCAGCACGTAGAAAGCAGAGGAAAGTGAATCTCTGAGTTCAAGGCTACCCTGGCAGAAGTATATAGAGTTTTGGGTCAACCAGAACTACAAAATGAGATGTGTCTCCAAAAAATAAATAAAATAAAACAGGTAATACTAGGGCTGGGGAAACTGCTCCATGGGTAAAGTGCTTACTACATAAACTTAATGAGTTTGGAAGCTCACATAAAAGCTCAACACAGTAGTACACATGCACCTATAACCCCTTGTACTCCTACAAAAAAGACAGGAGAATCTCCACAAGCTCCTGGGCCTGCTAGCACTTCACTTACACTCGTGCACATATACACACAATGACAACTCGAGTCAGGTTTGATAGTGCATGCCTGCAATGCCAGCACTTCAAGCAGCAGATGTAACAGGAACAGGAGTTCTAGTTCATTCCTGGCTCATTGTTTCAAGTCAGTCTCAGTTACATGAAACCCTACCTTAAAAACAAACAAAAGTGGCAAGGAAATGGCTCAGCAAATAAAAGCCCTAATATGCAAGCTAGGCTAATCCCTAGGACCCTCAAAGGTGGAGAATCAAATCCAAAGCTACTCTGACACATCATCACATCACACAAGTGGCACAGCAGCACATGAGGCAACACATACACAAACACATAATGAAGTTGGAATGGCAAGATAGCTTAGGAAAAAGTTGTGTTTGCTATGCAAGCCTGCTGACCTAAGTTCAACTGTGAAAATCCATATAAAGGTGGAGAGAAATGACCCCACAAAATCATTTTCAGATTACCAACATGTGCTGTGAAACACTCTGGCCCCCACATAGATACAATAGTAATAGAAAGAATTAAAAGAAGAAGTAAAAAACAACTCATTACCCTAAGCCATTCCATGCCTTCTACTTGGTACCATCTCATCACTCCTCCTGTGAAGTGCTTTGGTTGTTGAAAGGGTACAGGTTGTCCATTACATTTCCGAACTGGGTCAAAAAAGGATTTAGAATTCTGCCTAACGGTTTGAGACAATCTATCTTTAATCATACTATTTGAATCCTTATTTTTCTGAAGATCTTCTACACAGAGATTAGTAGTGGAAGAGCTTTCATCCTGTAATGAGAAATACTTAAATTAGAAGCTTGATATTAAATGCTGCTATAGTTGCTATCTATCAGAAAATCCATGAGCTGATGGTATAGCTCTCACTGGGTAAAAGCAACTTGCTGTGCAAACCTGGAGACCTGAGTTCAAACTCTGGAACATACATAAAGGAATGAGAAAACTAATTCCAAAGTTGTCCTTACTTCCACTTGTACACTGGAGGACACACAATGTCAATTTAAAAAAAAAAAGCAACAAAATCTACAGTACTGTATGTAGTTACTAGGTCTGGATGGAGAATAAAACATGAACGCATAGTAGAAATCAAGACATTTCTTTATTTGCACTCCTACATAAATGTGAAATCATTTTTTTTAAATACAGTGAATAGGCTAGAAAATTAACTCATAGTTAGGAAGGAGCTCTTGAAAAAGACCAGAGTGTACTTTCCAACACCTTCCTCAGTTAGTTCTCATAGATCCCTCTTATAGCTTCTTCTGGTACTCAAGTGCATGTGTGTCTATATATGATAAAAAATAACAATGTTTAAAAAAAGATTATCAGCTGGGGGTAGTAATGCATGCCTTTAATCCCGGCAGGGTCAGATCTCTGAGTTAGAGGCCACAGCCTGGTCTACAGAGTGAGTTCCAGGACAGCCAGAGTTACAGAGAAACCCTGCCTTGAAAAACCAAAAAAAAAAAAAAAAAAAAAAAAAATCCGTGTATATCTGTAACAATAACTTAATAATCAATGATGGATTTTTACCAATTAAAAACACTTTTTTGGGGGGGACAAGGGGGCTGGAACAGCCTATGTATCTCAGGGTGGCCTTGAATTCACTATGTATGCCAGATTGGTTTTAAGCTTACCTGAGATTACTGAACATACCAGGTTCAAGATGCCATTATCTCCTCTTTAAAAATGTTAAAGAGGAGCAACATGGCTCAACATTTGCTATCAACCCCAATGATGGATGATCTGACCTGTTCAATCCTTGGGACCAACATGATAAAAAGATAAACCACTCCTACAAGTTGTCCTGACATCTGACATCCCCATAACTAAATGAATATAAAACAAAAAATAATGTTAAAGGGGCCAGCAAGATGACATAGCAGGTAAAGGAGCCAGAGAGATCAAGCCTACATTGTGTTCTGATCTCCACACGTGTCATGGCATGGCATAAGCATTTATGCACATAGACACACACAGTAATAAAATGTATAAATCTTACCTCATTGTCTTTATGTTTCTTAGCCACTGACAAAATTTCCTGTAAGATTGAAAAAATAAAGATTAATAATGTAAGAGACTCACTTCCATGGCCACACCAACATGAGTCCCGGTAAACTAATACTGCTTTCATCCTTAGCCAAAGAAGCATCTCTTAATATTGAACAGCAGTGGATACAGAGATGTATGACTGATGAAGATGCTTAGGCCCTAGTTAGTCCCCAACACTGACAAAGGGAGGAGGGGTAAGAGCTCAGAGAAAAGAACATGGGATGAAATGCTTTAAAGAAGTAGGAGCTAGGAGTGATATTTGACTTTGATCCCAGAATTGGAGAAGCAGAGACAAGTAGATGTCTGTGAGTTCAGGCCAGGTTGATCTACATAACAAATTCCAGACTAGCCAATGCATAACAGTGACACCCTTTCTCCCAACACAAGAAAAAGAATTAATATTAAATTTAAGATACAAATGGATCAGCAGCTAAAGAAGACTACTATGCAATTTTAAGTACCAAAATTCAGAGTCTGGTACCCACATAACAAGCAGGACATCCCATAAATGTTTTTAAGTACAGCTCTAAGGAAGCTAAGGCCCTCTTCTGACCTGTGTGAACAAAGGTGCATGTATCTATATACCACAGATTCCTTCAATAGCTTGTGCAATCCACCTGCATGAGCACTTCTTAGCATCTTTACTGTGTACCCCCACCCAAAATAGTCTATGTACTATCTCCATACACAATGGTCCTATAAACTAGAAGGCTCTGCTCTATTTTCTCTACTATATACTTTTATTAAAATCTATTTGATACTTAATAAACATATGGTTGATATAACACCATACTCTTGTAACCCCAGCGCACAGAGACAGAGGCAGAATAATCATAAATTAGAGGCCAACTTGATCTGTATATTAAGACTGTATTAAAAAAAAAAAACTAACTAAAATTAGGGCTGGAGAAATGGCTCTGTGGTTAAGAGCACTGGTTGATCTTCCAGAGGACTACAAATAAAATAAAAATAATTTCTTAAGTAATTTCTTTTCTTTTCTTTTTTTTTTTTTTTGAGATAGTTTCTCACTACATGGCCCTGTTTGGCATGAAATAATGTAGACCAGGCTGGCCTTGAATTCTGTGATCAGCCTGCCTCTGTCACCCAGTGCTGGGATTAAATGGGTACACCACCACCTGGCTCATAAATACATTTTAAAAAAAAACTCTACAATATCCAGTATTAAGTAATCTCCTTGTATTATTACCTCTTTTGACATGACCTCTGAAATATTGTAAGATTCATCCTCTCTTCCTCTTTTCTTTCTCATGACTATAAAACAAAACCATTTAATTTTTTAATAACAGCTAAAACAGAAATTCAAACACATATTCTTCAAGCTGAAACAAAGTCAATTTACCTGGATTCTCTTCATTTGCATCAACTGAGTTTTTACCCTACAAAACAAAGATTTAGGGTATTAACTATTTTTATTAATTTTATGTGTTTTGCCTAAATGTATGTCAATTCACCATGTGCATGTCTGCCCAAGAACAGAAGAGGGTATCATATCCCCTGGAATTGGAGACAGCTAAAAAAAAAATATCATTTGGGTCCTAGGAATAGAAGCTAGGTCCTCTGGAAGAACATCCGATGCCCTTAACTGCTGGTCTCAAGACCCTAAAATATTATTTTTTACTAAGGATCTTTAGGTTATTATTCTCTTTTATTTCTTGGAGAGATTCTCACTATGTAGCCTTAGGTGGCCTGGAATTCACTATGTAGATCAGATGATCGACCTTATAGGCATGACATTACATATTAAAAAGGGACTGTAAAGATGACTCAGGGGACTGGAGGGATGGCTCAGTGGTTAAGAGCAGTGGTTGCTCTTCCAGAGGAAATGAGTTCAATTCTCAGCACCCACATGGCAACTTACAACTGTTAATTCCAGTTCCGGGGGATCTGCACCTTCACAGATATAAATGCAGGCAAAAAAACCAATGCATATAAAATAAAAATAAATTAATCATTTTTTTAAAAAGATGACTCAATGGTTAAAAGTACTTTCTGTTCTTGCAAGAGACAGGAGTTTGGTTCTCAGCACCTACATTAGGAAGGTCACAACTGCATTAGGGAATCCAATGCCCTCTTCTAAGACTCCATGATCACTCAGTCATGGGTGGGTGATCACACAGAAACAGACACATATACATTATAAAAACATAAATACTTCCAGATGTGGTAGTGCTACACATTTTATCCCAGCATTTGGAAGTCAAAAGAAAGACAGATCTCTATCAATTGAAAACTAGTATATAATCATTATTCATCATTCTCAGACAAAAAACCCTAATTATACCCAGATGAGTCACAAAAATAGACATGAACATAGGAGGACATGTTAGGAAGAGGGGATTTGTTGGGGTATATTTGAATTTATTTTCAAATATAAAAAACATGTACTTCTGTGCAGAAATAAGCTGCTTATCCAGCAGCCTGAACCATTGCCAGAAGGTCACCTTCCTTAGCTTTTGGAACCAGTTTCTTTAACAATTGTCTACTCAGTGACCCTTGATTGGAACAACTGTAGTTCTAAAATTGACTCTGCCCTGGGATATTTGTGTTAAAAGCATCCCATTGTATTGCTAATGGAGAAACTTTGTGGGGGTCCTCTCTCAGCCTAAGCAAGGTACAGACCTGACTGGCCAATGGTAAAATGGCATCAAGTCAGAAAGCTGAAGTTGAGGTTTGGTGCACTGTAAAAATTCTATTCATCATGCATTCAGGCCTGTGTAATGGTGGGAGTGCTTCCTTTCAATAAGATACCAAGGTCATATGCTGGGAGTCAGAGCCAGGAAAGACAGGTCAGAGCCAAGCCTGTAAAGTCAGCCATGTGATGTGAGTCAAGACCCTCTGTTTTGGCTGCCCAGGTTTTCCATCTCAGAAAGTTGTCATGGATCTTTATTGAAACCCTCTGGAATTATTAATATTAATTTCCTTAACAGAGATTCAAAGCAAGTGGGAAGAAAGGATAATGGGATGAATATAATAAAATGTTGTTGATAATTAAATAAAAAGAGCTAGGAAGGTGGCTCAACAATTAAAGCCCTTACCCAGCAAGCTGAAAGTGTGAAAATTGGAAACTATAAATGCTGGGTGGGCGTGGTACCCCCATTTAATTCCAGTGCTCACAGATAGATAGAGATTAAGGATCCCTGGAGAAAGCAAGCTGGTGAGCTATCTGTTCAACTGAGGCCCCGCCTCAATGAACATGGAAAATGACCTAGGAAGCAGACAACATGTGAACATCCATGAAAACTCAGTCATACCACAAATACACATTAAAAAAAAAGAAGATATTTTTAAAAAAAATAAATAGCTAAGTATTTAAGAGTACTGGCTCCTCTCCCTAAGGATCCAGGTTTAATTCTCAGCACCCATACAGCAACTCACAAACATCTCCAATGCTAGTTCCAGGGAATCTAATGCCCTCTTCAAGCAAACATGTGGCACATATATGTATATATATATATGCAGGTATTATTCATATTCACAAAATAAAAAATATATGCTACCAATCAAGAAAAAAATCTTCTTAAAGAATTAAAATTAAAACAAACAAAGCAGATGGACAATGCATGAATATGGACAATAGATGAATATGTAACTCCAGTTCCAGGAGATCTGACACCTACTTCTGGCTCCCAGGGGTATTCCACACACACGTGTACTTACACACAATGCAGGCAAAACACTCATACAAATCATACAAAATGAAAAAAAAAATCTCTAAAAAAATGGAAGAATAAATTTGAAATTAAGTAGATGAGCCAGATAGATCACGTCTTTAATCCCAGTAAGGCAGAGACAAGTGAATTTCTGATGAGTTTGAGGCTGACCTGTTCTACAGAGTAAGTTTCAGGATAGCCAGGCAACCAAGGCTACAAAGAGAAACCGTCTTGAAAAACAAACAGACAAAAAAATTAATGAAAATAAAAAGAGAGAAATTAAGTATATGATAAAATAAGTTAAAAAAAATACCAAGACACAATTTTAATTAACATAAATATTCTGATGGACTGAATCCTTCAGTGGCAGACCAAGTGCTTAGCATATTCAGACTGAGTTCAAACCACAGCACCAGAGGGGAAAATCCTGGATTGTTATATTATTACCTCTTCAACTTTTAATGATCGCTTTTTTTTCTCCAACTTCTCTTTCTTCTTCTGTTCCTGTAAGATAATTTTTTCTTTAGGAAATGTGACATAAAATGTATCACAGTTACAACACCATGTATCCACAATGAAAAAACACACTAATAATTTAAAACAAGAACTTGTATTTCTAGGCTTTATGGGATTACAGGAAACAGATTTACCCTTCCTTTGCCACACAGAACTAAATACAGACACAATATAGTAGACAATAGGTTTCAAGGGACAGTGAATTGAGAAGAAAAAAAGGCAAGGCAATGAACCTTCTGACTTCTCAGCTTACTGCCTAAAGTCAATTTCCAAGGGCAAACAAACAGAAACCAAGTCTCTGAGTTGAGGAGACAAAATTCAAAACAGAAAACTCCCAGCATCTCCAAAGTCAAGTACCAGAGAGAACAGTGATGCACCAAGAAAGCTAGTCTCTCAATCTTCAAGCTAAGTACTTCCAAGTACATGGGCATGAGGAAACCAAAGCCATGAGACAACCACCAGCAAGAAGAATAAACTAGTAAATAATCTACCCACAAAGAATCAAAAAACAAACAGACAAGTTTATGCCCTAGGCTAAAGAGGAAGTCCTACAAAGCAATGCATGGAAGGTGACGAAGATATTCCTAGACTAAAAGTAACAAAATTTCATTTATTTTATTGTGTGTGTGAACATGTCCATGTGTCCAGATCAGATGTCAACTAAGAGTAAGTACTCTTCTCCTATTACATGGGGGCTGAAGATCAAACTAAGGTTGTCAGGTTGGAGTCAAACACGGTTACTTGCTGAGCCATCTCACTGGTCCTTACATTCCATTTGAAATAAGACACACATTTACAGATTCATATCACTTCTAAGAGATGGCTAGAATGGTAGTTACCTTGTAACTACCTTTGTTTCTGACCATGAATTATGGTTCCCACAACCTGTTCTTCAAGTCTGAACTTGCTAGAGCAGCCAACAGAAATCAGAGAAACATTTTCTTAAATGTACATTCTATTATAAAAGATACAGATGAACACCTGATAAAGAGATGGATTAGGAATAAGGAATGGCATGGCAAAGGGAGCCTAGAGCGTCAATGCTCTGAGGAATGGAGGACACTCCAAATGTCCCATAAATGGAAGTTCTCATGTCCCTTTGGGGCTTCATAACATATGAGAACATTGATCACAAGTGATCAACTTAACCTTTCCTTGAAGCTAAATTAGGTCTACACCTAATCCTTCTTCCTGCTTGTGAGTGAATAATCCTCAATTCTAAGGTTACCTAGGGCCAACCACCAGTGAATATATCAGCATACAAAACAAACAAAAACAAAACCACTATGAAGATCCTAGGGACCACAGGAATTATAATAAAAAACAAAGATGTAACCTAATTATAATACTATAATACAGTGGTTTCATTTATACTGTGGAAAAAAATAGTGACAGAGAATCACCATGAGGTTTGCTGATAACACGACAACTTTTTGGAATGGAAATGTACATTCTTTCAGTTGTGTTGATTACACTCACTGGTCAAAGCTCAAATAGGGTTTGGAGAGATGGCTCTCGGCCATGAAGAGCACTGGCTACTTTTCCAGAACCCAGTTCAATTCCTAGCACCCAAATGGTGGCCCACAATCATCTGTAAATCTAGTCCCAGGGGATCAAATGCCTTCTTCTGACTTTTTCAGGTACCAGGTATGCACAAGTACAGACATGCAGACAAACACCGATTCACATAAAATAAACTTATAATCTCTACATTTTACTATACCTAACTTATACCTCAAAAGGTCATTTCAATATGTTTCTAACCTACTACCTATAGTTAATCATATATACATACCTCCAGCTGCTGTTGTTCCATTTTAGTCAACAGAAATTTTGAGTAGATATTGCTTTTCTCAAGCAAATGCTGAAGTCTGCGATACCGAATTTCAGTGGACTCTCTATCCCAAGACATGCGAGCCTATCCAAAGAAAAATATCCCATGATACTCAGTTTTCTAAAGAGACAAAAGGATCGCTCAAGGCCATCCCTCTACATAGCAAGTTAGGGGCCAGCCTGACTATGCAAGACCTGTCTCAAAACAAAATGAAACAAGGTAATAAATAAATAAATAGATAAAAATAAGTAAATAAAATAGAATTAGAATAAAAACAAAAAACAAAACCCAAAAGAACCCAAACCACTAAAAGGAGGATGAGGAAGAATAGAAAAAGATAGTAAAGGAGAAATTAACAAAGTATAATTCATCATGTATAAATATACTATATGAAACCCTTAATTTTTTATGCTAAATAAAACAAAACAATTCGCTTGCCAGAGGATACCACGGTGTTTGGTTTTGGTTTTTTTTTTTTTTTTTACAACTTTAAAGCCACTGTTACCCAGGTATAGTAGCAAATACTTGTAATCCCAATATTTTAGGAAGTGAATGAAGAAGAATCAAGAGTTCAAGGACTGCCACTGTTACATAGGGAATTCCAAGCCAATCTGGGTTACATGAGATCCTGTCTCAAAAATCAGAACAACAAAAAAACAAAACCTGTACTATATGCCCTCTGACACTTGGAGATTTGGCCTGCAGGAAGGTGATCAACAAATTCAGTTGCTCAAACTTGGATCAGAACAGTGAACATCAAAGTAAACCTCTTTCTTTTCTTGTTTGTCTGTGTACTTATGTGGGCATTTGCAGCCCTAGACACCCACTTGTGAAGATCAGAAGACAGCTCTGTGCAATCAATTCTCCCCTTCTACCTCTACATGAGTTCTGGAGATCAAGCTCAGGTTGCCAGGCTTGTACAAACTCAGAACCTTTACAAGAGCAGTAATACTTCACCATTGAGCCATCTCCCCAGCTCTACAATTTTTAAAATGTCATTAGAAATAATTCTATCTACTTCATAAAGTAGTTGAGAATTCAATGAGTAAATTGAAAACACTGGAAATAAAACCTGATTTTTTTCTTTCTTCTTTTTTGAGGCAGTCTCTCTATATAACTCTGGCTGCTCTGGAACTTGCCATGTGGATCAAGCTAGCCTCTAACTCAAGCCTGCTACTGCCTCTCAAGTGCTGAGATTAAAGGCATGCAACAATATACCCAGCATGATGACTTTTTTAAAAAAGATTTATTTTAGAGGCTGGAGAGATGGCTCAGCAGTTAAGAGCACTGGCTGCTCTTTCAGAGAACCTGGGTTCTCTGAAACCTAGGTTCAATTCTCAGCACCCACATGGCAGCTCACAACTCTCTGTAACTCCTGTTCCAAGGGATCCAGCACATGCAGTCAAGATACCAATGTACATAAAATACTTTTTTGTAAAAAGATTTATTTTAAAGGTGGTGAAGAATTACTATGTGTTTATATATTACACACACATATATACAGCCTGTGTGCTTTGAGTCTGTGGAGTTCTGAAGATGTTGGATCACCTAGAAGTAGAGTTATTATAGATGATTGTAAACCACCATTTGAATACTGAGAACCAATCCTGCTTCTTCTGCAGGTACAAGAGTTGAGCATATCTCTAGGCCCTGTGACTCTTTTTTTGATAAAGGCTCTTGTTATATAGCCTAAGATAGCCTCAAACTAGTATCAATTTTCCTGCCTCAGTCTCCCAAATGTTTGGTTAATTTATAGATGTGAACCTAGTACTCTTTTAGCTACATGGCTGAGGATGACCCATTCTGGGGATGTCCTTGAACATCTATCTCATCTTCATCATGCCTCCACATCTCAAGTGCTGTGATTACAGGCATGCAGCCTAGTGTAACCCTACTCTTAACAAATTTTCATTAAGGTTTAACAATGCTAGAGCCTAGCAAGTTTGAGACAAACTAAAACTAACTACATGATATGCCCCCATCCCTACCCAGAGAACACAAAACAAAGGGAGTTAGGAATGCTGAGTGGCAAGTGGCCAGGTTGATGGAATGCTTGCCATGAAACCATGAGGACCTCGGTTAGGACTCCCAGAACCCCGTAAAATTGTTAGCAATTTACGTGATAAATGTTAGCAATTCCAATACTGGAGCGGTGTAGACAGGAAGATCCCTGGGACTTGCTGCCCTATCTAGCTGAAGTGAGTAAGTAAGCAGGATGTTCAGTGGTGAGAGATTCTGTCTCAAAAAAAAAAAAAAAAACCCAAGTAGCATGCAGGGAGATGGATCAATGAGTCAGTAGTAAAGGCCCTTGCCATTCAAGCTGACAACCTGAGTTCCATCTCTGGAAATCACATAAAGATGAATGGAAGGAGAAGGGACTCAATCCACAAAGTGGTCCCGACTTCCACACTGTCATGGCACACAGAGTCCCACATACATTAGGAAAGGCACAGGTGGTAAGGAAGGGAATTCAGGACACAGCTTGAGTTTAAATTTGACTTCAACACTTACTTTATGACCAACTGGCTCAGTCTGTTCATTTGTAAAAAGAATCTGAGCTGGACAGATGGCTCAGCAGGTAAGAGTGCATACTGCTCTTGCAGAGGTTCAAAGTTTGGTTCCCAGCCCCTGTTAGGTGGCTCACAACCTGCTTACCCTATCTCCAAGGTATCTGCAGGCACTCCAAACTCCAGTGCACACACCCCTCCCATCCACACACAGATGTATGCACATATTTCAAAATAATAAATGAAAAATGTTTTTGAAAAAAGAATATAATCCAGACAAGGTGGCACAGGCCTCTAATTTCAACACTGGGGAGGCTCACTCAGATGGGTGGACTGTAGTCCAGCCTGGACTACAAAAGAAAGATTAAAGACCCCAAAGAGTATTAAACTGTTAGTTGAAATAAACGCAAAGAAAGAAGTAAAAAGGATTTAAGAACTTCCCAGGGTTAGATCACTTTTTCTTGCGTATGCAACATTAAGCAGCAGGGTGCCATCATAGTGCTAAACAAGAACTAAGTGTTCCAAATGTTTAAAGCTGCTTTTAGTAAGTTTTAAAAGATTCTGTTTATGGAAACTACAAATACTGTTAACTTGCTACAAAAATGTACACCTCAATCGTGGCTAAAGAATCTTAACTTACAGAAAACTAAAACTTAGGTAAGCAAACTAATAAACTGCTTTAAAAAAAAAAAAAAAAAAAAACAGGAGCAGGGAATGGTACTATTACATTCCAGTAATCCCAGCACTGGGGAGCTAGGCAAGGAAATCAGAGATGTGGAAGCCAGTTTGGATACTAAGGGCAAGACTGTCTCAAAAACAAGCAAAACAGAAAAAAAAGAGTTGAGAATCAGGACACTCGGATTCCAGCCCAGCCTTTGATTGATGCTATTTTCTACCATCTCCGACTACTACATTATAACTGGGCGTTAAAGATCAATGCTGGCCATCAGACATACAGTGAAAGTACATATTTAAAAAGCAAATAGACAGCAAAGGAAAGCATTCGCCAGGGACTTTTGGATGGAATCTTAATAGTCAAAAAGGCAATCTGAAACGTTCATTCAAGATATGTTGAGCACACCCCGCCCCGCCCCATCCCCTGCAAGACCACACCTCCCACTCAAAGCACGTGCCCAGAGTTCATCTTTTAAGAAAAAGACAAGTGACCAGGCTGCTTCGAAGTCCAAGGAAAACCCAAGCAAGTGAAGGAGGACCCGGAGGGAGCCTCGGTCAGGGGGCATTACCTCTTCTAACATCTTCCGCTCCCTTTCAAGTCCCGCAGCCTCGAGCTGTTCCTCCTCCTCCAGCATGGCTGGAGTAATCACTGCAGGCTCCGTCTGCTCTGCCATTTCTGGAGCTAAGAAGGGCCCTGGGGGAGGACGGGGGGCTTTTAGAATGGGATCCAAGTTACGACTACTCAACTCCGAAAGCCACGACCCTCCTGCCCTCCCAGATGCGTCTGAAGCGAAAGCCGCAGAGTCCGGTGACAATGCCCATTTGCCCGGACCCAGATCGGGAAGGAGGGTGCAAGGGAGGCTTCGGGAAACCCTTCCGCGTGGCCCCGCAGGCGAGGTCGCCGGCGGCGCTGCACTCGCCTCCCACGGCTCCTCACGCCCCCTTCCCCCTCAGCCCCGGCCGCGGCTGGCTTTCTCCCCCGGGCTGCGCCGCAGCCTCCACGCCGCCGGCTCACCGCTGCTGGCTGCTGGCGGGCCACTCGGCAAGTACGGCTGGACACCCGCAGGCAACCCGGTCGCCTCCTCTGAGAGCCTCAGACGCCGCGAGCTAATGCCTCACGGTGCAGGACTTGCAGCCAGCCGGCTCGCTCAAACCCGGGCGCGAGAAAAAACGCGCGCGCTTCTCTTTCGCGGGAAACCCGTCATCTCGCGAGACTTCCGGCTCCCCGCCCGCAGTGGGCCCCGGCTAACGAGATTTGGAGCTGTCTGTCTCTGCCGTCCGCCTCTCCTGGGTGGAAGCGCTTATTCCTTTACCTGGACCTGAATCTCGGGCAAGTGGGTGTTGCTGGCTTCAGCCTCCCCCATTTCTGTGGTGGCAGAAATGCCGCGGACCGTAGAGGGCCAGATTGTCCCTTTTATCATTTTATTTTATTGGCTCCGAAAGAAGCAAATCTCCTTGGTCACTAGCTGATCCAAGGACACCCTGGGGTCCGTGAGACCTTAAAACATTCGGAAACTAAATAGAGCACTAATAAAAAAGATGTTGCTTAGGTTTCAACTCCTGCAATCCCTTTCGAATGGAGGAAGGAGAAAAGTCCTGAAAGTTGTCCGTGTGGCATTTCTAAGGCCACCCCCACAGCTCTAAAAAACGTCTACTAAGTAAAAATGTAAAAAGAAAGAAAGAAGAAAAAAAAAAGACGAGTTTACAATACACCATAGACACCTTCAAAATCTTCTATTTAAAAATCAGATTTTTGCCCCGGGCGGTGGTGGCGCACACCTTTATTCCCAGCACTTGGGAGGCAGAAGCAGGCGGATCTCTGTGAGTTCGAGGCCAGCCTGGTCTACAGAGTGAGTTCCAGGACAGTCAGAGTTACAACAGAGAAGCCCTGTCTCGGAAAAAAAAAAAAAAAAAAAAATCGGATTTTGTTTGTCTTGAGACGGGGGTCTCATTATGTAGCATTGGCTGGCCTGGAACTTGCTTTGTTGATTAGGCTGGCTTTGAACTCATATAGAGGGTCCCACCTGCCTCTGCCTCCCTAGTGCCAATATATACTACCATGCCTCGATGATCAACTTTCTTTGAATTCTTCAGAAAGAATAGGTTGATTTGTCCACAAACAAGAGATGGAGCACAATGCAAAATCATCAGGTGTCTCCAAGGATAGACATCTATCTGCTCTTGGCACCACACTTAAGTGCCCTGCCTCATTCATTTCCTGTCCAGACTTTAATATTGTACAGACCAAATACTCAGAATGGCTACGAAAAGCACTGTCCATCCTTTTTAGATCCCTGGTGTAAATGCCTCCAGGATAACAAAAGCTATAGGGCAGTCAACTAGAGCTACTAAATCCTTATACATAGGTTACTTCAATTCCAGAACTGGGGACAGAATAGGGTAATGGGAGAACAGGTGGATCTTTTACATTGGGTATTTGGATGTCTGGAAGGGGAGTGGGGAATGAAAAGCAAACAAATGTCAAAAAGCCAATCAGCCTAGGGTAAGAGTCACTTTGACAAAAACTACAAGTGTTTGAACACAGCAAGGCAGAGATAGCTCAGGCATGTTTGAGTATCAAAAATAAGACTAATATGGGGGCTGGAGAGATGGCTCAGCAGTTAGGAGCACGTATGGCTCCTGCAGACCACCTGAGTTTGGTTCCCAACACGCATGTCAGATAGTCCACAACAGCCTATTAACTCCAGCTCCAGGGAACTAATGTCCTCTCCTGGACTCCTTGACTATCCACATATATAACAACCACCCAACAAACATATCATGGATAATTTCTTTTAAAAGAAGGCTAATGATAAGAAGAGTTGTGTAAGAGTAAGCTACAATCTTTTGCCCTCAATTTAAAGAAGGAGAAAGGAAAGATTGAAATCTTCCCCGTTTTTATAAGCGGGCTTAATACAGAAAGAGAGGAAGGTAGAAATCTTTACAGCCTCTTTTTAGGCTATCCTAAATCCGAATCTCTCCAAAGGGGAGAGATTCTTTCTGAAGGGGCTTCAGACCTTTTATGCCTTAAGCCAAAAGTTCTCATAAACCCATGCGGCATGCAACCCCAAAGACAAGCTACAGATGGCAGAACGACTTCACCCAACCAAATTATAGCCACCTGCATCAAGCATTCCAATTCCAACTCGTAAACAACTATACCACAGCTGGAATGGGAACAAAAGCCTCTAGTGACTAGTCAGTTAAACCAAAAAGCTTTTCTTAACATAAAAATTCCAAGTGTTCCTCTACAAAGTTGGCAAGGGGCAATGTCACAGAGAGAGATAACCTAAATATGACATTGGGATTTTTCTTCTAAAATACTACAAGTTACATTTCTTTACCCCCACAAAATGGCTTGGTAAGTTCTTTTTTATATGAATGGTTTCACTATCCTCCCAGACTTCAAATACCAAACCATTGCTCACTTTTTTACTACAAGGTCTCCTTCAAAGGCAGAATTCCCCCAATTTTCCAATAATAAAACTTGCAAATCTAGCATCAGAATTACCTCTTCATTCCCTCATTTTCTCTTCAGAAGAGAAATCCCGGAAGCCTACTCCAGGAAATAACATTCCATTCTCCGGAGTTCCTAAACGTTCACTGAATTCTTTCCATTATTATTCAAATACTTAAATCTCTCTTGGAAAGGGGTTGGGGGAGCAGCAGCAGCTGGAGAAGGAAGAGGAAGAATTAACTTTTTGGTAACCTCAGTTCTCTCCTTTATAGCTTTCTTTAGAATTATTTACACTTAGCCAGGCATTGTGGCACACACCTCTAATTCTAGCACTCACGAGGCAGAGGCAAACAAATCTCTGTGTGTTCAATGTCAGCCTGGTCTACATAGTACTTCTAGGACAGCCAGAGCTACTTAGTGAGACTGTCTCTTAAAACAACAACAACAACGAAAGGAATTATTTGCATTTACCTGGGCTTAGCAGCACACACTAGTAATCCTTGCACTCAGAGGAGTCTAAGGTAAGAGGATTTGACGTCAAGAGGATTATACATTTGATGTCAGCTGGTTAGCCTGGACCACAAAGTGTATTTCAGTAGCACACACCTGTAATTCCAGCTTCTTAGAAAAGTTCTGGGCCAGCAAAGACTAAGTAGTTGTTACTGGTGGTCAAGGTCTAGCCTGAACGTTTCCAGTGTTTTGGCCTCCTATTCAAAGAACTGAAATAAATGTTGCAAGTAGCAAAGAGACTTTACTCAAAGCAATGGTATAAAACAGAAAGAAATAATTGCCAAGACTGACAGTGGGCCACATGAAGAAGGGTACTTGAGCATCCTAATTATTGTTTAGGCCTTCCTTATATAAGGCTCAAGAGGAGGAGTTTGGTTGCTAAGGGGTGTAGTTTGGGTGGTTTCTCTACTTTCATTAACATTCTTACATAATATAGGTCTTTGCTTACTGAGCATGTCCTATCCCTAGTGCATCTGGTTTTGATTATGTGCATACCCGATTGTGTACAGACATAAGGCGGTAAATAGGAGATTCTTTTTAAAATTTAATTTGGGAACCCAGGTTGCCTTACTGCTCATGCACCCAAATCAATCAAGGACAATAGGTTTTCCTTCCTTCCTACCTGGATTCATTGTTAAGAGAGATGTTCAAATAAATGGCCATTAGTGGAAGAAGAAATCAGTTTTCTTGTTTGAAGTTGAGGGGAAGGAGTGGTTTACAGGTGGAGCAAGTTGCTAACAGGTTCAGAAAGGGGTATGTGTGTGTATAATATGTGCAGGTAAGGGTCTCAGGCTGCCAAGGTCTCATGAGGAGTATGTGTTTGTACCCCAAACCAAGTGAAGTCCTAGGATGCTAAACTATCTCCTATGCATGCCAGATGCACAGTGAGCCCTTGTATAAAACAAAAACAATAACAAAACCAACAAAAAGTATCTACACTTGCATTTTAAAACTGGTGCCTCCTACTGATTCTTCAACAGGCTGGTTGCCACACTCAGCACACACTAAAGTACTTACTAATATAATGAGTTACCTACCTCTCTCTATTGTTGCAAAAATTACTGGATATATCTCAGTTTCTATCCCAAGCTCATTGCACAAGTGAACTGAAGTACCTGGGGCGGGGGACGGGACACAGCACCATCTGTGTGAAGTTTCTAGATGGCTAATTAGCTGAGGAGAATATCGATGGTTAAAGTGCTTACCAAGCAAGTATGAAGACCAGAATTCAGATCCCCAGAAACCCATGTAAAATGTTACATGGGGATAGTAGCCTATGTGCAATTCCAACCTCAGAAGGTAGAAATGGGATCCCCAGGACAATCTGGCAAACAAGACCAGCCATATCCCTAAATTCGGGGTTTGACTGAGAGACTGCTTCAATGATTACGAGAATAAGCTGCCATATACACATATGCAAATAGAATGCAGACACACACACACACACACACACACACACACACACACACATTCTCACTGTGTATCCCTGGCTGTTCTGGAATTTGCTATATAGACCAGGTTGACCTTGAACTCAAGAGATAACACCTGCCACTTCACCCCTAGTACTGGGATTAAAGACATGCACCTCCAAATCCAGCCCAGATAACATCTCTAAATTTCTACAAAGGACCCCATTCCCTCTGAGGAGTGTGATACAATTCATATCTGTCTCAATATCTCATTCTCTGTCTCTTCTCTCCTCTCTCATTTTGCCTCTGTCTGTCCACATTGTCTATTCTTTATTAAAATTTGTCATGTCAAGCAGGGTGGTGGCGGTGCACACTTTTAATCCCAGGACTCTGGAGGCAGAGGCAGGTGGATCTCTGTGAGTTGGAGGCCAGCCTGGTCTACACAGTGAGTTCCAGGACAGCCAGAGTTACAACAGAGAAACCCTGTCTCAAACAAAACAGAATAAAATAACAACAAACCTTCTACATCAATTCTGATTAGGCAAATGCTTTAAAACCCCATACCTTGGGCTGTCATTACTGCCACAATATTCCCCATTTTATTGTAATCTAACTACCTGATGTACTTATTAATGCATTAATGATTTATGACTCTCCTTTATTCTAGATTATGGAACAGTTATGTAACCACTTTCACAGGGGAACATGTCATTTCAGGTAATTTGAATCTGTTCCTGGGCCATAGTCAATCATATATGATTCAGAATAATTTTTTTTTTAACCTTTAGGTGAAAGCTGTATTTTGTGTCAGTTTAGTGATCCATTACAGGACCCCTAAGACAACCCACTGGCAGTCACTTTGGTGACCAGATACCAGTACAGGCCCTTTGTTCCTAATGGTCTGTGTTCCCTTATGTAGCTGCTGGTGAGTTCTCCGTGCTACCCAAAAGTTCCTTTTGGTGTGGTTGGTGGTCTGGACTGGTGTTGGAGGTCCTCTTATTTGCATTTGACAGGAGCTGAAGCATTTGTATCAGAGCATTTGACAGAACCTCTGCTAGCATTTAGCTTTTTCTCCTGCCATTTGTCCAACAGCTAAACTCTTGTGTTTTTTCTGCCTCCTCACTCCTGAATTTCTGATCCTTTTAGCTTGGAAATTTTAAAAGCACTTAAAACCAAAGTGTGTTAGCATGTGCATCTAGTTCCAGCACCTAGAAGGTAAAGTTGGGAGGATCATAGGGTTCAAGATCCTCAACTACTTAGGAAGTTCAAGACAAGCCTCAACTACATAAGACCCTGTCTCAAAAAAAAAAAAAAAAAAAAAAAAAAAAAGAAGTGTCTAATCTTAAAAACACCAAATAGAAGAGGTACTTATTCCCTACAACTCAAGGGTCAAGATGTATGGTGAATTCCCCAGGATGGACAACAGCCACCCAGGAAGGCCCAAAACACACCACACTCCTAGGTTGGAAGGAACTCTACTGGCTCATAAGAGAATACACAAATAAGGAGTGACCACCCAGAATTGTGAGCTCCCTCACAGTTCTAAAGTGTGCAGGATAAACAGGAGACATAGTGGGAAAACTGACTTTGGGATAAGACTTGAGTGAGCTTCTCCCAAAAATGCAACCTAAATCTGACCTAAGACACATCACCTTAATCCACAACTTTCAACCTTGTTCCCAAAGCCCGAGGTAATATCGTACAATAAACATAATCTAACATTAAAAGTCCTATAGCCCGGCATGGTGGTGACACACACATTTATTTCCAGAACTCAGGAACAGAAGAAGGCAGATCTCTGTGTGTTCCAGGCCAGCCAGGGCTACATAAGACCCCATCTCAAAAAGAAAACAAAATTTAAAAAAAAGTTATAAACTTCCTTTCTTTTATTTGTTTTTATATGTGTAAATCTATTATGCATTACATTTGTGCAGTGCCCTCATAAGCCAGAGATCAGTCTTTTGGGACTGGAATGACAAGATGATTGTGGATTGTAAGCCACTATGCGGCTGGGAATGGAACTTAGGACCTATTGAAAAACAACTGAGCCATCTATTTCCCTAAGTCATAAACTTATTATTCCAAAAGAGAAGAATCAGGGCATCACAAGGTATTCATATCACCCAAATCCAGCAGTATAATTATCAAATCCCGAAGACAAATGTCTGACATCTGGGACTCCCTCATGGTAATTTCTAAGCTTCAAAAGACTTAGGCAGCCCCACTTCTCCAGCTCTGCTATAGCACACAGCTTCTCTCTTAGGTTTAAGCTGCCTCCTCTCTACATCTACAGCTTTCCCTAACAGACATCCCAAAGTCCTGGCGTCTCCAATATCCTGGGCTTGATATTAAAACTGAGGCTTCACCTTTACCAATGGTCTCTCAGAGGCTCTTTTTAGAACCTCTGTCCACAAGATGCCAAGCCTCAATTACTCACCATGACCCTTTCATTCCTTCAACTCTGACATTGCAAAGTTTTACGAAGACATCTCAGCAGCCTGGCCCCCTTGGATCACATCTTCTGACTCTAAGAAAATACATTCTTAGTGTACCAATGAAGCACAGAAGTTATACCTCAGTGGTGCTGATCTCTTATAATAACAGCCTCAGCTTGATCAAATAATACAAAATCATAACCAAAATCTCACATGAATGGCTCCTGGCCCAATTCATGATGAAATTATTGTTCCCTACTGAAACCTCATGAGCAAGGCTACTATAGTCCACATTTCTCTCAGCATTACTGTCTTCCAAACTCTCACAGGAACAGCCCACCAAACTGCCTCCACACTCAAAAGTGTATCCAGCCCAAAGCTCCGAATGCTTTTATATTTCTTTACCAAAAACAAAACATAAAGTTCACAAGGCCCGGTCCATCAAATGACACCCCACTCTCAGTACCAAGTTCATTTGTTGCTGTGAAAAATAACCCAGAACAAAAGCAACTTATAGGAGAAGAGGGTTTATTTGGGTTACAACTCTGGGTCACAGGCCATTATTTTGGGTAAGTCAAGGCAGGAACTAAAGCATCTAGTCACATCATATTTAGTCCAGAACAAAGAAAGAAAGATTTTCATATTATCTATGGGTCTATCTATCTATCTGTCTATCTATATATCTATCCATCCATCCATCCATCATCCTGATTTGCTTGCTTACTTGCTTGCTTGCTCTCATCTAGCTTTCTCCTGCCATATATGGTATAAGCCCCAGCTTAGGGACTGATGCCACTTACAACAGGCTGGGTTTTCCTATATTAATTAACAAGACAATCTCTCATAGACATGCCCACATGGGTGAATCTGACCTAGACAATTCCTTAATTCAAATTCTTTCCAGGTGATTCTATGTTGTATCCAGTTGACAGTTTAAACTAACCAACACACTATGGAATCCTGATGTCTCACAAGTCTGGCCTCTTGTCTTTACAAACCCTGTCACTAGTAAATTTGGTACATGAAGAAATGACAATTATGTGGGAAAGAAGAACCAAAATGAGCTGTATTGTTACCTGAAGATGGGTTGAACGACCACTTCCATCCCCCCGCCACCCCATAGGCATCTCTATATATTTAAATAATTGGTTACCAGTTGAATTGTTTCAGGAAGATTAAGAGGTGTGATCATGTTAGAGGAAGTGTGTCACTGAAGATGGTCTTTGAGGTTTCAAAATTCTATACCATTCCCAGTTAACATTCTGTGTATGTGTATGTGTATATGTATAGATAGATTCCCTGAGTCATGCTTATAGACCAAGATGCAAGCTCTAAGCTACTGTTCCAGCATCGTGTGGCCTGCCTACTGCCAAACTTCCCTGCCATGATTATGGACTCACCCTCTGAACTTTAATCCTCAAATTAAATGCTTTCTTTTATAAGCTGCATTGGTCATGCTGTCTTGTCACAGCAATAGAAAAGTGACTAAGAAGTCTTCTGCAAGATTTGTTTGTTTGTTGAATCAATGGTTTCCTTACTGACTGCTGGCGTTATTTCCTGTGCTACTGGAGTCTTTTTTAGAAAGACCTTGCCTACAGCTTCAAGTATTTTTCCCTTAACAATTTCAGTATTTTAGGTTTTAAATTAAGGTCTTTGTTCCATTTTGAAATTATTCTTAAAATATATTTATTTAGTCTTTGTGAGTGCCTAAGAGGGACCCTTCTGATCCCTGCAATCCCTCTTCGCCTCTTCTTCAGAATTCCACAAGCTCCACCCTAAGTTTGGCCATGGGCTTTTGCCTCTGCTCCCAACAGCTGCCAGAGGAAGCCTGAGGATTGGTCTAGGCACTGATCTGTGAGCATAGCAGAACATCATTAGGAATCATCTCCAGGCTATCCACTCTGGTTCCTGGCCAGCCCTGTAGTGTCAGGCATATACCCTACATGTATCTTATGGTTGTCTGGCTTCTAAAAGTTGGAATGTTGTATGTGAGTGTGTGTGGAGTGGGGGAGGTCTCTAATCCTTTTACCTGTCCTTGGGACTCTTTTCCTCCAGTGGGCTGCTCGTACCCCACCTATTTTCCATTCTTCTTATGCCCTGCTAAACTGGTAACCCTGGGAAGCCTGTTCTTTTCTGAGGGGGAAGTAGTGGAGAGGAATCAGGAGGAGAGGGGGGAATTAGGGGAAGAGGTAAAATGGGAGATGGGGAAGAGCTGGGAAGAGAGAAGGGAGGCTGGGGTCGGGATGTACTGTATAAGAGAAGAATAAATTTCTTAAAAAGTAAAAATATTTATTTAATTTTATATGTATGAGTTCTTGAATGTATGGGTCCTCTGGAAGAAGATCTTAACCACGAAGTCATCTTTCTAGCCACCCCCAATACATTTTTGCCAGCTAGGATGTGGCACACATATTTAAAGTCTTTGAGTTGGAGGCCAGAGTGGTATGCACAATGAGTTCTAGGCCACACCAGCCCGGATGCACCAGCCCCGATGCACTAGCCCGGACACATAGAGAGACCTTGCCTCAAAAATAAATAAATAAATAAATAAATAAATAAATAACTGCTGTGTGTGGATCATGTAACGACTTATTGCCTATTTGTATTGCCCAAAGAGAAAGAATATACAGTGCAGCTACTCTGAAAGGCTCAGAGTACTGTCAGCCATATAAGTCCCTTAGAGAAGAAATCTGACCTATCACAAAAAAAGTTATTCCTTTTTTTCTAGATGATGGCTAAACCTGAGAGCACCAAATTAATGACGCATTTTGCCATAATTCTGGTTACAAATTTTATTTTCATAGTAATGTTACTAGTGGTTTTTAGTGAATTTCTTGTATTTACATTTTATATACACATTTATACTTAGAAGGTAAAGAAACTGTACAATAAAAAAATAAGAAAAAGAAATACAGAACAAAGGACCACCTCAAGAAACTAATACATGAAGGTAAAATTAAATCTAGGCCAAGTAATATAAATTCAAAGAGATTACTGCCAGAGGTTATGTGCCTTTTATGAGGACACCAATATCAAGGGATAGTCCCCAGAGTTAAAAGCTCATCCTAAAACCTATTAAGATCTTAGAAACTCCCTCAAAATTTTATTACACTACCAGTCTCCACAGAACCAGCTCCTATGATAGGAGTTAATTCTTCAGGGTTCCTGAGGCTAGAATGATCAACCCATAGGGTAAAAATATATGGACACCCTCTGGTCCCATACTCCTAAGGCAGTTTACTATACCATAAGGAAGAATCTCTGGCTTGTTAGTCTGAAGACTATATATATGCATGTCCACCACTAACAGAATATGTGCTTATATGTTGTTTCAAACCAAACTGCAACAACAAAACAGTAGAAATCTAATCAATAACCAAACAGTATTTTGTACAGATATTTACCCATAATATTCAAATGATTTAGTTTAGGTTCAAAAATTAAGTATAATAAATTTAATGCCAGTTTACCAATGATTAATAATTTATCTGAGATGCCATCAATAAGACTAAGAAAAAAGGTAAAATTACTTTTACTATAATTTCCATCAATTAGAAAAAATATGCATAGTTTCATAAGTCTTAGACTTAGCTATATAAGATTTCAAATTTCAAACTGAAATTAATAAAATGTTTCTATAGATAGAAGATGGATTTTAACTAAAAAATTCAAGTCTTGTAAGTAGTGTTATCTAGAACTCTTAGAATTCATTGCTTTTTTATTCTTACTCTCAAAGTCAAGTCTTCAGTCTACTAAAGTGCAAAAAGATGTTTCATTCTACCAGTTATCTAGTTTTTTAATGTTAAGTTACTACGTAACAATTTGTCAGACAAGAAACAAAAAGGCTAAAATTCTTCTGTGATAGAAATTCCTTCAAGAAAGAACTCTTCAAAAACAAAGGGACACAACACTTTGGGAAATACCATAAACAAAATAAAAGACAATGTCCCACCAGCACTTCCAGTTCTACAGGATGAAAACTGCCTATGAATAAGATGAGCAAGAACTTAAATGACTTACATAGCTTACAACTCAAGTTGCTCATTATTGGTCTACAATATCTTCAAAAGCTCAGAACTGGAGATAATACATGTTTTCTATCTTTTTTGGAGATTTAAGTAGGATTTAACAATCCCATTCTGACCCCCGAAGTGTGTGTTTATAGTAATTGTTAAAAAAGAAAGACATAAAAAATTGAAGTTTCTGTGAAGCTATTTAAAAAAAAATTATTGCATTAAAGTATTCACTCCAAATTATGGAGTAGGTAATAGCCATCTAAGCCTTTTTCTCTGAAAAATGGCTCTCCCCAGGTACTTTTTAATTAATACTGTCAATAAATTACATATTTCCTTTTCTTCAGCCATGGAAATTAAACTCTGCAGTTTTCCAGCTCTTGAGTCTTCTCTCCAACACTTTCTTCCATGCTTTCTACATAGGAAAACAGGAAACTTTCCCCCAAACTACCATTTGTATTTCAGTTTGTCACTAACTCAAAGGTTAGCTCTTCAGAGCAGGACTGTTGTTCTTATCCCCTTCTCTAATGTCCTTCGTTACAGATGCAAAGACCTGCAAATCGCATGAAACAAAGATATTAAATAACCATGCACTATAAATACAGAAAGCTTTTCTGAATATTATCATTCTCAAGTCCTCACACACCCCTTTTTAAAAATCTCTTTGGACAGGGTCTCATATAGCCCACAACGGCTCTGAACTTGTTGTATAGTAGAGGATGACTTTGAACTGCCTTGCTGATCCTCAAGTGCTAAGATTTTGGGCACATGGCACCATCCCCAACTTCAGATCCCCTTGGGGGCTTGTTGTTTGTTTTTTTGTTTGCTTTGTTTTTTTCTTGTTTCTGTTTTTACATTTTATTGATTCATTGGTTTTGTATTCGAGTATGTGTGTATGCCTTGGTCAGCAGACAGCTTGCCTGTGGGTCCTGGGGATTAAACTCAGCTTGCTAGGCTTTACAGCAGGAACCTTTACTTGTTAAGCCATCTCCCTATCTCTTCATTTTAAAACAAAACAAAACAAAACAAAAACCAAAAAAACCCAGTTTACAAAATACAATTAGATTCCAGTTTTCATTAATTGCAAATTACTCTGATATAACTGGACCAATATTCCTATATTTCCTTTGCAAAGGAAATATATGAAACTATGAACTTAAAAGACAGTTGTCTGTGTCATCCATGGACTAAGTAACAATGTTTATTTTATGTTATTTAACTTTACCAGTATATGTGCTTCTCCTAACAAGACTAGGCTTCTGAAAAGTCAGGATATCTAGGGAGCTCAAGGTTATGGTAGTTTGAATAAGAATGGGCACCATAAGAAAGGCATGAGAGGAATTAGAAGATATGACTTCATTGCACTAGGTGTGGCCTTGTTATATGAAGTGTGTCACTAAGGGGTGATCTTTGGGGTTTCTAAAGCTCATGCCAGGCCCAGTGTCTATCTCTTCCTGCTGCCCGTGGATCCAGATATAGAACTCTCAGCTACGATGTCTTCCTAAGTCCCACCATGCTCCCCACCATGATGATAATGGACTAAATCTCTGAAACTATAAACAAGCCCCAGTTGAATGTTTTCTTTTATAAGAATTGTCTTGGTCATGGTGTCTTCACAGCAATAGAACACTGACTAAGTGAAAGGTCATCCTCAGCTATACTGTAAGATCAAGTCCAGCCTGAGTTAAATGAGACCCTGACTCAAAATAACAAAAAGCCATCATCATACATTAGGTCCTTTCTATTGCAAGCTTTTAGCACACAGCAGATGGGGTTTTTTGATGGTGGTGTTTGGTTTTTTACACTCATTTATTTACTTTGGGTATGTGTAAGTGTATCAGCATGCATGTGCCACAGTGTATGTGTGGAGTCATTTCTCCCCTTCCATCATGTGGGACCCAGGGATTAAACTCAGGTGGTCATACTTGGCAGTGCAAACCTTTACCCCTGAACTACCTTGCCAGTCTCACAGCAGTTGTCTGTCTGAAATATCAAAGTAACCCTATGACTGCTCTGGTAAATGAGTGGCTACTGTAGATGGCAATGCACTAAAATACTACAGGACTTACACACAATAAAGCAGTAAGTTTAGAGAAGTATAAGAGAGAAAAGAGAGAAAATCCATTTTAAATCCTTCCATCTCAAAGCCAAAAACTGTTTTTAGTTTAAGCACTAACATTTGCGATAAAGATAACTGCTTTATAAAAAGTCAACAAATAATTTTAACTATTATTAAGTCTTTTTTAAAAAGTTACTCTACCTGAGTCCACTTTTTGGTGCTATTCTGCATCTGAATGGCTGCAATACAGCTGAAAAGCTTTTCTGATGTGATATCTTCTGGCAATTTGGTAAGAAATTGTGCTATATGAATAAAGTCCATCTGTAGGAGTATGTCTTCATATAGCCGGAGGATCCCTAATCCAGTCCTAAATAAAAATTCCTCCCCATCTCTGCAGAACACATCCCAGACACGACAAGCCAGATCAAGCGGCAGTGACTTGCTGTACAGTGTGAAGATCCTAAAGGAGGAAACAGTGACAGACATGTCTCATTGACTGATCATTCGCTCATTAAGCATCACTATAGGAAACGAAGTGCCTAAGGATAAAAGTGCAAATACATTATCTTTTCTCAAAACCTTAATAGTGGTAAATTAAGCAATAAGTAATGACATTATATAAATTTACAACCTTACATGGAGATAAAGTCTGGAATAAACCAGAGGGGTAGAAGAGCATAATGGTTAGAGCCAGGAGGCTCTGAAACTGGAATGCTGGAGTTTGAATCTCTAATTTCTCACTTTGTTATTTGACATTGAGCATAATATTTAGTCTTGCTATGCACCAGATTCCTCATTATAGCAAACTAAAGATATTAATATTGCCTATCTTAAGACCGCTTTAAAAATTAAAGTAGTAAAGTCATTTTCCTACCTTGTCACTGTTGATTGCTATTTATTTATTTCTTGGGAGCAGGGCAGACAAGTCTCACTATGTAGCCCAGGCTCCTGCTTATAACTCATGCTCCTTCTACTTCTGCCTCATCCAGTGATGGGACTTCAGGAAAGCACTATTATACCCAACTTAATCAAACATTTAGAATGGTTTCGGATATATAAAGAATTAAGACTAGGGGTAGCTCAATCCTAGAGAAGCTACAAGCATGTGCAAGGCTATGTTCAATCCTCAGCACTATACATACCAACCACACCAACAATGATGGAGGAAGGGAGTGAGGGGGGGAAGACATTAAGGAAACCAACAAGGAGAGAAGTGCAGGGAGAGAGAAAGAGGAGGAGGGAAGGAGAGGAACAGAGAAAGGGGGCAGAGGGGAAGGGGGAGAGACAGAAAGAGACAGAGAGAGAGAAAACATGCCCAAGGGGGAATGCATGAGGGAGTAGAAAGAAAAAAGGCCCAAATTACTAGGAAGACATCATAATTGATCATGGTTATTATCTGCTTATTCATTTTTCTACATCAAAGCTTATAGCAAGCCTGAGTTCAGTGGACCTGCCTAGCATGCAGGATACCCTGGATATCATTCCCAGCATTAACTAGATAAACTGGGTATGGTGGCATGTTGTGGGATATTTTACTCCTGTGTACTGTTTTTGGTAAAGGGCTTCCTGATGCCTTGCAGTGTGTGAAGCCTGATGCCTTACAACTCTGCTTCCTACACATTCACACCTCTGTGCTTGGAGTAGCCACTCTTATCTCCACATGTAAAGGCCAACTGTTTACAGTCAAAGGTCTGATCATCCCAGCCTTATGCTAAAATACCACTGTGTTGTAATGAAGGCCAGGACATCTAGAGGGGGCTTGGGGAAAAAGTTTAAAGGATCTGGGGGGAAGCAGAAGCAGAGAAGCAGGAGAATGGGGAGAGAATGGTGTGAGAGGATGATGGAATGAAGTCTCTGCCTAGCCGCCCAGGTATTGAATTCCCTGAGAATTGGCTTGGTTTGTAATTAATAAATACCATGAAAAAATCAACGATGGACTTTTATTAACAGTGGCACATGCCTGAAATTCTAGCACTTGGGAGGTGGAGTAGGAAGATCAGAATTTCAAGATCATCCTCAGCTACACAGGAAATTTGAGCCCTGGAACTCACTTTGTAGATCAAGCTGGCCTTGAACTTAAGACATTCTCCTGTGTCTTGCCTCCAGAGTGCTAGGATTTAAGGCATGCACCACCATGGCTCCAGTCTGTTTTTAAATACATCCCTACAAAATGTAGGACTTTTTCTACTTCTAAGGGAAAAGTTCTTTTATATGTATAATCTCTTCTGTCAGATTTAGTATATTTTCTAAAAAGCAGAGAAAATAATATTTCATGTTTTACTATTTTTTACTTTACTTTACTACTTTTTTACTATTATACCTGTTATTGACTTACCAATCTATCAAGTATATATCTGGTGTAAGACTGTATGCTTTGAAATGAAGAAATAGTTTGGACAGGTTTTCCTCAAAGAATACTTCAAATGTTGCAAAATACTTCAACATCTATAAATAAAAAGAAAAAGCAATAAAATTACAAAATAATCTACTGCAGAAAGAAAAATCTTTAAAAAAATCTAACATTAATATAAAACTTTATTGAATTGTTTCAAGTTTTCCTAAAATTGTCATAACTTCACCTGTTTAATTAGACTGTATCAGTCTTTTCATGTTTTTTACTTTAAATGGCATTCAGAATACAGAAACATATGAGGCAAACACAGTCTGTCCTGAATGGTCATACCATGCTGTGATCCACACGGAAAAAGGCCAACTGGCATGGCTTATTTAGAAGATTTGCGAATGCAATGAAGGCATCTGCTTCTTCCAAATTGAGAATGAGTACAGCTGCAATGAAGGACATCCCTTGGACCTTCAAATGAAGGGAAAATAAAAATGGACTTAAGCGATTTTACAGTTTAGTTACCCTTCTCAAAATTTACAAACTGCTATTAAGAATTAACTTTTTCCTTTACAGTAAAAGCAACTAGTGAGTACCTATAATAGTTGTGAATTTTCCTAATTTTACATTTCTTACTCATGTGACAGGATTTATTAAGCCAGAAAAAAAAATTAAATAAGCTTTTATTTTCTCTAAGAGCCTATCTCAGCATACCAACTAGTTTTCATTTCTTGGTCTGAATTATTTTTAAATTACAGTTTAATGAAAGTTAAGTGATTGTTTTCACATTATAACATACAAATAACTAATACTAAAGGAGGTCTATGAGATAAACTGCTAAGATTCAAGAAAGAAGGAGTAGGGGTTGAAACAGCCTGAATTTTTGGGGAATCACAACAACCAAATAAGGGAAAAAACATATCCAAGTAAAAAGAAGCTTGAACAAAGAAATGGGAACAAAAGATAGCCCATATAGAATACGTTTATAATGGGAGGAATGGAAGACACTTAAGAAAAGATTTGTTTACATTATGAAAGGTCTTGATGAAATGGCCAGTGAGTTATCTAGAAATAAAATCTCTATTTATTAAACACAAAGTCAAGAATTGTATAGTAGACATACACATGGAATCCCCTGAATGTAACTGCAATGATAGATGTGTCTTGTTTCCAACCAAATATTCTGAAAGGTCTGTCTATAATCACTATCTCCAGCTTCTTACATCTCCGTGTAACATACTTTAGTTGGATCCACTCAGTATTGCGTTGGTTTATTTTTATCCTCTTATACTTTAGATGGGTTCCCACTCACTAATATTACTGCATTGCACTGACTCATTCTTTTTTTTTTTCACTTTCCCATTTTATGCTGTAGCTTAGGCTGGCCTAGAACTCACTGTATAGCCAAGGCTGGCCTCAGGCTACTGAGAGGATTACAGGTATGAGTCATCATACTGACTTCAATAATTTTTTTGTTCTATTACTATTTCTCTGGCTTCTTTGCTGATTTTACAATAATTGACTATTTAATTTTCTTTAATATAAGCTCAATGAAAACAGAGACTACAGTAAGCGGAATAACTGCCCCCCAAAGATGTTCGTGACCTCATATCCAGTACACGTGAAGATGCTATAAGCACTTTGAGAAAGTGATTAAGCAAAATCTCTAGATGGGACACTTACACTAGACTATCAGAATGGGCCCAAAGTTATCATCCTAGAGGACCTTAAGTGAATATGGGAGAGTCACATTGAGATGGAAGTGCTGCACTGCTCCCTTTCAAAATAAATGGAGGGGGCTGAAGGCTAAAAATGTAGTCAGCTTTTAGCACAGCACTGTCACTACCCTGACTTAAACATGAAGACTATTCTGGCTTCTGACTTGTCGAACTTTCACATCTGCACTGTCTGAAGACCCTAAATTTGTGCTAATTTGTTATAACAACAACAGGAAACTAATTCCATTGAACACATTTGTTGTGGGATATTTTACTATTGTGTGCTGTTTTGGTTTTGATACCTTGTAGCTGGGAAGCCTTGCAGCAGTACAGGCCTCCCTTCCTACCTAGTCACACCCTAGTGCTAGCCTTTAGATCTGAACAGATAGACAATTAAAGGTGACCAGTCAGGAGCAGGTCACCAGCAGGTCATGAGGAGACTCTGATCACCCCCAGCCTAGTATCATTGTGTTGTAATGAAGGCCAAAAAGACAGAGGGGGTGGAGGAAAAAGTTAAAAGGGCTAAGGCAGGAGGAAGGAAGAGGTCTTTTGGGGGAAGAAAGATGAAGACTCTGCCTAGCCGCGGTATAGAATTCCCTGAGATTTGACATAGTTTGTGATTAATAAAGAGCATTGGAAATTTCAACGCTGGACTCTCTATTAAGCGCCTGAACATTAATTTAACTCACATTTTTAAAAAAGTGTTAAAAACTCAATCTTTTATAAAAATTAAATTTAACGATGTAAAAAACGTAGGTGCAAACAGCAAAATGCAAAGGATATAGTGTGTTCTATAATTCTTTTGCAGAATACCTGAAGAAAATAATGTAAAGCCTGTTCAAATCTTGTTTTCTTTCCACCCAGACCTAACAATTCTTCTCTTTACCAAGCCATCATTTCTCCTCACTTTACTGTAACCTTTTAATATAATACAATTTTCTTCTTTATTGTCTCTTTTCTCCTTTCAGCTTCATGGGAAGGTGTAACTATATTTTATGCATTGAAGCATCTCGAGCGCCTAGAACAAATGCTTGACATGTGATAAACATATAGATATCTATATACATGAATGAACAAATATAACAAATACACAGATTAATGTAACAGAACAAAGTTGTATTGGGCAAGGAATTTCTACAATTCTTTAAGAGGAAGGTAGGAAGATGAAAGTTCAATAACTTCCAGTTAAACACTGGAAACTTAAGTTTTGGGGCACTCAAGTTTTCTTGATTCCCCAAACCCAACATGACAGTAAATGAAAATGTAAATATTACCTTGAAAGGACAAAGAGAATAGAAAAGATTATAAACAGGGTAAAGGATGTAAACAGTAGTTTAGCAATTTTAATTTAAATGAGTGGGTATGTTGAAACAAAGATCTGCAGAAGAAAAAGATATCAGCAAACCAGAGAATCCTGCCTGGCTCAACTCTGAAGCTATGAGACATTTCTGAAGTTGAAGAGTAGGACTGAAAACCAGAGTTGGTAATGAGAAAATTTCCTTCCCTATCCTGTATGGACAGGTGACTTGCCTTTCCTTAATTTAGCAGATTATGGAGAGATTTTATTCTATAGAGGGAAGTGACAGAAAAAAAAATGGTTAGGGAGACAAGCCAAAGCATACCACTGACAGGAGAGGTGTTAGCATGCAGCCAGTTTTATTCTAAACAGGTCTCAAGAGATGGAAAGATTCCTCTTTAAGTAAATCAATAAGCTCAAAAAATAGAGCTACAGATACTCAATCTGTGTCTGTAAATATTTAATACAACATAGGATGTCTCAATGAGTATAGATAGAATTTTTATATGCAAAAATCAGACTGAAACAGATACTTACATAACCAACATCAGGTCTGTAACAAGTATATGCCCCTAGGACACTATGCAAAACGTCGTGATATGGGCCACCCTTAGAAGAAAAGAATAAAATTTGAAACTATAAGTACCTCTATGTTAATGCTCATGAAATATTAAAAACTGTAAAACTATAGCATTCCCTAAATGACCAGTTTTAGCATATTTAATCATTATAAAAATATTCTAAATACATTCTATCAAGATGTTTTCAAAATTAATAAAAAGTTTGATCTTGAATAAGTCAAATATACTCACTTGAGTACAACTTAGATAATTTGCAGACAATTTTAAATTCTAGAGTTTAATATATATGATAAATACAGAATCTTTTCCTTCTGTTTAATTTATATACATGTGAGGATTGAAACCAGGGACTTGCACATGCATGTACATCTTCTTATCCTGTTATACTGAACCCATTTCACTTTATATAATTTCAGGAGGAAAAAAAAAGGGCCAGGCATGATGCATACAACCTTAATCCCAGCAAAGCAAGTACATCACTATGAGTTTGAGGTCAATGTGATCTACATAGTGGGTTTCCAGACAGCTGAGGTTACACAGTTAAAAATTCTCTTTAAAAAAAAAAAAGAAAAGAAAAAAGTCAATCATCTGTACTGAGTTTGTTAGTAATTCTAATATCAATAGTAATTTTTTAAAATTTATGTGTATGGATGTTCTGCCTGCATGTATATCTGCGTACTATGTGTTTGCACGATGTCCATGAAGAGGGTGTTGGGTCCCCCTGAACTGGAACTACAGACAACTAAGAACTGCCACAAAGGTATCAGGAATTGAACCTGGATCCTCTAGAAGAGCAACTAATTATTCTTAACTATTGAGCCATCTCTCCAGCTCTAATTTTTTTTTTTTATTTACTTACTGTGCTTGTGTGTAGGTACACGAATGCCACAACGTGCATGTGGAAGTCAGAGGACAACACTCAGGAATTGGTTCTCGCCTTCCACTACATGGATTCCTAGGATCACACTCAAGTTGTCAGGCTTAGCAGCAAGCATGTTTACCTGCTGAACCATCTCACTGGTCCCAATAGTAAAAGTTTTTATCAATAACATAGCCTTTATTATAGATAAACGATTTCTTTGGATTTATTACTAAGAATTAAAAGATAGTTATTACTGTAAAAAATATAAACTATAAAAAATATACAATGTAAATATAAACTATTTCTTCCTAGTCCAGTGGTAATTCTAAATAATTTGGAACCAATGTATTTATATTTTAACAGTTTGTAAGGCAAATCCATTAATAATTCAAATACAGAAGCTCACTATAATAAAAATGTAAGTGCCTACTACATCATAAGTATGTGCTATAATAACTGCAATGTATTTTACTCTGTAGGAAACACAATTTTTTGTTACTTTTGTATTTTTATATAAAGGTTCAAACTATTTCTAGTTTTTTAGATTTACTTATATATTTTATTTTATGTGCATGAGTGTTTTTATCTGCATGTATGTGCCTGGTGCCTATGGAGGTCAGAGAAGGAGTGAGATACCCTGGAACTGGAGTTAGGGATGGTTATAAGCTAGGAACTGAATCCAGGTCCTCGTTAAGAGCAATAGGTGCTCTTAACCACTGAGCCATTTCTCCAGTTCTGCTTTAAAAAAAAAAAAAAAAGTTTTCTTTTGCTTTTAAGACAGGGCATCACTGTGTAACCACGGGCTAGGCTGGAACTCTATGTAGATGAGGCTGGCTTCAAGCTCAGAGATCCATTTGCCTCTGCTTTCTGAGTGCTAGGATTAAAGCTATGCAACCACCACACCCAGCTTCTTCTCAAATTTTTAAAATATTTTTTCCTTTTAAAAAATAGTACCTGGGAGCTGGAGAGGTTAAGTAGTTAAGAGCACTGGCTATTCTTCCAGAAGACCTAGATTCAGTTCCTGCACCACATGGCAGCTCACAATTACCTATATCTTCAATTTCAGGTGTCCCAACACCCTCATACAGATACACATTTAGGCAAAACACCAATGCACATAAAATAAAAATAATTAAATACTATAAAAATAACCAAACCTGGCTGAGCATAGTAACTCACTTCTTTAATCTCAGCACTTGGAAGGCAGAGGCAGGTGGATCTCTGTGAGTTCTATATCTGATCTATATAGAGAACTCCAGGCCAGGCTGGATTATATAGTGTGACTCCGTCTCAAAAAATAAAAACAAAAAAACAGTGCCTATGAACTTGCAAAATTTGCCCCATTGAATATTGAAAGAATAAAATAAAACAGTAGTTATAAACAGATTAGAAAACCTCACCTTCTGAAAGATGTAGAGAGATGGAAATGTACGGGATATGTCCAACTTAATTAATTCCAGACTAGCCTCTCGGTCAGCAACAGATATACCTGCATTACCAAATAGATAAAACTTAAACAGAGGCCAGTTGTATTGCCTATATGTTAAGGTAAGCAGAAAACCTGAATACTCAAGAATGCCCAAGAAATACCATATAGTCTTTGCTAGAACTTAGAACTTAGTCTCTTCCCCCATCCCCGGCATTGTTTTTTGTTTGTTTGTTTTTGAGACAGAGTCTCATTATGTAGCTCCAGCTAACCTGGGACTCACTATGGTCACCAGACTGGCATCAAACACATAGCAATTCTCCTGCCTTTGCTTCACAAGTACTGGGATTAAAAGGCATGCACCATCTTGCCCAGCTGGTTTTTAACTTTCATGTTTTGTGGATTTTTTTTTTTTTTTTTTGAGAAAGGTTCTCACATAGCCACCTAGCCTCAAATTTCAATTCTATTTAACTTCTGAGCTTCTTGCCTCTACCTTCCTCAGTGCTACTAGCATGTGCCTGTAAACCATGCCTAGTTTATATAGTGCTGGGGACTGAACTCAGGACCTTGTGTATGCTAGGCAGGTACTCTCTGCTGAGCTACATCTTTAGTCCTCTTTTCCCACTTGGAGACAAGGTTTCACTCTGCAACCCACACTAACCTCAAACTCGTAATAGTGCTCTTGCCTCAGCCTTGTGAGTGCTAAGATTATAGACTAGCAATCATGAACAGCAAAATACAGTGTCTGTCTCTTTCCTCTCTCCCTCCCATTGCATCACCTTCTCTCTCTCTAATCTTGAACTCTTCTTGATTCTGCTTTCACCCCTTGAGTACTAAAATTATAGGCATATGCTCCCATACCAAGATTTGAATTTAGTCTCTTTTATTGAGGAAATATGAGTATGTTCACCAGAAAAATATATGATGAAGGAATTCTGTTCTAGCTTTTATTGAATATAAGGACAAACTATTAATCCCATGGTATTAACTAGCAAAAAAAATCGAAATAATTAAAAATATTAGTGGTGGCGGATCTGTAGTTAAGACTGTATGTACAAGTTAAGATCCCAGCACCCACATAACAAGTTCAGCATGACCCCGCAGAAACAGCAGAGTTGCTGGGGTTTGCTGTTGTCTAGCCTAGCATGGACAAACTTGGGAACTCCAGAATAAGGGACAGACATTGTCTCAAAGGAATGAGGTGGAGTGATAGAGGAAGACACTTGATATTCTTTTCTGACTTCTACACAACCACAAAAGTACATAAGTACGTGTGTATACACCACACATACATATACAAGTATATACGTGTACTTACATCACATACATCATACCTCCATATGCATACATACACCACAGTCACACAATTCACATACACAAACAGTATTTAAATACATAAAATAAAAATTATAGCCGGGCGGTGGTGGAGCACTTTAATCCCAGGATTTGGGAGGCAGAGGCAGGTGGATATCTGAGTTAGAGGCCAGCCTGATCTGCAGAGTGAGTTCCAGGACAGCCAGAGTAACAACAGAGAAATCTTGTCTTGAAAAACCAAAACTAAAATTAATTTAATTATATAATTACACACACACATACGTGAAGACAAGGTCTCTCTAAATAACTCTATGTAGTCCATGCTGTCCTCGAATGCAGAGATTTGTGTGACTCTGCCTCCTGAGTGCTGGGATTAATGGAGTGTGCCGCTAAAGTGGGACTTCATTTTTGTTTTGTTGGACAGGTTCTCATGTTGTTCAGGCTGGCCTTAATTTTGCTACAAGTGGACATTTTTGAATTATTAAGTATAACAACTGCCGTTAAAACTCATTTGGACTCACTTAATAATACAGTAGACAGAGCAAAGAATATGATTATAGATGGATACAAATCATCCAAATTGAAACAGAGAAAGTATTTTTTAAAAAGTATACAAGGTGTGTGGGCCATTATTAAATGAATGGCCCTACTATAATCAAAATAGGACAAGAGAGATGAGGCTGAAGCAATATTTGAAAAGACAATAGGAGCTGGAGAAGTGGCTCTGTGGTGAAGAACATGCATTGCTCTTCCACAGGACCCAAGTTTGAGTCCCAGTACCCAGATTCATCAGTTGGCTCACACCCTGTGTGTGTGATCCAGTTCCAAGGGATCTGACATCCTCTCTTGGCCTCCTAGGGCACCAGGCACAGACTTGCAAAACACCCAAACATACAAAATAAAATAAAAACAAAATAAAAATTACTTTAAGTAATACAAATAAATCTTTTAAGAAAAGATAAAAACAAAAATAAAATTAGATGATAACTGATGATTATAGTCAGAAAATGAGAAACAGTAATTTAAACAGAATACTATTGATTGGAATAATTCTTTTTTCCTTACAGGTTATCTAGGTGACACAAAGCTTAGAAAACTGGTGTTTATAAGGAAATAGCTTTGGGCTGGAGAGATGGCTCAGTGTTTAAGAGTATTGGCTGCTCTTCCAAAGGACCCAGGTTCAATTCCCAGCATCCACATGGCAGCTCACAACTGTCTGTAACTCCTGTTCCAGGGGATCTGACACCCTCACACAGACATACATGCAGACAAAACAGCATTATACATAAAATATGTTTAAAAAAAAGAAAACAGCTTTAAAATTTTTTATTACGTTTATTTCTTTAGTGTATATAAGAGTACGCACACATGTATAATGGAACACAGATGAAGAACAGAGGACAACTTAAAGGAGTCAGTTCTTTCCTTCTACCAAGCGGAACCTAAGGATCACACTCATCCTCAAAATTGGCAGCGCATGCCTTTACTCACTAAGCCATCTGACCAGTCCTAGCATAATTTTAGGTTTCTTTGTGGGGATTTTTTTGTTGTTGTTGTTTTAAGACAGGGTTTCTTTGTGTAGCCCTGGCTGTCCTGGAACTCACTTTGTAGACAAGGCTGGCCTTGAACACAGAGATCCACCTGCCTCTGCCTCCTGAGTGCTGGGATTAAAGGTGTGAGCCACCATGCACAGAGTTTGCCTTCTGTATCGTCGTAAATACAAAAAAAAAAAAAGGAAAAAGAGACTGAGAATACAGTCTAGTTGGTAGAGTGCTTGCTCAGCATGTATGAAGGCCTGAGTTCAATCCCCAGTACCACATAAACAGGACACAGTGGCTCAGACTTGTAATCCTAGAATTTAAGAGGTAAGGCAGGACCATCAGATATTCAATGTCATCCTCAGCTACATAATGAGTCCAAGTTCAACCTGGACTAAATGAGAATCTATCTTTAAAAGAAAAAAAAAAAAACCCAAACAAACAAAAAGAAAAGTGACATATTTGGAAAATGATTTAAAACTACAAAAGATTAATTGTAGACGTTGATGTAGGGCTTCTTTTGTAAATGCAATCCCCAGTCCTAATCCTGGAACTCTGGAGCATTTTGGCCTCCATACATTCTAATCTTAAGTCTAGAACTGGAAGGCTTTGGCCTCTGTACAATCTAGAATATTTAAACCTCTATACAATCTAATCAACTTCTGAGACTTACTGCTGACTGAGCCACTCTTAAAGAGTTCCTTCTGAACTCTTTACTCTTCTGGTTCAACTCATTCCCTGTTCTGGTTCAAACTCTTCTTCAGGTTGACTGGTTTAAACTATCTTCTGAGCCAGCTTACTGTTCTGACTGAACTCTCCTGACTCTGGCTGATTCTCTTGACTCTGACTGCTCTGCTGCAAACTGACTCTTGCTGTTAGCTGACTCTCACTCTTCCTTCTGCTGAACTGCTTCTGTGTCTCTGCCTCAGACTGCCTCTATGTCTCTTTAAGCTCTCACTGCCCCATACTGCCTCAGTCAGTCTTTCTGCTTTTCTGCCTTATCCTTTGTCTCTTATCCTCAGACTGCCTCAGACTTCCTCTGTAACTGACTGATTGCTTCAGATTGCCCAACTCTCTAAGCTGAGAGCCTGCTTTTTGATTGTGAGAGTTGGATGTGTCCTCACACTGACTCACTCTAATTCTTCCTCTGATTCATCACTTTGGCTGCCATTTACTCTGACTCATCTCAGATGTCACTTCCTGTCTAATACTGATCCCTTCTGAGCTCTGTTTCCTGTCTCCCAAATTCTGGGATTAAAGGTGTGCATCACCACTGCCTAATATGCCTGTATTATGCCCATCAGTGGCCACAAAGGCTTCTGATCCCTTCATATAGACCTCTGGATGTGATTCTTTTCCACAGCAGCCATGTTGCTGGATTAAATGAATATATATTCCTCTACAGATAATTAAATAAATTTGCCTAAATTTAATAAACTATAATTCAATGAAAAAACTATTCAAAATGATTAAGAAAACTAATTGGAAAGGCAGAGGTAAGGGTGTGTGGGTTATAGATGAATTAAATGAACAAAGAGTAAGGCAAATCACAGAATTATACATACTTTATTAGGAACAAAGGTTAGCCAGTGGATGGAGAAAGAGTTCAAAGAGAGAAAGAGAGAGTGAGGAATATCAATCTTTAATAACAGCTTGGTCTGAAAATGTTTGATTCATCCCATTAGCCTCACTGCTGAGATCTGAATCCTGGGATTTGGGGTAAACAGACCTGACTTACAGCCTAGCCTCTCTGCTTCTAACTAACTACTCGAAGTCTGTTTCCCATCCACAAACCAGAATACTAATATCTACTGAATGAGATACTATACTTAAAGCAACTATCAGAGCCTCTGGTGCATGGTATAAAATTCCACTAGTATATTCAGTAACTGAATTTTGAAATTCTCATTTGGAAACCACCATACCTTCCGTGTCATTATCAGGATTTGTTTCACTGAAGCTTTTCCAACGTTCTCTTGCTCTTGAAAGAAAGATTTCATAAAGTTCTGAGGAAAAAACCCAAAAATTCATAAATAATACAAAAGAAATAAATTCACATTTTCATTTTCACTCTTTTACGGTTCAGGTCTATCTGGTATAAGCAGGTATAAAAAACATGGCAAACTGAAGCAAACGGGTTCTATCAGAACTCATAACATGACTAGAAAGATAGGAGGAGCAAGGTCATGCTGGGAGCTGGTGCAGAACACAGGAAGGAGGAGGGCTCCTGCTCAACAGCCACACTGGCCAAGAGCAGCCAAAACTTGGGAAGTCTGACACAGACTGCATTCCAGCTCTGCCAATTACTACCTCTGGAATTTCAAGAAACTTATTTAACTACTCTGGAACTTGATTTTTTAATTTGTAAATTGAAGAAAATAATACCCACTCATGGGATTACCAATGGTTAAACAAGTCATTCTATGTAGATGCTGGTATCTTTTCTTTTCTTTTCCCTAAGGCAGGGTTTCTCTGTGTAGCCCTGGCTGCCCTGGAACTCAAGAGATCCACTTGTCTCTGCCTCCCAAGCACTGGGAGTAAAGGCGTGCACCACTACACTAGGCATCTTTTTTTGTTGTTGTCTTTTTCTTTCTTTTCTTTCTTTGTAGACCAGGCTGGTCTACCTGCCTCTGCGTCCTATGTGTAGGGATTAAAGGGATGCACTAAAAACTTTATTTTTCAATGTAAAATACCAATGTGGCTTCTGAAAAGCACAAGCTGTACAAAACAGCATAGAGTAAAAATAAATTTCTTCTCTAAGATGTAACTACTATGGTTAGCAGGGCTCTTATATACTCTTCCAAATGTGAAGATGCGCCCATCTGATTTATATACATCCTCAGTTTGAAAAACTCTGGGGCTGGAGAGATGGCTCAGAGTAAGAGCTCTTACCACTCTTGCAGAGGTACCAAGTTTTGTTCCTAGTACCCATGTCAGGCAACTCATAACCACCTGTAACTACAGCTCCAGGAGAGCCTACCTATGGCCTCCATGGGTCTCTGCACTCACATGCACATGCCCACACACAGGCACATACACATAATTAGAAAACAATAAAAATAAATCTTTTTAAAAAAGATGATATACTATATGCACCAGTCTCATTTCACTTTGTTCAATTAAAGGTTAAACATTAGTAGACACAATTGTTTATTTGGTTTGTTTTTTTGTTTCTGTTTTTTTTTCCAGTGCTGGGGTCTGAACGAGACCAGAACTCTACCACTGAGTTAAGTCCCCAGCCCTTTTTGTTTCTTTTACACATGATAAGTATCCTTATATCGTCAAAACTCAGATCTTACGAAGTAACTGATTATATTTCAAACATACTTTACAATTCTACTTCCCTTTCTATTTACTTATCATTACTAAAAATGACTTGAAAATAAAATTTAAAAGAAATAAAAATTAAAAGTACTGAAAATTTTATGTATTTAATTGTGTATTATCGTCAATTTTCAATTGCATGTATCTTTTTTTAAAATTTCAAACTGTTTTCATGTCAGTTTCCTTCTTTACCCAAGTTTTAAACTGCCTTGGAAGAAAAAATGGCTCCACCTGACATATACATCACAGTTGGAAACCACAAAATCGGTCTAGTAAGAATAACACGGGGTAATGCATGTTAAAAAATCAAAAAGGTAACTTTTCCATGATTTATAATTAATATCCCCAGAGAAGATCTTTATGTCTGTTAGCTACATGTGTGCTCTTTATTTTGAATCTAAAGAGAGGCAGAAGCAGGCTTAAAGACAGGTTAAGGACAGGGCCTTATACTTGAATGAGAATACTCTTATTTCAGGATTTTAGTCAGATTTTCGGAAAATGATGAAACACAGACATTGAACAAAGAGCATTTTCACAAGAAATATTCATATTATAAATAGCCAAAACAATTCTTTGGTATATCTAATAATCTCATCCCCATTTTACAAATGAAAAAAAAAAAAAAAGAAAAAATCTGGACTTTTAAAAAGATAGTAAGTAGTTTGCCCAAGGTCACAATCTAATACATGGCGGAACCAGATGTGAACCAACCCGACTAACTTTACAGCCTGTACTATTAGCTAATATTCTCTATTGTTATAAATCTCACTATTAAAACAAATACAAATAAGAGTCAATTATTAGAAAGTAAACAAAGTTATATAACATGAGCTTACTGCACTCAAGATTGAGCTTTGTTTCTACCACCAACGGAAAGGAAGAGCATTAGTTTTCTATTTCATTCAACACATAGTTGCTTAGTAAAGAAAACCTAAAATTACTTTGAAAATAAACAACTTAGTCATATTACAGATCTTTACACATGTCAACCTTGAGCCTTTTGGTTTCACTATCATAAAACTTTACCTATCTAGCCAACATCCCCCCCACCTACCCACCCAAGACAGTTTCCCTGTTGTAACTCTGGCTGTCCTGGAACTCACTCTGTAGACTAGGCTGGTCTCAAACTCACAGAGACCTGCCTGCCTTTGCCTCCTGAGTGCTGGGATTAAAGGAGGTGTGTGCCGCCACCACCTGGCTTTTTTTTTTTTTAAATGTTTCATGTAGCCCAAATTGGTCTTGAACTCACTTACTAGCTAAGTATGACCTTGAACTTGTGGTCCTACAGTCTCTAGCTCCTGGGCACTGGGATGACACAGGTGTGCCTGGTTTATGCATTGCTGAGGACCAAGCTCAGAACCACATGTATGCTAGGTAAACAAGTTACAGAGTTACAGCCCTAGAGATAAAAATCTCCTTGGTGTTATGGTTAACTGTCTAGTATTAACACTATCACTCAGGCTGAATAATACCTATTTTGTTAAAAAAAATTTTTTTGAGACATTCTCATGTAGCCCTTCAACTATGTAGCAGAGAATGACCTTGAACTCCTGATCCTCCTGTTACTATAACTCATGTGCTGAGATTACAGTGGTAGCACTACAGGAATGTGTCATACCCACTTCCTTAAAAATATTGTTTTATTTTATTTGGTATCATCCTAATTCTATTTAAACTTTTCTTTAACTCATCAAAACTACTTTAGCATTTTACACTTGTCAAGATTTTAAGACTTAAGCAAATAAGGCAATTCCTTGAAAGTCTATTTCATTATTTTTCTAAGCTATCATTATTATTAGGGTTTTTTTTTTTTTTTTGGTACAGGTTCTATAGACAACTGTATCCTAGTCTTGCCTATAACTCATTGTGTAGCCCCAGCTGGCCTCAAAACTGCAGCAAAACTGCCTCATCCTCCCAAGTGCTATGATTATAGGCTGAGCCATCGTGCCTGGGTAAGCTTTAAAAATAAAATTTAAAGTACATAACACAACAAAAACTGCTTACTGAAACCCATTACTCTAAAAAAAAATAAGAAAAAAAAAAAACAAACCCAAACTCTAAAAGGACTGATTTGGATAGACATTCAGAGAAAAACAAAACAAAACAAACAAAAAAAACCCTTGAGTTCCCTCAGTACATTGTTCATTGTTTAAAGACAGAGGGAGTCAGTCTTTCCAGGCACTAGACTACCATCTCCTGTGTGTGCTTACTCTTCACTGCACAGACTTACAAGCTTTAAATCATCTACCCTTGTAGTATTTGAATTCCAAGAATACTAGTGTGATAGTTGTAAATTAAAGGAAAAAAGCCCACAAATCTTATGTATATAATGATATATAAAAACTCATTAAATATTACGGAGTTTGGGAGGGCATGAGGCACGCTCTGAAAGTGACATATATGGTAGTGTTTCAATGGAAAACTCTACTAATATGGTTTATAAAACTCTGGAGATGATAATTTGTATGTGTGGGGATAACTGAATATAGAATACAAACCAGGAGTGATATTTAGTTCATTTCCTACAGCTAGACTCCAAACTTTCCCACGAACACTAGGGGGCAATCCCTGCCACCACAATTCTCGAACTCTTCTCGTACTACGCCTAGAATTAAAGGAGGAGAAAAAAGGAAAAAGTTACTTTTTATACCCAAAATACTAGTTGCATGATGGTTTACCTATGGCCACGTGATCATATGATTTTTAGGAATTTAAAGTGTTAAGTATGTAATTCATTCTTTCCTTTGAGTTCATGCCTATGGGCCATGAAAGCCCTCAATAATGGACTAAGAGAACTTAAAGGGAATGGCCTCTGGCAGGTGTTACTCATACTAAAGATATTATCAGAAAATTAGAGCTATATGGACAAAATTATTAAAAATAAAAAGGACATAAATACACTGCCAACTCAGTATCAAAACTAAAATCATAAAGAAATTACTATGAGTAAGGCCTTCGGACGGCCCTAGTCTTTAAGGAACAGTAGTTCACTGAAAAATTATAGGTGTTAGAGTCAGACCTCAATTCAAATCTAGTCCAACCACTCACTGTATAACCTTGAGCAAATCACTTAGCTTCACTACCTTGAGATAGATAATCTGAGAAAGATAAATGTGAGTAAAAATATAAATGCCTTATAAAAGTACTAAGACTCAAATGTAATTACTTAATGTAGACAATGTATTAAAATAGTTTCTTTATATCCAGGGAATATATTCTAAACTCCAACACTACAAACAGTACCAAACTCTGTAGATTTTTCTTATGCTAATATAACTCCATTAAAATTGAATTTTATAATTTGGACACAATAAGAGATGAACAATAGCCAACGAAAAAATAGAATTAAAAGGACATACTATAATAAATGTTATATAAACATTGCTTTTTTTCCCTCTCTCTCACTTTAAAAATAGAATCCTTCTAGTTTTTCTACTTAAAGGAAGTACTTTACAGCTTTTCTTTGACAAGTTTGATTGCCAACATCCCTACTTTTAAATAAATAAGAGTTACTGAATAGAAGCACCGCAATACATGACACTGCTACTGAATGAGTAATGGGCAGGTCATGTATACAGCACTGAGATGCTGGACAAAGAATGATTTATGGCCAGGACAAAGCAGTCCAGCATAGATTTCGTTTTGCTTCTCAGAAGGCTACACAATTTAAAACTTCCAAGTTTCAATTTCTAGAATTTTCTGTTTATGTTTAATTAGTTAATTTTCCATTTTTAGATCTCAGGCAACCAAAATTTCACAAAGTAATACTGTAGATAAGAGGGACAACTGTGTCTGTCACATTTCTAATATTTAACAAATTGTCAATGTACATCCTATATACACTGAAGAAGGTATTCTTCAACCCTTTAGTCCAAAGAGAAGATAGATCATATGTAGAAATATTGTCAAAAAAGAAGAGACCAAAAAGGAAAAAAAGGTAAGAGGATTATTAGTCTCAAAATACTATAGGATAACTTTTACAAAGGAGAGATCATATTTCACATATTTTCTTAGTTAAGAGAACAGCATTTAAGATTTTTATTCTTCTTTCCTTTCTCTCTTTCTTTCTTTCTTTTTCTCTTCTTTCTTCCTTCCTTCCTTCTTATATATTTATTTATTTATAGATACTGTCTATGTAGTTTAATTGGTCTGGAACTCATTATGTTACCCAGACTGGCACTGAATTCATTGCAATCATCCTTTCTCAGCCTCCAGATTACTGGGATTACAGAAATGTACCACCATACTCAACTTTAGAAACACTTAACATCTGATAAATGAACCTCATAATGAATATTTCTATTTAGTGAGTTCTTTCAATAGTGAATCTTTTACAATTAATGTTATATTAGAATTAAGGAAAATGGCAATTCAGAAGATTAAAAGTTTCCTGAATCAACTCATATTCCATGGGTTTCAGAGAACAAGTAAGATTTTGACAGCACAGAGGATGGTCAGTAAGAAAAGTATGCATTAGAGACAGGAGTTCATGAAGGAGTAGAGATAAACATGAAGAGTTTCAGGCAATGGTTAATAGTATAATTTAGCTACAGCATAAGATACATGCTGAGAAGTGATATTATAGACTTGGAAAAGATGAAATATTTGAAGACACACTAAACTTCTGGAAAAATCTGCTTACTTACATTACTTCCCAATTGGGCAGTATTTCATTGATCCAAATTACCATTGCACTTGCAATGCTTTCTTCCTGCTTAAATCGTTCTTTCATTATTCTTTTTCTTTTATGTGCTTCTTTAATTTCTGTTTTGAACAAGTAAGAATTATTTCAATACAAATGAGCTAGATCAAAATCCCTTCCTTTTGTACCTAAGTCTATAAAAGAGGCTCCTTCAAGAAGAATCTTCTGATAGTAGAGAGGAAGAAATGCAGAGAAAAGGAAGAAAAACAAAAGATTGTCTAATGTCATTTTAAAGTATCATCTTTTAACTTACAAAAAGTATTGGGATAAAGGGCCAAAAGATATTTTAAATGATCAGTAAATTGCTATGTTACTTCTTTCTTTCTGGTTGCTTTTGTTTTCTTGCTTTGTTTTAATTGAGACAAGGTTCTGCAAGGCTGCCTATGCTGCATGGCTGTTCTAGGCCTTTTCCTTTTTTTCTGTTTTATATCCTTTAATTACTTTTGAGACAGGGTCACAAAATGAAGCTAGGATAACCCTGAACTCCTGATATTCCTGCTTATACTTCTGAAGTGCTGGGATTGTAGGTGTGTGCCACCACTCCTGGTTTATGAAGTAGTGAGACTCTAACCCAAGACTCTGTCCACACTAGGCAGGCACTCTTCCAACTGAGTTACTTCTCCAGGATGTCGTAAGACAGGGTCTCTTCCTGGACACCCTGGAATTCATTATGTATACTGAGTTGGCCTCAGATGTACTTCATACTCCTGCCATTTCCTCCCTAGGGCTGGGAATATATGTGTGCACCACCATGCCTGGCTGGTTATATCACATAGTTCCATTTACTTAATATACAAAATGAAATCTTCTGATGAAATAACTATATTAAAAACTGCAAGAAACACCAAGAGCCATTTTTCAAATAATGGATTTATTAATCTCAACATAAACAATATGATATTAAAATTATTTTGCCAATGAATGATACTATTACTATATAAACACTTTTAGCATGGTGTTTTAATTTACTAATTAAGTCAAAATAAAAATCTCTCAACAAACAGAAATAACATACCTCTGAATTTAGAGGTCACAATTTTGGAATAAAGTTGCTTCAAATATAGAGAAAAGTGGGCTATAAATCAAAAGTTATAAAAAAAAAATTCAGAACCAGCAAGAATTTATAGGAAATCATGTAGACAAAGTATTTTCAAATTGTGTTTCATGTGTGCCTCAGAAACTGTCACTGGCTCCACATTTATGTCTTATGTATTCAGATTATATGTACGATGTCTTTAAGAAAGAAGTGTTAAATGAGAGGTTGAAAACTTAATCTAGTCACCTGCCTCCAACTTTATAGATACAGAAACTCAGTAGGCCTAGTCAGTTTCACAACCAGATGTCACAGAAAATACGATTAAGCCTAAAGCATTCTGATTTCCCAAGTTATTATTTCTATTATACCACATGCCATCTTCTTCCAATAGATATTAATCAAATAGTAAAAACAAGGTAAAGTAGTCAATAAAAACTGACTGGCTATGTTAGAAATATTTTTAATTTTATGTACCAAAATAAACTCAACCAATGTTCAAATAATTAGGCATTTTACAAAGCTAGAACTGGGCTTACATAGATTATGTTTACTCTAACATTAAAACACAACTTCACTTCCAAAACAATAGCACAAAGCAGTACTGTATGCTATTTTTACATACTTCATTCACTTAAGTCAATGAAAAAAATCAGTTAATAAATTCTGTCTTAAAACAAACACTTCAAATATATATATGTATATATATATGTATGTATATACATACATGTATATATATTAGAAATACATAGTTGTAAAAATGAGTATTTATCCTGAAACTAATGAGGGTCAACACATACTATATACACTGTTAAAGTATATTTATACATATTTGGTGTGGAGGGTTGGGAAAAAAAAGAATGAATAAAAACATGAATCTGTGCTAATAAGATTATTTATTTATAAACCTAACTAATGATGGCACTGAGACTTTAGACAGATTTTACTAATTATAAAGGCAAATTTTAGCTTCAAATTATATTCTCATAGTAAGATAGAAAACTATAGGTAACACTGACTGTCATTGCATGAAAATTATTAAAATGTAAAAGACCTAAAGTCTATACACTATAAAAATGAAACACAGAAATAAGTCTATAGATAATATTTTTATAATCTTCTTTAAATAAAAAAAAAAAACTAAATCTGGGCATGGTGGCTCACATCTATAATCCCAGAACTAGGGAGGCTGAGTCCTGAAATATATGATGAGCTCAAGGCAGAGTAGCTTCACAGTGAGATTTTGTCTCAAAAAATCAAAAACAAAAAAACCTAAGCCAAAATAAACAACAAACCCCCAAATAAACTTAACTTATAAAAATGCTAGAGAAAAATAACAGTTCTTTTCCTAGTAAAATCTGCAGAGTAACTGCAGACTGCAAGTCACATGGCATACCTCGTTTCTTAGCTTCAGCCACCATCTCATCGTATTCTTGTCGGTGACGTAAAGCTTCTTCCACAGACTTCGCAGGAAGATTCCTGTTTAAAAGAAAATTAAAGCTAAATTTTAAACAACTCTAAAGCCTATTAATTTTTACAGAAAGTATAAATGAGTGGACATAGTGGTGCAGGCCTTTAATCCCAGCACTCAGAAGGTGCTCTGAGATTAGCCTGGTCTACACAATGAGTTCTAGGCCAGTCAGGGCTACATATAGTGAGACCTGCCTCAACAACAAATAAAACATAATGAAAGGCTAAAGAACTCTGAATTTCAAACTCAGAATTCAGATTCCTAGTATTTATTGTATGTATTCACTTTATAGTTCAAGTTTATATATTTAAATATATTTATTTTTAAGATCTGTTTATTTATTTAAATATGTGTGCCTGAGTTTATGAATTTCTGCCCTGTGTGTGTGTGTAGGTGCTTGCATAACCAGGTGTTGAATCCACTGAAGCTGGAGTTAAAGATGGCTGTGAGTAGCACATGTGGGTGCTGGGAATTGAACCCGAGTCCTCTAAAAGAACAGTAAATGCTCTAATCACTGATCTCTTTAGACCCATATTTATTTTCAAAAAATTGTATTGCATTTATTTGTGTGTGAGAAAGGGACAGAGACGGGGGGAGGGGAGGTGGGGGGGGAGACCTGCATATGGAGGTTAAAGGGCAACTTGCAGGAGCCGCTTTTTGCCTTCTACTATGTGGGTTCCAGAGACAAAATTCAGGTTCTCAAGGTTAATGGTAAGGCCTTTATCCACTGAACCATCCAGCTGTTGTTCAGATATTTAAATGTTTAGATATTTAACATTTCAGATCTTAGGTGATTTGTTTAGATTATTTATTATACCCACTTCATAGAGTTTTCTTTTTTCATAAACTCTTTTGACATACAACTAAAAAAATTATACACATTTTAAGAATAGTTTGATAAGAGGCAGGGTACAGTGACTCATGTTTAGAATCCTAGCATTGGGGAGGCTGAAGCAGGAAGACTGTTGTGAATCTGAGGCCAGTCTGGGCTACCAGTGAGTTCCTTGGCTAGCCTGGACTATAGTGTGAGACCATACATATCTTAGTGTGAGACTAAGAGAAAAAAATTTTAATTGTTTTAAAAATAATAGCACAGAAGCCAGACATAGTGGCACACACCCTAAATCCCAACACTAGGGAGGCAGAGGCAGGCAGATCTCTGTGAGTTCAAGGCCAGCCTCATATACATAGTGAGTTCCAGGACAGCCAGTGCTACACAGTGAGACCCTGCCTCAAAGAACAAAAACAAACAAACAAATAAATAAATAATAGAATGGGGGTAGAGGGCTGGAGAGATAGTGCAGCAGTTTGGAGCAGTGGTTGCTCTTGTAGAAGACTGGGCATCAGTTTCTAGTACCCATACAGTGGCATATCTGTAACTTGTTCCTGGAAATCCAGTGCCCTTTTTCAGCCTTCATGGATACCTGCACATACTTTGTGAACATGTATACATTCAGGCAAACACTCACAGGCATAAATAAATCTATTTTTTTAAAGATTTTTATTTATTTGTGTATGAGTGATCTGTCTGCATGTACACAGGTATGCCAGAAGAGGGCATCAGACCTCATTATAGATGGCTGTGAGTCACAGTGTGGTCACTGAAAATTGAATTTAGGTCCTCTGGAGCATCCAGTGCTCTTTACCACTGAGCCATCTCTCCAGCCCTAAATCTTTTTTTTTTTTTTTTTTTAAGTCTTAAAAAGAGAATAGAATAGTTTGATGATTTTTGACAAATATATAATCCATACAACCAACATACCAAGCAAGATATAGATAACACAAAATTTCCTCAGGATTTAAATATACCCAGTATTGAACCTACATCTCTTCTTATAAAATCCCATCTTTTCTTTCTTTTACTAAATACTAGTTTATTGCCATTACATTTTCTTGTGTCAAATTTCTCTTTGCACAGCGTCTGCCTTGCACTTTCAATCCTCAGCAGTATTGGAGGCAAGCGTCACTGTGCTTGACTTTGTGTCTGATCCTTTTTTGTTGTTGTTGTTCAATATAGTTTTGAAACTGTCTGTGATATGTATAAAAGTTTTCCTTTTAACTGCTGAGAAGTATTCCATGTACTTATTCAGATAGATGAACATTTGAATGATTGTTTTCAGTGTGGAGCTTCTAAGAATAAAGCTAGCATAAAGAAATGTCAATTCTTTGGCGTCTATCTTCATTTCTCTTGAGTAAATACAGAGAAGTAGAGTTCTTGGGTCTTTAGTAAGTACAGATGTACCTATGTAACAAATTACCAAATTGGTTTCCTCTTACTAAAATTCTAAAATAACATACTCCCAGCAAGTTTGATACTTAATGTCTTACATATATTTTATTTTGCTTCATTTATAGAGTTAGTGATTAGATATATGAAAATTTTAAAAAGAAATACATTTGCAGGGTTAGTGAGATGGCTCAGTGGGTAAAGTGCTTGTCACTTAAGCTTGGCAACCTGAGTTCAATCCCCAGAACCCACAACGGAAGGAGAGAACCGAGTCCTGAAACTTTCACCTGTGAGCACCACACAAGTGCCATGGCACATACAAGGCCTGTCCAGGGGTGTATGTATGTGCACACACAATAATAATAAAGAAGATGTGATTGATGAATATTTAAATTCCATGTTCCACCACCTATTCTCTTCTCAAATTAATCAGGTTATCCTGGAATGTTGTAGCAAGGAGGAATTATGTATAAGACATCTGTTTAGGACATAATGGAATAGGAGGAACTGAGTTTATCATATTGTCTTAATAATTAGAAGATAGCAGTTCTCAGATAATGCAAAAGACAGTGATTTTTATGAGGAAACAAATAATATAGCCCTAAAATTTCTGGTATTACTGCCTGGAGTTTCCAGGTCTCAGCATGTTCAAAGTGTCAAGTCCTTATAAGGGTATTGCCTAAGTATTGAAGAACACTCATCCCTAAACTAAAAGCTATTCTGGAGTCACTCTAACAAAGAATAGATCAAAAAGATCAAGTCAAGGCTAGAGAAATGGCTTAGTGATTAAAAGCACTCCCTGCAAGTTCAGTTTCTAGCACCCGTATCTAGCACCTCACACATGCCTATACCTCCAGCTCCTGAAAATCTGACCCCTTCTGACCCTGCACTCGTTAGCACACAACCAAATACAGATGCACATGCATACACATAATTAAAAATGAAAAAGACTTTTTGTTTAAAAAAGGATAAAGTATCCACACAAGAGACCTGTCCTCTGGTTACTAACAGACCCTCCTGGCCTCTTCAATGCCCACCAGGCCAAATCTGCCACTCCTGTATTACTCTCCCTGATGGGTCGGGGAGAGCATGGACTGTGGCACTACCCAAGAGCTGTAGGAACAAAGACCAAGGCAGCAGGACAGATGGTAATAAGTGTGATAAGGGGAGTATGCAACAAACCAAGTTCCAGCAAGTCCTGACCCTGAACACTCTGTCAAACCTCAGGATCATCCTGATCCTGAGTGACAGCAAAATGTCCCAGCTGAAGAATATTCCATATTGGGGTTTGAGTCTCCTCCTTTTGAAAAGGATCTTAGAAACCTCAAAAATGTTCATGTGGGCCAGGACAATTAGAGATCTGTCTGCACTGCTGACACCGTCAGAGATCGCGGAGTACTTGAGCTTTAGCTCCATAGGGCACTTGTTCTGGCGGGCTGTTTGTGCCTGCCTGGAGTCCAGGGGTCTGCAAGAAGTCTAGGTGCCTGTGGAATGCCAAGGTGCTTGCAGGAGGATCAGATCCCTGTGGGATAGCCAGGTCCTGGTGGGAGGGCCAGAAGTACGTGGGAGGTCAGGGGTCTGTGTGATACCTGGGTACCTGTGTGAGGCCCTGGTGCCTGCTCGGTGTCTGGGCACATGTGGGAGGGCCTGGTGTCTGTGGGATATCTGGGGGCCTGAGGGATACTCTGGTGCTTATAGGACATCATGGTGCTGGAGGCCCAGATACCTGCAGGCTTGGGCAATTTGGCCCAATTTTGGGTCGAACTTCATTGTGCTTGGTCTCAGGCTAGTATGGGCCAGGTGAATGTCCATCATTAGAGCAGCCTGCTGCCCCCAAGAACTGTGGTGATGCCTGTGATCCATGTTCCTGCCACATTAGCTAGACTTAATTTTATTTATTTTATTTTTTGAGGACACAAGAGTAAGAGGATGGAACAGGGAGGAATGGGAAGAGGGTGTTATTGAGATACATTGCATGAACTCAAAGTATTATAAAAATATAAATAAATAAATGAGAACCAAGCCAATTCCAAATAATTGATATCAGACCCTCTCTCAAAACAAATAAAAACTGGCTAACTTGAACCTGTCTGTGTCCATGAACAGAAAAACAAAAAACACTAAGGTCTCTAGGCTCCGGCTTCTCAGCGTTAAGACTGGATAAACATTATCTGACCCAAATATGTCAGAAAGTATTCTGGGAGGGAAAAGATTGGTGTTCCACTTGGTACTCAGCTGTACCCATGGATTACCATCTGGTTTCATCCTTCATGCCTCCTTTTCTTCTAGGATTTATTTATTTTTATATGTCTGTATATGTGCCTGTATGAGTTTATGTGTACCATGTACATACCGGTACCCACAAAGCCAAGGGCATCAGATTCCCTGGACCTGGAGTTAGAGGCATTTGTAATTGCCTAATATGGGAACAAGAATGGGTTCTCTGCAAGAACAATGTTAAAATTTGAATTCTTGTTGCCATGATCATCCTGATCAAAAGCAGGTCAGAAAGGAAAGGGTTTGTTTCAGCTCACAAGCTACAGATCATAACAAAGGGAAACCACAGCAGGAGCTCAAGGCAGGAACCTGGATGCAGGAATTAAAGCAGAGACCACAAAGGAATGCTGCTTACTGACTGGAACCCTTGGCTAACGCTCAGCCTGCTTTCTTATACAACCCAGGACCACCGGCCAAGGGGTAGCATGCCCATAGAGGGCTGGACCCACCTACAGTAATTAATGACTAAGAAAATACCTCACTGACATGCCTGCAGGCCAGTCTGCCAGAGTAATTCTTCAGCTAAGACTCCCTCTTCCCAGGTGACTCTAGGTTTGGGTCAAGGTGACAGCTGATAAAAACTATGACAAGTTTAGCCAGTGACTCATTTCTCTAGCCTTTTGCTCTTTCTGTACTGTTCTTATAGATAGATGTGTCTCACTGCTAAGAAAATGTCATTACCAATAAGTTGAATTCAAAAGTAAGTCAGAACTCAGAAGGCAGAAGCAGGTGGATCTCTGTCAACTTGAGGGTGTAAGCTTTAGGCCAGCCGGGACTATACAGTGAGTCCCTCTCTCAAAACAAACAAAAACAGACTGTCTGTATCCACAAACAGGGACCAAAGGGTTGGTGTTCCACTTGGTACTCAGCTGTACCCATGGATTACCATCTGGTTTCATCCCTCATAGCACTGAACTTTTAGTTTACCTCAGTTCTCTGCACCTATTTTTCAACTCATTATAGTGGAGATTAAGTGATGAGTGATTAAGCATTCCTATATTCAAGCTCCTTTTAAAAATCACTGTTGGTTTAAATGATAATATATAATATATATAAGTCATATAAATCACTTTCCTTCTAAAACAGCCCCCTTCAAATTTACAAATTCATTATAGCAACTCAGTGTTGAACAGAACAGAGATCAGAGATCACATTTAATCTTAATCTCTAGATCACAGATGACCAGACACACGGGTTGGGGAGCTCCAATGCTTATTCTAATTTGTTACTATATTAATTTTAGATCAACAAAAAAAACAAAAAAGTCCTGTTTAGGGGTACTTAATACAGTTTGGGTAGACTAAGATCACATACAATTACTATGTACAAGATATAATTTCAAATTATATTATTTCAAGAACTGTTTGCTCAGGCTTCCATAAAGGGTTTAAGAAGTAGATACAGGGGCTGGAGAGATGGCTCAGAGGTTAAGAGCACCTGTTTGGTTCCCAGCACCCACATGGTGGCTCATAACTGGAACTCCAGTTCCAGGGAATCCAATCCTTTCTTCTGGCATCAGACGGCACCAGACACACATGCAGGCAAAACACCTATACACATAAAATAAAATAAATAAGTAAGGGAAATTTTAAAAAAGAAGTAGTAAAGACATCAACAAAGACTCTGTATAAAAGATACAACCTAGCACTTAAAAAGAACGGAAACATAGGAACAAATAAGGAGGCTGCATTCCAGTGAAGACACCAGTATGAGCACAGGTAATAGGCATGATGGAAAGAGGCATGTGTGACATAAAAGACTAAGGTGTAAAGGGTTGGTTCCAAACACTGTATAAGCTCCTTATGAGAAAAAAAATGTATATTCTTGGTAAAAAAGCAAGTTCTATTTCGGATGAATTTTAGAAACTTAGGATGGAAACTCAAGCTACCTACCTATCCAAAGTCTATCCAAAGATCTTCAACCAAATATTCTTTCCTTGTTTATCTAATCATTCTTGCCTTCCTGCAAATAACTCTTCCTATCAAAGCAATCTTAGAATTGGCCTGGCTCATTTTTATACTTGAAAGTCTGAAATGAAACTTTTACATGGTCTTATTACTAATTACAGGAGTAGGGGTGGGGGACAAAGAGAATGAAATAGGGATTTTACTGCATACCCCAGCATTAGCACAAAACTCACTATACAGCATAGGTTGACTTCCAATTCACAGTAATGCTTTTGCCTCAGCCATCCAAGTGCTGGAATGAAAGCTTTTAAAAATATATAAATCAATGGAAAAATTATTGAGAATAAATTTAGCAAATTAAGAACTCATTTGGAGGTTCTAATAGGAGAGTGAAACTACTTAATCCAACACTGGTCTTCCCTAACAAGGAAGATCATCCTCTTAGACAAGCACACTGCTTTGGGAAAGACACATGTGGAGGCGTAACTGAGAGACATGGACCTAGCCAGACAGATCAGTCCAGTCAACTATGGCTATCAGTGGGGAAATATATGTCTCATCCAGACCATCCTCACACCCAAATCTATCCAATTAAGAAGTTGCATGAGGACCATAATTTTTTAGTCATAAATACACATATAAGTCCAGCCCTTCTTCTTTGAAAGTATCTATAAAATATTCTACTTTTGTTTATCTTCAGATTCTCCATATATTCTCAATTTATAACCAACATGGTGACACATGCAGACCAGCAAAGTAGTGAGACGGTAGAAAACAAAAACAAACAATAACAAAGTCAGGAAACTCAGAGAGGAGGAAAGAGATCAAGAAACAAATAGCATTTCCTTTAGGAAGGGATGTATTTTTTTCTGAAAAAAGTCAGACATTATTCTGAATAACAGTAGCACTGTAGAAACTACCAAAAAAAAAGGCAGAGATGGGAAGAGAAGAATTTATGGCATTAAAGAATAAATTCTTGCTGCGGAATTGAACCCAGGGCTTTGCACATTCTAAATATATACTCTACAACCCTTAGGGGTTGTAGTCCAATCCCTAAGAATAGATTTTTTTTAAATTGTATTATTATTTTGTATATGGATGTTTTGACTGCATGTGTGTCTGTGCACCATGTGTGTTCTTGGTGCCCACAGAGGCCAGAAGAGGGCCTGGAACTGGAGTTACAGATGGTTATGAATTACCATGTGGGTGCTGAGAATTGAAACAGTGCTCTTAACCACCGAGCCACCTATCTCTTGAGCCCCCCCAAGAATAGATTCTTAATAGTAGTAAATGAGTCAGCTAACATTCAGTAGTTATATGATATTAAAAGTCAAGGGCAGGTATATCTTAAATATGTATTAGATATCAAAATCAAAATAATTTCCCTAACAATAATAGCTCTAAAATAAAGAACACTATATTGAAATAGAAACAAACATAAAAAACAAGTTGATTTTAGTGGTGATGGTACAGTTCTGAAATGGAGTCTTTGTGTGTGTGTGTGTGTGTGTGTGTGTGTGTGTGTGTGTGTCTCAGTCTGGTCACAAATTTGTGGTTTCAAGTGATGCTTCAACCTCAGCCTACTGGATAGAAGAAACTACAGGTATATATCATCATTCTTGGAAAGAATAAAGATTTTGTTTTATAAGGGATGGATGTGGCTGTGAACAATTTTAATCCTAGCACTCAGGAGGCAGAGGGAGGTGGATCTCTGTGAGTTCAAGGCCAGCCTAGTCTACATAGTAAGTTCCAGGACAGCCACAGCTACAGAGTGAGACTATACAGATAAAACCTGAACATCAATAATATGTTTTTCCCTTTTCCTTTTAGGATACATGGTGGTACATGCCTATAATTCCAACACTGACAGGTACAGCAGGAAGATATTGGGTTTGAGGCTAACTAGGGCTAAATGAGATCCTATCTCAAGGCAAAACAAATAAATACCTTCCTGTATTTAAGTTGTGTTTTAAGTGAAATAGTGAGAAAAATTAAATCTAAGTCTAAAGTATAAACAGTGCACCTAATGATCACTAAATACTTACGATGGTCGGTCCTCAAGAATCAGGGCAGTGGTAGAAAGTGGCTCAAACTCAAAGTTCTTACGTCTTGAAGACTGAGGTGGTACTTTACAGGTCCTCCCTGTTCGTGCTTCATATTCCTAGAGCAAATAAGGATATAATTTATGTAGAGATTTTTCTAATTTTCAGTATGTCTTATTAAACCTGCATTATAAAGTATATAGGGCCCATATAGGGCAGTATGCTATATGGGATATAAAATATCACGAAAAAAATAAATTTCTTTTTTATTTCCTAGGGTAGCCTAAATTATGAAATTATATTATATAAAAAGTACCAAAATACGTTAGAAGAAAGAACAACAGAAATACTCTAGAGGAACTGGGGATGGTCTTAGGGACCCTTTGTTTTAATGCCTTTGGCAGTATCATCTACCTAAGCTTTGAATAATCTACAACCAGATAAACTTTATATACCTTAGAGGAGTGATGGAAATGTTGAAACAGGATACAGACGATCCATCCTACTGCAATGCTCGAAAGAGCACTCTAAAGGATAACACTGAGATTCTAATCAAATGGTGGTTTTAGATCTCAGGCTTCTATGAATCTAACTACTACAGATATAGACAATCCAAGAGAAGAAGGTCTGGCCTTATGAGTATACCTCCTTACTCTAATTTTAAACAAGTTATCAATACATCATATCTAATATGTATTATACTTTATTACCATTATAAATAGTAAATACACTTTACTAAATTAAAAAACTATTTTTATAATATTTCTCTAATTTGCTGAACCTGATAATTCTACTAAAAGATACCATGCTAATATGTTCTTGTAAAATCATTTAAATTTTTCCATTTAAGCATCTTTAAAGAAATGTTCACAGTTTTATGAAATTCATTCCTTGAAATTAGCCAAAAATCAATGTTTACTTACTTATAATTTCTATGATTTATACCTTTGTTTTCCCTTTTTTCTTTAAAAAAAAAAAAAAAAAAGCAGCCTCGGTCTAGAGAGACTGCTCAGCAATTGAGAGCACTTGGCTGCTCTTGCAGAATATAAGAGCTCAGATCCCAGCACCCATGGTGAACAGCTCACAGTCTCCTATAATTTCAGCTCCAGGGGATTCTGACAACCTTGTCTGGCCTCTGCATGCCTCTGCATATTCTCATGTACAGACACACATACACATACCACACACATTCACACACACACAACTTTAAAGAAAAATTTAATTACACAATAATTTTACAAGTCATGAAAATCAGCTCGCAATTATAAAAGACATTAATTTATATTAAGAAAATTAAATGTACTTAAAGTGGTCAGAGGATTCATTCACTAGTGCTTAGCTACCTGTAATTCTTTTATATGATTATTATATACCTTCCAAACCAAAGTATTTCTCACTATTGAATCACAATAATGCAAAATATGAACTTTTTGTATTTTAGGAGGTAAGGACCAATTTGAAATTTTAGCAAGGAATTACAAATTGTAAAAGTTGATTTATCAGGGCTGGAGAGATGGAGACCCACATGGTGGAAGGAGGAAACTAACTCCAACAAGTTCTTGTCCTCTGACCTCAACATGTACGCAACGGAACATTTGTGCGTGTGTGTGTGTGTGTGTGTGTATATGTGTGCATGCTTGTAATCCCAGCACTTGGGAGGTAAAGGCAGATCTCTGTGAGGTTCAGGCAAACCAGAGTTAGACACAATCTCAAAAAATAAAATAAAAACAAAAAAGCCAGGTGGTGGTGGTGCACACGTTTAGTCTCAGCGCTTGGGAGGCAGAGGTAGGCAGATCTCAAGGTCGAGGCCAGCCTGGTCTACAGAGCAAGTTCCATGACAGCCAGGGCTACACAGAGAAACCCTGTCTCAAAAAAAAAAAAAAAAAAAAAAAGTACTTAATGTACATTATTGTTATTGTTAAAAAAAAGTACTAAGTGTATATTGCCAAAAGATACATTATTGTTGTTGTTGTTATTATTATTATTATTATTATTCCCTCTCTCCCTCTCACTCATTTATAACAGGTTCTTACTATATACACCTAGCTGGCCTGGAATTCACTATATAGAGTCTCACTAAGTAAGCCAGGATGGCCTTGAACTCACAGAGATCTGTTTGCTTCTGCCTCCTGAGTGCTGGGTTTCTTAAAAGCATATGCCACCATGCCAGACAAAATTTGTAGTTTTAAAATTATATTTAATGTGTATGGGAGTTTTGCCTGCAATTATACGTCACCATGTGCATGCAGTGCCTGTAGAGGCCAGAAGAGGGCAAAGGATTCCCTGGAATTATAGTTACAGATGGTTCTAAGTTACCATTTGAGTATTGGGAATCAAACCTGGGTCCCCTGGAAGAGTAACTAGTGCTCTTAATGTCTTCAGGTCCAAGATTTGTTTTCTTTTTCTTATTTTTTTCTCTCTCTCTTCTCTTTTCTCTTCTCTTCTCTTCTCTTCCCTATTTTCCTTTCCTTTCCTTTTTTGTTTTTTTAAGACAAGACTTTCTCTATGTAGCTCAGGTTGTACTGTGTACGGAGATGCTTTGCCAAGAAGTTGCTTGTACTGTGCAACCTTCCTTATGGTTACATGCCACTTGGATTTCTGGAAACAGCTTGGGTAGGCTATTTAAGAGAGTGTGAAAGTTGGAAAGGTCAGTTAGAGTTAGTGGCAAGGGACAGAGGAGTTAGAGTTAAAGAGTCAGTGGCAGAGATCGTGGATGGAAAAGCCTTTTAGGGATAGTTAAGAGAATAGAAGATTTTAGAAGTTAGTGCAGTTTTCTAGGTTTAGACAGATTAAGACAGCCAGAAAGGGCTGTAAAGAATCCTTCCTTTCTTTCTTTTCCTTTCTAACCCTTTAGAGTTAAAGTTTTGTTTTTGTTTCTTTTTTTTTAAGTTACACGTTAGCAATTTGTCTCAGTAATGGGGTGGGGTGGGGGGGAATACCCAGGATGCAGAGTTCCATTACAAGTGTAAAAAGGTGACAGTTACAATTGGCCCCCAAAGAGCCCAGATCCAAGCATCAGAAAACAGCTAAATTTTACAAAAACATTTATAGTCATTGGAACTTGCTCTGTAGGTCAGGCTGGCTTCAAACTCAGATAACCACCTGCCTCTGCCTCCCTAGTGCTGGGATTGAAGGTGTGCACCACCATCACCTGGTCAAAATTTGTATCCTTAACACATTCTCTAAGTCAACGTTGAACAACACTTTCACAGGGGTCACCTGAGATCATCTGCATATTAGATATTTATATAATTCATAGCAATAGCAAAATTATAGTTATGAAGTAGCAATGAAAATAATTTTGTGATTGGAGGGTCATCACAACATGAGGAATTGTATTAAAGGGTCACAGCATTAGGAAAGTTGAGAACCAATGCCCTAAGTAATGCTAATAAGACACTGTGTTTGAGAAGCAGAATGACAGACTGTTACAATATAACTTCATGTCCGTATCTACCAATCTACTGTGTCAGTTTCTATACTACTTCCAGAATTATGTTTCTAATACATATGAATTTGATGTGGAAAGAGTACTTTCAGTACCTTATCTAAAGGTATTTTTGGATAAAATCTAATTTTCTAACCTTATAGCTAAGGACTCGTCACCATCTACTTTACATTCCTGATATGACAGTTATTATGGTTTGGATTTTAAATGTCCCCTAAAGACTCACATGTGAAAAACGCAGTCACCAGTCTATGTACAATGTAAAGTGGTACAACCTGTAGGAGATGGGGCCAGTGGGTGGATGTTAGGTCACTGAAGTCATGCTTTTGAAGAAGCATGACTGCTGCGAGCTGAACAACTTTTCTTATCTTTCTTAAAAATTTCTGGTCTTTCATCTCACAACTCTCTCTTACTTTTATAGAATGTTTTTATGTGTACCTGTGCGTATATATGCATGGGTGCATGTGCATGCCACAGCGTGCATGTGAAGGTCAAGAGGATAACTTGTGTCAGTTCTCTCCTTCCACCATGTGAGCGTGACGATCAAACTCAGGTTGATCAGGCTTGGCAACAGATGTCTCTACCCATTGAGCCACGTCACTGACCCTCATAAGCAGCTTTGATCATGGGTTCCCAACCATAGTGCCTGTCTCACCATATGCCAGAAATGGAGACAGCTGACCATGGATTGAAAGCTTTGAAACTATGATCCAAAATAAACTTTTATTCCTTTTAAGCTGATATATATATATATATATGCAATACTTAACCACACACAGTTTGTTCATTCTCATTTGTTCATTCAACTTCCTGTATCTAAAAAGGCTTTATCCATTTTGTCTACCTGGCAATTCTAACTACTTCACTCTAGCACACAATTCAAATATCATATTTGCAGAAAAATCACTCAATTGTATTCCCATATGCTGAACACAATTCTACTAGAGCACATACCACTCAATATGTTTATTTCTATGTCAATAACCTAAATCATGTTATTATATCAGTCAATGCTTGTCATACAAACTACATCACTGATGATCTTAAGGAAGAATCTAGGATCAGTTCAAGACATTTGTCCCTCTAGCTCTGCTATAGAAAAGGCCTAGAGTTTGCTAATGCCATACATTCAGTTGTTAGCACAACTGGATATTCTACCACAGGATGCCTTGATTTCTATAGCTAACAGGATCTATCAGAAAAAAAGGTACAAGTCTTGCCATAGCATCTTTTAAGAAATAAACTATGAGGGCTAGAAAAATGCCTCAGTGGTTAAAAGTACCAGTTGCAGTTGGGCGGTGGTGGCGCATGCCTTTAATCCCAGCACTTGGGAGGCAGAGGCAGGAGGATCTCTGTGAGTTTGAGGCCAGCCTGGTCTACAGAGTGAGTTCCAGGATAGCCAGAGTTACAACAGAGAAACCCTGTCTCAAAAAAACAAACAACAACAACAAAAAAAAAACCCCACTAGTCGCTCTTGCAGAAGACCCAAGTTCTATTCCCAACAGAAGGCAGCTCACAACCACTTACCACTCCAGTCTTAGGGAGTTGTATCTTATTCTAACTTCCACAAGCACTGCAGATACATAGTGCACAGACATACATGCAGACAAAACATCCATACATATAAAATAAAGGTTTATTTTTTCAAATAAAATAAAATATTGGGCCTGAGATGAAGAAAGAATAGCATAATAGGAGCTCTCCTGTAGGAAGACAAAATAACCTTATATATACTAATGACTATAAGAATATAAGAACACTCCTCTTGAAGGAATGTTCTATCTCTCTATATATACTATGGGCAGCTTACAGAGCACTAGAATGCTTCAGAAACAAAAGAAACTCTCTATGTGAACATCTCTACTACCTCAAGGCTGTGTCTGCCTAGGACAAATGAACTCTAATACAACTTGATCCAAGCCAGTGTCACTTCCAAGAGAAAAGGATTTGGTCAATTACAATGGCATTGCTGACCCCACGTTTTATTCCACAACTATGTGTTAAGAGAGGGGGGAAAAAAAAACAAAAAACAAAGTTAAATCTTAGCTAAAATATTAGGCCAAAAAATTTCACCTCTCTCAAGTATATAACAATGCCTTATGGTAAATGTCATCTAGCAGTTGTTTTTAAGTTGCTGAGTTTTATTTGTTTTAATAAATATTCTATTTTTAAGGTTTTTTATTTTATTTTATGTGCATTGGTGCTTTGGCTGTATGTATGTCTGTGTGAGGGCATCAGATCTCCCAGAACTAGAGCTACAGACAGTTGTGAGCTGCCATGTGGATGTGGGAATTGAACCTAGGTCCCCTGGAAGAGCAGCCAGTGCTTTTAATCACTGAGCCATCTCTCTAGCTCCCATCTGGCAGTTGCTAGCACAATTTTTTTAAGTCTGATCTTAAGCCAAATCTGATATATATAGGTCTGAGATTAGTATAGAATCAAACTTTTAACATTTTGATATTCAAACTACTAATGCTATAAAATAACAGAATTTTCAAACATTAACTTATTTCTGAGACCCTTTTCTGACCATGGGGAAAAACTGACACCAATCTCTAAGGCTGTTTTTTAGCATGCTTGCCCACTTCCCCTCACATGATTCTTTTCTGTTAATGTTATAATACCCCCACTCCAACAAATATAAGCCCAGAACTGTTTTGAGTTCCTCTCCCAATATTCAAACCACATAAATTTTAATGAAATCTATACATTCATAAGTAAAAAGACATAATAGCTTATCAATTATGAATGAAAACACACAAAGAAGTTACTCACTACCCTTTCAAGGTGACAAAAGAGAAAGAAAACCAAATACATGTGCAATAAGCTTAAGGACTTGCAGGAATAAACTCTCAACACAGCCAACCCTAGTACAACTTAACAGTGCAGAAGAACACTATTTTTTGCAGTATTTAATCAAATATTATGAAAAGAGCATTTATATTTAAACAAAATTAATTGAAGCCAATGATCTTGTTCACAAAAACAAAGACTTCACTAAGCATGGTGACCTTGTCTTTGGAGACAGGGTCTCATGCAGGCCAGGCTGGCCTGGAACTCGCTAGGTTATTGCTCCTATCCCCTCCCTTCACGCTCCAGTGTGAGTGCAGAATGACAGCCTTGTGCCACCACACCTGGTTTATGCCATACAGGGCTCAGTGCACACTAAGCAAGTGCTCTACCAACTGAACTACATCTCCACCCAGAAAACAGTATCTTAAAACATTTTATCCTTACTAGTCAAGTTCCATTAAAGTGATTTAATTACTCAATTCAAACTTCATTCAGAAAATGGCATGTCTATTGAGGGAAAACATGGGCTATCATCCAAGTACAAACTCTCATTTCACATGAAGGACACCAACACAGAAATTAATAATGCCCCCCCAACTCCCTCTCCTGCACATGTGTGTGTGTGTGTGTGTGTGTGTGTGTGTGTGTGTGTGTGTGTATGCGTGCACTCTAATTCATTTTCTACTAGAAAAAAAAATGTCAGATTGAGATTCAAGATGGCCTCGGGGCAGTAGGCAGAGTTTGATAGGACTCAGATGGAAGTCACGTCTGGCTCCTCACTTATTCATGGAGTCTGGCAGGGATAACTTTGAGATTCAAAAGTGGTTGGAAAGACGCAGTGGCAGTAACAGATCTGGAAAGCTGGCGGGTCATGAGTAGAAGAAAAATGGAGGAAGTAAGCCAGGAGGGGCATCTAATGGAGCAGCACCTCCACTCAACAGGCCACCATGCTCCATCACTGCCTGCAGGGCAGGGTCTCTCTCTTGGAGGAGGCAGGTGGTGAGGAGAATCTAAGAACAGAGCCACAGACACTGCCTCCAATCAGATTGCTCCAGGATGCTCACGTGTTCATGGACTGGGAGAATGCTACACTAGTGCCTAGTCACGCAGAGAGAACCTTTGAGAATTAAAAGTGGTTTGGAAGAACGTAGCGAAGGTGATAGACCTGGAGAGTCAGCTGGCCGGAAGTAGTGAGAGATAAAAATGTGGAATGAGCCCATGGGTTCAGCCCAAAGGCACAGAGGACACTGAACATGAGACACAGTTGCAGTGGTGTCAAGAGCAAGATGGAGGACAAAGGAGCTCGGCACCTTTGAGAGGGGTGAGTTCTTAGGATGCCAGGAGGCTGGCAACTGCCCTGTTGCTACCTCCCAGGCTGGGGTCCCCACTCGGAGAAGTGAGTAGGGCACACTGCAAAGAGAAACAGAGATAGGGATTTGGCAGGCAGAGTAACAAAGAGATTCGTGACTGCAGACGGTGGTAAGCTTGGATGCACACTCAAGATGACAAGGGATCAGTCCTCGCAAAGTTACAGCTATGAAGTAGCAACAAAAATAATTTTATGGTTGGAGGTCACCACAACACGAGGAACTGTATTAAAGAGTCACAGCATCAGGACTGCTCTATGCCATCATCTCACTGGCCAAAAGAAAGACATTTAAAAGGCTTAAAAATGTGATGGGGGAAAGTGGAATAAAAATATTTCATAAAAAAATGCAATCATATTACTTGTATTACTAATAATTACAGAAAAAAAGTTTATAAATCAAACCTAACATTCCAATTTAGTTGCTTAATATATAATTTTACAAGTGCTTTTTCACTAAAAACAATAAAAAAGGAATTATGGCCCATAAACATTATACTCATACTTAATACGGCAACTCATTTTTGAATACTTGCTTTTAATACCTGAGTTGGAGAGATAGCTCAGTTAAGAGCACTGGCTGCTCTCTAGAGGGCCTGGGCTCAATTCTTTGTTGTTTTTGTTGTTTTGGGTCTGTCTGTTGTAACTCTGGCTGTCCTGGAACTCACTCCGTAGACCAGGCAGGCCTCGAACTCACAGAAATCCGTTTGCCCCTGCCTCCTGAGTGCTGGGATTAAAGGCCTATGCCGCTGCCTCTGCCACCGTCGCCGCTGCCACCACCACCACCACCACCACTACCAGCTCACTTCCTACAGTTTTAATAGCTTAAAACTCTATCCTAAAATATGCTGCAAGAGTCAACTTTCTCATGGCTGTACTAGTAATTCCTTTTTAAATTTTTTTCATTTCAGATTCTAAGTATAAAAAATTCATTAGAAATGACTACATGGTAAAAAGTGTCAAATGCAGTTTTCTGTTCTTGTTTTTAAAATTTACTTAATTTTATTTTATGTGCATTGGTATGAAGGTGTTGGATCCCCTGGAACTGAAGTTACGGACAGTTGTGAGCTGCTATATGGGTGCTGGGATTTAAACCTCGGTCCTCTGGAAGAACAACCAGTGCTCTTAACTGCTGAGCCATCTCTCCAGCCCAAGTTTTCTGTTCTTAATGCTTTACAGAATTCAAAAATCAAAGCTAAGGAAAAATGTTTCAAGTTGGCACAAACACATAAAATTGTAAATGTATATATTCCTGTAAAGAGAAAACCACGCCCACCTTGAAAAAGGCCAGTTTTAGGAAAGAGGAAGCACAGTGAGTAAAAACAACGAAGGTGACTCACAGGAAGAAGGCCATGGGAGATACAGGCACTTGCAGCCAAGCTGACAGCCTGAGTACAATCTCTAGGATCCACAAGGCACAAAGTGAGAATGGACTCCCCAAATTGTCTTCTAGCCTTCACACATACATTGTGGCTTTCAAGTGCACTTCCATGCACACCACACATAACAAATGTTAAAAAGAGAAAAGAAAAAAAAAAGGAATACTTTAACAAACTTTCAATAGCAAGACCACTGTCTGACATCTTGAGGGAGAAGAGAGAATCTGATTTAGAAAAGCTATAGACAATAGTTAGGTTTTTTTCCCAACAGTCTCATTTTGTAGACCTCCTGCCTAAGCAGCCAAGGATAGCCTCCAACTTTATGGCAAAAACTAACAGTAACTCACTAGCTTCAGGCTCCTGAGTGTTAAAAATGTAACTATGAGCCACCACACTCAGCTAAACAAAAGTTAATTTCACAATATGTTTATATGAACACACACACAACAAGCTAAACTTCATGATGGAAAAGGTTCTGAGTTTTTTTTAGGTTAACAATGTTCTCAGTGTCTTAGTAGTAATTTTTATACAGCATACTCTAAACCAAATGAATAAGAAGTGGTTCTATTTAACAAGAGCTATGTTTGAATAATTCAGCAAGAATTTCAAGACAGGATTTCTCTGTTGTAACTCTGGCTGTCCTGGATCTAACTCTGTATACCAGGCTGGCCTTGAACTCACAGAGATCTCCCTGCCTCTGCCTCCTGAGTGCTGGGACTAAAGGTGTGCACCACCACCGCCAGCAAGAATATCTTAATAGAGTGTTGGCAATGTAGCTCAATTGGTAGGGTGCCTACCTAGCATAATAAAGGCCCTAAGATCAGTCCCCAGTATTGCCTAAACTAAGTAGTGGCACACAAGTACCTAAATACTAGTCACTATGGAGACAGAGAACCAGGTGAAACAGGAGTTCAAGGTCATCCTCTACCTCAGCCAGCTCCTCATCTGCCTGGACTTGATGAGACCATCTCAAAACAACAGCAGATGAATTTAAGAATGTCTTTATAGAGGCTGGAAAGATGGTTCAGTGGTTAAGAATACTTGCTATTCTTCCAGAGGATCCACATAGCAACTCATATCTGTAACTCCAATCCCAGGGGATATGATACTCTCTTTTGGCTTCTGTGGGCACCAGGCATACACATAGACATACAAACAGACAAAACACTCATACACATAAAATAAATAATTTTAAAAGAATACTTTAATATTAAGTAAGCATTATAAATAATACAAATAAAGCCAGGTGTGGTAGCACATGCCTTTAATCCCAGTACCCAGGATGCAAAGGCAGGTGGATCTCTGTGAGTTTGAGGCTACCCTCATCTAAAAGTTAAGTTCCAACACAGCCAGAGCTATAAAGTGAGACCTTTTCTTTATATCACACACACAAACATACGTACACATATGTACACACATGTTGGAAGAAAAGGTAACATTTCTTTTCCTTTCTTTTGCTTGAGACAGCCTCAGCTGGCCTAAAACTCAAGATTTTCCTGCAAGACAGCTTCAAATCCAAAACTAGAACTATATAGGCAGGTACTATAATGCTCATATTTTATTTTACTTTAAATTAATTAATTTACTTTTTAATTTCCTTTAGTAGTTTGTATGTGTGTGTGATGTGTAGGAGTGCGCCCTCGGAAGCAAGAGGTGTTAAGATTCCCTGGAGCTGAAGTCACAAGCAGTTGTGAGCCGTCTGATGCAGTTACTGGGAATCAAACTTGGGTCCCTCTGAAAAAGTAATACTGACAGAGCAGTATGCACTTTTAAGTCTTAGCCATCTCTCCAGCCTCCAGATATTATTCTTAACATATTATACCACAAGTGGATGAATATTTGTTGCATACAAAGTCCTCAAATCTTGTTTTAAGATTACACACTATCACTCTCATTTTAAATCCAACACTGTTTTTTATATAGTAAATTTGGATTTTTCTCACACCAATCTCAGAAAAACCATTTACAATAATGCCATTGAAGAACTATATAATACCACTTAATGTTAAAACAACTTCTTTATTAACGGCTTACATCCTGTCTGACAAATGTAGGATTCTACTACATTTACATCAAAAACATAATAACCCATGTGTCTACTTCGCACACCAAAGTATGTAGGCATAAGGTTTGAGGATCATATCACTGTAAAGCCCCAGAAGCTATACAAACTATTATTTATAAACGAAATTAATTACAATGTCTTTTTTTTTTTTTTAGACAAGGTCTTATATCCCAGGCTGGCCTCAAGCTCCCTATAGAGCTGAGGACTTACAGCTATTCACCGCTATACCCAGTTAATGCAGTACTGGGGGACCAAACCCAGGGCCTGGTACACGCATGCTAGCAAGCACTCTACCAGCTGAACTGTATCCTGACACAACAGCACTATAATTTTGTTTGTTTTGGTTTGTTTCTGAAACATGTAGCTCAGCCTTGCCTTAAATTTGGGGTAATCCTGCTACCTCAGACTCTCATTCTAGCCAAGCACAGCCTCCCCTGGCAAATGAACAATGCTTTAAGAGGTATGAGAAACTGGACAGTCATACAGTACTTACCTGCTGAATAATTTTGGACGTTTTCTGAAGATTTTCTCTGGGAGGGACTTTACCAAATAATTTCCATCCAGGAGCACTATGGACAACTGATTTGAGTTCCTTTGTCCTTTTTGGGAAAAGGTTTCTGAAACACAGAAAGTTTACACAAATTATTTTCTATAACCAGGGAACTATTAAATAGTAATTTTTAAAGTATATTTATTTCAAAAGCAAATTCAAAATACTTTAAAATAAAATAATTCCTATTGCTTATATAAATATTGCTTAGAATAACACAATTCAGTCAAAAGTAGCTGACCTATATAGATGTATTAGTACAATCATTATATATATATGTGTGTGTGTGTATGTTTTTTTCCAGGTAGGATATCTGATAGCCCAGGCTGACCTCCAACCACCTATATGATGACACTGCCCTCCTTATCCTCCTGCCTTCACCTCCCAAGTACTGGGATTACAGGCACAAGCAAACATGCCCAGCTATCAACAAAATACTGACAAGATAATAAGGAAAGTGAGGGCTATAAATTAAACATATTCACTTTAAACTCACAAATCAGATATCTGACTATAAAAGTCAAGAATCTGAGAGTTTAAGAGCCTAGGTAATATAATATATACATATGCACATATTTTTTTTTAAATACAAAATGCTATTTTGTGTGTATGTGTTACATGCCTGATATATGCATATGCACTACAAGCATGAAGGCCTCTGGAGACCAGAAGAACATTAGAGCCCCTGGATTTAAGAATTATAGATGGTTGTGAGTGACCATAAAGGTGGTGGGAATCAAACCCAGGTCCTTTTCCAGAATAGTAAGAGCTCTTAATTATCTAGCCATTGCTCAAGAAACAGGTTACAGAATACTTTGAAAATTACTACTTAATTACTTTTAGTAATATTTTAAAAATATTTGTAATACAAATGTATCTACTTCTGTCCCACAGTTAGAAATTGCTCTTCCTGAAACAACTATGTAACAAAGCTTACTGCAAAAAGGCCAGCATATAATCATGGAAGAAAGTTGCCTGTCACTGAATATCTAACCAAAAAGAAGCAAGAAGGAGAGGAAGGGAAGGAGAAACAAGCAACTTTAAATCATATGCATGGTCTATTAATTTTGTTTTTATTGCATTTATTGATTGATTTTTATTGTGTGTGTTTATATATGTGTACATATTGGTGCCACTGTGTGTGTGAATAGAAGTCAGAAGATATATTTTGGGAGTTGATTCTCTTTTCACTCTGTGGGTTTTGGGGATTGAATTCACGTTGTAAAACTTGGTGGCAAGTGTTTTCCCCACTAGACAGCAGTTCTCAACCTGTGAGTCACAGCACCTTTGGGGATTGAACAACCCTTTCACAGGGGTTGTCTAAAACTATCTACATATCAGATATTATATTATGAATCATAACAGTAGCAAAATTACAGTTAAGAAGTAGCAACAAAACTAATTGTATGGTTAGGGGTCACCACAACATGAGGAACTATATTAAAAGGTCTAAAGGGCTGCAGCATTAGGAAGACTGAGAACCACTGGTTTAGAGTATATTGCATGAGGGCACTGGGCTAGGCAGTAACTACAGCATTCCTTAAAGCCTAAAAAGGAGTAAATTTTAAAGGACAGCTTTTGCCTATAAGCCAAATGATAATGTTGATGAATTTAGAGATATGATGCTTAATGTAGTGCAGCAGTTCTCAACCTGCGGATCTCAACCCTTTTAGGGGTCAAACAACCCTTTTCACAGGGGTGCCCTAAGAACATCTCCATACCAGATATTTACATTACAATTCATAACAGTAGCAAAATTACAGTTACGAAGTAGCAATAAAAATAGTTTTATTGTTGGGGATCACCACAACATGAGGAACTATATTAAAGGGTCACAGCATAGGAAGGTTGAGAACCACTGTGCTAAGGCATCTCACTTGCCACAATAGTTGATTAATTTAAAGTTTTGGATATATGTATCCAAACTTTATCAACTTTGCCTCATAGTTCCACATTCATCTTTCAGTATATGCTCTGTGGAAATGGAAATCTACAAACATTTCTCTTCTAAAAAATGAAGTAGTTCAGCTTTCTCAGTAGTGGGCTCCTACAGGATGATGATGGAGAAAGTGGCTTTCCTATGTTTCAGCTCCTGCAGAGTGGGCATTGATATGGCTATGGTACTTCCAAGAGAACACATTCCCAGACTTGGTAGTGCAAACATGCAGCCTTTGCTTGGAGATGGCATGCCTGCAGCCTCTTCACATAGAAACTGACCCTAGCAAAGGCCTGCCAGCACCCATGTGCCAGTTCTTTCTCCAACCCCACAAAGCTGCCTGTGTCTTAACACCAGACAACTTTTGTCAGGCTCTCTTTATTATATTATTACGTTCCTTCATTCTGAAAGTCCTCTTTCTGTCCACATTAATAAAGAGAAGAAAACCTCTGTTGCCATGGTTTATGCAAAAAATTATTGGAAGTGACACCAAAAGCAAGATTCATACAATAATAATAATTATGAGCTGCATTTATTCAAATTTAAATATCGGCATTTAAAAATAAAAAATCACTGCCGCAGACTGGGCAGCATACAAAAATTTAGGTCACCTTTTTCACCAGAGTAAAACTAAACTAGAAATAACTGGAAATAACTACTTTAGAACTTCGAAACTTCATCAGCCATTTTTAATAACCAGATAGAGAAGATTTCTGATCTTTTAAACATGAAAAGCATACATAAACCAATTGTCATGTCCCATTCCTTAGAGCACAGCCTTCTACTTCTTGTGGCAATGGGGATAGTAGTCTTTGTTCCTGAGGACGTTCACCAGTGATAGGGGAAACAGTGAAGTGACAGCCTTCAAATTATGGCACTGTGCCCTTGGCTGGTCTGGTAGTACTGTTGGGCCCTGGCACAGACATCAGCCTCAGTTTTGATTCCAGCCACAGCATCAGTTTGTGTGGCTATCTATCAAAAAAGAAAGAAAAGAAAAGAAAAGAAAAGAAAAGAAAAGAAAAGAAAAGAAAAGAAAAGAAAAGAAAAGAAAAGAAAAGAAAAGAAAAGAAAAGAAAGAAAGAAAGAAAGAAGGAAAGAAAGAAAAGAAAAAAGAAAAACACTAAAAGAGGCAGGAACCTTTGCATTTCCCTTTTTGGAGCCAGAGGTATAAGAAAAACTGTCATGTACTAGCTGACCACACCACTAATAGAATAGAAACCTGCAGCCACAGAAAAAATAATATACTTTGAAAAATAGCTCGTAAAAATAAATGCCACCTTCAGCAAACAAAAGTCACAAGAGCTAAGAAATGGGAGAAACATATTTAACATAGTCTCCAGAATGTCTAATTCTCAACAACAACAAAATTATAAAAACACCTACAGAAATAAGACAAAAAATCATCTCTGAAGAAGCTCAAACAATGGAATTATTACTAAAAGATTTTATATCAATCTAACCACCTTAGAAAACACAGAAAGCCACTGACAGCTAAACAAAATCAAGGGAAATGCATGAGCAAAATGAAAATATTAATACATAGAAATTACAAAAAAAAAAAGAAGAAGAACAGAATGTTTTCTGCATCAAGGACACTTTCAAAGTTTAAAAAGAGGGCCTGAAAAGATGGTTCAATAGTCACATGAGCATATATTGCTCTTCTAGAGGACCTGAGTTTAATTCCCAGCACCCATGCCAACTAGCTCACAACTGACTGTAACTCCAGCTCCAGTGGATCCAACACCCTCTTCCAAGCTCCTCATTCACTGCATTCATGTGCACAAACCTATGATGCACAGACACTTGGATATATATGTAATAAGTTAAAATTAAATATTTTAAAAGATGTATTTTACTTTATGTGCATGAGTGTTTTGCCTATATGTTTGTCTATGCACCACATGTGTGCCTGGTGCCAACAGAAGCCAGAAGAGTGAGCTAGATCTACTGGAATTGCAGTTATGGATGGTTGTGAGCCACTATATGGGTGGCTGGGAATCAAACTCTGCAATCAAGTCCTCTGCAAGATCAACAGGTGCTCCTGTTGATCTCTCCAGCCCTCAAAATAAAAATCTTTAAAAAAAAATCCCACAAGGAGTGATGATACACACCGTTAGTCCCAGCCCTTGAGAGGCACAGGCAGGTGAGTTCAAGGCCAGATCAGTCTACACAATGAGTTCCACAACAGCCTGGGCTACCTAAAGAGACCCTGTCTCAAAGAAACCAAATAATAAAAATACCCACAAAATACAAGGGAAAAAAAAGTGAATTATATCTATCCTATCTCAAAAAAAAAAAAAAGAAAGAAATAATAAGCAAACAGTTGAATTAAAAATGTGCAGAGAATTTGGGAAGCACATGCTTCTTCAAAGGTCTTTAAATAGCATTAAATACACAAGGAGAGCATATAATAGAAATAGAAATCAGAGCCTACAATTAGACACTACTTCACATTCATAAAAATGATATCATTTTTTCAAAAGGACTCTGATGAGTATATAAAATGGTGCAGAGACTGTGGAAAAGTTTACAATTAATTGCTCAAGATGGTAAACACAGAATTATTATTTAATCCAAAAATTCCACTCTTGTGTTTAACCCAAAAGAATTGAAATCATAACAAAACAATATTCATAGATATCAGATACCCTCAAAAGCCAAAGGCAAAAGCAATTCAAGTACCTACAAACAAGTAAATAAGTATATTGTATATTTATATGCTGTGGAATGAACTGTGTCCTCTCAAAATCCCTAAAGCTCTAATCACCCTTAGACTATTTCTGTAGTTGGAGACGAGGCTGCAGATGTAATTAAGATAAAAAGAAATCACTTGGCAGGGCTCTAATCCATAATGGTCGGTATTCCTCTAACAAAAGAAAAACAGATACCGTGGATGTATGTTCAGCAGAAAAATGATATGAAGACACAACAATAAGAAAGTTACCTGCATGCTAAAGAGAGAGACTTTGGGAGAAACAACACATCCAAGATGTCTTATAGAGATAATTTCTCAATTTAAGTTCCCTTGGACTCTAGTTTGTGTAAAGTTGACATAAAATAGTCAGCACAATGAGATATTGGAATAGACAATTCACAAAAACAAGAAGCAGAATGTTACTAGGAACTGAAAAGAAAAATGAATTATACTACCTAACGGGTTAAGTGTTTTTGTGTGGATGGTAAGTTCTGTAAGTAGATAATGTGATGATGTACCACCACATCATAAATGTGCTTAGTAACACTGACTACAATTGGACAAACTACACAAGATGTGAGTAATTTGTTTCAAACTTTACAAGGTGAATTAGACTTAAATAGTCCTAGACAATTAACAGCTGAAGCAGAAAGAGAGTTAGCTCTGGTAGAACAGAGATTTCAAGTAGCATTAGTGGATCGCTTAGGTCCCAACAGCCATTGTACCTTCTAGACTACTGGGTTCATTATACAGAAAGATGAAAATATTTTAGAATGAAATTTCTTAGCACACAAAGTAAAAAATTAAAGTTCTATATAGAAAAAGTATCTGATTTAAATAAAAAAGGGAAGATTAAGACTTGTCAGATGTCAGAACAGATCCAACAGAAATCATAGTACTTTATACTAATGCTGAGATTACCTCATTAGGGGTAATTAATGAAGATTGGCAAAGAGCTTGTAGCAATTAATTGGAAGAAATTAACAACAAAATCCCAAAAGCAAGCAACTCCAGTTCACAAAAAGAACTAAATGGACTCTTCCCCCATATAGTAAAAGGGACACTAATTTTTGGGGCACCTATATTCTATACTGATGCAAATAAATTAGTAATGGCAGGTTATAAATCAGGAAATGTAAGTAACGTAATTTAAAGCCCATATGCTTCAGTTCAAAAATCAGAGCTGTTATTCTTATGGTATTATTAGATGTTTCTGAATCTCTCAATATAATACTGACTCTCGGTATGCAGAAAGTGTTGCTTTACATATAGAGACCGCTGAACTTATACCCGATAATTCAGAATTAACCTTGTTATTTATGCAATTGCAATAACAATTCGAAACAGAAATTATTCATTATATAACACCCATTATTTGATCTCATATGAGATTTCTTGGTCCATTAGCACAAGGGAATGAAGAGATTGATCAATTATTAATAGGAAATGTTCTAGAAGCCTCAGAATTTCATTAAAAAAAACCATCATATTAACAGTGAAGGCTTAAAGAAAATAATTTCCACTACTTGGCATCAAGCCAAAGAAATTATAAAAAAATTGTCCTACTTGTTCTTTATATAACCAAGCTTCATTACCACTGAAACTAACCCTAAAGGTATCCAAAGAGATGAAATTTGGCAGATGGATGTGTTTCATTTTGCACAATTTTAGAAACAAAAATGTGTGTATCATTCTATCAATACATATTCAGGATTTCAAACGGCTTCTGCCTTGAGTTCTGAAAAGGCTAATTCTGTAATTACACATTTACTAGAAGTAATGGTTATCATAGGGATACCTTTACAATATTAAATCCCCCTCTATGTCTCTAGTAAAATGAAACAGTTTTTTACCTACTATAACATAAAATATACTACAGGTATACCATACAATCCAACAGGTCAAGCAGTTATAGAAAGATCTAATCATACCTTAAAGGAGATGCTTAATAAACAGAAAAGGGAAAAAGGATTCTGAGAGATAGATTGTATAATGCTTTATTAACTTTACATTTTTGAATGCTGATAAGGCAGGAACAACAGCTGCCAAGAGGCACAAGATTGTAGAAAAAAACTGCTGAATTAAACAGCCTGTATACTACAAGGATGTGTTAACATCAGAATGGAAGTCAGGGAATGTACTGACTTATATTGCCAAAGGAGAATGAAAGCTGTAGCTTCCATCTAAATTGATTGATAAAGATTTGATCTGAGTAAGAGAAGGTTCCTAGACACTAACTCTTAACATGAAGGGTGCAATTCAAGGAATGAAAAGGTACAGAAAGACAGCAACACAGGTGATGCAAAAGGCTGATTTCCCAATGTGGGGACAGCTCAAGAAACTGGCTGAAGGAGAGGTGATAGTTCATCAGACTGGAAAATCTTGATGCAGAAACAGACACTTGCTGAAAGAATATTGAAGAGAACTTGACAGGTGAACGGGACTGATAGTTGTTGCAACTATGGAGATCATCCCATCAGCTAGAGTAGATCTTCATAAGGACATTCAGACTGTTAAGTTTATAGACTGATACATGCTATAGACCTATGGACACAAATAACATAGATAGTATTACACTTTCTATAAAAATTGCCAGATACAATCAGGCTCGACATTGTGGAAGGTTTGGCAAATATTTTAGCTTCATTGAATCCCATCCTAGCAATCTTTATAATCGTTTATTGTGATAGTTAAACTGTGTTAGAGCTATTTTCACATGGCTTTTTTTCAAATAAGCTATGCTTATTTGTTTAAACATAATTTATAGTTTAAACAGAAAGGGGGAAGAGGCAGCATGGCTGCTCTGGGAAAGGATCACCATCATGGGCCAGTGTGAGAGACAACTGATCTCTGATCCAACAGCATGGCGACTCTATGGTAGAAAGAATGTTAGTCAGGCTAACCCTGTCTTCTGTCTGTGCTAATGCTAAATGAAAGGGAACTCTGTGGTTCCTTTCCAGAGACTAACATGGAGATATGAGGAACACTTCATGTCTCTCAGTCTGACCTTTGCCTAGTAGCAGCAAGGTTTACTGGTCTGGCGTTTGGGAAGTGAATTATAGGACTCTCCTCATTAATGCAAAAATAAGACTTTGTACCTGAAGGCAACGTAGCACACACCTTTAAGTAAGTCAACTTAGAAGCAATGGTGGCACATACCTTTAATCCCAACACTCAGGGTTAGGAAACAGTAGAAGGGAGAGAGCTAAGAGAACTGAGAGAGTAGGTGGAAACAGAAGCAAGGTAAAAGCAAAGGTGAAAGCAGACAAGAAGCAGAGAATTTGAAAAGCAGAGAGCAGAAGCAGAGAGTAAGTAGAGTAAGTAATTTGAACAACAACGGTTCATATATTTAAATGTTAAGCCACGAGGGAGTGGCACTACTTGAAAAATATTAGGAGGTACAGTCTTGTTGGAGGAAGTATATCACTGGAGACAGGCTTTGAGGCTTCAAAAGCCCATGCCAGACCCAGTGTCTCTCTCTTCCCACTGCCTGGGAATCTGGATATATCAGATTCTTCTCCTGTACCACATCTGTCTGAGTGCTTAACAGCCGTAATGATAATGGACTAAACCTCTGAAACTGTAAGCCAAGCCCCAACTAAATGCTTTCTTTTATAAGAGTTGGTGTGATTATGGTGTCTCTTCACAGCAATAGAACACTGACAAAGGTTGGACAAAGGGTTCATCAGTATATACCATATATGATGGTATTTCACATGTTATCTATTTGATTTTTAAAAACATATTTGTTTATTTATGGGAAATAAATAAACATGCAATGGGACACAGTGAATGTGGAGGTCAGAGAGAAAACTGCAGGTATCAGTTCTCTCCACCATCTAGGTTCTTTAAAAAGTAATTATATTCACTTATTGGTTTAATCTGTGTACACGCACGCACGCACGCACGCACACACGCGCTTATCAGAAAAATCTTGAACCACAGAATGGTACACCCATCTAGCATTCAGGAGGCGCAGAGTTCTAGTAGCAAGGGCAACAGGTAACACACTTCCACACCTGGTTTCTTTTTTCTTTTCTTTTTCTTTTTTGGTTTTTCAAGACAGGGTTTCTCTGAGTAACAACCCTGGCTGTCCTGGAACTTGCTTTGTAGACCAGGCTAGCCTCATACTCAGAGATCTACCTGCCTCTGCCTCCTCCCCACCCCACCCCCCTAGCTGATATATGGCTTTTATTTTACCCTGTCAAGTATCTTTTGTCAAGAGACTGGGAAATGGTAGCATATGTCTATCTTTTCCTTTTTAATTCATTATTCAACTACTACCCTCCCATACACACCATGTTCACATACATATCTCTCAGCACACAAACATATCATCTTTGATTTTATTGGTTTATTTCAATCTTTTTAGCAAAAAAAGGTGAAAATTAGTTGCAAAGCTAGAACTAAGGAACAACACTAGTTTAAATTTAATTTAACAAAAGAAATAAAAGTTTAATTTTCTGTATTATTGAAAATATAAAGAAAATAGCACTTGGGAGGCAGGCAGATCTCTGTGAGTTTGAGGCCAGCCTGGCCTACAGAGAAAGTTCCAGGACAGCCAGAGTTACAACAGAGAAACCCTATCTCAAAAAAACAAAGACAAGAGAATATATATGTCTGTATATGTGTGTGTGTGTGTGTGTGTGTGTGTATTATACACATATATATGGAGAGGCCGGAGAGCCAGCTCAGTAGTTAAGAGCACTGGCAGTTCTTCCAGAAGAATAGAGTTTGAATCAAACATCCATATGGTGGCTCACAACCATCTATACCTCTAATCCCAAGGGATCTGACACCCTCTTTTGGCCTCCTAGGGCACCAGGCACGCATGTGCCATAAAATAAATAAATATTTAAAAAAGAAAGTAAAAGCAAAGGCATACCAAGGAAACACTAATGTGAAAAGAGAAAGGAAAATGAAGTCTAGCACACAAACATTCCTCTCCTCTCCCTTGTGTGGCTTTTACAAATGACAACATGCTAGTTCTTGTTATTGCTTCGCGTATCTGTGTGTGTTTGTAATCTTCTAAGATTTCTTCACTTCTTTCATCACAAAGATTCATGAGAGACAATTTATCTACTTTAGTAAAAGAAAAACTGACCTTTTTAGGAGCAAACCTTACTGGTATCATGCAAGTTCTCTGCCTGTAGTTTCTTTTTTAAGATTTAATTATTTTTCACTTTATGTGTATGGGAGTTTTATCTGCATGTATATCTGTGTACCACATGTGGCAGTCCCTATGGAGGCCAGAATGTGTGGGATCCCCTGGAACTGGAGTTACAGTTGTGAGTCACCACATGAGTGCTGGGAATTGAACCAGGGTCCTGTGGGAAAGCAACAAGTGCTCTGAACCTCTGAGCCATCTCTCTAGCCTGACTGTGATTTCTAAGTAACAAATCTCCAGAATCCGGACCTCTAAGAATTCCAAGCCCACATAATAAGAAACAAAGCATAGTAAGCTTCATGGTCTCTCAAATTGGAATTTGACAATATAGAAAATTGTAACTGCCTAACTTTGAATCTCCTTACTGCCAACATATCATCATATCAAAATGGGATTGGAACTACTTCAACCAAAAAAGTAAAAGAAGTTTAAAAGATCAGAAATCACGGCCAGATGTGGCGGTACATGCCTTTAGTCCCAGAATGCTGGAGGCAAAGGCAAGGGGATTCCCTAGGAGCCAGAGGCCTACCAGGTCTAACACAGTGAGTTCCAAGCCAGACTGAGCTACACAGTGAGACCCTGCCTCAAGCAACAAAAATCAGAAATCATGACTTAATCTTCAAACTTGTTCCAGAGGAAGTTGATCTGCTAAGAATACATCAACTTCCTGAACTTTGTACCTAAATTTCCCTTAAGAATAGGAGGGTAGAAAGAATATGCTAGAGAGACTACATAACTGATTCCAAGAAGCCCAAGTACTGTCTCTTTAAAATTCAGTACACTGGCTACCCTCGAGAATTTTGGATTAAAGATCTGGCACAAAGATTACTTGCATTCTTTCCAAGCCTCAACCTCAATAGTTTGTTTTTTGGTTTTTGGTTTTTTCATTTGAAAAAGACTTTCAGCTGACAATGTACAGAAAAAAAGAGGGAAGTTTCTGCCAGAAACTTTTAAGATTTTTTTTCTTTCTTAGGCTGTTTCTAGATGTTGTCTTTGTCACCATTAGAAATTCTAAAAACAAAAAAATAAAGAATTTGTATTTAATACACAATACTTAACCAACCATAACTATGTTCAGACACCAGAACTATTAAAAGAGGAGAAAATTCATCATTTATTCTTCTCAAAAAACAGAAATTACAGTTGGACATGGTGGCACACACCTATAATCCAAGCACAAGGAAAATGGAGGCAGGAGGAGGCAGAGTGCAGGGTCCTTCCTCCACAGAGGGGATGTGAGGCCAACCTGGCTACTTGAACTTTGTGAGAACCTGACTTAAAACAAAAAAATAAACACCCACCAATGGCAACACTAACTGTAAAAAATTTTTACAGTCTTACAGTCTTTTAAATCTGGTATGATGGCTCCTGCTCATAATCTCATCATGGTGAAGAATGATCTTCGTGAGTCTTAAGCTATTCTAGGCTATGTTGTGAATTTCAGGACAGTTTGGGTTACAAAGTCAGTTAGTTCGTTTGTTTTGCTGTTTTAACAATTTTAGCTGGGTATGATGGTGCACTCAGGAGGCAGAGGCAGATGGCTCTCTGGGTTCGAGGCCAGCCTGGCCTACAGAATGAGTTCTAAGACAGCCAGGACTACAAAAAACAAAAACAAAAAACAAAAACAAAACTTTGTCTCAAAAACAAAAACAAACAATCTTCTTCAACAGGACTGAAGAGATGGCTTTGAGTCTGACAGTGCTTCCTACTCTTCCAGAAGACCTGAGTTCTGTTCCCAGCACCCACACTGGGCAGCTTACAACTGCTTCTAACTCCAACTCCATGGTATCCAAGACTGTTCTGGCCTTCTTGGGTACACAAAGACACACAAATATACATAAAGTTCTTCAAGACTGAATGAAGGGAAAAGATGCAAGGGAGAAAATAAAATCTATAATATACCTGAGAGCAACTATCTTTATGAAATCCAACTCTACATACATAATGAATAGACACCAGTAAGATACTTTCAGAGTCAGTGTGCTCACATGAATGTAGGAGGCCACAGCTCTATAAAATGATATGCACACGATAAAGCAATGGTGCACTTACAAGCATCTTTCTTGGGCAGTTGTCTGTAGTTTCCTATAAATTCTTCTCAAACTCAATGATCCTACCACTCCCAAGAAACTCTGATGACTCTAATACTGTTACTTGCTATGATCACACCTAGTAAGCATTTGTGACAGTTTGTTTCAAATTACACTAATCTTGTTGCTGTGTTCCATCTAACAACCAAGATGCTAGGCACTGGCTGGAGAGATGGCTCAGAAGTTAGGAGCTTCTAGAGGTCCTGAGTTCAATTCCCAGCAATCACATGGTGGCTCACAACCATCTATAAAGGAATCAGATGCCCACTTCTGGCATGCAGGTATATATGCAAATAGAGCACTCAAGTAAATAAATAAAAGATGTTAAGCATTTCACCTCATTCCCAATCTTTTCTATCCTACACATTACTAAAATGCCCTTATTTTAACAATTCAAAAGGAGAAACTATTTTCTTTACTTTCTAGAATAAAGTTCAGTAGTATTCACATTAGGATGTCACCTTAAGGCATGTTCTTTTTATTTAATAAAAAAGTGTTTTAGGGGCTAGAGAGATGGCTCAGTGGTTAAGAGCACTGACAGCTCTTCCACAGGACCTGGGTTGAAGTCTCAGTACCCATGTAGCAGCTCACATCTGTCTGTAACTCTAGCTCCAGGGGCTCTGACACCCTTACACATGCAGGAAAATGTCAATGAACATAAAATAAAAAATAAATTATGTATTAAAATTTTTTTTAATTTAATGTGTATAGGTGTTTTGTCTACATGTATGTCTGTGTACCACATTCATGCTTGGAACCCAGGGAGGTCAGAAGAGTGCATCAACTCTCATGAGACTAGAGGTATAGACAGCTATGAGCTGCCATATGGATGCTGGGAAGAGAATTTGAGTTTGCTGGAAGAGAGGTGCTCTTAACTGCTGGCCATCTTGGGGGAGTGCAAACACACAAAGACTGTCTTAGAGTTATCATTGCTTCTATGAAACACCATAACCAAAGCAACTTGGGGAGGAAAGGTTTATTTGGCTTACACTTCCATATCACAAAGGAAGTCAGGACAGAAATTCAAACAGGGCAGAAACCTGAAGGCAGGAGGTCTTGGAGAAGCACTGCTTACTGGCTTAATCTCCAAGGCTTGCTCAGCCTGCTTTCTTATAGAACTCAGGACCATGAGCCTGCAGTGGCCCCGCCCACAATGGACAGGACCCTCCCACATCAATCACTAAATACGAAAATGCCATACTGGCTCTCCTGAAGTCTGATCTTATAGAGGCATTTTCTCAATTGAGGTTCCCATCTCCCAAATGATTCTGACTTGGGTCAAGCTGGCATAAAACTAGCCAGCACAGAGAAAGAGACTGAGACAAGAGACACAAAGACACAGAGAGACAGAAACAAATAAAGAGACTAAGAAAGTCTATGATCTATTTTATGTGTATTATTACTTACATTACTGTTGTGGGATATCTTACTTCTGTGTGCTGTTTTTGGTTTGTAAAAGGGCTTCCTGTTACCTTGCAGTGTGAAGCCTGATGCCTTGCAGCTCTGCTTCCTACAAATTTACACCTCTGAGCTAGCCACTTAGATCTCCATATGCAAAGGCCAACTGTTTACAGTTGAAGGTGACCTGATCACGATCAAAGGTCTGCAGCCTAAAGTGATCAGAGAAGACTCTGATCACCCCCAGCTAAGATACCATTGGGTTGTAATGAAGGCCTGGACGTGAAGACAGGACTTGGGAGAAAAGTTTAAAGGATCTGGGCGGGGGAGGGGAGCAGGGGATGGGGAGGGAGGGAGGGAGAGAGAGAGAGAGGGAGGGAGAGGGAGAGAGAGGAGAATTGAGAGAGAACGATATAAGAAAATGATGGAATGAAGTCTCTGCCTAACCACCCAGGGAATTAAATTCCCTGAGAATTGTCACAGTTTGTAATTAATAAATACCATGAAAAAACCAACAATGGACATTTATTAACAATTGGATATTTATTAACACATTACCTAAACACTATATTTTAGTAATATCAAAAAGCACCTTCTCTCTACTATTGCTGTCTCTAGATCTCAGTTTCTCAAGTCCCAAAATATCTGTCACATTGCTACAAGTTACTATTCTGAAGCACAATTCTAAGTACATTTTAGCTTGTGCTTTTTTTTAAAGGAGGATCCTAGAGATCTGGCTCAGTTGGTAGAAATGCTTGCATGAAGCCCAGAGCTGATCCGCAGCACCACATAAACCCAGCATAGTGGTACAATTCTGTATTCTCAGTGCTGAGAAAGCAGCCTAAAAGATCAAGATACCTTCAGCCACACAGCTGAGTTTGAGGTCAGCTATACAAGATCCTTTGGCCCCTTTCTCCCAACTCAAAATTATTAACCACTAATAAAACTGCCTTTGTTCTTTAGGTGTAGGGGGCAGAGCCTGGTAGTACAGGCCTATAATCGCAGCAACTCAGGAGGGTAAGGCAGGAGGACTAGAAGTCCAAGCTTCGCCTTAGTTATAGAATGAATTCAGAGCTATTCTTGACAAATTAGTGAGACCCTGTCTTAAAATAAATAAAGTCTGGAGATATATCTTAGTTTTGAGAACATTTGCCTAGCATGTATGAGATCCAGACTCAATTCTCAGTACTGGGGCAGAGCTGGTCCATGAACAGTCATCCCCACTGAACAGATTCAACTTACTTGGTCATATAAATTTAGCTCTAACCTGTTTGCCTGATTTTCACATTGCTTCATGTAACTTGGGGTCACTCACACTGTCGAGTATTGTGCTGTACCAAAAGCTTTGTACTATTTCATGTATAATTCTGCACATGCTGCCATGTGGCTATACTGCTGTCAGCTTTATTCCAACCCAGCCCTCCTCCTCTTTTGGTAAAAAGCCAAGCTTGATCTCACTCTGAAGTTAATCTCTGTTTGCCTTGAAGCTGCTATAGCCTCTTTTATAACACTAATCAGGGAATACTTCAAATACTGGTTTTATAGGATATTCTTATGGTACTGGTGTTGGTTTGTGTGTGTGTGTGTGTGTGTGTGTGTGTGGGCACACGCACATGTGCAAGTGAAAACAGAGGCTGACGCTGGGTATCTTCCTCACTCACACTCCACATTATTTTTGATACAGGGTCTCTTACTGCACCTGGAACTCAGCAATTCCACTAGGCTAACTGACCAGAGAATTCCAGGAATCTGTCTATGTCTGCTTTCCCAGTACTGAGATTTTCACATGGATGCTGAGGAGCAGAACTCAGGTTTCATAGTTGGGTAGCAAACACTTTGCCAACTGAACCATCTCCCTAACACCTACCCTTAAGTTTTTAAATGAAATGTTTTATCTATCTTCCTTATAAATTTCCCAATAAAATTTGTTAAGCAAATAAACAGTAAGAAAATTGCACACAGTGGGCAATGGTGGCACATGTCTTTAATCCTAGCAGTAGGGAGGCAGAGGCAGGTGAATCTCTGTATTCAAGGTCAGAAGGCCAGCCTGGTCTACAGAGGGAGTTCCAGAATCGCCAGGCTACACAGAGAAACCCTGTCTCAAAAAAACAAAAAGGAAAGAAGGAAGGAAGGAAGAAAGGCAGGAAGAAAGGAAGGAAAAGAGGGAGGAACAGACAGACGGAACGGGGGATGGACAGAGGGAGGAACAAGAGACATGAGAAAATTGTACACTAGTTCATAAAAACTATGGGTGTTAATAAGGAACAGTGGAGCACATCCAGAATCTCACTACTCAAGTGGTGGAAGTTCCAAGCTAGCCTGGACTATTTGGCTAGATCCCATCTCAAACAAATAGACAAGCCCCACAAGGAACTGACTTGTTTTTTGTGGTTATAGAGGGCATACTGGAACCATGACATTGTGCTTCGACATAAAGAACTTTTAATGATACTTTCAACAGGCTGCCTTGAGGAAACTGAACTGTACCTTGGTGAAGCAATTCAAATGGGGTAAGTAACAGCTATTATCTGCCTAAACCCTCAAAAAATAAAACCTCCTGAGCTCTGCTGTTGTTGGTATTGCTGGGTATGCACCCTGGTCATGTCAACTTGACACACAAACTAGAGTTATCTGAAAGGAAGAAACCTTAATTGAGAAAATTCCTCCATATGTTCCAGCTGTAAAGTATTTTCTTAAACAGTTATCAATGGGGGAAGGGCACAGCCCATTGTAGGTGGTGCCATTCCTGGTCTGGTGGTCTTGAGTCTTATAAGAAAGCAGGCTGAGCAAGCCATGGAGAGTAAGTAAGAACCTGCCTACAGGTTCTGGCCTGTTTGAGTTCCTGTCCTGACTTCTTTCCATGATGAACAGCAATATGGAAGTGTAAGCCAAATAAACCCTTTCCTCCCCAACTTGCTTGGTCATGAAACTTCATGGCAGCAATAGAAACCCTAACTAAGACTCTGGGCTTCATTGATATTTTGCTCAAGTATGACCAGTTAGATGAAATTACAACTATAACCAAAGATAACTTTGTATTTCCTACATGATGGTGTGCTTCTACAAAATAAACAACTAAATTATGGGACTGTGTTTCAATTTTTGTTGTTTGTTTTTTGAGACAGGGTTTCTCTGTTGTAACTCTGGCTGTAGACCAGGCTGGTCTCAAACTCACAGAGATCCTCCTGCCTCTGCCTCCTGAGTGCTGGGATTAAAAGTGTGTGCCACCACCACCCAGCTCAATGATAGGAACAAAAGAGACTTAGCTCTTTGATAAAGTAAGTGATAGGTTGTCATTTGACCCAAAGCATGTCATAGTGGCTCTCCTTCACACTGGACAGTTCTGAGTCACTGGAGCTACAGTACAGTGTTTTGCTGTTTTGGTTGTTGAGTCTCAGATGGGATCTTACTGTGCCCTTCAGGCCAACTTTGACCTTCCAGTCTAAGCTTCCCAAATAGATGGCACTAAAGATACCACTACCATACCCAGATGTGCCCGGTTTTCAAAAACAATTTCTATCTTAGGATTCCTGACTATATTATTGTGGTTTGGGAATTATATTACAAAGACAGGTATCATCCTCCAGTTATTTGTTTAATTATTATTCTGGTTACTTTGTACAATATTAACAAAAAATGACATTCCTATTGAGACATCGAATTTCTGGAATTAATATCCAATTCTGAGTAACAAATCCCTTATTTCCCAAACAACATTCCAATGTTAACTGTCTTTAATTCTCAGCACTCAGGAAGCAGAGACAGGTGACTCTGAGTTTGAGGTCATCTTGGTCTACACAGTGAGTTGCAGGCCAGTCTGGCTACATTAGTGAGACCCTACAGTAAAAAAAAAAAAATAATAATAGAAGGATGAGAAAGTTAAAAGAGATATAGAAGTTTCCTTAAAGGAGAGATAAAATAATAGAAAAAGTAGAAAGACAAAATCTGTAGTTGTATTCTGAATGGCATAGGTCAAAATATTTACTAAATTATCAAAGGCTAATTTCAACCTATCATTTATTCTTCCCAGCATTTTTTCTCTATATAAAGCTCTTCAAATTTATTCTCTAACAGTAACTCACATCTCTAATCATGTTTTCACACCTCTCAGTTTTATCTTCTCACTACTCGGGAAAGAATAGTGTAGAAACAAAGCAATTAGCTTTGTTTTATTTTGTAATCTAAGTCCTGCTTCCTCCTCCCCACCAAAAACTGCTAGAGTCTTAGAATACATTTTTTTTTTTCAGGATCAATAAAAAAATAATTGGGGTTGAAGAGATAACTCAATAACAAAATAATTGGGATTGAAGGTTAGGAGCTCTGGCTACTCTTCCAGAAGACCTGAATTACCGGCATCCATGGCAGTTCATAACTGTCTGTAACTTCAGTTCCAAGGGATTTGACACCCTCACACAGATACAACAACAATGCAAAAAAAATAAAAATAAGTCATTAACGAAAGAATTGTCTCTAGTTAACTGAAGCATAAAGTCTAGATGAAAACCAAATTTATAAATTCTAAAGAATGCCTATCATATGAAAGATGGAATATTTGTATATCACAGTATTTGAGGAGATATAAGAAAACAGCATCTAGGCTCAGTGGTGTACATCTTTAATTCCAGCACTCTGGAGGAAGAGGCAGATGGATCTCTGAGTTTGAAGCCAACCTGGTCTACAGAACAAGTTCCAGGACAGCGAGGGCTACACAGAGAAACCCTATTGAAAGAAAAGGAAAAGGAAAAGGAAAGGAAATCTATGTGGGGTTAGGGACAGGCAGATATAAATATTTTTTAACACACACACACACATACACACACACACTATTCAACATGAAATTCAAATTAAAAAGGAATTGAAAAGCCAAATTCAAAGGTAAGTTAAACACATGATTACCAAGTCCACTCTAAACCAGCTAGCTCGGTTTCCTAAGGTAAACTTCTCTTAATTGCAGGAAAGGGCTTGCTGAAAAACCAGACAGTCACATGGGTTTCCCCCTCTTAGCCACAAAAATCAGTTCAAGAAAGGCTGAAGCAGCAAATTTCAGTGGAGTACAAGCCATGATCTTTGCAGAACTTCAGAAGGAAAGAAAATTAACAGGCTTCTTGATACTCTGTAAAAACAGTAGAATTAGGCTGTTGCATCAGGAAACACAGGAAGGTTTTTATAACTAAAGCTTTTCTTAAAACAGACACAGTCTAAGTGGCATAAATAACAGACTCCTCTGCTAAAAAAAAGAAAGCAGAGGTTTAACTAAGGAGACATGAATTCTCAAGCTTGTAAACACTATATTTTGGACTTATTTATCAGATCTCTATTGCTATCTGTTTATAACAATAAACAGATCTGACCAAGCTTTAAATCAATGAAGTATGAGCTATAAATCTGTATGATGTATTTTCATTCAGTTACACCTGTGGAGACCAGTCCATCAATTAATTAGGCAAAGCATTTAGCACTTCAGTGATTACTGTCCAGGAACCACCTGATCAGCGTGGTGGAGGCTATGGGACAGACTCGTTAAAATTCAGATTCCATCCACATTCTACTGAATCCAAAAATCTTCACTTAGAAACAAAAAAAAACAGAATAATCAATTCACTCTTGATAACTCTCCCTACTTCCAAGTAATTTTAAAAACTTAAATTTAAAAACCACGGGAACTGGGGAGACGACTCAGTCTCAAAGTCTATCCTCTGACCGCCACACATGTTCATGGCATGTACACAAACACATCCACAAAATAAATAAATGAAAAAAAAAGTTGTTTAAAGTCAGTGGTGATAGAAAGTCAATGAAGTATGACCAAACATAAGGACCAGAGCCTGGGTGAGTGGAGACAGACTCTGTGACTCTCCAGCCTACCCAAGGGTGAGTTCCAGGCCAGTGAGAAACCCTGTCTCAAACAAACAAAATGATGATGATGATGATGATGATGATGACGACAATGATGATGGTGATGGTGGTGGTATTGAAAGAAGTCACATGAAACCAACCTCCTGGCCTCCATGAACAAGTGCATGGACAAGTGAATTTCCTCCCCACTTCCACTCACTTACACCAAAAAAAAAAAAAGAAAAGAAAAGAAAAGAAAAGAAAAGAAAAGAAAAGAAAAGAAAAGAAAAGAAAAGAAAAGAAAAGAAAAGAAAAAGGAATCTCAGTAGTAAGTCCCAAGCAACCCTCTGGCAGCACCATCTGGGATAACTTTTCATGGAGCTAACAGTTCCCAGAGACCCTGGAATAAACAGCAGCCTCAGAAAAAACTTCTCTTTCCCTTTCTGAATACATTAGAGATGGTAACAGATGCACTGCCTCAAAGTTTCCAAATGTTTCTGCTCTTTCCCTAAAACTTCCCATGACAACACAGTATAAAAAGCGTAAGTAAGCCAAGTTAAACATTTCATAAAACTAAGCTAAAATTTTAGCTTCACCTGTCTATATTTATGTCCCTAAAACAGAAGATATAAAAATATTTTAATCTTTCTCAACATCCCTTCCTTTTTAGTTCCTTCTTTGATTTGCTTCTTAGTCCAAGCTTCATTCACTGTACAAAAATCCAGAACAGCATCCACCTAATCACATGTACAAATAAATGTTTAAGGGTCTGACACAAATTGTACAATGTTTCTCAGATGATACACAAAAATTTACCCCACTATCTTTCTCTTAAATTGGTAGACTTCTGGGGTTCTATTTATAACACACATACACACACCGCAAAGAAATTAGAGTAGGAAAGAACAGACCTAAAGTAAACATGGTAGCAAATGTCTACAATCACTGTGCTAGGAAAGATCTGGAGTTTGAGACCAACCTAAGCTATACAACTAGATACTGGTTTATACTGTCTACACCTAAGAAACCAAAAACAGATAGCTAGTGTTTAATATGATCGTACTAAAGTAGATTTTACAAAACAATAATGCCTCACTTCTTCAACAGAGAACTTAGAGCTGAAGGGAATGGCTCTTTTTATCTCTGGCAACCTTCTTATTTTAAAGATGAAAAATGGCATTTTTAAGAATCTTCTTTAGCTGAGAAAGAATCTTTCTTTAATTCAGTTCACATCTATAATATTCAGTTAGTAAATATTTGAGGTCTACTACTCCATGTGCAAAATGCAGCCATTTGTATTTGAAAGCAAGAAAGAATATGTTTGAAAGATCCACAAAGAATTTAAAGTTTTTTTGATTTTTAAGAAAGAGAAAATGGGTGCTGAAGAGATAAAGAGCACTTGCTGGTTTTGTTTTTTATGTGTGTAAGTGTTAGGCCTACATGTATATATTTGCACCATGTTCATGCACCATAATCATGCTTGGTGCCTGATGTCTCCAGAGGTCAGAGGAGATTGTTGGATCTCCTGAAATTGGAGTTACAGATGGTTGTGAGCCACCATGTGCATGTTGGGAATTGAACCTGGGTCCTCTGGAAAGTCAGCCAGTGCCCTTTTTTTGGTTTTGAGACAGGGTTTCTGGGTTTATCTGCTGTGACTCTGGCTGTCCTGGAACTCACTCTGTAGACCAGGCTAGCCTCAAACTCACAGAGATCCACCTGCCTCTGCCTCCTGAGTGCTGGGATTAAAGGTGTGTGTTTCCCCTGCCCCAACCTGGCCAGACAGTGCTCTTAACACTGAACAATCTCTCTAGTCCAAGAGCTCTTACACAGAACTCAGGTTCAGTTCCCAGAACCCACATGATGGCCTCACATCTATCTATAACTCCAGTTCCACAGGATCATCACTGTCTTCTGACTTCCATAGGTACCAGGCACCCACGTGGTATACACATACTTACATGCAGGCAAAAGCACACATACACATAAAGCAATTAAAAAATAAACATAAAAAATTAAAAAACAGACAGTGAGTGGGGTGAGTGGAGAACAGATTCTTGAGATTGTTGAACAGCAAAGTCTAGCTGAAAGAACAAGACACTAAAAAAGGTTTTTCTCCTTTGGGATGGGCATGGCGGCAAGGGCCCCATAATCTTAGTAACTTGGAAGGCTGAATGACATGGGAGGACTGCCTGAAATTCCAAGGACAGCCTTGGCTACATACTGACGCTATGAACTACAGAGTGAGATCCTGCAATCAATCAATCAATCAATCAATCAATCAATGGATAAATAAGAAAGAAATGAACAAAAAAGCTAGACTTGGTGGTATAACCACTTGGGAGGTAGAAGAGGACCAGGAGTTTGAGGTCATCCTCATCTATACAATAAGTTCCAAGGTAGACTAAGGCCTTGTTTCAAAATTATTTCAAAATAAAATAAAAAATGTTTTCACTCTCCATTGCTGAGTTGGTGAACACAGAGTAGTGGTGGTTTTTATAAAGCAGTTCGATTTTTACACAACAGGGAAGGATCAATGGTGGAAAGGATGGTCACTTCTGGGACTCTTGCAGCAAGGTCACCATAAACAGACAAGTACCAATGCAAAGCTAAAGCAAACTCCAACAGGACTGCAAAAGAACTCATCTGACAAGAGAGGGAAGAAACCAAGAGATGACCATTGAGGCTCTTCAAAATGAGAGCAGTCTGCCTAAACAAGCTCCTGTACATTTTAAACAGTTTCTACTCTAGTCATTGAAGCTCCTATCAATAATGTGTGTACTAACTGAATATAACACTTTGTAGTAATACACAAATTACCATAAAATTCTTCCCACCATTGCATTAAAACAAGGATGAAGCTATTTCTGTTTTTGCTTTTTTGAGATAAGGTCTCACTATGTATCAAATTGGTCTTAATTCAAAGCAATCCTCCTGCCTCAGTCTCTGAGTACTAGGAATACTGTCATGCTCCACCATCAAACTACTTTTGAAATGTTTGCTATAGATTTTTGTCTGGATAAGGGGAAAAGAAGTAAAACAGAAAGAAGAGAAACAAAGAGGATGAAGAGGTAGGACAGAACAGCACCTTAATACAAACAGGTGGCAACTCAATGCAAAGAGAGACTGGTAACCAGAAATCTTGATTTTTAACTCTAGTTATCACTAGCTAGCTGAGCTGCCTTCTTTAAATAGTGAGCTTCTTCATCTAGACCAGTGGTTCTCAACCTTCCTAATGCTATACCCCTTTAATAAAGTTCCTTATGTCGTGGTGACTGCCCACCAACTGTAATATTATTTTCATTTCTACTTCATAATTGTAATTTTGCTAACTGTTATGAATTGTAATGTAAATATCTGATATGCAGAAGGTCTTAGGTGACCCCTGTGACAAGGTTGGTCAACCCCCAAAGGGGTCACAACCCACAGGTTGAAAACCACTGATCTAGAGAATGAAGTAGGAGCAAGGTATTCCAAAGAAAAAGAATCCATCTCAGAATAAGCTGATTCCAAAGGTAACCCTCATCAGGAACTTCAGAGTTGAACTGTACACATACACTCATCATGATCATCATCACCGTCGTCGTCATCATCATCATCTTGAGTTGCTGGGACAATGGGTATTTGCTGATTATTTTGCCTAAGGATTGAAGATTTGTTCAAAATTATACTCTTCAGAAAACAGTAAAGAAAAGAGGACATGAAATTGGCCAATTTAATCCAATTTGAATGGGGTTCTTCATACCAGTGCTAGATACTGCACACTCAGAGATGAATGTCACAGTGCCTGTCTTTAAGATGTCCAAAACACAGCTAAGGTTTGGCTCTAAATAGAAAATAAAATGTTCCTGTCATTATGCTGTATCCAAAGAATGTTATGTAAAGGAAGCTACGATGTCCAGAACCTTGACATGCATCTTGGCAAGCACACACTCACACGCACCCTTACTCACTCACTCAATTAAGGTAAAAATTTCAAAAATTAAAAAAAGGAAAAAAATTAGCTTTCAAATGCCTACGGTTTTTGTTTTTGTTTTGTTTTTTTGTTTTTGTTTTTTTAATTTTAAATCCAGTTCTTTGGAACAGGGAGGTGGCTCGGCCAGGAAAGTACTTCCCACCAAGTATGGGAATATAAGTTCAGATCCCCAGAACACACATAATGGCTGGAAAGGTGTAGTGGCCTGCCTGTAATCCCAACAATTGGGAAACGGAGATAGAAAATCCCCTGATCAAGCTAGCTAGTCAGACTATATATACAGTATACCGTGTATATACAGTACTGTGTACACACAGTATAAAATGTACCTGACTGTATACAAATAGGCGCACTAACTGTGTAACTTTCAGATACAGAAAGGAGGGCTGGGGCTGGGAATGTGGCTCAGCTGGTAAAGCGCTTGCCTTGTGTGCATGATGCACTTTCCAGCATCATATAAACCAATTTGGTAATGCAAGCCTGTAATCCTAGAAAGCAGAGACAAGATGAGAAAATCAAGGTCAATTTTGGTCAACTACATAGGCGAGTCAAGGCAAGCATGAGCTACAATGAAAACTGTATTTTTTAAAAAAGTGTTTCTTTCACTTCAAGTTACAGTTAAAAATCTCTGAAAAAGGAATGTAAACAGGAAAAACTTTGAAAGATAAGATTTTACAGGTTGGAGATATTTTAATTGCCTAGAAGAAAAAAAAAACAAAACAGCAAACAACATGAGTTGAGATCTACCTCACAGGATGCTGTTTCAGGAATGTGCACTCAGTGTTCAGCCAGGACTTCCCTATCCCCATTAAGCCAGCAAAGCTTCACTCTGGAATCTTTTTTTTTTTGGTTTTGAGACAGGGTTTCTCTGTTGTAGCTCTGGCTGTCCTGGAGTCCAGGACACTGTAGTCCAGGCTGGCCTCAAACTCACAGAGATCACCTGCCTCTGCCTCCCGAGTGCTGGGATTAAAGGAGTGTATCACTGCTGCCAGGCTTTTGACTCTTTTAAAGTCCAGCATCCTCATTTAATTGAAGAATGTCAAATCACAGATAAAACATCACTAAAAATTAAAGTTAATGCAGCAATGGAGAGGGGCTGAGGCAGGAAGGGGTAGGGGGTATTAAGGCCAGCTTCAATTACATAGCAGGACCTTCTAATGGGGGGGAGGGAATGGACATCTTTCCAGATAATTAGTGTTCCAGCAATCTATACCCACAAAATACATGCTCCTAAACATAAAAATTCACATGAAAATGAGTCAATCCTCCCCCACTCCCACAAACACTCTACAGAAGTTACTGAGGATGTAGCTCCATAGGTAAGCTACTAGCCTAGCTTGTGCAAGGCCCAGGGGTTAATTAATAACGGAGGTGGGGTGGGGGATGAGGGGGTGGCTTTGTTGAAAGTGATGAAGCTTATCTGAGATAAATAGAAAAGGGATTTCCTAATTTCCTAGAGTGCTATAGTAATTTGGGCTAAAAGAATCTAAATCTAAGCACTAAACTGACTGCCTATTTTATTTTAAGACGGGATCTTGCTATGTAACACCAGCATAAACTAGTAGCTATGTAGCCCAGGCTGGCCTTGAACTAAAGGCAATCCTCCTGCCTCATCCTTCTGTAGTATTGGTATTACACATGTGTACTCTCATCTCGGAATGCGTTTTCCTAAAGGCAACTGAAACAAATACTATGAAAAATAATCATTTCTAACTTCAAGAATTCCCAAGATACGCTGGTAAAAACAGTTCAGTAAGTAAAGGCACTTTCTATTAACCTTGACGACCTGAGTTGAATCTGCTTTCTCCAGAGAGTGGGGAGAATCAACTCCTGAAGGTTATCCTCTGACCTCCACGAGAGGATATATACACACTTACACACCTACACAAAGTAAGTAAATTTAATTAAAATGTAAAAAAATCAAGAATTTCGAAACTAATGCAATGGTCTTAGAGTCCACGCAAATGAACTTCGCAGACTTCTACACCACACCTGTAGGAATACACCGCCGCCCGCCCGTCCAAATCCAAGTAATACAATTAAATAATAACAATAATCGATGGTTATGAGCTGCTCCAAATGAGGCGATTGAATATATGGTGGCATTAGATGGCTGGTCAGACCTGGAAGCACAGAGCTCCCGGGGGACGGGGTAACACCAAGACTGGCTCCGGTCCCGTAGCTCACAAAGCCACCGGGTTCCCCTTCCCTAGTGACCGAGCAAAGCGGAGTCCAGACGCGCCCCGCCGCCCGTGGCTCGCTCCTGGCCCCGCCCAAGCCCCCCACGCGGCCAATGCGATACCTGGCGAGGAAATCCGCGAAGCCACCGCTCCGTCGAGCCCGAGCCGTGGTCCCCGCAGGGCCCTGCTCCGCCGTCGGCAAGGGTGCGGGCGGCCCCGCCGAAGTCAGGTCGCCTGCGCTCTGGCGGCGGCTCACCTCGAACGTGTTCCGAGAGCTGAAACGGGCGTCGTGGGGGCCGAGGCCGGAGCTGGGCTCCGCGCTCCCACCCGCCCTCCCGGCAGAGACGGCGGCTGTGGGCTCCGCGTCGTCGGTGTCCACGGGCGCCAGGCAGCAGCTCCTCAGCGGGTCCTCGAGCGGCGCGGCCCAGTCGTCCGGGCCACCCGCACCGTCCACGCCCTCGTCCGCGGGCTCCTGCAGCCGGGGACGGCCGCAGGATCGCCGGCGACGCGTCTCCTCCGAGCCGCGACGGTCCTGGCGCAGCAGAAAGCCCGAGTCTCCGTTGGTCATGCCGGAGCAGCGCGCCGCGGAGACGGCCGCCGCCTCCGCCCCGCCGGGCTCGGGCTGCAGCGGGCTCGCGGCCGCCGCGAAGTACCGCTGCAGGAGCTGCCGCGGCGGCGCCTCCTCTTCTCCAGCCTCCCCGGGCGGCTCCGCGGTGACGGCGCCTCCACCAAATCCGCCGGCGGCCGGGATGGTCTTCCCGTCCTGACCCAGAGGCCCCGGGACTGGGAGCAGCTCGGCGTTTCTTCCCGAGCAGGCTCCGGCATCCTCGGGACCCATCATCTGAGGCGGTGGCGGAGTACTACCCTGCGCGCAGGGTCCGCGGCCACGGCCGCCGCAACGTTCCCAGACCTACCCCTCCCACCCGCCGGGTAGGGCAGTTGCCTGAAGCCGGGCACGCGCTGGGCTCGCGCACGCGCACCAGCGGGCCCAGGCCGGCCGCGACCCGGCGCGTCCCCCGAACCATAGAGACGACAGCTAGAGCGACCTGGGAGGACAATCTGGGATCCGCCGCGGCGTCTAGGTGGGAGAGGCCGGTTGTAGCGCTCGCAGGGTGACAGTTCTTATCGGAAGCGCGAGTACGCACACTCTGCCAAAAACTTACTTGACGCGATTCGTTTGTGAAAGCAAAATTAACGAAGTTAACCTAAGTCCTTCCATCTTGAGAGTTTTTAACCTTCTCTATTAACAGTGAGGAACTCCATTGCCCCTAATGACAGCCCATTATCTACCTTTTCCACTTTGTCTTCCACGTTTACCGAAGTCTTATCTGGTACCACTTTTCAACACGTTGGTTGTCATGTCACCTGGGTAAGGAGATGAAACGGAGTCAGGGCGAGGACTATTAATAATTCCAGCACCCTGTGGTAATGGATTAAAATAGAATGATGACCATTTGGTGGAAATAAAATATAATGTGCAAATCACAAGACAGATAATAACTAGCCACAGGAGTGATTAGGAAAGCAGCCAGCAATTACAAAACTGTGAGATTGATGTGGTGTGAAGAGATAGGAAACTGGACTAGGAATTAACAAACACTGGAATTAACTAACGGATAGTAGGAATTTAAAAACATGGGTTAAGGTTCTGTTTTGGTGGAAAAGCCATTGATGTAAGGCTCCGATGTGAATCTTGAGTGACCTTACCTCCATAGAAGAATGAGGTAAGGGTAGAGAACAGAGGCCCAATAGTGTTGGCATTTGGGAAGGAACAATGAAGTAAAAGGCCCAAATAGACGTTGTTGTTGTAGGATACAACAGTAACTATAGATCATTCATTCTACAATGTCTCTGAAAGTAAGTATAGAAATGGAATGAAATACTTAGCAAAACAGTATTGTCAGGTCTTTAAAGTTTATATATATATATATATATATATATATATATATATATATACACACACACACACACACACACACACACACACACACACGGGTAGATTTAAGAGTGGCTATAATCTATTTGTTTAGTAATAAAAATGTGTGTCCATGTACCCATCATTCAGAATAAGAACTATCAAGTGTCTTTTATAATGAGCTTTTCTGTAAGCAAGAAAAGCCTTTATTGTCAAGATCTTTCCATAGATGGGAAGATAGCTCAGTTGGTCAAGTTGACATGTAGGCATGAGAACCTTCATTCTATCCCAGAACTCATATAAAAAGCTAATGTGATAGAATGCCCTTGTAATCCTGCATTGGCGAGACAGATCCCTGGGACTCGTTCGCAACTAGCATAGCCTAACCAGCTAGCCTTAGATCTCATTAAGAGACCATATCTTTAACAATAAGGAGGATAGTTCAGAAGGAATAACTCCTGAAGTTGACATCTGACATCCCAAGGCATGAATGTATACTAACCCCATACATAGGAACAGACAGACACCTGCACATACATACACAAAAATCTTTCAAAAGGAACAAAACAAAGAAATGTGTATGAACCATATATACTGGTAGGAATCCTTTATCCATTATGGGAGCAGTGCCCAGAATACATACAGAAATAAGCCAATGTGGTAGAATACACCTGTAACCACAGAACTCTCTAGGATGAGGCAAGAGAATCTCAAGTTCAAGACCAACCTAACCTACGTAGCAAATTCGAGGATACCCTGAGCTACATAGCAAAACTTTGTCTCAAGAAAAGAAAATTCATAACTCAACATTTAAAAAAGACAACTCAATTTTAAAATGAGCTCATATCTGTAATCATAATCTGTAAAAATAAAATAAAAGCTCCAGCATTTTGGAGGCTGAGATAGGAGGAATGATTGACTACACAGTGAGTTCCAGGCCAGCAGGGACTCCAGCGTGAGGTAGTCTATTAAAAGATGAGGAGGGATGTAAAATTTTGAAAATATATGTTTTCTGGAGAGGATATGTTAAATGAAATATTGATAAGCATATCATGTTATTTGGGAGTGACAAATCAACCTATGAGAGAGCACTTTTCACTCACTATTAGAAACAAAGAAAGTGAATGAAAAAAGAAAAAGGAAAGGAATGTGACTGCTCCTAGGTATGATGGAGGAGAAAGTTTATTGTATATAATAATATGAGGGAAAGCATAGCCAGGGCAGAGACATCTTGAGGAGTCTAGGGTGGGCTCAACCAGACGGAGCTGCCAGGCCATGTGAGCAGAGCTGGTAGGGGAGAGAAGAAAAAGGGGAATCTGGAGACCAAGAAGCCCTGAGGCCAAGAGGTCTACAGAGACCAAGAAAGAGAGTAACCAAAATGGCTGGAATTATATAGGGAAGGGCAGCCCAGGCCCCTGGGCTGGAGAGTTCAGGGTATAGGCAGGGTATGCAAACCAGGAGAACCCTGTAACAGATAGGGACAGAGGGATGCTGGGAGAGAACATGGTGGCCACATTCACTTTGGTATGTTAAACAGGTATCTCAGTCAGCAGTTAGTGAGTTTGAGACTTAACACAGGAAGTGCTTTCTTTTACCTACTGAACCATATTGTGGGCTCTTCATACTTTAATTCTCTATCTCTCTTGAGCTGTAGTAAATTTCCAAAGAACATCATCTGTTTGACACATCTTCTTCAGTATTAAATCACCTCCAACACCATATATAGACCCTTAGAGCAATGTTACTCAAACTTGTATACACATCAGAAACACTTAGGAATTACACACACACACACACACACACACACACACACACAGCCTATGTCAGACCAATAAGTAACTATCTCCACTGATGAATAGATTAAATAACCAAATTGCCAGTACTCTCTTTGGAAATTGATTGATAATATGAACAACAAATTTGGTATCAAAATTTAAAAGTTCCGCAATGCAATAGAAATGTATATAATCTTGCAAAACTATGCAATTTGGTTTGCCACTGAAGTCATCTTCAACTTCTGCAAATAATTTAAATTCCATACATTCCTGGTAAAATCCCAGCTGGTGAAACGGGTGACTGGGATCAAGGTTGTGGGTTATAATAAGATAATAAGTATTGCAAAGATGCATATAGCAGATTAACTTAGCGTGGTGCGATATGAATGGGAAATGAAAGATTGAAAGATCACAGAGCAGCTGCTGTTTGGTAAGCCACAGTGGGAGAAACCACAAACCAAGAGATAGAGGAAATGCTTTAAAAATACACAATGATCCTTTAGTAGAGCAACTCCTGCCACATATTAAGAGGCATTGTAATCCTACCCCTGGGAATCTGTCATAAGGAAACCATTTCAAAGAAAAGATAACAGCTGTGCCGAGATGCTTACAGTTAAATGCTTTGGAGTCAAAAATTCTAATTTACCTAAATAGTCAACAGTACAGGAAGTACAGGCAAAGCAAGGTATATATCAAAGACAAGTGACAGCAATGCAGAAATACAGAGAAATCTAGCAAATCTATGCTAAATAAAAGTGAGGATGTCCCATCATTTGGGAGGCAGAAGCAGGAGGATCTCTTGAGTTTAAGGCCAAACTGTTCTACAGAATTTCAGGATAATCAGGGCCCCCCAGAGAAACACTGTCTTAGAAAAACAAAACAAAACAAAACAAAACAAAAACAAAAGAAGGTATGTGTAATCGAAAGCCATAATTACAATGATGCATAAAATTATGTATCTATAAAGATCAAAAAGGATTGCCATGAAAGGAGAAAGGGTGGACCCTTTATTTTATACTTTTTGTTGATACTATTTTTGAGTTTGTTTTTGTTTTTTGAGGCAGGTTTTCATTCAGCCCTAGCTGACTTCAAACTCAATATATAGATGACGATGGCCTTGAACTCCTGGTCCTCTTGTCTTAATTTCCCAAGTGTTGAGATTCCAGATTCTAGGCATGCACCACCACATCTAGGTTATATTTCTTTTATAACATTTAAAAATATATTTATTTTATTTTATGCACCTGTGTGCCTGTGTGTACATATATGCACCACATGCATGCAGGATCCCTCTGTGGTCAGAAGAGGCTCGGTTCCCTGGGAACTGGACTTATAGTTGGTTTGTGAGCAAGAGTGGTAAGTACTCTTAACCACCGAGCCATATCGCCAGCCCCTATAAAAATTTTTAAATTGATTAAATGTTAACTCTTTAAAAGAATGTTCTGAAGTCTATGTCTTAATGTATGTCATGGCCAGAGATTGTGAAGTAATGCAAATAATTTTTGTTTTGCAACAGGGCATTAAACTGTATTTGGAAAGAAAAGGACATATAATGGCATATTTAAGAGCTATGGATCAGTTGCTCTCAACCTTCCTAATTCTGTGACTCTTTAACACAATTCCTCATGTTGTGGTGAGCCTCAACCATAAAATAATTTTGCTACTTTATAACTGTAATTTTGCTACTGTTATGAATTGTAATGTAAACATCTGCTATGCAGATGATCTTGGGTGACCCCTATGAAACGGTCTTTCAACCCCCGAAAGGTTTGTAGCTCAGATGTTAGAGTGCTTGACTGGTATGTACAGAACCCTAGGTTTGATCCCCATACCACATAAACCAATCATGGTGGTGCAAGCCAGTAATCCAAACTCAAGGAGGTGAGGCAGAGGCAGGAGAAACAAAGGTTTAAGGTCATCTTCAATTACTAGCAAGTTTGAAGCCACCTTGGGCTATAGGAGACTTTGTCTCAAATAAGCAAAACAAAACAAAAACAAAAATGTAACAAAGTAGAGTAGGAAATAGTTGCCACAGTTATAATCCAAGGAAAGTTTTTACATAAATGCTGTATGAGAAAACTGAAGTTTGTTAAATGTTTCTATTTTCAGTGACAGCTGGAACCAGACCTGGATCCCATTTGACATTTCTGTTGTTTTTTTTTTTTCCAGTGACAACCTTTTTCAAAACACAGTTTAAAGCCAGGAGAGGTGGCCCATGCCCTAAATCCCAAACTCTGGAAGCAGAAGCAGTCAGATTTCCTTGAGTTCCAGGCCAGTAATTTGGTCAACACAGCAAGTTCCAGGCTCTTTCTCAAATTAATTAACTAATTAAGTAAAAAAAAAAAAAAAAAAAAAATCGCAATTTAAAGCTAGCCGTTTTTAATAACAATAGAATGCTAAACAAAACAAAACAAACCATCAAAAACTCAAAGAACAAATTTAACCATAGTTAAATATAGTCCCCAGAAACAATCAGTTAATATTAAATACTAATCTGAGAATATAGCTCATTGGTAGAGCATGTGCTTAGCAATTACAAGGCCCTGGGCTCAATCAACTTTTAGTCCCCTTTAGTGACAGATTATCCTATAAAGTATTTGGAAACGTGTGGACTGAATGGGGAGCTTGGAAAAACATACAAAGTGTGGACCAAAAAGTAACTCTTGGTTAGAGTTTCTATTGCTATGATAAAACACCATGGGTTCATTTCGTCTTATAACTCTCTGACCACACTCCATCACTGAGATAAATCAGGGCAGGGACCTGGAAACAGGGACTGAAACAGAGGCCATCCATTGCCTACAGTGAGGCTGCGTCCTCCCGCAACAAGAACATGCCCCACAGACCTGCCCACAGGCCGGTCCAATGGAGGCATTTTCTTAACTGAGGTTCCCTCTTCCCCAGTGAATCCAGTTTGTGTCAAGTAGACATAGAACTAGCCAGCGCAGTAAACTTGCAGCATTTTAAATGTTTAGGAAAAGACAACCAAAATCTCCACTAGAAAATGATGATTACCTCTAACATAAAATTTTATACTAAATTGCTAAGCGAGTCTTACTAGCCTCTTACACTAGTGGCTTGGTTTTATTTTTTGTTTGTCTTTGTGAACAATTGAGAATGTAGGTATTGTGGAACCACCTCCACCCTGTACCTGCCTCCAGCTACCTAGTCTGGCATCATCAGCAGGGGACCAACACATGCCGATTCCCATATAATCCTGCTTGGCCTTCTCCCTCTTCTTGGTCCTTCATGGTCCCTCTCTCTCCTCACTTTCTCAGTCTTTCTCTGTTTTGATCTCCTGTCTCTCTTTTTTCTTCTCTTTTCCACTGCTCTGTCCTGTATAATCTTTCTCTCTCTCTCTCTTTCTCTTGCTCCCTCTGTTCCCCCCGCCCCCTTTTTCCTCTCTCAATCTCAGTCTCAGTCTGTTTTTCCCACCATGCAGCTATTGCCCTCTACAGGGTCCTGCTCTACCCCAGACTCAGCGTCCCTTCCCCTCCCCAGTAACAAATAAACCTCTGCCAAAACTTGGCAGCTGAGTCCATGTGTCTACAGTATTATTGCAGTAGGGACTGAAAAACAAAAAGTAGCATGCAAGAGGATACAGCCTTCCATTTCCCATATGTTGCCTCTTCTCAAGACTGAAAATTCCCTTTTATTTGGGTATTTTATTAAGTATAAAACCTTAAACAGGGTCAATATGGCTCAGTGGGAAAAAGTGCTTACTGCTAATATCAACAACCTGAGTTCAGTCTCTGGGACCTACATGGTAGAAGACTACTCCCACAAGTTGTCGCCTGAACTCCACAGGTGTCTCACATACACACACACACACACACACACACACACACACACACCAAAATAAATGAATGTAATAAAAAAAGTTCTAAGAGTCCTTAAGATACATTTTTTTCTTCTTTTTCAATGAGCTAAAAAAAGATATTCCTTAGCTATAGGTCTTTTCTTTCTGTTTGACATATTAGAGACATATTTTGAATCATTCAGATCTTTCATCATCTTTAAGATGTCTGTTTTATTTATGCATCCATTTATTTGCCCAAGTGGATTTTAAATACAATTAAGAGCATCAGCTTGGAAAGTGAAGGAAAACATTAAAAGCATAAATTGCCCCCGAGCAGGTCTTCAGACTACATGGGGATAAGCCTGGGAGCAGAACAATTTCCTAAGTTGTAACCAGAGCAAGGACTTCTGTCTGTTGATAGGTGTAGTGGAGAATGCATTAGGATAAGCAGGGGCGGCATTGTGGGACTGGTGAGAATGATACAGGACACCTTAAGCGTTACTTTTACTTTATAGTCTTCTCATGGGTCAGCTATACTTACCAGCAACTTTAGAATAAAGGCTTAGTGACAATACATCCTTGTTTGGCAGAACCTTCTTTCACAGACAGTTCCTAGCAGAGTCTGGTACATAGGGGAAGGTGAAGAACTTGTTTTGCCTCAGAGGGTTCAGAAACTGCTCTTTGTGCATGAAACTACTTGGTCTTTAGGGACTTTGAAAAGCAATGAATAGGGAATGGCTCTGAACTACTCATGCAAGTATGCAATGAGGAAATGCTGTGTTTATCAACACAAATCTCAAATGATACGAGCATATATCATGACCCTAGAAAAACCTCTCCTTGTTTTTTTCTCTTGCTTACATTATTGTAGATTGAGAAAGGAACCTTAGGTATTTGGTTCCTTTTGCTGAAAAAGTACTCTCTCTAATGGAACCTTGTTACATTTGTGTCTTGTTACATTTCCCAGCTGAATTTGTAATTCAGTATAATACCTAATGCCCTGATTCTTAAATTAATGAATGTGCTATGGCCACTCCTACCTGTAATCCCAGCACTTGAGAGGCCAAGGAAGGAAAATTGTCACAAGTTCAGGGCTAACCAGGGCTACATAGCAAAAAAAAAAAAAAAAAAAAAAAAAATCCAATGGAGCTAATATTTATTCTTTTAAGATAATTGACAATAAGAGAAAATAAGTTACACTTGGTTTGGAAACATTAAGTGCTTAAATAAGTGGATAGAAGTTGTCTTAGGTTTGACTCTGAGTCCAATGTCATGGCTTGGTATTGTATTCATTAACTCACATTAGTTGTAGGTACTTGCCCCAGGATCAGCCCTATCGAATATCAGTCAAGGAATGGGGAGGGCTCACAGGGCCCTATCTACCTTTTTCTTCATAGATAACATATTTCAACAGATTCTGGGAGAGGAAGGATTATTGTCTTTAGTTGGGTATCCTCTGCTGAGCCCACCAGGCTCCAACAGAAAGATACAAGCTTTCAGGAACATGGATGGCCCTAGTTAATCTTGGTGGGTAACACACACACATAAAGGGAACAGACACGAATGTGTGAGAGAGATTTGTGGGGCAGGGGTAACAAGTGTGGAAGGGCGAGGGGGGGGTGAAAATGGTCAGTATAAAGTCATATATATGAGAAACTATAAAATGTTTTTAGTGTTATAGCATGAACTGTACTTCCTCTCACAGAGAAGACACAGCAGTTTACCATTCTCCTTCCATGTGTATAATTTTTAGCAAGTGTGTTGTCATGTATTGTCATTCTTGTCCGTCTACATTATTAGTTATTACTGTTTGTCTCCTCATGTGCCCACCTGATATCTTTATGTCTTCATAGGGAAAACGTAGTACTTAGGGCTCCATAATATCTTTGGTTTCCAGTTTGGGAACATATCCTCTGCAGAAAAGGGGAGAACTACATTATACATGAACAATTCTAAGCAGATGTACCTAGGAATGCAACTTTTCTTAAAATAGGGGCTTTTGCAGATGTAGTCGATTTAACCTGAGGTCATTAGATTGTGCCCTTAATCCAGTCTCATGGGAGACAAAGAGAGAATGCTAGATAAAGATGGAGGCAGAGATTGGAATGTCCACCAGCCAAAAGCTGCCAAGAATTGCCAACTGTCAACAGAAGTGAGAATAGAGGTCCCTAAAAAGGAACCAACGGTGCCAATTCCTTGATTTTTAGACTGGTGGTAGCCTTAATAACCTTGAGAGAATACATTTCTGAGAAGTTATCCAGTATGGTATTTTGTGTTAGCTATAAGGAACTAATGCACAATCATTTGTGTGTAAACCGTTTATTTTTTTAAGCTAAGCCCAGGAGGAACTGATGAGAGGGTAGAGGGTGAGACCAGAAAGAGAAGGACCCTGATAGTGTGATTGTGAGTGGGTTGTCTTTCTAGATAGAACTCAATTGTTTTGTGAACCTTTGGACAATGAAGTGTTGTCCTATCTCCAAGGAGGATTTGGCATAAATATTAATGTCGTAGTCTTCCTTGGCTGCTGTAACAAGTTACCTCAAACTTGGTGACTTAAAGCAATAGAAATTTATTCTCTCATAGTGCCAGAGGCCAGAATTCTGCAAGCAGTAGTTTCTTGTTTCTAATCCCCTTAGGGGCTGCTGAAATTTCTATCTTCTTTTCTCTTTATTTGGATATATGATTTGCACAAAACTATCAGTTTTATTACGATATTTCATAGATGAATACAATGCACTACAATTATATTCACAATTACATTCACCTTTCACCCCTTCCACTTGTTCCCCCTCCCTTTCAATTAATCTTAATTCTACTTTAGTGCCATAAAAATCTAGATTCCAAATATGTAAGAAAAGTGGTATTTTTCTGAGCATACCTCATTCTAATATGATGATCTCCCGTTCCAACCATTTTACTGCAAATGACATACTTTCATTCTTTTAAATTTTTTAAATGTTTATTTTTATTTTGTGTGTATGTGTCTTTTGTCTGGCTGGATTTGTGTGACTTGGATCCCCTGGAACAGGAATTAGAGACACTTGTGAGCTGCCATGTGGGTGCTGAGAACTGAACTTGGGTCTTCTGGAAGAGCAGGTTGGGCTATTGAGTCATCTCTTCAGGCCCATGATTTCATTCTTCATGCCTGAATAGTGTTCCATTGCCTACATAAACATTTTTCCTTTCCTTTCCCTTGTTTGTTTCCTTCCTTCCTTCCTTCCTTCCTTCTTCCTTCCTTCCTTCCTTCCTTCTTTTTTTCCCTAACTTTTGTGGTGTGTGTGTATGTGTGTGTGTGACTGAGGATTAAGCCCAGAGCCTTACAGGTGCTAGGAAAGCTGTACTACTAAGTTATATACCCAATTCTATTTTTACTTAAAAAAAAATCAAGACATGGGGTGGAGGATGGCTGAGTGGTTAAGAGTGCTTGTTACTCTTCCACAGGGCCAGAATTCAGTTCTCTGCACCCATGTCTGGTGGTTCATAGTCACCTTAACTCCAACTCCAGGGAATCTGACACCCTCTTCTGGCCCCCATGTGCACCCACAAACATCAGGCATATATACCCATATACATAAATAAATAAAAATCTTAAAATTTTATTTTGAAGTTTCGATTTTTTTTTTTTTTTGCCTGCCTGTATTTGTGTGATTTGGATCCCCTGGAACAGGAATTAGAGACAATTGTGAGCTGCCATGTGGGTGCTGAGAACTAAACCTGGGTCTTCTGGAAGAGCAAGTTGGGCTATTGAATCATCTCTTCAGGCCCATGATTTCATTCTTCATGCCTGAATAGTATTCTAATCTGACCTTGAACTTGTGATATTCCTACCTGATCCTCTTAAGTATCCAAGATTATAGATCTGTGCCAACAGTCTCAGCTATGTGTTCTGTATCCATTCATTCAATAATTAGTTGCTGGGCTGATTCTATAACTTGGCTGTTATGAATAGTGTTACAATGCACATCTCCTACATTGAAGGCTTGAGAGAGAAGGAATTAAAGAACCTGGGGAAGAGGCAGCTGGAAGAGCCAAGGGATCCTATATTCTAATGGGGGCAGGGGCAGAAGAGAGAGAAAGTAGCATCTAATGTAGCGAGAGATCCAGTGAGGCCAAAGAGGGAAGCACTGTAACATTGTACGCTTAGGAGAAAAATCACAATTTGGAGCTTCTTGGTGATCTTCTATGACCAGCTTCAGGGCATTGTCACAGAAAGAACCAGGTGGGTGAACATACCTCCCCAAAGGGCTCACAGCAATCTCTATAGCTATTGCAATGCTGTCTGGTACAGCCCATTGATCCCTATCAGCCTCTGTACAGAAAAACTCAGAGGGAGCCAAGAGGACATCAAGCACAATCTAGGCTTAACAGTGGCTTTGGTGAATGGCTGATAAGCTAGAGTGGATAGAATCAAGAAGCTGATTAGATTAAGTTAGAAGGAATCATTTTAAAATTTGCTTTCAGTCAAAAAGCTGCTTGATTTCAAGACAGAATAGAGTTAACTTGGAAAGAAATGTTTAAAAATGACCCAAAGATTTTACTTGATTATAAATTTAAATATAAAATGGGCCAAGAATAAAAGCTAGCATGGGATAAGGGTGGGAGAGTGAGATAGCCCAGTGGTCTAGAGAATTTGCTGCTCTTGCAGAGGGCCAATGTCCAATTCCCAGAATTCATTTGGTGGCTCACAAACATCCATAACTCCAATTCTAAGGAATTTGACACCCTCTTCTGACCTGTACCAGGCACATACATACTTGTGGTGCACATACATACATGTACGCAAGACATCCATACATATAAAATAAAATAACCTAAATTAAAAATTTAAAAAGCTAGCACAGAGCTGGTTATGATAATAGAGAAGAGGAAGTACAGACACTAGTGCTGAGGCCTATGAATATCCCTGATGCTCAATAGAGTCTGTCTGACAGAGTTCCAGATTCTTTAGCTAGAAAAATATTAGTCCATCAGCTATATTACTCCCCTTCTTTGGTAAATTTTCATCTTTAATGAGAATGTCCGCATGGACTACCAGAGCTGGCAGTTGTTGGCTGGGAAAGGAATGCAGCCACTTCACCTGAAAAACCGTGCAGGCCTTTTTTCTTTAAGTCCTGGCATATTGTAAGCATATCATAAAAGCCATCCCTGGGACAAGTGTTTATGCTGCTGGAAGAGATAGATAGATAGCCTTTAAGCAAAAAGGAAAATTAGCACACCAAAAATGAATCAGAAGAGCTGAATTCAGCCAGCAGGAGCCTCCAACCGTTGGCAGCTCATTGTCTCAAATGTTCTTTCAAATGTTCTTTGTAATCACCTCAGGGTTTGCAGCCACAGGACAAATGATGCTGGCTCCATCCTGGATTGCACCTGCATACCAGGACAGCCCCTGCTGAGACTACTGGCCCTTAAAGTTTTCCAGCAAGCAGCAACGCTTTCTCTTTTTGACCCAGCTCTAATGTAGCAGTGTGCTTTGTGTTTTCCTACCTCTTTCTCCCCTTAATATGTACACTGTTAAATTTTCTTATTAAAAGCGCTTCTGCTTTTTTAGTTCTAAAGCGTGATTGTGCAGGCTATTTCTTAAAGCACATAAGTGTACCATGTCCATGTCCCATAGAAGAATGAACTACTGTGTTCATTTGCCATAAGTTTCCCTTCCGCCCATATTCCCTTCCTGAGTAGAGTCCTGTGAACTCGTCTGCAGGAAGGGCTGATTCCCCCTGCACACTAGGATGATTTTTCCTGGAAGGAGAAATACAAAATAATAATTAAAAGGAGAAAACATCATTAGAAAAAATAATTAATAGCCGGGCAGTGGTGGTGCATGCCTTTTATCCCAGCACTTGGGAGGTAGAGGCAGGCAGATCTCTGTGAGTTTGAGGTCAGCCTGGTGTACAGAGTGAGTTCCAGGACAGCCAGAGTTACAACAGAGAAAACTTTTCTCGAAAAACCAAAAATAAATACATAAAGACATAGGAAAAAGAAAAAGAAGAAAAAAAATTAAAGAGTGAAGAGCTCTATGTGAATTGGCTAATGGGAAGGAACTATTAGGGAAAGGAAGAGGGGAAGATAATCGACAGAAGAGTCTAAGAAACATGGAGTTGGTTTTCAATAGGACCGGGACTGCCTCATCCTTGGACCGACTAGAAGGGAAGCCGACGAAGTGGGAGTAACTGTTGTTATGTTTGGGAAGGAATTCAGGCGCTTGGTTTTAAAAGCACAGGCTGATGTTTTTAATTTGTGTGATGAAGTAATGTAACAGTGGGACAGGCTCTGCTGTTTCTGAGACAGGGTGTGTAAGGAGAGACAGAACAAGGAGAAAGTTGGGAGGAGGAAAGAGGAGCCAGATGGAAGGCGTTTGTCTCCTAGAGGGGAAGCAGAAAGGACTAGTTTCTTCTCATCTCTGTAAGAACACCACTGTTCATGACCTCAGCGTCCTCTGGGACTCTTCTAGCTTATCTCACCAGCTCAGGGCTGTGAGGCCAACTGTGTCAGGGTTATGCTCAAGAATGATTTGCTTAACCCTGGGCATGGTGGCTCTAGTCTGTAATCAGTACTCACGAGACTGAGAAAGAAGCATATTAAGTTGGGGGTCAACCCAACAACAACAACGTATTTTTCCCTTTAATAGCCTTAAGCCCAACTTTGTGTTTTGTTTTATTTTTTAATTTTATTTTCATTTGTACGTATGTGTGGGGAGGGTGCCTGGGGAGGAGAGAAGAGATCGTCAGATCCCCTAGAGCTGGGAGGTTCAGATGGATGTGGGTGCTGGGAACAGAACTCAGATCTTCTGGAAGAGCAGCAAGTTCTCTTAACCATTGACCCATTTCTCTAGCTCAGTGTTTTGTGTGTTTTTTAAATAATTTATTTTTATTTCATGTGTTTTGGTGTTTTGCCTGCATGTTATGCCTGTGTGAGGATCCTATGGAACTGGAGTTACAGACAGTTGTGAGTTGCCATGTGGGTTCTGGGAATTGATCCGGGGGTCCTCTGGAAGAGCATGAGTGTTCTTAACCCGGAGCAATCTCTCCAGCAGCCCCCCTCCCCTTTAATTATTCAGAAAAAAACTCTTTGGGACACAGTACTTAAAAAATATACTCTTGCGATGCCTAAATCTTCCTGTAAGAATTAACGATTTAGTCAGAATTACTAAACCGATAGGATTTATCAAAAGGTAACAAAATCCAAGTTCTCCAAGTCTCACTAATATCTCTTTATCACATCATAATAGTTAAACCCAAAGCAAAAACGATTTCACAGTAAAACCACAGACTTTTCCTTTAGACAGGGTCCACAGTCGGTAGTTCAAGCCTAGAAGACCAGGCTGGGATGAAACTCACAGAGATAGATCTACGTGCCTCTGCCTCCAGGGTGCTAGGATTGAAGGCGTGTACCACCACACCCAAAGTAAGAAGTATTGACTTTTAGTTGATGGAAGGTCGTGAGAAATCAGTTGTCATTCTGTACAAAGCCCCAGCGCCTCTGGAGGGAATAGCTTCCAATAAAGAAGCTGCTTTCCGTACTCGTGACAGGATGAGCCAGGAAATGCAGGCGACAGGCCCTCCCCGTCTGCGCGGAAGAGTTCGATTTCCCCAAGACTTCAAAAGAACCCGGGCGGGGCCCGTCCCAGTCCAACATCCGTGCAGCCAGCCTGCCCATGGCCATTAACCTCCCTCCTCTGCACGCGGGTCAGCTTGAGAGCTCCCGAGCGAGAGACCGCCGCCACCCGGGGGCGCGCACGCGGAGCTGAAGGCGAAAGTCCCGCCTCCTGTTTCCGGCAGCGGAATGGGGCGGGGCTGGAACGGCTTCCGGTTCGGGGAAGGTTGCTCCTTGGGCACGTGTGTCACTTCCCGGTTTCTGCGTCCCGCTCTTCCCCGGTGATCTAGTCTGTGGTACTCCTTGCTGGCCTAAGGATGAAGGCGGTAAGTACCCTGGGGACCCCGGCACCGTGACTTAGGGTTACTCGGGTTGACAGGCTCGCCGCCTGGCTTGTTTTTCCCGTAAGTTTTCTCTCTGGTGTAAGGGGCGGTGGCCTAGGTTAGGGCTCCCCGGCGGCTCTCTGCACCCTCCGCTTCGGGTCCTTACTGGGATTTTAGAGTCATCGCCCAGTGTGTCCAAGCTCGACCTCAGGGTGCAGGTGTGAAGCCAGCACCGGGCCCTGCATCCGAAGGATGTCAGACTGAAGTTTTATTCCAAGACTGTCTCTCGAACCCGTTTTCTACACTTGAGAAGCAAATCCAGATTTCCTTTACCCTAGGAGAGCCCGTTTCCCCCTTAAAGTTTTAAGGAGATAGGACAGCTGGTGATTTTCCCAGATGGAGAGGGAAATTTAGTAGTCTTGGGACTTGAATTATGAAGCAGTTACGAGTTGGAATCCAAAGGGCATAATTCAGTTTTACCCTCCTTAGGTTAGGGATCTTCATCAAGTTGCATAACCCCTGTAACCTTCGCTTCTTCATCTGTTATGTGAGAATCATTTTTAGGGTGTTAGCAAATTTGAGTGCTTTATAAATGATAAAACACCAAGTAAATTGTTGTTATTGTTAAAGACAGCCATTTTTTTTTGTTGTTGTTGTTCTGAATGTGTTATGGTACAAGCGTTGAGCTAGCCTTGAATAACCATTTACAACAAGATTCATAACGTTTTTCTTTTCGGATCTTACACAGTTGAGAGACTAGATTCAGATTATGGGAGAATCCTATGATGAGTAACTGATGCTCTCCCACTCTGTAGGATTACTTAGAGCCATATGTTGGTTTTAGTTCTTACACAGGAACCATGATTTTGAGACATTAAATTTGTGAAATTAGTCTAATTTAATTTATAAACTATTCTACTTATCCTGATTAAAATAAAAATTTAATTTTCTCAGTTACACTGTTCCTTCTGTTGTTTTCCAGAGAAGAAATAAGAAGCAGGTCCCAAGCTTTCGCAAGCTGATAAAAACTAGTAAAGTGAAACTTGAAAACAAACTAAAAAATAAACAATTTAAACAACAAAGCACTGTCAAGAAGTACCGAAAAGAACAGAGGAAACTAAGGCAAGCTGTAAAAGATGCTGTATCTAAAAAACCAATCCCATTGGAGGACCCAAAGAGCAAACGACCAGGTAATGAAAACATTCACTTACTCTAGTTCTCACCTCTTACTCTGAAAGATTCTCCATGGAAGTGACATGTTTTCTAGTAACCGCTCAACCTGTGTTCGGATCTAGGTAAGGATAGAATTCTTAATGCTTCACCACAGTGTACACTGGGAGAAAGCTAGCTTCTGCTTTTAGTTGGTCTAGACAGCAGACCTGAAACTGTAGTACTTGGGAGACACTCAGAGTAACTATGTAAATAAGTTTTAGGCCACCTCGGTGCTGTCAGCTTACCATTCACTGAGAGTTAGTTGAGATAAGAAGGCTTTGCATTGGGGCATTCTTTGCCACGTTGCCAACAGCTACTTCCTTTTCTAAACTTGTAGTTTTCTTTCGGCTTGTAGATTTGGGGTAAAAGCTGTCATCTTTTGGGTTATTTTATAAAGCTATCTAAGAACCACAGCTCCTTAAAACAGGAAAATAATATTTTGAGTCAGGCTAGTTCTGAAGCTAATTTAAATAACTATTCATTCTTCCTATAGCCATCTCATTCTCTTAACCCTGACATAATTTTGCCCAGTAACAACATTATTGTAATGAATAAACGATCTTTTGGCTAGAAGTCAGGAAACATTGGCTCCTCTTCTCTTGATTTTTATTGCTAGTCATGTGGTCTTGATTGGTTACTCAATCTCAGGTCTAGGAAAAATGAGTTGGATGAGTTAGATATTTTCAGAGAACTCATCCAAGTTTTACATTTAAAGAGTGGAATGTGCCAGTAGTTCCTTAATAAAAGGAAAAGTTTTTTTGTTCTTATAGCTTAGTATCTAAGTTTAGTCACCACAGAGGTGAATATAAGGAAGAGATGAATGCAAACACTGTGGAATCTAATATGAAAAAAATTGAAGGATTTTTTTTTTCCTTGTGGCCTTACTTTCCTTACTAAAGTAGGATCGTTGGATGACTAAGAAGTGAGGCAGGTGAGGGAGTTAGAAGTAGAATGATATTAGTAAGTATAACTAGTTAGAAGTAGAAGATACTAATATAATTAGTTACAAGTATAGTGATATTGAGAAGGTACTTGACAGAAGAGAAAAAATTGACCAACAAAATACATCAATTTCTGCTCTGAGAAGTGGAATGTTCCTTTAAAGTAGGTAGCTTCATTCTGTGCAATGTGTATATGCCAGTGTTTACCAGTCTTACTGCTATCAGGAAGGTTAAGTTTGTTAGGGAGGACTCTTAAGATTATCTTGTTCACAGTTAAATCTTCTGCACTTCAGAAGGTTTGGCACTTAGTTGTTACTGATTTTGTAATATTCAATTACATAAATGCATAAATATGTATAAAAATAAAACAATGAATAAAGAGGACAAGGAACACAGAACGTGAGCAGGGGAGAAGTGAACGATGTGAGTGAGGCTGGGGTTTGTTTAGATATGAGTACCTTAAATGTGGAAAGAAAAGTTGCTGAGTGTGTTAATATGAGAAAGGTTGAATTGTTACCCTGTAATCTAAGTGAGGGGATAAAAACAGAACACACTGGTATACAGAACAGCAGATGGTTGAAGGAATAAAGGTCTATATATTTAATTAGCAAAACAGCATATTAGAAGCAATCAAATGATACTGGAAGAACAGATGGTTGTGGTCAAGAAGTGAGCCTCACCTTGGGACCTGGCCTTTGGAGAGGGCTGCTGAAACAAAATAGAACCAAAAGTCATTAGAGATGAGAAAGTGCTAAGGGACTCAGCTGTTGGATCTCAGATGCCCGGGACACAGTACAGAATATGTGGAAACATTTAATTTTAGTTATTACAGTGGCCTGGGAATGCTCTTGACAGGTAGGTTTCAGGAATCAGAGATACTAGGATGCTATCGCTTTGCCTGAATCTGAGTATCTCCATTTGGGACAGAACTGTTACCTGGCATGTCAGTAGTGCTCTCATTGGGAGTGCTGGAGGGAGGGCAGGTAAGCTAGTAAAAAATAATGCAGAGTTCTAATACCATTTTTTTTTTTTTGGTGGAACAGTTAAAAGGATTGAGAGGGAAGAGGATGAGGAAGAAGAAGCCCTTCCTTTAGATATGATGGATGAGGATGACTTACAGCTGATGAAAGATTTAGGACGAAAAGCTTCTTTTCTCACTAGAGATCTTTCTTCTAGGTAATATTTCATCTGTATTACAGCTGTTCATATCTATACAATGTTATAAATGTGGTTTGATTCTTTTTTTTTTTCTCTTTAGGGGTTCTGACCATCAGACCCAGGGCCCTGTCCATGCTAGACAAGTGTTCTCACTAGGTAGCCTAAGATGGACTATGACTGATGGTTTTCCTACATCAGCCTTCAGAGTGCTGGGATTACAGGCATGTATCATCTTGCCTGGTTTTCACTAGACTTTCTAAATGATAGACCTTTAGTTACTTGTGCTGGTTAGTATTTTGCCAACTTGACACAAGCTGGAGTAATCTGAGAAGAGTAATCTCAACCTTACTTGAGAAAACGTTTCATCAGATTGGCTTACAGGCAAGCCTGTGGGGCATTTACTTGATTGATGTTTGATGTGGAAGGTTCCAGCCCACTGTGGGCAGTGCTATCCATCCCTTAGCAAGTGATCCTGAGTGTTGTAAGAAAAACAAACCAGGAGATGCAAGCCAGTAGGCAGCGTCCCTCTATACCCTCTGCTTCAGTCCCTTCCTTGAGTGCCTGCCTTTCATGATAGACTATAATTGTAAACTAAAATAAACGCTATGTCTCTCAAGATGTCCCCCACCCCAAGACAGGGTTCCTCTGTTGTAACTCTGACTGTCCTGGAACTCACTCTGTAGACCAGGCTGGCCTCAAACTCACAGCTCTGCCTCTGCCTTCCAAGGGCTGGGATTAAAAGTGTGCACCATCACTGCCCAGCTCCTAAAGATACTTTTGGTTGTGGTGTTTATCATAGCCATAGAAACCTAATTAGAACAGTACTTTAAAACCAGCAATTCTCAACCTGTAGGTCACCACCGCTTTGGGGGTCGAATGACCCTTTTTACAGGGGTTTCCTAAGATCATCTGAGTATCTGCGTATCAAATATTAACATTACAATTCATAACAACAAAGTTACAGTTATGAAATAGCAATGAAAATAATTTTATTATTGGGGATTTACCACAGTATGAGGCACTGTATTAAAGGGTCTCAGCATTAGGACGGTTGAGAACCACTGATTTAAAACTGAAATTTAAACTTCTTTCTGCAGTGAGCCAGTTCACATGAAGAAACGAAAGCATGAGAGTGTAATAGATAAATATGAAAAAACGCCAAGAACTCTGCAAACTGCACCAGAGAAGGAGTTGATTCACTTGCTTCCTATCAAGGATAAAAGTGGTATAATCCCACAGACTAGGGAGAAGCCAGGTGAGTCTAATGGCTGACTTATTAGGTTTTTGTTTTTGTTTTTCCCATTCAGAGTTTAATTGTATTTTGGTTTTTAGTCATACGTACAGAGTAAAGTAGCTGCCATTAGCGTTTTTAGTCATACGTACAGAGTAAAGTAGCTGCCATTAGCATATATAGCAGATTGCTGATGCTGGGCCAGGGGGACATGTTCTTTCTGTTGCTCTGAGACTGCAACTAGAGCTACAAGGTTTGGGTCATTGTTCAAAGAGAGAAGGAACGGGGCTGAGGTAGAGAAAGAAAAAATGTGTTTGTAAAATTAAACAGAAAAAAGGCAAAAATCAAAGACGTAATGTTATGGTGATATATAGCAAAGCTTATACTCATAAAACTACCATGTAGGCATAAGTCAAATTCTGCCAGCTTCCAGAACTTTGTTGGTGCTCCCCCAGTCACTCAGAGTGATTGCCTATCCTGAGAACTGTTACAGCGACTGCTCTGCTTCTGTCTTCTGTTTTTGTCTTACCACTTAATGTTATCTCAGCTTTAATATGTGAATCTGTCAAATAGTCACTGACACCCAACAAGAAGAAGAGGATGAAGAAGAAGAGCTGGAAGCTGAGGAAGGTAATGAGATTCATCTTTGCAGCTGATAATTGGTTAATCGGGAAGTGCTCTTTTGCGTGTTGAGTGGGAGTTAATTTTAGGCAGTGTACCTAGCCTGGGCATCTTGGAGTACTGCTCCTTTAAGTCCATTTTTCCACATTTGAAAATCTTACCTTGTGAAATCTGATATCTCTTTGTATTATGGAATAATGTGAACAGTTACATATTTTCAGTGGTGAGGCAAACATGAAGAATTTTAATTGTTACTGTTTTAAATCCTTTTAAATATAAAAGAAGGACCTACTTATAAAAACTACTTTTTAAAATAGCAAAATTGATTTTGTGATGTGGAACCTTTTTTTTTTTTTTTAAGAGCAGTTGTGCTTTGTATATGTCTTCCATTTTGAAACTTATATTTAGCTGGTTTTAATCATTAATAAGAAGTTCGTGGTAGATTATGCTTGTCTTTCAAAGCACTATGCAGAGTCAAAAGCAAAAGGACAGTATTTTGTATCTTGAAAACACTAAGTCAGATTGTTCCTTTCTTTAGTTAAGAGTTTCAGCCTAGGCTGAGTCCATTTCTGTCAGTTTTTTTTTGTTTGTTTGTTTTTTCTGGCTTTTTTTTGAGATAGGGTCTCACTATGTAGCTCTGGCTTTCTTGGAACTCACTATGTAGGTCAGGCTGGCCTTGAACTCACAGAGATCACCTGTCTCTGACTCCCGAGTGCTGGGAAGGTGTGCGCCAGTATGCCTGGCTAGGTTTTAAGTTAATGTTAGCCAACCTACGTTTTTTTGCTTCAATTTTCTTATCTATAAAATGATGTGTATGTGCGTGATAGTAAAAATGGAGGTACTTGTTTTACATTATTGTTGGGAGAATGACACATAGTAATAAACATAGATTCTTAGTTATCATCATTAGTATATGTTCTATATGAAAAGTATGAATTTATTAGTTATCTGTAAATAAAAGAGTATTTAAGAAGGGAAACTGGATTTCTTTCAGAGGTCATTGAAAACCCCCGTCGAGAGCTCACCATAGAAGAACATTTGATTGAGAGAAAGAAGAAACTACAGGAAAAGAAAATACAGATAGCAACCTTGGCATCTGCTGTGCTATCTGATCCAGAAAGTAATGTGAGTGGTTTTAATTATGTGTAAACCACAGTGCATTACAGAGCTCTAGTTTCTTAGGAGCGTATATGAAACCAAAAAGAATTAATTAAACATAAGCTGTAGTTGAATGAAAGAGTAGACTGAATCTTAGCTTTATTCTGTGTCTCAGCCTAATTTCTTTCATGATCTTACAAAGACCATGAGCTTTATTTTCCTCATTTGGTTATATCTTTGCTTAATTCACTATTAATATTTCTTATTGATGTCTATATAACATTTTAATACATTTACAAAGCATCTCCAGGAAAATAAGAACATTGCTTGAAAGACAATAAAGAATTTCTAAAAATAGATAAATTAACATTTTAAGCTATTATTTTAAAAATTAAAAAAAAAGTGTGTGTGTGTGTGTGTGTGCACGTGCTCGCACGCCTGTGTGCATCTCTTGTATGTGTACTGCCAAGGAAGCCAGAAGAGAGTGCCAGATCCCCTGGAGCTGAGTTACAAATGATTGCGAGCCAAATGAAGTAGGTGCTGAGAACTGAACTTGGATGCTTTGCAAGAGAAGCAGGAGCTCTAAACCATTGAGCCATCTCTCCAGCACAAGCATTTTAAGCTATTTTCAATAATTATTTATTATTGTGTGCACATGCACATTTGTGTATTTATGATGCTTATGTGCAGCTCAAAACACATCTTTTAAGAGTTGGTTTTTCCCTTCCATCAAGGGTTCCTGGGATGAAACTTATGATCATCAGGCATGCTCTGGAAGTGCTTTTATCTACTGAGCCATCGTGCGTGCCCTAAGTTGTTGGGTTTTTTTTGTTGTTGTTTTGTTTTGGAGACAGGGTCTTAGAGTATAGCTCTGGTTATCCTGGAACTCACTATGAAGATCATGCTAGTCATGAACTGCCTCTGCCTCCCAAGTGAGTGCTGGGATTAAAGGCATGTGCCAACATATCCAGCTCCTAACCTATATTTAATAAAGTTTGTACTTGCCAACATAACAAAAGTATGGTTTCCCTATAATTGTAGTGATGTGTCCATTGGAGTTTAATGCAGTGTGGCTCTGTGAGTCATTAGGTGTTTTCTACTTATAATGCCAGATGTGGGGCTGTTGTCTTTTTCTCTGAAATGTTTTGCTACAGTTTCTATAGACTTACAAGTCGTTTCCTTAACAGATTAAGAAACTGAAAGAGTTGCGTTCCATGCTGATGGAACAGGACCCCGATGTGGCTGTCACTGTCCGGAAGTTGGTGGTCATTTCACTTATGGAGCTATTTAAGGACATCACTCCCTCGTATAAAATTCGACCCCTAACTGAAGCAGAAAAATCAACCAAGGTGATGCTAGATAAAATTACTGTATAAAATAGGCCAAAACCTTTGGATGGGTAGAGATGGGAGAATAGGGAAAATAGGGAGTCATTGTTGTTATTTAATCTTTGCTCTGCCTCCCCCCCCAATAAAACACTTGTTTTTCCAGCTTTTGAACTTTCATGCTTTGATTTTTAAACATAAAATAATTTTGATCTTTTTAGATTCGTAAGGAAACCCAGAAGTTAAGAGAATTTGAAGAAGGCCTGGTTAGCCAATACAAATTTTATTTGGAAAATCTGGAACAAATGGTTAAAGGTATATTAAACTCTTTTTTTCTTTAATGTAGTCCTGGCTGGCCTGGAATTCAGTATATAAACCAGGGTGGCCAGGCTCACAGAGATCTGCCTTCCTCTGCCTCCTGGGGGCTGGGATTAAAGACTTGCACCACCATGCCCAACAGTTAAACATATCTTGACAATACGTACATAACTAACCTTATAAGATCACAAAGGTAGATTTTATATTCTGTGTTATGTGAGAGGGAGTCTAAAGTCAGACTCTCCGGAAGCTGGGGTTGTAGTTCAGTTAGAATTCTCACCTGGTATTCATGATGGTTCCTATCTCCGGCATTACATAAGCCAGGTGTGTGTGGTGATGCACACCTGTAGTCTCAGCAGAGGGGAGGTGGAGGCAGGAATATCAGAAGTTCAGTCATTCTCGGCTACATAGGGAGTTCAAGTTTGCCCAAGTGGAGACCTATTTCAAAACACAAACAAAAAGACTTCCAGAGTACAACCTTTCTCCACCATTTACATAATAGGTAAATCAACGTTTCTGTGCCTTATTTTCTGTCAATAAATGGTAATATCACTTTCCTCATAGGATTTATGAAAAACAGTTGGATTTATAAACATGAATTGTTTAGCTATTTTATCAGCTGTTTGCATTAGCCTTATTGATTCCATAGTTCTTTTTCTTTTTTGGTTCTGGGGCTTGAACTCAGGAACACATACACATGAAGAAGCACACTACAGCTGAGCTATATATCTAGCATTCTGTAGTCCTTCATAAGTAGCCATATTTTTGTTGAATTTATGGACAGTTGCATTTTTTTTTTTTTTAATTTTAAAACTGTAGACAAAAAACTATACCTTGAAATAGGGGTTCTTGCCTTAAAAGCAAACTTAAAACTTGGTTAGGATGATAACCTTTTCACACCCTCATCTTTGAAAAAAGTGGGGCATAGTGAAAATTGGATAGTGAATGGAGAAGAAACCTATATGCCTAGGTAAGATATTTTCATCTCACTGGGCTCCTTTCCTGAGAGCTAGGACCAAGGATTACCTAGTTTTCAGCTGTAACAGTACTGCTGAATCCTGTTGGCCCAAGAAGGGCAGGGAGATGTTACAATGAACATGTAGTGGAGTTGGGAGGCTTGAATATTGTTTTTATGCTTTGACATCCACCTGTAACATACTAGGATTTGATCCTAGAGGCTCTTGCCTGGCCATTGGCAAGCCCCAGGACAGGATCTGTAGAGACCTTGTTTCAAACAATAAGGTAGAGGGCCTGGAGAGGTGACTCGGTAGACCTAAGTTTGGTTCCCAGGATCCACGTCAGGCTGCTCACAACTGCCTGTAACTCCAGTTTTGGTGAGTCCAATGCCCTCTTCTGGACCATGCGGACACCTACACTCACATGTGTACATACCCACACACAGACACACGTGTACACATTAAAAAATAATAAATGGGCTGGAGAGGTGGCTCAGCAGTTAAGAGCACTGACTGATTTTCCAGAGGACCTGGGTTCAATTCCTAGCACCCTCATGACAACTCACATCTGTCTGTTACTGGAGTTCCAGGGCATCCAATGCCCTTACACACCAATGCACATAAAATAAAAATAAATAAATTGTTAATCATAATAATAATAAAGTAAGGTAAAAGGTGACAGAAAAAGACATTTTGTTTTGACCTCTGGCTTAAGTACGCATATGGATGTGGGCACATAGGCATACATCATGCACCCATAAAAGAATGTGTAACCACACTAAAAAATGAAATTGAGTTTAATAGTAAATTATAAATGTATTCAAATTATCTTTTTTTTCCATATATTGATTTGTTTGTGGGTACATGCGTGGGTGAACGTGTGAGGGTCAGAGGACAACTTGCGGAAGTCAGTTCTGCTTCCATTCTGTGGATTCTAGGAGTTGAACTCATGTCCGATACTCACAGAGCCAACTTGCTAGCTCCACATTACCATCTCAGTGTGTAACTAATTTGAAAGATTAGTAAGATGCTTTATGTTCCCATTTTTTTGGTCCAAAGATCAAAATCCTATATTTTGTAGTTTTCTCTTTATGTAGCTTGTAGCTTCTGCTTGAGACCATGAAGATGCAGACATTCTATACAGATCTAACTGTGAAGCTTTTTTATAGTGTAATAAAAGTGTTTATAAAACATGTTTACTGTGGGCTGGTAAGATGGCTCAGTGGTTAAGAGCATTGGCTGCTTTCCTAGAAGTCCTGAGTTCAATTCCCAGCAACCACATGGTGGCTCACAGCCATCTATAAAGGGATATGATGTTCTCTTCTGGCATACAAGTGCACTTGCAGACAGAGCACTACATACGTTAAAAAAAAAATGCATAAATAAATAAATTTTTAAAATGTCCACTGTAAAACAAAAGCTAATCAATTTAAGCTTTGACCAATGATTAAAGTAAGATTAAAATAACTGTGTTTATGTTTTTATTAGACTGGAAGCAAAGGAAGCTGAAGAAGAGCAATGTAGTGTCCTTAAAGGCTTACAAAGGGCTGGCTGAAGTGGCTGTGAAGAGCCTGTGTGAGCTGTTAGTGGCCCTGCCCCATTTTAACTTTCACAACAACATCATTGTACTGGTTGTCCCTCTGATGAATGATGTGTCAAAATCGGTGGGTTTCTCTGTTTTACTGCCCTTGTCCTTATGGGAAAAGAGTACCCTTGAATTCCTTAGAGGCTGTTAGTGGTAAGTTAGTATCAGTTTATTGTGCACTGTCTTTAAGACGATTACTTGAGCATTTGTTTAGTGAATGGTGCTCCATTGAGGCTTTTAACATCTTATGATGCACAGGACAGTCCCCTACTAGCAGTGTTACCTGATCCAAAGTGTCAGCATTGCTTTTATTTAATGCTTTGTTTTTCAGATATCTGAAATGTGTTGTGAAGCAGTAAAGAAACTCTTTAAACAAGATAAATTAGGCCAAGCTTCTCTTGGTGTAATTAAAGTGATTTCTGGTTTTGTAAAAGGCAGAAATTACGAAGTTAGGCCAGAGGTAAGCCTTTCTTTTCTTATTTTGCAATTTGTTTTCAATTACAAAGTTACTTTATTGTTTTAAGAAATTTATTTAGACCCATTTAAGGTGAAAAGTTAAATGTATATATTCATTAAAAGTAAGCATTACTCACAGTTTGTTATGTATCTCTTAGATGTCTTTGCTCAGAGATATATGCATCCTTGTTTCAAAACTTAAAAACAGATTTTTAGTAGGAACACTTTTGTGCAGCAGTATGATTTTATGTGTGGTGAGCTTCAGCATCTCACACAGGAACATACAGAATGCTGCTTGGTAGGTAGCTAGTCGTCTTTTGAGTTTTCCTGATAGCCAGTGTTGGAGAGATACTGTCTGCATTGTCTTTTTTATACTGTAGGAATTTTATGAATTAGATTTCTTGAGTAGAGTTAGTAAATCCAGTAGTAATCACATTTAAAAGCTAGAGGTTGCCAACTGGTTTTCTAACAGTATTGTGTCATTCAGGCTGTGATTAGTGATCTGAGTCATTTCCAACTGACTGCCCAATGCTGAATGTTACTGTTTAATCTTTGTGAGGTGTACAGCTGACCATATTGCAATATGTTTATTTGCACATATTGTTTGTTTGTTTGTTTTAACTTTGTATGTGGAATTGTACTTCTTAACTTAGGTCTGTGCATGCATGTGTTCAGGTGTGCATGTTTGTGTGAGAGTGTGGATGTCACAGGTAGATTTGGAGTGTATCCCTTTGTTGCTGACCTTTCTTTTTTTCTTTTTTCTTTTTCCTTTTTTTTTTTTTTTTTGTTTTTTTGTTTTTCATTTTTCAAGATAGGATTTCTCTGTGTAGCCCTGGCTGTCCTGGAACTCACTCTGTAGCCCAGCTGGGCTGACCTTGATTTCAGAGATTTACCTGCCTCTGCTCCCGAGTGCTGAGATTAAGGCATGTGCCACCACTGCCTGGCCACCTTTATTTTGATACAAGGCCACTCGCTGAACCTGAAGCTCATTGATTTGGCTGTCCACTGAGCTTTGGGATCCACCTGTCTCTGTACGGTCCCCCAGCACTGACATATTGCCACACCCAACTTTTTATATGGATACTGGGGATCTGAACTCAGATCCTCAGGCTTTGCATGGCATACTTTACATTCAGCTGTTTTCATATTTACGTATTTATTAGTAAGGTTTTGCTTCTCTGTGTACTTTTTCAAAGACTTTGCTTTATTAGAAAATTTAAATTTATATAATGAGAACAAAATGAAAGATGACAAAAATAAAAAAGAAACTCAGTGGAAATGGTTAAATGTAAAGTAATGTGAAAAAGCCCCATATTTCAGTAGCATTACTAATCAGAAGAGGAAATATGTCTACAACTAAATTTGAAACAGCAGTTCCTAACAGAACATACTCAGAGATGGCATACTCAAAATGGCTAGGTGCTGATCCAATAATCTTGACTTTTTAAGTTTTAAATAGTAGCATAGATAACATTCACTGAGATCTAAATATAGGGTAATTTTTTGCCAAAAATGTTTTTGTCTCCTCTCCCATGGCCCCCATCCTAGTTTTCTTACTTCATGTAGATACAGATATAAAAAATTAGAAACTGAGACCCACATTTGAAAGAACAGGTGGTTTGTTTTCTGGGCTTGGGTTACCTTGCTTAAAATTTTCCAGTTTCATACATTTTCATGCAGATTGCCTGATTTCATTTTTCTGTAGAGCTCGATAAAATTCTCTTGTGTATATGTACCATGTTTCATATCCGTCTGCTGATGGAAACCTAGGCTGACTGAGTTTCCTATCTGTTATGAGTAATGCAGCAGTAAATTACACAAGTGCCTATAGCAGTGGTTCTCAACCATCCTGCTGTGATCCATTAATATGCTTCCTTGTGTTATGGTGACCTCAGCCAAAAAAATTATTTTTGTTGCTATTTCATAATTTTGTTGCTGTTCTGAATAATGTAAATATCTGATATGCAGATGATCTTAGGTGACCCCTGTGAAAGGGTCAATCGACCCCTAGAGCGGGTCTTGACCCACAGGTTGAGAACTGCTGACCTATAGTCTTAGGTATAGCTGGGTCATATGGGAGTTCTGTGTTTCACTTATTGACATTCCTGTGCACTGATTCCCGTGGTGGCAGGTCAGATTATACTTGCTGCTCTCCCACATCCTCTGCAGCATTGTTTGCATTTGTGATGATAGCTGTTCTGAAAAACCTTCTATACTTCCATTGCTCATTTGAACTTTTTTCTTGTTTGTATTACTTGCCAGTTTTTCTCATTATATATCTTTCATAAAGACTTGGGATAATTTTAAGATTTATGTTTTCAATATTATTTATGTGTATGCCTGTGTGAGTATATGTCCTATGTATGCGGATGCCCTTGGAGGCCAGAAGAAGACAGATCTCCTAGATACGGAGTTAAATTTGATTGTGAGCTGCCCAGTGTGGGTACTGGGAACTGAATTCAGGTTCTCTGCAAGAGCAGCAAGTGTTTTTAACTGCTGAGCCATTGCTCTAGCCTTCAGTTTGTGATAATGCTTAAAATACAATTTCAGTAAATACATGTTTAGTACCAGGCACTGTTCTTGGTACTGAGGGTAAAATGATAAGCTTTACTACATAGTAAAAATATAATTTTTGTTGTCTATATTTGGGAGTATTTCTAGGCTCAGCTGCCCTGTAACTCACTATTGAGCTATTGTTTTTTGTCATACATGCATAAAGCCATTTCAGTCTCAAGTTTATAGATTCTTTTTCCAGAAGACTCGTGGTTGGCATTTGTTCATTTTATTTTGGTTTTTGAGACACGGTTGCATTGTGTAGCTCTGGCTGGCCTAGAACTCACTATTCTAGACTAGGCTGACCTTGAACTCAGAGATCAGCCTGTCTAAGTGGCCTGAATGCTGGGACCATAGATATGCACATGGCTGACCTTTGGTTTTTATGCAAATATGTAAGCCATTTGATGTGTGTGTGTGTGTGTGTGTGTGTGTGTGTGTATTATATGACTGCAGATGTGTTTAAATTACATGACTATGTATTAAATAAATAAATAAATATATATATATTTGAAATGGATAGCATGTATCATTATTTTAAAATGACATCTGTTAGTTTTTTATTTATTTGAGATAGGGTCTCTAACTATTTGTGGCTGGCCTCAAACTTACTTTCCTTCTGCCTTGGCCTCCTGATTTTCTGTGATTACTGACTTTCATGTTCTTCTTCATTTGGTCTTTAAATATTTACATTAGATTCATTTTTGATGATATATTTTTGTTGGTTATGCTGATTTTATTATTATTTTTTTCTGAGACAGGGTTTTTTATGTAGCTCTGGCTGCCCTGGAACTCAGTCTGTAAATGGATCTGGCCTCAAACTCACAGAGATTTACCTGCCTCTACCTCCCAAGTGCTGAGATTAAAGACGTGCACTACTACTGCCTAGCATACTGATTTTTTTTTTTAACCTGTGTGTTTTATTTCATAGTCTTTCTTTGCTTGCAAATCCCTTTTAATTTCTTTTTCCTTTTTAAAAGTGGTGATATTTAGTTGAAGCACCAAAATGATAAGTAACAGGCTTCTAAGAGAAAAGATAATCAGATAATACGGCTTGAACATGAAATTAAGCTATAGAGAAATACTTTCACTTTAGTGATGGTAGAATAAAAGTTACATTCCCTAGCCACTACAAATTGCATCCTTTAATTTGGAGTTGTTTTTCATTGGCTAGTAATATTTTATGACCATATAGAATGAGCACACAATACTTAAATTTTATCTTTCTAGTACCAAGAATGACTTTAAATTTATTTCATCCCGTGCTTTTAGTCCAGTTATCTGAAATATCCACCTTCCCTTTCAGGACGTATATGTTAGACAGTGAAAGAATACGAAACCTGTAGTTGTCAAGAGTTTGTCCCATGCAATCTGCTATAACTGATTTCAGTGGAGTGGTTTCTTCTAGAGAAAATGCAGGTCTCAAATCTCTTTCTCTTTGTGCTATTTTTTATTGTGAAGACCAGATGAATGCTAGCACAATTCATTGCAAAACTTGGTAGGGCATAGCTGGTTTAGAAATGACTTGCTTTGTTTTTCCCGTACCATTCCAAACCTCTTTCTGGCCTTCTTATGCTGTGCCATCTTGTCTGCCAGTGCACATGCTGTCTTTTCCTTATATTGATGAACCAGATGTTGTAAATTGTTAGCCATATACTAGTGTTCTTTCGTAGATACAGATGTCTGAATGTGATTAGCAGAAGGGTAGAACTCTGTAGATATGATAAGAGGCATTTCAACGTGCCTCTGTAGAGTCATTGGTAGCAGTATACATACTAACTACGTTTTCGTTTTTTTTCCGATATTAGATGTTAAAAACATTTTTATGCCTGAGAATCAAGGAAGTAGAAGTGAAAAAAGATACAGAAGACATTAACAAACCAAAAAAGTTCATGACTTTCAAGGAAAAGAGAAAAACTCTATCAAGAATGCAAAGAAAGGTTGGTTTATTTTTTCATTTAAGTATTCTGCTTTAATTGGTCTAGGATTACAATCAGTGTAAATAGATAAATCTTGTATAAATCATTCTTAGAACTTTTATTGACTACTTTTGTTGTCTGATAGTTTCATATATGTATTTAGTATATTCTGATTACCTTCACCCACTGTTTTTTTTTTTTGTTTTTGTTTTTTAATCTTTCTATCATCTCTGACAATCCCTCTTTACCCCCCACTCCCACCCCAGATATACACATCAGTTCTTTCTCAAGCTCATTTTGTAATCCATTTAGTTTAACCAGGGCCATGGGTGACCATTTGAAGTACCCATTGGAGCCTGGTGGGGTCGTCTGTGGGTGTAACAACTGAAGGAAGTTGCCCCTCTCCCTAAATCTATCAGTAGCAAATAATTTAGCAGGTAGTGGTGGGGCTGCCTGAGCCCCTCTTACCTCCGTGCCATCCTTGACCTAGTGAGGGCATCCACAGCTGTCAAGAATTTGTGATTGCAGTGGTTGTGTCTTGCTCATGAAAGGACCAGCTGGGCTTCTGCCCTCCCGGGGTCTCAGGGCAAGGGGTGACCTCAAGGAACCAAGACTCCAGATCGATGTAAAAAACATGAGGCTTTTATTATCCAATGCATTGGGGTCATCTCTCAGGTACTCTGGAAGTCAGAATAGGAGAAAATGACCCTGAGGATCTTCTGGTTAGACTTTTTAAAAGGGAGCAGGGAATCTGACTGGTCAGAACCCAGGCACTGGATTGGCTTGTTGGCAACAAGGAGTTCTGGGAAAACAGAGAGGTTTATGGGATAGTGAGTACTTATAATGAGTACTTATATTAAATGGAAGTTAGTGCCTTTACCACTAGGGGCGCTGGACTTTTCACTCAAAAGATGACGTTTTGTAGCCCTTCTCCCTATTTTCCCACTTTTATATTCTTTCCTCCCTCCTTCTTCTTTCTTGCAATGTTCCCTGAGCTTCAGAGAGGATGGTAAAATGATGTGTTTAGTGCTGGGCACTCGTCTATCACTTATTGTCATCACATTGTGCAGCTGTGAGTCCCTGGATTCACCACTGTTCACAGGAGAGAGACTTCTCCGACTAAGGCTGAGAGTAGCATTTATCTGTGAATAAGCATGAACATTTAGAAGGCAGCTTGAAGCTATGTCAGTTTAGCTAAATAACAGTATTCAGTTCTCCTCCTCCTAGGGCCTGTGATCTCCCTCATCATGTTTTTTTGACCGTGTTTACAATACTGGGTGTAGTTGGAAATATTTCATCTTGAGTGGGTTCAATAAAGAACAGGATGATTCTCTAAGATGCAAACCTGAATGACTTAGGCAAAGGGTCTGGCTTCAGATGGACTGAACCCTGAGCACATGGTCCTAAGGAGTTTTATTGAGGAAAGGCACTGTCTACTGATACAAGGGTATTAATTGCTTAATGAACAGAACTTCTACAGAACAACAACCCCCAATCTCCAGCCAGCTGACTTGAAGTTTTATGGGCAAAGCCAATACACTGGGCAAGGTATTCCTTGTCTGTGGCTTAGGCTGAGGGAGGAGACCATAAAAACTTCCCCCATTAGCAATAATACAATCAAATGCTTTTAACATAAAGATCTCAGTGGGCAAAGTTAAATTTGAACAACAATTGCTCCATCCATGGGTACTGAGTAGACAATTACTTGTTCTCCAGACTAGCATTCTTTCTGCATTCAAGAAAGCTATAGCCTTTCCATACCCAGAAAGATGGTTCTAACAGCTAAGGAAAGTGACCTTCTGGCAGCATCGTCTGCTGACAGATTCAGGAGCTGTTCAAAGTTTGTATCACTGCACAGAAGTACATATAGCTTTGAGAATATGTTCAAGTATTCCACTATATCTGGGCTTACATTCTGTCCTATGATGCAAGTCTTAAATCCAGTCAGAGAGCAGTTAACTGTCCCTTAACAGTAGGCTTCAGTTGCACAAGTGGACATCTTGCTTGACTGGTTGGTAAAGGTCATAGGATTCACAACTGGATAAGATATTGCTCCCTTTTCCCCCCAGAAGCTGCATCTTCAGGGACTGTGAAAGTTAGCCTGTAGAGAGAGAAGACTGTTGTAGCTAAATTCAAGCTGATTTCTCTATATCATGACTACAAGGTGCATGTTGTCTTCAGCAACAGAGTCTTATCATTTAGCTCTAATGGGCACCCAAAAGGAATAGCAAGAACCTGCATTGTTTGGGGGGACTCCTGGGGCCTCTTTGATCCCACATAGTTCAAAAGAACTATCCCACTCCCAGTACTGGGGTTTTTGTTTAAAAACTGACAGCTCTGGGAGCAGTTTTTCCTAGCCATGGAGAATATTTACCTTCAGACTCTTCCTTTTTAAGAAATACATTTTTGAATTTGGCTACAAGATAGATTTTTTATATGGCTCTTTCATATACTTTGATTTGGGTAATTCCCCTTCCCCTCCATGTTTCCCCTGTTTAAATCTTTCCAGCCAGAGTATTTCTCCTCTCTGCTTTTGTATTACAATTTACAGTCTACTACTGCTCCTTTTAGTCATCTCCCTCCCAATGCCTCTTTGTAGTTTCCTAATCCTAGCTGTTCTGGAACTCACTATGTAGACCAGGCTGGCCTTGAACTCATAGAGATCCTCCTGCCTCTGCTTCCTTAGTGCTAGGATTAAAGGTATGGGCCACCACACCTGGCCTGACCGGCACCCTTGAAGGCACAGACTTAGAGTTGAAGCTAGGATCTACATATGAGGTAGAGTGTGTGACAGTTATTTTTCTGTGCCTAGTCCATTTACCTTACACAGTGTAATTTTCTGTACTTCCATCCAGTTGCCTGTGAATTTTGAAATTTCATTTTCTTTAGAGCTGAACAAAATTCCAGTTGTGTGTAGGTTTCACATTTTCATTGTCCATTCATTAAATGATGGACATCTAGGTTGTTTCCATTTCCTAGCTATTGTGAATAAAGAGGTAGTGAACTTGGGTGAACAAGTGTCTCTCTTGTAGGATATATGTCCAGGAGAAGAATACTTGGGTCCTGTGGCAGTTCTGCCTCTGGGTTTTTCAGTAATCTCTACACTGATTTTTGTAGTGCCTATACCAGTTTACATTCTCATGAAGAATGAACAAGAGTTCCTTTTTATCTACTTACTTGCCAGCATTTGTTAATGATTTCTTGGTGATAGCTATACTGACTGGGTAAGAGGGAATCTCAAAGTGCTTTTAATTTGCATTTCCATCATGGCTAATGATGTTGAAAACTTTTTGATTATTTGTCATTCATTTTTCTTTGGAGGATTCTCCTTTTTTAAAAAATAATGATAAAAAGGATGGAAATTTTAATTTCAAATGTAGTAGAGGAAGAAGAAATGGGTGTTTGTGTTCAAGAGGCCAGCAAAAGTATTTATAGCGGCTTTTACCACTGGGATATACACCATTTTGCTTTCAGTGGTGATTTTCTTTTTCTTCATTTGCTTCTATTTTGTTTCAAAAAGATTAAGGAAGTGGCTATGCAACTAGAAGAGTTGCAGGGGGAATTGGAAAGGGTCAAGAAAGGAAAAACAGAGCAAAAGGGCTCAGTTTTTCCTTTCTCTTCAAAAAAGGAAATTACAAAAAAGAAATTGGCAGTGCTATTAAAAGACGTTAAGGGGGGATTATTAAAAAAGGAATTGGTGGTTCTATTAAAAGAAATATGGGGGAAACTAGAAAGGATGGAAAAAAAGAAAACCAAGGAACTAGGAGCAAGCTAGATAAACTGGGCTTGTTCCAAGTAATAGAAAGAAAGATCCCCGCCCCCCATACCCCTCACCCCACCGGGGGTAGACAAAAGGGAGAAGATTGTACAGGATGATGGTCCTGTTAGGATAATAGGGGAAGAGTCTGAACAGGAGAATGATCAGAAAAGGTAGCCTAGGGTCATGAAATAATCTTCAGCATTTCCAGTAGTGATCCAGAATATTCCAGCTGATGAGGATAATGCCTAAGGTTATAATGAAATAGGATGATATCTGATAGAAATGAGTGATTTAAGGAGATTGATGGAAGCTGTGGTGTTGTATGGCATGCACTCGCCCTATGTAAAGCAGGTCCTTAATAACTGGGCACTGCAACACCAGATGGTTCCATTCGATTGGAAGGGGTTAATATCAGCTGTACTAGAGGTAGACCCTCAGCTTCATTGGCAAACTTGGTGGAGGGAAGAAGCAACAAATACGGAACAGCAGAATAGGGCTGAAGAATAAATATAATCCAAAATCAGCTCCTTAGTGAGGGTTGATATGCTGAATTACAAGAACATATTCAATTTGATGACATGACTATAGAACAGTGTTGTTTAGTAGCTTTATGAGCTTGAGAAAAAGTAGAGGAACCAGGAAAAAGGTCCAACTCATTCACAAAAACCATACAAGGCTCAAGTGAAGCTTTCACAGACTTTTTGCAAAGATTATCTGCAACAGTAAAGAGTGCCATCTCAGACGCTTAAGCGAGACAGGTGATGATTGAGACCATGGCATTTGAAAAACATCAACACAAGGCATAAGAAAATTTTAAGGCTATTAAAAGCAAATTCTGCGCCATTGGATCAATGGGTCAGAGTTGGTTCCAATACTTAACACAACTGCTATAAAAGGACAAGCTATAGTTAGAGGGCTGAAATACCAAAATGTCTGAAGCTGTAACTGTGGAAGATTTGGACCTCTGCAAAGAGATTGTGATCAAGCTGTTTCTAAAGGCAACACTTTCTTTAAAGGTCAGAAAAAAAGGAGCAGATTTCCAGGAGTATGCAGATGGTGTGGAAAGGGTTGACACTGGAAAAATGAGTATAGATCCAAGAGAGATATGTAGGGGAATTCCTTGCAGTTGGGAAATGCCATAGGGGTCTGAGCTCAGGTCCTGGGAGAAAAAACAACCTGCCAGTGTCCTGTCAGCAGTGGGGTAGCATGCAGACTGAAAAACCCAAACACAGAATTCGAGATCTGATGCATGTTACTGAAAGTAGTGCTGCACTAGATCTGGCTATAGACAGACAGGTTACCCTATCCCCAGATGTTCAGTGCTATAAAATTGCTACTGGATTTTATGATCCTCTTCTCTGAGGGACAATAGGAATGATTCTAGGTAGGAGCAGTTTGACATTAAAGGGTTTCATTGTGCATCCTGGAATTATACATGGAGATTTTAAAGGAGAAATTTAAATCATGGCTTCTGTAACAAGAGTCCTGAAGTTTAACTCAGTGTATAGGATTATGTAGCCGTTACTGTTTCCCTACATAAAGAAGAAAGGCCACACTGTAGAGAGCAGGCATCTTTGGAAGCACTAGGAAATGAAGTGTTCTGGCAGGCTGACATTAATGATAAAAGGCCAAATTGAAATAAAAGAGTTGATGGACACAGGAGCAGATGTAACAATAGTCTACCAAAAGTCATGGAATCCAAATTGGCTCCTTCAGGAAATATCCATACAGTTTATAGGGATTGGGAAATTATCTCACATGAAGCAGAGTGTGAATTGGGTTAAATGTTTGTGACCAGAAGGGCAAAAAAGGAAAGTTAAGGCCTTATGTGGCTGACATAGCTATAAATTTATGGGGAAGAGATTTATTGAAACAATGGAGAACTCATATTAATGTCCCTTCTATCCCAGAAAAGGTACATAGAATAAGGCTTCAAAGGGAAGATGCTCTTAATAAGGAGAATGCACAGGCTGTACAGGTTGTCCAAAAGCCAGACACAACAGGTATTGAGGATCTAGATTTATAAAGGGGACCACTGCTGAAAATATGCTAACTGCCCTACCCTTAAAATGGTTAACTAAAAAGCCTGTATGGGTAGAGTTTGAACAGCTGGTGGGGAGGGGCAGTTAAAGGTTCAGCATATAGAAGAGTCTACCAGCCCATGGAACTTAACCTGCATTCGTTATAAAGAAAAAATCTGGAACATGGAGAATGTTAACTGATTTGATGGTTGTGAATAAGGTGATTCAGCACATGGGTCCACTACAGCCTGGACCTTTACCTTTATTATTATTTGTTAATAATAACAGATAATAATAGATAATAATATCTATCACTAATTAGTAATAGATATTATATAATATTATATAATTATATTATATAATTATTAATAATAGATAATAATATCTAAGGCATGGCATCTAAGACTTTTTTTTATAATCACCTTACAAGAGCAAGACAAGGAAAAATATGCTTTCACAGTACCTACCCACAACAATGCTCAACCTGTTAAAAGGTATCAGTCGAAAAGTTCTTCCTCAGACAGTATTAAGTAGTTCAACTTTATGTCAATATGTTGTGCAACAACCATTAGAACTAATTCGAAAACAATTTCCCCAATCTATTATTTACCATTATATGGATAATACTCTGTTTCTACAAAACACTTTTCTTAAATCAACTTGGAATACAACTTTTGGCAAAGAGCAGTACATGATTTTATATATATATATATATTATATATATATATATAAAATGTACAATATATATCATATATAATATATAATACATATTATATTGTTTGATATATTAATATATAACTTAACATATAATATATTGCATATGATATATTATGTGTTTATATATAGTATATATTTTATATATCATATACAGATGCTATATATCCTTTGATTTTTATATATATATATATATATATATATATATATATATATATATATATATATATATATATATCTTTATCCTTTGATTGGTTAGCACTATTTTTAAGCTTTTTATTTTCTATTTTATTTTTTTAAAAGAATTTTTAAAAATTCTTTCTCTCCAGCTCATTTTTAAATCTTTAAACTAATTATTTTCATGTTTGTGTATATATGCGCACATTTGAATGCTATGGTGTGTGTTTGGAGGTCAGAAAACAATTTGCAGACACTCTCTCCAACCATATAGGTTCTAGGGCTTGCTCTCAAGTTGACAGGCTTGGCAATGAGTGTTCCCACTGAACCACAACCACCCTCTACCAACTCATATCTATCTATCTACCTATCTATCTATCTATCTATCTATCTATTTATTTATGTCTAAGGAAATATTATAGTCATTATGAAATACAGATTTCATTTTTCTTAACAGAAAGGGTGCATTCATATGAAGTTTTTTGATTGAATCAATTACTTTATTGGCCAAAGTTCTAGTCTCTTAAATCTGGGTTGAAATTCAGATACCGTTCAATTACTGACATTTTGGAAAGTTAATTTAGAAGAAGGGCAAATATCTATCTTTATGTGTCATTTTACAGTTTAACTGTGATGATGAGTGTCGCATGTGTAAAAGTTCATAATGCTGAGCACTCTATATAAACATAGTTGTTACCACTGTGATCATTTCTTAAAGCTTCTGTTTTTAAAAAAAATTTATTTTTGTTATTTTAAAATTAAGTGTATACATGTGTCTGTGTGTGGATATATATATATTAGTGTAGTTATAGGCGATTTTGAGCTGCTCAGTGTGGGTGCTGGGAACTGAAGTTGGATCCTCTAACCCCTGAGTCATCTCTCCAGCTCCCAAACTAGAATTTATGAACAGTTTTTTAGAGTGACAATATTGCTTATAAAAAGGAAACAGTTTCCATGTAAAGCAATTAAAAATAAACAAAACAATTTCCCCAAAGAAGTAAGGTGCTTTAGTCAGACTCTTAAATCTTTGGCAGATTTTCAGTGACTTTTGATGTTCTTCCAGCATTAGGAAGCAGGGAAAATGAATATTTTACTGTCTTTCCATATAAAATCTGTTTTTATATATTGTTATATATGATTAGGAACAATGGTTGGTTATGGACTTCTTCTATATTATAGGCCATTTAGCACCAGCAATTGTTTTTTGACTCAACATCTTCTTTATTTTGGAAGGTTTTTAATTAAAATAAGCATAGAAAACAATTTAATATCCTATGTGTCTACCATTTAAGATAGTAGCTATTAATAAATTTAATACATTTTTTTTCTCAAAAAGAAAGAAACTGTTAGAGTAGAAATCCTCTCTGTCTCTCTCCAACCATTCTTCCGCCTTCTCCTAGGAGCAGTAGACAATACATGGTCTTACGGTGTCTTATAGTATTAACAGTCTTCCTCGTTTTCTGCACTCAATTGGCACCTATTTATTTATTTATTTATTTATTTATTTATTTATTTCCTTTTTTTCTACTTTTAGTGGAAGAAAGCAGAAGAGAAACTGGAGCGGGAACTTCGGGAAGCTGAAGCTTCTGAGAGCACTGAGAGAAAGCTTAAACTGGTGGGCAGTTCCACTCTGTTATACTCTCAATGTTTTGTTGAATGATTTAATTATGAACTTACTGTTTCAACTTAAAAGCATGTCATTTTTATTTTATTTCATGGGTAGATGTTTTTTGTGACATATAAGAAAGTATGATGCGATGCATGCCAGTTTATGAAATTACCATATACGTGTCTTTGTTCAGTTTGTTCCAAAGTCTGAATTTTGAGAGGGAGGAGAAAGGGAAAAGAAGCTTTGGCTTTGAGAGTCATCATTATTCTAACTCAAGGAGAGCTACCATCTAGTTCTAAGGTGTTCTTGTCTGATTTCTCTCCAGCACACAGAGACTCTGAACATTGTGTTCGTAACCTACTTCAGAATATTGAAGAAGGCCCAGAGGTCACCCCTTCTGCCAGCAGTTCTGGAAGGTCTTGCCAAGTAAGGGCTGTGCAGGCTGCTACATGCGTTGTAAATACATATGGGCAGCATAGCTGTGACTCTCAGAGTCCTCTGATGCTGTTCCAATGCCCCACCTCTCATTCCCTTATTACTCACCAGCCTTTACTTGAAGCTCTTTCTAATGTGGGGACTTTTGCTTGTCTGTCTTCAAACCTTTTTAAATTTTTCTTCTGCTTAATATATTTCTAGCATTCCTAAGATTCACCTCCTAGTTCTTGATTCTGTTCTATTTTATGTGTGTAGGTGTTTTACCTGCATGTATATCTGTGCATCATGAGCATGGTTGGTACCTCAGAGCCCAGAGAGGGCATTGGATCCCCTGGAACTATAGTTACAGATGGTTGTGAGCTGCTGTGGGTGCTGATTGGAGCTTCCTCTGGAAGAGTAGTAAATGCTCTTATCCATTGAGCCATCTTCCCAGCCAGTTCTTGATTCCTTATTGTACTGTGCACTTGGCTATCTGCTGGCAGCTTGTGTGGGTCACACACACATGAGTCTTAAGTCTCCTCAGTTAACCCAGCTTGCAGATCATTTCTTTGCTTCTTTGGATTTGTTCCTGCTAAAATAGATCTTGTGTGTGCTCTTAATACTGACGATCTTAGGGAATGTTGGATAAAAGTCAAAGCTATTAAATCTGAGGTGGCACCTTGATAAAGAACACTACCGATAAACAATTTGAAACTTTCTGTTAGCCACGTTGGGTAGCAGAGATTTAGAAAGAGACTTAGAAACACAACTCTGGCTGGAAGGTAGCAGTTTTGTTCTTACCAAGTCTCACTAGTGACTAGAGCTCACAGGGCTATGCTTCCTTGTGAAAGGTAATGTCCTTGTCATCGGAAACTTCCGGAAAAGGCCGAGTAAAGAAGAGATTATTTCTATCTCATAGTGAAACGTGCTACTTTGGTTTTGTTTGGTTGACATGGGCTCTTATTTCGAAGTCACTATAGCTCAGGCTGGCCTTTAACTTTGTGATATCAAGATGTGAACTGGCTCTCCTGGTTTCTGATGGATAATTCTCTATAAAGTAGGCTTTTTTAATTTTCTTTTTATAATATATGCTCATTTTACAATCCAAAAGATATGAAATTTAAAATAAGCTCCCCTCCTCCTATGTGTGTGTATCTGCTTGTCCTTTTTGACATACATGGAAGCATGTGTGTAGAGTATACTGTATGTCCTCTTTAACTTGAGGAATCTTTTTATGGTAGCACATAGAGAACTCTTTATTTTTTAGCATTATTTTTATTTTGGAGATTTTTGAAGCAAAGTCTCACGTACCCCACGCTAACCACGCTAACCACAAATTTGTTGTGTAATCAAGGATGACCTTGAATTTCTTATCATGTGCCTCCACTTCCCAAGTGCTGGAATTACAGACATACTTTACCATGCCCGGTTTATTGCTTCCTATTTCCCTAGAACCTTGTTTCTGCTGCCTCCATTATGACTTGTGGACTAATGCATTTAGTCAGGATAGCTCTTGGTAATTTGTTTCTCTGGACATAGTATTTTTAGTCTGTAGCCTCATATATTCCTATCAAGTATGATGTCTGGCAGTGCAGAAATTGTTAAAAACGTCAGTCTGAATTAAGTGAAAGCTGCCAGATTACTTATTTCTGTTATAACTAACATTTTTTTTTTTTTAAATCAAGCTATTTTACTTGCTTTATTTCTTCTCGTGGATTATTTAGTAACTGAGTTTTATTTGATTCCAGGTTCGCACATCTTATAAATGTGGAGTTTTTTGATGATTTATTAGTGGTTCTTCATACCCTCATTGAGTCTGGTGTAAGTAACTCTACCGGTGAATTATTTTTTAAGGATATCAATCGCATCAATCACTCATATTTGTTTATTTTTTAAAGGATCTAAGTTATCGAGAAAGTCTTCACTGTGTTCAAACTGCTTTTCATATTCTTTCTGGACAAGGTAAGTTACTGTCTTGGGTTTTATTTGCTTCTACCCTGAAGACTGTAACTTAATCTAACTTGTATTTGTTGTCATCTCAAAGGTGATGTTCTAAATATTGACCCGATGAAATTCTATACACATCTCTACAAAACACTCTTCAAATTACATGCAGGTATGTTTTTAGAAGATGCTTGTTTGGCACATGTGTATAGTCTGAGAATGTGTTATGATCGTAATTGTAGCCAATGAAAAATAAAGTCTGGTACTTAAAATGCTACTTTGCTGTTGCTATGCATCTGTAGTTAACATTATGTTGAGGTGAAAGACTTTTGGGGTTGACTAGAAGTGCAGGAAATGCAGCCCACAGCATCTCTAAGCGTTACTTTATTGTGTAGGGGGATGGTTTGCAGCAGGTATGACAACAGTTTCTCTTAGGGATTTTCTGGGGTTCAGGAAGTTGCATAACGAAAATGTAATGAGATTGACCCTAAAGAATGTCTGTTTTAGGTGCTACCAACGATGGTATTGAGATTGTACTCCAGTGCCTTGATGTCATGCTAAGCAAGCGCAGAAAGCAGGTTTCTCATCAACGAGCTCTTGCCTTCATCAAGCGCCTTTGTACACTTGCTCTGCAGGTTCTTCCGAATTCAAGCATCGGCCTTCTAGCGACTACCAGAATATTGATGCATGTAAGTAGTGGTAGAACCAAGTTTTCTTAGTATACTGGCACTGTGCTTTTTGATGTCTGTCTCGTTTTCTTGAATATTTATTATTTTTATTACTAAATGAGTTCATAGCTAGGTGCAATGGTGCATGCCTGCAGTTACACAGAAGACTGAAACAGAAGGACCGCTCAAGCCCAGGAGTTCTAGGCCAGCCTGAACCTCATACTGAGAGCCTGTCTTTCTCTTTTAGAGTCAGAGTCTCACTGTGTAGTGCTGGCTGGCCTGGAACTAGGTATGTAGATCAGACTGGCTTCAAACTCATAAAGATCTGACTGCTTCTGCCTCCCGAGTGCTGGGATAATACACATGCACCACCAGTTTGGTGAGATCTTATCTCTTTAAAAAAGGAAAACAAAACAAAACAAAGAAATTCACATTAGTAACAAAACCAGGTGATAAGAGAAGCAAAGCAATTTACTGATACTTCCTGGAGTATACTGATACTTTCACCGCCTGTTGTCTATCTTAACTGCCCTATATAAGGCTTGTGCCACACACAAATAACATTTTGTTTTCATGGAAAGGAGAAGATATGAATTATGTTATATACTATTTTTTAGAACATATTAATAATAGACATTTCCATGTTGGTATAAATTTTGTACTTTATAATTTAGTGATCAAAATTTCTTTAGTTCTGTGCTTAGCAAACACAGTTCTTACAGTGCACTCCTCATTGTTATAAGTGCTTTATAAACATTAAAATACTTAACTTCATACAGCTGAGGTAGCTCTCGCTGTTCTTACTGGTCCTGCTTTACAAGTGAGAAAACAGTACATAGGAGGTAAGTGACTTACTTCAGTCAGCGCCGCTGGTAAACGCTAAACGTAGAGAGGCAGGCTTGCACTAGTTACTGCCAACCTGCCGCCCACTTCAGTGTGCTTGATAAACTATCATGAATTTAAAAAATGGGTAGAAGTGGGATCTGCATTCACACAGCATGACTTCTTTATGCTTCTTTGTCTTAATGAATATAGAAATTGCTCTTATAAATGATGCTCTAGCAAATGTTGGTACAAGTTTAGTGTTGTGACTACATATATTTCTGAAAGGAAGAGTCCTTAAAGTAAGATTAGAAGGTAGGAAGAATATGCCATCTTGGAAGATTTGGTATATCTCTCCAAACTAAGACATTCTTTATTGTACAGATATAAATTATTTCTTATCAAAACTAGGTTTAAAGATGGTAAAATTATAGCCCTTATTATAACCACAAATTTAAATATAAGTTATGTCCTTTAAATTAACATAGTTAATTCTTCCTTTTTATGTGACATTTTTACAGACTTTTCCTAGAACAGATCTGTTGCTTGATAATGAGTCTCAGGGGAGTGGGGTGTTCCTGCCTGAGCTGGAGGAGCCTGAGTACTGTAACGCACAGAACACCGCTCTGTGGGAGCTGCATGCACTGCGGGTAAGGGACCCTTCCTTCCCTTTCTCCTCCCCTCCCTTCTCTCCACTGCCCTTTCCTTTCCTCCTCTTCGCTCTGTTTCTGAGTGAGCAATATGTCCTCACCATTTCCTCAAGTAGTTATTGCCAGAGTGCTCATATATATTCTGGAATGCCTTCTTGTAAAAACCTTACTTTAATACTGTATTTCTGTTTCTGTGTTTCTCTAAGCTGTTGAGTACATTTTCTAAAAAAGCAGAAAGTGATGGTGGTTTTAATGAGCTTATAGAAATTTATTGAAGTCTTTCCCTAACACTATCCAGAAGAGGATTTGTTATCTGGCACATTCACACTGCATTGGATCCTATCCAAGGAGACTTTGGTAGACTCTGTTGCAAAGTAGCTTCACCTGCAGTGCCAGGATCCTATAGTGAGGCCAACATTAGAGTGAGCCTTGTAGAACTGTGGTAAATTATTTTTCACTGTGAAATAGAAACTGCCTTTTGATATTTCTTTTTATGCTGCTAACTTGGTCATTTAACAGATGTGTATTTTAATCCTGAGAACAAAGGTAGTACTGTTTTATGTTTTGAGAATGGGTCTCTATGTAGCCCTGACTGTCCTAGAACTCCAAGTTCACTTCAAGACCTCTGCCTCCTGAGTTCTGCTGTGCTCCCCCACACCTCTCTAGTAATATTATTTGAATTTTTAAAAAAATCTTACTTTTTAAACATGTGAATATAATTAGTCATTTCCCCCCTTTCCTTTCTTCCCTCCAACCCTCCATGTCCAACTCCCCTAGCTTCCTAAATTCATGGGCTCTTTTCCTTTAGTTGTTAATATATATAATTTATAATATACGTATATATACAGATTATATATAATATAAATATATAAACACATACACATGCATAAGTACAACTTGCCAAGTCTGTTTATTGTTGCTTGTATGTGTACGACTTCAGGGCTGACCATTTGGTATTAGGTATTATATATACCAAATGGTATATATAACCATTTGAGTTATGGGGCTCAAACCTGGGAAAGACTAATTCTCCTACTCTCAGCAGTCCTTCGTTACCTATAGTTCTTTGTCTAGGAGTAGGGCCCTTGTCAGAGTTCCTTTCAGATTAGCATGTCTCTTGGATATTGTCTTTGTTCCGATCTTGTTTAGACAGCCATATTATTGAGGTAGCATGGTTGAAAGCTTCCCTGCCATTTCCAGGAGACAAAATATCACAGCATATTTCCTGGTCAAAAGGTAATACTATGTTTATACTCTTTTTGGAAGGATTTGTATACATGTTTTTGTTTTTTAAGTTGAATTTTATTAAAATAAATCTGTGACTTTTGTTTTCTAAAGTATTGACCTATGAATAATGTTTCTTTTCCTCTTCAGAGACATTACCATCCCATAGTGCAAAGATTTGCCTCTCATCTGCTTGCTGGGGCACCGTCTGAAGGCTCTGAGGCCCTCAAGCCTGAGCTGAGCCGAAGGTAGTGTTTGACATTGCCTTGCTTTCATATTCCTGTGTTTTGACACAGGTTCTCACTATGTCACCTTGCCTAGCCTGGAACTCACTATGTAGACCAGGCTAGCCTGGAACTCAAGAGATCTACTTGATCTGCCTCCTGAGTGCTATGACTAAAGATGTGTGTCACCTGGCCTGCTTAGAGTTTGTTTTTGTTTTTTTGTGCCTGGGATCAAACTCAAAGCACCAACTTATGCTAAGACTAAGAAAACTTTCTTATTTTGTGTGTATGTGTGTTTGTGGGTTCACAAGTGTGTACAGGTGCATGTGTATACAAGAGCTTGGGGAGCCTAGGGGGTGAATTGTATATTGTTCCCCAGAAGCTGTCCACCTTATTCTTTTGAGACAGGATCTAGATTGGCGGGCCAGTGAACCCAGCAATCCTGTCTCTCAGGTCTTTCCAATGTTGGGCTTTTTTTTTTTTTTAAAACCTAGTGGCTAGGATTGAACTCAGGTCCTCATGCTTGCATGCTAAGCACTTTAGCAAATGAGCTATCTGTCTAGCCTCAGGTTTTTCTTTTTTATAAGCTCATAGATTTCTTTAATTTAGGTATCATAGGCGAATTGTAGGCTAAACTGATTTTATACTGTCTTTATAGAGTCTGAACAAAAATGGAAGAAATTTTTATTTTTGTTTGATTGTTTGAGACAGGGTCCCATGTACTCTAGGATGAATACAAACTTAACCATTAAATATATATTACTAACAGTCTTGATCTTCCCCTCCATCTCCCAAGTACTGGGATTACAGGTGTGTACCACTCTGTCTGGCTAGTTGTTACCTTTTAAGATCGGAAGAATTCGTTTAAAGTTCACTTTTCCTACTTGTCTTGAAATACTAGATTTAGTTATTTCATAGGAAAAATTTTTAGATTTATCTATGTGTATGTGTGTTTTACATATATGTATGTCTATGCATTATGTGCGTGCTGGGTGCTCTTGGGGGTCAAAGGAGGGCATCAGATTCCCTGAAACAGAGTTATGAATGGTTGTGAACTGCCTTGTGAGTGCTAAGAATTGAACCTGGGTTCTTCTAACCTCTGAGCCATTTCTTCAGCCCCTGTTTTATATTTTTAAATTTCCAATATTTAAACATCCAATAGTCAGTTGCTCTGCCCTCCAAATGAGGCTCAGCTCTGTTTTTTCTATGTTTCTATTTTATGTTTGGCCATACTAAATACAGAGGCTGCTTTTTCTTCTTCATCAGCCTCCATATTAGCCTCTAGCCTTGTTTCTTTTACTTTCCTTTTGCATTGCAAAGAACATAAGCAGAAACCTGGCGTGTGCAGGGTAAGCACCGTTCATTGAGTCACATCCCCTCTGACTACTCTATCATTTGTTTTTTAAAAGGGGGAAAGAGTAGATTCTTTGTCATTATTTAAGTAATCATTCTGGCATATTTTCACTTGTAGTCTTAATTAAACATTTGTCTCTTTTGTGCCAGTTTTCCTTTTCTGGAGGAAGATGATGTCTGGGTTTGTCTCCAAGGCATGGCCAATGGAGAGTGTGGAATGAAGCTTGGGGTATGAGTGCAGGTCCTTACTTCTCTCTTTTGAGTAATGTGGACTAATAGTAACCCCAGATTAAGATTTACTTATGTGGTCTGGATATTCTGGATATTGACTGTTTTTTGTCCTGAGTGTCTTGTCCTTGTTTTTCATCCAGGCTAATAGCTGAAGGGTTGAATGGTGTTCAGAGTCCATGGAGTTCAACTCCATGCTTCTTCACTCCGCTGGTTCCAGTGACAGATTTAATTGCTTGTCATTGATGTCACTAGTTGAGTTGGGATTCAGTCATGTGAGCGTTGAACATCTGCTTAGCACCCTTCCTGGGCTATAGGCCTGCATTTCTGAGTGTGTGCTAGGTTTCTCTGAGATAGCTTTAGTAAGATAAGATGTTAACACTACAGAGGAATTTAGGTTTTATTTATTTTTGAGACAGGGTCTAAGTACCTCTTACTGTCCTAGAACTACTTTGTAGACCAGGCTGGCCTTGAGCTCACAGAAATCTGCCTGTCTGTGCCCCACAAGTGGTAAGATTAAAGGCCTGCACCAAGTCTGGCTAGTTTGTATCTTAAATAAATGAGTTGGTTGAATGTTTGATTTTATTCTTCAGATATAATGTAGCTCTTAAATTATACAGATAATCTTACATTTTTTATTATAGATCTTCAGTTGAACTTTTTGAGACTTACAGCATGGCAGCAATGACATTCAACCCTCCTGTTGAACCTTCAAACTCCAAAAAGAAGGTATGTGATACATTTTTTTTTTTTTTTTTTTTGTTTAGAGAGGAAGTAAACATTAAATCAAAATGTGTCAACTCTACTTTGCCAAATTTTGTTTTTCTTCTTTTTTTGAGACAGGGTATTGCTTTGTAGTCCAGGTTGACCTTGAATCTGTGATTGTCTTGCTTTAGCCTCCAGTGGATTAAGACTACAGGTGTTGAGCACACAGGCCTGGCTCTAGCAGTTGAGAGTGGGTTAGATGCAAGGTTGGTCAGACTTGCACTTAGTATAGGGTGTGTCCAAGACCTGACCAGGTGTCTCTCATTACTGTATTTCTTTTTGGTTGTTTTTGTTTGTTTTGAGATGGTGTCTTACTTTGTAGCTCTGGCTGGTCTGGAACTCATTCTGTAGACAAGGCTGGCCTTGAGTTCACAGAGATCCACCTGCCTTTGACTGGGATTAAAGGCCTGTGTCATCACTGCACTCTGCCTTATTAACTGTGTTTTGTAGGTTGGTGTTCACTGTCAATGTCTTTAGCTTTGCTCAGCTTGTCTTTATTAACAGTGTGAGCTGTTTTAACTCTTAATTTTAACCTTTTTTTCAGGATAAATTTTTACAAGGGGACTTATTTTTGAATGAAGATTTAAATCAACTAATCCAAAGATACAGCAATGAAGTTGCTACTGAGATACCACTGGATTTCACCAAATGTTTGAAACTGTCATTACGGTAGTACAAAAGTAAAGAGTTAGTGGATTGTTGTATATATTTGTACGTGCGTGTTCAGCGGCACATGTAGATATTTGAGGGCCATTTTCTTTTTGTACAAGGAACACTTCCTAAGAATGTTATGTGAAGCAGACGCTACAGAAGACACTGGGTATTGGTTTGTTTTTCATGGCTTCCTTGGCTTGCTTTCTTAAATAGCCCAGGCCAACGTGCCCAGGAATGGTACCACCCACAGTGGGCTGGGCCCTACCGCATCAGTCATTAATTCTGTAAATGCCTTATAGACATGCCCACATGACGGAGACAGTTCTTCAGTTGAGATTTCCTCTTCCCAGGTAACTCTAGTGTATGACAGGTTGACAAAAACTAAGCAAGACAGTTACTAACTACTCTTTATAACTAAATAAATATTGTTATTGCACCACTACAGATGAAAGCAAATAAACTAGATTTTGTAAAGATTTTTTGAAAAAATAAATAAATAAATAAATAAATAAAAGATTAAAATTAGACTACTGTTCATTGGCTATTGTTGAATGACTCACATAAGGAGTAATCAAATCTGACCTTTTTTTTTTTTTTTACATGAAAGTGATGTGAGGATCACTCAGTAGGAAGAAAGCAGGTCCAAGATTTCCCTTGTGCTCTAGGGACATCTGTTCCCAACAAACGAGTAAAGCGTTTTTCTTTTAAATTCTTACATATAGAAACTGTATATGCTTATAAATAGAGTTATAAAGCGCTATTTTATATAATAGCTTTTACTATACTATAGGGGTGACTTATGAAATGTGTATATAAATATTTTCTGCTATTAATAGTTGAATAAAATAGCTTCCTTTTCTACTTTCTGGTCTTCTGAGGTTTTGTTTTTATTGCTAATGGAAAGCATTTCAAAGCAGTGGAAAGCTACATAGACTGTTAGTTCACTACCTTAGAGCTTTTTCCTCATGAAAATGTGAAACAGGAAACTTCTTTACCATCCAGCAGGGGCAGGCACAGTGATCAGTTACCAATTTAAAACCAGCCCTTACTCCATTTCAGAATTAAGTTGGGCATGTGGGTGTCTAGGCAGAGAAGAGGTTGACAGGTTTTGGAGGAGATAGCAATGGAGGGACAGTTACCAGCTTGATTTGAAGGTGAGCGTATTCTTTTTTGGTTTTTCAAGACGGGGTTTCTCTGTTGTGACTCTGGCTGTCCTAGAACTCACTTTGCAGACCAGGCTGGCCCCAAGCTCACAGAGATCCACCTGTCTCTGCCTCTCGAGTGCTAGGATTAAAGGTGTGTGCCACCACTGCCTGGCAAGCGTGTTCTTATATTGAGTTACAGAAGTAAGTCCTTTTGTTTTTTCTTTTTTCTTTTTTGACAAGAGTCTCACAATACAGCCTTGGCTGTCCTGAAACTCAGCCCAGCCTAAAAATATTTCTAAAGCTACGTTTTTAAGACTTTATTGTTCTTTGTTTTGAGACAGGGTCTCCCTATGTAGTTCTAGCTGTCCTGGAACTTCCTATATAGACCAGGCTGACCTTGAACTCACAGAGAGGCTCTTGTCTCCCTCCCACCATGCTCGTCTAAGGCTTGATCATTAATGATGAGAAAAGGTATGGTTCAGCATACAAGTATGTAGCAGGATGCTTTGAAGGGGTTTTATGATTTTGGTTTCTTTAAAAACACAATATGGCATTTGTTCCCATCCCAAGTGTAGTGCATGATACGAGTTTGATTTAGATTTGTTCATTAACGGTGGCTATAATTTGGTTACCTGCAAATATTTTGCCATGTGTAGCTTGTGCTTATGATTGTGTGCTCCTTGGACTTCTAGGAACTTTGCTTATAGTGTATATTGGTTGAAACCCATAGAGCTGCAGAGCTGGGGTGGGTGATTGTTGATCATGGGTGGTTGGTTTGTTGGTTGGCTGGTGATTGTTTAAAGGAACTTCGGTTGGAGAAATTAGGTTCAGGAATATTGCACTGTGGTGCTAGTCCAGCTCACTGTCAGTTCCTGCTCTCCAAGCTTCGGACAGCCAGAAAGTTCTGTAATATTTCTTCCTTTCTCTTTCCAGGCTGCCTCTAAGGGCGGTGAAGATTTCTTTCTTTCTATCCTTTTCTCTTTCCTGAGCCAGAGGGTAAAAAAAATACACGGTAGCAACCTGCTACACAAATACTTTTTTTTGTTTTTGTTTTTTGAAACAGGGTTTCTCTGTGTAGCCCTGGCTGTCCTGGAACTGGCTCTGTAGACCAGACTGGCCTTGAACTCAAGGCCTCTGTCTTCCAAGTGTTGGGGTTAAAGGCATGTGCCACCACCTGGCACAAGTACGTTTTTAAAAACCCCACTCTTTGAATAAAAAAATTCCAAGAATGTTAGAAATATTTGTATATACAACCAAAAGATCTGTCAGTATGTCATAAACCAATTATTTTCTAACATGGATTCGTTTATATTTCACTTTGGCAGCAACAACTGTATATAAGTGAAAAGTCAGTTTTAAAATAGAAGCTGGCAGGCAGGGTATTTCATGACTATAACACTTTTCAGTTTCTCGTCACAGTTGGACCATAATTCTATATGGTTAGCGTTTGAAAACTCATATGAATTTGAGGATAAAGTGTATGTGTACATTAGCTTTTTTATATATTAAGGTTTCCTTTTTGGAGCTAAATATATAGCCATCACAGGCACATATACATGCATCTTGAAGGCTGTGTTAAGCTCGAGCACCTGTTGTGTGCTCAGTAGTGTACTAGGCACTTAAAAGTGAGATGGGATAATAGGAATAAAACAGTCTCAGTGCTCTATGCTCTTTGATGCCAAATCAGGTAGTTTACACTGTTTAAAAATGCAGCAGTACCCAGTTCAGTGTCAGAATGAATTATTTCCAAGTTCAGAGACTGTCAACTGAAGTAATGTTCAAAGAGATGTCAGAGTATCGTGTAATGGAGGTTCAGAATGTATTTTAAAGCCACTTATTTCACATACTTTTTGGTTTCGTTTTGTTTTTTGAGACAGCTTTTCTCTGTGTAGAACCTGGCTGTCCTGGAACTTACTCTGTAGACCAGGCTGGCTTCAAACTCAGAGATCTGCCTGCTTCTGCCTTCCGAGTGCTGGGATTAAAGGCGCGTACCACCACTGACTGACTAAAAACCTTATTCTTTATTGGCAGGAGAGTAGAGCTGTCTGTGGAGCTCTGTGTTTTAGAGTTACCTCCACTTCTGTGGAACAAAGCCAGCCCTTACTCCTTTTCAGAACTAAGACCTGGGTGTCTGGTTCTGATATTGGAAGAGAATGGAGGAAGGGAAGATGAGTTTTAAGGAGAAACCTGGTATATGTTATGTTGGGCCTTCATGAGCCATCAGTACTTCCAGAGCCATCAAGATGGGAAGCCTTTATGAAATCAAGTTTGGTTAAAAAGAAGGCACTTGTAACTCCACTTTTATTGAGTCTAGACTTCATATTGATCAGCAGGAGTCTGTAAACTTGTGTTTGTGCTGTGGATGACATGCAAAGAGGCCTTATCTCGGAAGGACATTTTCTGCCCAGATAGTATCCTTATTGCCTACAGATTTATCCCCAGCTACCTGCAATTTCCTACCACTTTTTAGTGTTCTTATCTTGTCAAATAATTAGTTCTAAATGGACAGGGGACTGAGAGGAAGAGGATGTGTGACCCCTCTACTGAGTATCACACTGGATTCTTACTCTAATTTTTTTTGCCAGATAATTTTTCTTTATAAGTTAGGTTGCCAACTTTGATACAGGTTCACATGTAGAGTGTACTTTGAGGTCCTTGTATACATACATAAGGACTAGCGAAACCAGGAAAGTTAAACTTATTTCTTATCTCTTCAGGCTTATCTCTTCAAAGGAAGAAGATGTTTACCTGTTTTCCACCCAGAATGTTGGGAATGGATGTAGTTTACAACCTGGTAATCTTTTCCTATCTGTAGGGCCAGGCTTTACCTGAATCCCCTAGACTATTTTGCTTGTTTATCTCATACTCTCTTCCTAGATCTTATTTTAGGGCCAAGCTAATCTTCAACTCCCATAGGTTATTATGTTTACCTTTGTCATTCTCCCTAAATCTTATCTTGAGCATTGTTTCTGAGTCAGTGGAACCAGAGGACTGAGTTAATTGTCATCAGGAAATTCTTTTCCAAAATTGTGCTGTGCTTAAATATGGCTAAAATAAAACTACCTGGTGTCAAACTCTAGAATAGCAGTTCTCAACTCAATCCCCTTTGGGGATCAAATGACCCTTTTACAGGGGTCTCCTAAGACCATCTGCATATCAGATATTTATGATTCATCACAGTAGCAAAATTACAGATATGAAGTAGCAACAAAAATTATTTTAAGATTGGGGTCACCACAACATGAGGAACTGTATTAAGGGGTTGCAGCATTAGGAAGGTTGAGGACCACTGCTCTAGAAATTTGAACCAGCTCAGCTAACTAAGTTATGTGAACCGGATTTCCTTCTTGCCTCTCATGCGTGATTTCTCTGCAGTCTGTCAGCCTTTGCTGCCCTCCCCCCGACCCCCCAAAGATTCACACGTTTTAAAAATTTAAATAAAACCAGCTTGCATATTTACATTTTTTTATACCAATTTTACTGATTAAGAATTGGCTCTCCAGATTTCTTGTATCCTAAAAAGTGTAAAATGGTGGTGGGCATAATTTTAGTGGACATTCTGATTCATTATGAACAGGATTATTTCTTTCATTTGATAGACTGGTGTGGCCATATAATTCAGATAATCTTTCAGTCGAAACTTAGTATTTCTGGCCAGGCAGTGGTGGCGCATGCGTTTAATCCCAGCATTTGGGAGGCAGAATTAGGTGGGATGTCATGGGACATATGACAGAAATCAGAAACGAAGATGACATAACCATGTCATGGGACATACCCATGATTCCATATGTTGTAATAAAGCTAAAAATTCCTCTTGCTTAGTGACATAGTAACCATCTTAGCTTGTGTAAGTATATTCTGACATTCATACAACAATGAAATACCTTAACAGTGCATTTCTCAGAATGTGTCCCCATCATTAAGTAGCACATTCTTGCAATGAACTGTTTATATATATTTAAAAAATTTTTATTTTATTATGTGTATGTATATATGATGTGGGGGAGTACACATGTGAAGGCAGGGGATAATTTTGTGGAATAGATTTTCTCCTTTTATCTTTCCATTGGTTCTGGGATCAGACTGTGGTTATCAGGCTTGTGTGGCAAGAGCCTTTATCCTCTGGGGCACCTCACTGGCCCTATTTACATTTTTTTAGCAATGTGTCCTACCTAAAATCTTGAAGTCTCAATTTTAATTGTGTGTCCTTTAACCTAAATAGTGTGTCATTTAATATGGTGGGTGTGTTCACATCAGTATTTGAGTCTGAGACAGTTTCAGACTTGATACTGAACACTGTATCAAATTCCCATTTATGTTAAAGACCTTGAGAGTAGGTGTAGGGGTGGAGCAGGGTAAATCTAAGAGACCAGTCTGACTTTGCATCTTATTACCTGCAGGGAACCTCTCCCACCCCCACCCCCCACACCCACTCCGTCACACACACCCCAGACGGTTAGACCAGTAACTTAATTTTCAACCCAAAGTAACCCAAACCATTTGGCCTTCTACTTTATAGAAACTTGATAAAAATGTTTCCAGAATATTTTTTTAAAATGAGGCAGCACTGTGCACTTGTTATAGACCTATTATTTGATTAAAAAGAGACCATCTAGTGCTATGCAACTGCTGAATAAGAATAGTCTGAATTCTGTTGGCAAGAGAGTGATGGCATAGCAGGAATCTTTCAGCAACATGAAAGCTGTGCAATGCATTTTTGACATGTCTCTTTTTAGAATGTGCAAGGAAGGGGTTGTCTTACTCATTTCTATAATTGGTAAAGAGCAAAAGTCAGGATTTCTAGTATGTTTTATAATTTGAAGAAAAAAATATCTTCAAATGGAACAATGCCAATGGAAAGATAAAATGTGAGCTTGACTCTGGAGGAACATGTATTTCAGTCTGATAAGTCACAATTTGCTTCGTTCCAAGGATGAGAAGAATGCATTGCACTTAGCTGACAGTTTCGTGAAGCGCAGTTTTAAAAATAAGTTACATAGAATGGTGAGTCAATGAATCAGAAACGAAGATGACACCATTGTACTGGATGTCTAGCCCACTTCTCATGTTCATATGTTTTATTTTTAGGATGTCTTGAAATAGATTGAACCACTAATGCTTGTACCCCATAGCAATATCAAGGAAGTAATGTCTAATAAATACACAAGTACAGTGTCAGTACAAACATTGCGATTGCGAAATAAATAAATCTACTTTAAACATCAGCTCAGTCTCCTGCTTTTAAAAAATGGTTAGGCTTCTTATTAAGACATCACAACTCAGTAGATACTAAATTATACATCATTCTAAATTCATCTTGTGAGAACTGAAAAACGGAACAAGCTGTGGGCATATGAATAATAGCTTTTGAAAAAAAAACATTTCTATTTGCGAATAGGCAGCCTAAAGGGTGCACTGTGGTACACAGTATAAGACCTAATTTGAATAATTGTTAACAAATCTTACAGGATATATTTACATTTACAATGCCCTTAGACTTCCACTTCTCATTAAGCCTATGGCCAGTTTTTGAGGTTTTCCAACCCTGTGCCTCTGGTTCCCAGTTCTCCAAGTTTTGTCAGCAAGCTGGTCCTTGTGCCAGAGTCATGTGTTTTTGTATGACCCTTAAAGTAGGAATAGTTTTTACAATTTTAAGTGGTTGAAAAACTTGAAAGATTAGTAATATGTGAAAGTTATATGAAATTCCAATTTAAGTGTCCATAAAGTTTTATTGTTTAGTCATGTTCTTTTTTGTACCTTTTGTCAGCAACTGCGTTTGCTCTCCAGTGGTAGAGCTTAGTTGATGCTCCAGAAGCCATATGGCCCCGACCTTAAAATGTTTACCAACTGGAATTTTACAGATGAAGCTTGTTGCCTTGAGCTTAGGGGACTTCTTTTTTCTACCCTGTAACATCTGTAAAAGAGCAACACCCTGGGCATCCTTGCTTCATTCCTTAGGAAGGTGGTTGGCAGCCCTGTGCCATTTTGCTTGTCCTCTGCATGTGAAGATGTGAAGAGGGCCCGAGTTCAGAAATCATCAATTTCCAGTTTAAATGTGATAGAAGTAAAGTATATTTCTTTCCACCACGTTCATTCTTGATAACTTCTTGCCAAGGATCTTCACCTGTAACATCGTCCACATAGTCTTTTTAGTGTATTGAACATGAAAAAACAGAAATATTTACAGCCTAGCCGGGTTTGGAGTTGTTCAACTACAGAAGCCCACAGCTCTGGTGGTTAGCTTTGAAGGAGTCAATTCCTATAATACAGTATTAAAGCCTGCTGTCCTTTTAACACCACATTCTTTAGAGAAAACAACAAAAACTTTTTATTACATCAAATAAATATTCCTCAAATTTAGGAAAAGGAGATATTCCTTTAGTTGTACTTGTTTACTTATGAGAATGTACAGAGAGAACTTAAAAATAAGTGTTCATTCTTGAAAATACCATGATAAGAGGTTATGAGTGGGCATAGCTGTGCCAATGACTTTTTAAAGAAAAGCACCAATGTTTAGTAAAGCTATGAAGTCATTTTAATACTTCTAAAGATCATCTGTCAAGGGAAATGGAACCCAAAAGCAATCATAAAAATAAATCACTGCTCCCCAACAAGGTCACACCTCCCAATCCTTCCCAAGACAGTTCCACCAACTAGGGACCAAGCATTCAAATATATGAGCCTGTGGAGGCCATTCTCATTCAAACCAGCCCAGCCAGTCTGGACAACACAGCCTTGAAAACCAAACAAACAGTGAAAGGAAGGCACTTATGTCTGATTCCCTCACACCCTTTTTTCATATTCTAGATAATTTGCTGAGACTGACTTTGTATGTATATATCAGGCAGTGAGGTTGGGTACTGACACTCCTAACACTGCATTTTCAGGATGGAGACTGAAGTTAGTTTTGTTTTCCTTTGCTTTTTAGACACAGAGTCTCACTATGTTCCTTAAGTTGTCCAGGAACTCATTATGTAGCCCAGGCAGAGCTTGAATCTGTGATCCTCCTGCCTCAGCCTTCCAGATGTTGAGATTACAGGCATATGCCACCACACTTGACATATTATTTAAAAAAAAAAATAGAGGCAGAAAGAGTCTAAATGAAATGAATTATAAACTATTATACTAGGAATCCAAAGGAATAAACACAGAATGATCCAAGAGCCCTTGGAGAATGTTCATGTGTGGTATTAATTAGGGCATTCCTATGTGTGATGACTTAAGTCTCTCTGGCACTTTGAGCAAGTTGTTTGCCTTTTGGGACCTTTGGTTATTTACAAAATGAGGAAGTCTAAAAAATATGTGTGTGTGTTGTAAAGACATGAGTGTCTACATGCCATGATATGCATGTGGAGGTCAAAGGACAACTTGTGAGAGTCTGTTCTATTAAGTGAGTCCTACAGATTCAATTCAGGTTATCAGGCTTGGCAGCAAATGTCTTTAACCACTGATCCACCTATCTGGCCCAAGAAGTCTAAAACTTTAAAAGCTTCAGAGCCCTGGTACTGTTTTGAGGTACAATTCCCACCTGTGTTCAGAGACAAGCCTCTTGAAAAGACACAAGGCACCATCTTGTGTTAGTTACAAAGTGCTTTCAGTCAAGTTCAAAACGCTATAATACCTTCATGTACCTGGGTCAAACACTGCCCTCAGTCACTGCTGGTAACCCACTGAGTCACTGGAGGACAAGGCACCCACGGCTTTCTCCTCCTTGCTTTGGACACTTTCGGAGGCCACAAGCTGAGGAGGTGATGTGAGTCCTCTCGGCTGCTTAGTGGACTTAGTGAGTTTCTTGAATTCATTTGCAAAGAAGATGCCCTTCCTTTTATCTTCTCTGGATGCCTGTGTAGAAAAAAAAGAACCTTCCTTGATGGAAAGGTAAACCCAGGCTCAGTCCTATGGCATTCTCACAGTGAGTCCTTTGTAGTCTCTGGCAAGTAAAGCTCTGGGCCAAAGGTCTTTATCCCAGGATCTTTTAACCACACAGGGGAGCATGATGTTTTGTCTTTCTTCCCACACAGTGACAACAAAGTAAAATACCTTCCAACAACTGCTCTACTTTGGAACTTTCTCAATTTCATTAACTGCCAAATCAATGATTTAAAAAGAGAGCAAAGTAACGTTCACATTACCTGCACCTGCTCCTTTAGCTTAAGGATGAATTTCCCTGCACCTTTCCACTTGCTTTGGGCTTGAAACACACACTCTTGGTCCAAAAGGATCCTCTGTGAGGACTTTGGAGTAGAAGACTTCTTATTGGGTGCATCTTTCATCACCTCTTCCAAAAGCACATAGTCACCTGGGTTGGGGTTGTTCAGGATGCTGTAGGAATATTTGGCTTTGCATAAGGTCTGAAAGATAAGTTAGAGTCAGCTGAATCAAGTATCTACCACATTTGTATCCATGCTGATTGAAAGTTTAAGGTGGAAAAGTGGCTCAGACTTTTAGAGATGGAGAGGATCTTCCAAATCAGGTCACCCAATGCCTCATTTTCATTTGAGTAGCTATGGCTTACAACACATTCTCAGGTTACCTCATTTTGCTTCCAAATGGCCTGATTTTGGTGTAGAAGCTTAGGCTTATAAAACCAAAGCAGATTCTAGAGGAGGAGACTTAAGTTGACAGAGGTCAAGCAGAATGTAGAGCAAATACAGCTAAAAACCAACTGAGAAGGCTAGATCCAGATCCCCACCACCGCTACCACAGATCGTATAGACGTGAAGGCTGTACTGAAGGCTATACAGCCAGTGAGGAACGGAATCCTGCCCCAGAAGACTCTGTTCTACCAGGCTGCCTCTTTGTCACACTAACGGGTGCTAAAGGGTTTTAGAAGTCACGTGGTGGTTTACTTAGTAGAAGAACATCTTTCATTTGTTCATTCATGCATTCATCATATGTTTAGTTATGACCTGTTAAGTCCAGATACTGTGCTAAGGAGACAAAGCTAAGCAAATGAGAGGAGAATCTGAAACTCCCTGTTAATTAAGGAGATTGCTAAAATTACTCAAATTATCATACAACAGGAATAACAACACACTCAAGCACATGCTAAGCTTGAAACTATTTAGTCTGAAACACCCACGTTACTGCCTGTGTCGCAACAGCCACGTGGGGGAAGTACCATTGTACTATCTCCAGGTTATTCATCTGGAAACTTGCCACACGGTGGTGCCAGAGCCAACTGGAATGGGCTAGTGAAGTAAGACACAGGGAGGATTTACACAACAGAAATGAATCAGAACCTCCACCCCCCAAAAAAGAAGTTTGTCAACACAGAGTATAACTCAGACGCAGTGAGATCTTGAGATCTTGCTGGAGATCTCTGAGTGAGTAAGGGTAAAGTTGACTGTGCGATATCACTTCTCAAACAGGAGTTCAATGAATGCAAACATTGAGAAGGCCATGAGAAACAGTTCTCGGAAGTCCTGTAAAAAGAAGTAGCCTGACCTAGAGGAAAGGAGGCCTACAGTCCCAATTGGCTGCCTGCTTGTATTCTCTGGTGCCCTTCAGAGGTAGTCATTCGGTATTTGCTCAGGTGTTTCTGGGGCAGTTTCTGCTGTGCCACTTGCTAAAAGTATTATCAGCTGAGATCTTAGCTCACTACTAGTTAAGTAGCTGCTAGTTAAGTATCTGTCGCAGGAGTGAATAGATATTTCCTATCCTTAAGAGATGTATTCCCCCTGCTCAGCCCCGCCCCCAAATTCTGGAACGTCATTCATAAATGAGCTATCAATGCACACACATCTGATCTGTTCCAATCATTTATATCAACAAAAGAAATGGACTGAGGAAAGGAGAGCTTTCCCTGTGGTGCTGGGATCAAGCCCAGGGCCCTGTGCCTGCTGGGCACCTGCACCCTGACCCCCAAGAAGGCTTTACCTGCTGAATGACATCCTGTGCAGTGCTGACACGGGGTGCTTTGATAACAGTTCGAGGTTGCTCTGGAGAAACATCATGTACTTGGACAAAGAAACTCTCCTCCTCCGAATTCAGGATCACCTCCTTTTCATCTGGGACAATGCTTTTCTCTTCAAGAGTCTATATTTAAAGAAAAAAAAAAAAAGAAAATTTATTAGCAATTAGAAAGATGATTTGGAAGACAGAAAAAAATACAGCAAAAATTTGAGTTGTATCTTGTTGATACGGAAAACATCACCTTAGTTTTATAGTTCACACATTAGTTAATAGTTCATACACTATCCTACAACGATGTTCCTGCTTGGGAGTGGGGAGAAGCTTGGTTTCTGCTAACATCGACATACACACACACACACACACACACACACACACACACACACACACACACAAGGTCTTAGAATAAACCCGTTTCTAAGTGTCTACTAGTTGTGGATTTTGAGAGAAAAAATAAACCACAAACTTTTAGAAAGAACATTTGCTGTTTTTCTAATTATTGAAAGCCAAATAAGAACAGTGTAGTAGTATGCTACAATCTTTTACCCTCAATTTCGAGAAGGAGAAAGAAAAGAAATCGTCACTGCTTTTACAGAAAATGACAGCCTTAATACAGAAAGAGAGAAAGGTAGAAAACATCTTCACAGCCTCTTTTTTGGCTGTCCTAAGCTCGAATCTCTCCAACCTTTGTTCTCTTACTAATGACAGCAACCCAACCAACCACCGGCCAGTGCCCACCCTGACTTTCAGAGCTTCAGACTTTTTATGCACTAAGCCAAAAGTTCCCATAAATCCATGCAGCACGCAACCCCAAAGACAAGCTACAGGTGCCAGAATGACTGCACCCAACCAAATTATAGCCACTTGTAGCAAGCATTCCAATTCTAACTCGTAAACAACTATACCACAGCTGGGGCGGGAATGCAAACCTCTAGTGACTAGTCAGTTAAGCCAAAAAGCATTTCTTAACAAACATTCCAAGTGTTCCTCTACACACAGTAACATTCCTCTACATCACGAACACTTAAGGAATTTTAGACATGGGAAGGCGGTGAGATGACAAGCAGGTAGAGGTGCTTGACATGCAAGCCTGATGAAATGAGTTCAGTCCTCAGGATGCATGTAAATGTGAAAGGAGAGAACCAACAGTACAGTTGTCCTCTGACCTCTAACCACATGCTATGGTACACATGTCCCTCCATCTCTCCAGCTCCCTGTTTCTCATATTAAAGTTATAAAAGAAGAATGCTATGCATATGAAATGTGAAACATGAAGTACTCAGCCAGGTAAGATGAGCAAAGCCCACAGTGACAGGGCTAAATCAGTGGCTGCAGGTAAGTCACATTGCAGTGAATATTGATAGAATTCCCGATAATATGAGAATTATTATCAGGCTAATTGGATTTGAGTAAATTTTAGTGAAACCCAATTTTCCTCTCTCTTATATGTATCATCCTTAAAAAAAAAGTCCATTTCTTTAGTTTATGTGTATGAGTGTGTGCTTGCATATATGTATGTTTACTACAGGAGTGCATGAACCTTTGGAGGTCAGAAGAAGGTGTTGGACCCCTGGAACTTGAGTTACAGGTGGTTATAAAACACCATGTGGGTGCTGGGAATTGAACTTGGGTCTTCTTCAAGAGCAGTGATTGCTTCTAACTGCTGAGCCATCTCTCCAGTTCCTATTTTCATTTTACTAAAAATATTCAAATAAGCTAGAAAGATATCTCAGCAGTTAAAGAGTACTGGCTGCTCTTCCAGAAGATCAGTGTTTGATCACAGCCATCTGTAACTCTATTTCTAGGAGATACAGTGATGTCTTCTGGCCTTCATGGGCACCAGACATGCATTTGGTACACTGATGTATGCGTAGGCAAAACAACAATATGCATTAAAAAAATAAGAGTTTTTCCAACAGTTGATAAAATGATAAAACCTTTTTCCTATTCTCACCTTTTAGTTCATTCTCATAAACAAACAAATCAGCAAACAAGTCTATAAACAAAATCTCACTGGTGTTAGGAAACATATCCTTGTGTACATCTGCCATTGATACCTAAGTGTATTTTCCAGTGTGTAAATATATATACACAGAATCCTGGTATTGTGTGAATATGGTTGTAATTTTTTTTAACATGGCTTCTGTCCACTAATCAGACCCCATTTTCAAATGACAGTAGCTTAAAGTTATCGTCTACAGGAGAGTGACACGGGAAAAGAGAGATCAAGGAAGGACAGGTGACCCTATCAGATGTCAAGACTTCATGTAAAAATTCTATTCCCAGGATTCTTTTAACATGAACTTCACAGACAGGCTACTGAAATTATGCTAATTAACCAGAAGAATCCAAGCTTTACCGTCACTGGTCTGGAAGCTTCAGCTGCTCCAGTCACCCAGATTGTTCCCATTGATCCTTGAGTCAGAATGGGGATATGGCCACCAGGTGGTGCCAAATTATAAGGAAGACTGGAAAGGATCTGCCCCAGCCATTTCAACAATTCTGAGTCACAACCCTACAGTTCACATGACTGGAGCTTCCAACCTTACTCAGTCTAACATTGAAGATGGAGGAGTGAAGGTAATGTTTACTTCTATTACATAAAGTGTAATTGTTCCCCATCAGTCTACTACTTGTTTATCCTCCCTACTTACAGTTCTTGTTACATAACGGAGTGTGTCCTGACATTCATCATTATATATTCAAACAATCCCAAAGTGATATTGAAGGTAGTTCACATGACAGAATGTATGATCTCGCATCCTCCAAAGCACGAAAAAAGGGGTGTGTGGCCGAGGAGACAGTAAAGTGCTTGCTGAAGAGCATGAGGACCTAGGCTCCAGGACCTATTAGAACAGCCAAGTGTGGTGTCACACGCTTATGTAATCCCAGCACCATGAGGCAGAGACAGGCTGATCCTGGGTTTTGCTGGGCTGTCGACATAGCCTACTTGGTGAGATCCTAGTCCTGTGAGAGACCCTGCCTCAAGAGAACAAGGTAGATGGCTCCTAAGGATTCTTGTGGTGTTTCTCTGGCCTCCACATGCACAGACACACATGTACATGTGAGCACAGGCACACGTGTATACAGACATGCGTACACAGGCACATGTGAAAACACACACACACGAAGGAAAAATTCTAAGTTGCTTCATAAAATTAGCAAGAATGCATGTTTTGCTAGATGTTGTGGTGCACACCTTTGATCCTAGCATGAAGGCGGCAGAGGCAGGTGGATCTCTGAGTCCAAGGCCAGCCTCGTCTACATAGCTTGCCAGGAATACATAGTGAGACACTGTCTCAAAAAATTCATTTTTTGTTTGTTTGTGTGTGTGTGTGTGTATGTGTGTGTGTTGCACACACATACATCCATATATGGATGCCAGGGGCAGACATCAGGTATCTTCCTTTATTGATCTCTACATTCTTTTTTGTGACAGGATCTCTCACTGAACCAGGAGCCTGAGGTTTCGGCACAGCTGGCTGCTCACATACCTCTCAGGATCTGCTTGTCTCACTCCTGCACCGTAGGTTACGGACACACCACCGCACTTGATGCTTACATGTGTGCTAGGAATCGACCTTGGGTTCTCTGCAAGAGCAGTGTGTGCCTCGACTGCTGAGCCATCTCTCCAGCCCTTTATGTATTTATTTTTTGAGACAAAGTTTCTATAAAGATGAGATGAACCTCAAATTTTCAATGTGGCTGAGGCTGGGTTCTTTCCCTTCTGCTTCCACCTCCCAAGTGCTAGGATTACAGATGTGCCCCGACACACACAGCTGTTCCATTTTTAAGTTGATTTTTAGGCTAGTATGTAAGGTAATAGAGTCTATTATGTGAGAATGATTCAGTTTTGAACCTTAAGACCTTAATTAGAGTTTATTTCCTTTTTTTTTTTTTTTTTTGAGATAGGTTTCCTTTATGTAGTCCTGAATGTCCTGGAACTTGCTATGCAGACCAGGCTGGCCTCAAACTCACAGAGATCCTCCTGCCTTTTGCCTCCTGAGTTCTGGGATTAAATGAATGCACCACCATGCCTGGCAAGAGTTTATTTACTTTTAAAGGTGTTTTCTGCCATAGGTAATGAACAGAGAAAAACAGTGGCCCTCTCTGAAATACTTCTTAACTAAGCATTTTCCTATATATTGTACACATGTACAATGTGATCCTTGGGAGAGGCTAATGTATACTAGTGTAGATTTTACAGGTCAGGTTAGCAAGATTTACAGAAATTAGGTGATGTGATTGCAGTCAGATGATACTCTGATTAGAATATTGGAGGAGTGTAACAGGCAGGAAGAAGAGAGGGGAGGTTACCAGTAGAAACTGGAAATTTTTTGTTTTTGAGACAGGGTCTCTACCAATATGGAAGTAGTTGCTCACTTTCCTTTCATGGAGACAACCACGGGGTATCAGCACACATACATGTTTACTAATTCTGACTAAGTCTGAGAGATTATGTTTAGTTTGTGTGAAACTGTGGAATATTTTGAAAGACATACTATTGCTAGTGTATAAACCCAGAACCTTTTAGATGTTGATTATCCCCTCTCAAAAAAGTTTGGGACCTGATGTGCTTCAGATTTTGTCGTCTTTCGAATTCTGGAATCTTTGCACAGATTGTACAAGCAAAAGCTTTATCAGACAGTAAGAAAAAGAGAGGCAACAGACCCCATGTTAGGCAGTGTGGTAGCTCAAACGAGGCTTTGTTTTCTATGGTTTGAAAATATTAAGTGGAAAATGCCACAACTAAATAATAATAATAAATAATATAATAAATAATAAATAATTCATAAGTTTTAAATTGTCTGAGTGAAATAATGACATTTCTTGCTATCCTGTTCTATCCTGGGGTGGGCGGTAGGTGTGGTCATGAATCATCCTTTGTCCAGCATATTCCTACCAGACTATCCGCCCATCAGTCTTCTCTCGCTATCTTGGTGATCAACTGCCATGGTATAATGTTTGGAAACCAGCTATTGATTTTATCTGAGGTTGCGAGCATCTACAGGGGAAGGTAGCACGGGGTCATTTCCACAGGTCTGCTAGTCTGAGATGACCCTTAGAGCAATAGCTTCACACATATAAACACCACACTGGAACCACAGCTGGGGCCACACACAGGAGTCCTTTAAGTTCCTGCTTCCTTCGTTTTACGAAGGATATTGTTTTTAAACTGAGTTTCTTTAGTTAGCCATCTGAATGTGTGCAGGAAAATAAAACCATTTCTCCACATTTACTTGAGAAGAATAATCTGAACCATGTTGCAGTGACAAATAATTCGGGATTTGAGGAAGGTGGTCAGTGGGAGATGTCTGGTGCCATATTGAGCAGTCACCACACAGGCTGTGTCCAGGATGTACTTACTTCCTGTTGGGGCTTTAAGACAATCCTGCCTACATAGCCTTCTTCTGGGAACCAGCTGTTTAAAATCTGTACAATATCTTCTTCTGGACCCACAGCTCTCTGGAATGGTTGTTTCTTGCACTCATTCTTTTCTTTGGATATAAAATGCTTCTCTTCTATCAGAAAATAGTCTGTGGCAGTAAGTTTGGTGTCTTGATCAATCGCCAGAATCTAAAGAAAAAGCAAAGCAACATTAGGCACATCTCTGAGGAGTGGCACAAACCGAACACTAGTCTGTTTTCATGCTGCTCTGGCAACTTGTTGTGTAAACCTGAGTGAAACCTACTTAGGAGTGTTACATAATTCTTTCTAGAGCTGTACTAATTCTTATATGCCCAAAAAGGATTGCTTATGTTCACCCTAGAAAACAACACAATTTATTCATAGTCCCTAGACAGTGTAAGTATTTTTCCCACTGCTGGAATAAGAGATCCTATTGAATTAAAACTTTAGGTTTTTCACTCCATAAACCTGGTTTTTTGAACTCCTGCAGCAAAGGGCTGATGCAAAGAACCCAGTGTCATTTGAAAACACCATTTCTGTTTCTCACAGTAGATATAACTATTTTCTCATGGAAGGCTCAGAGGGCTAAGTTCTCATCTGGGAATTCTCCTTTCACTAAACTCCTGATTTGTGCCTAAAAGGTTTTTCTTTGTTAGCTCTGGACTCTACACAATCAAATGGAAAGGTTAAGACAGAGCTTTAGAGTCAGACCTAGGTCTGAGATTTCTTTTTAAGACTTTTATGTTTTGAGTTGAGGATCTATCAGTGGTAGAGCACTTGCTTAGCATTCACGAGGCTATAAGGATTTAATGTCTTTGGAGTGTTGGAAAGATAATTGGTTTTCCCATCTATAAAATGGGAATGCTTATAGTAACAATCTATTAGCTTTGGTTTGTGATGGAGGTGTTAAGCACAGTGAGAAACATTATGAGCACTCAATGAATACTAGCCATCTTAGAGTCTCACTAATGTTTTCTCTCTCATTCCTGTCTGATGATGAAATGTCAGTGATAGTGAAGAAATCCCCTTTGTTCCCTCGCCATGAGAGGTAGCTCTGTGATGGAGCCAGCTGCTACCACCTGGCTTGGATTAAGCAAACACCCATCTCTCCAGGTCCCTGGCAATGACGCAATGGCCATAGTTAACATTTCTCACTTGGAGGAGAAGTACACTCTAAGGTGCTAAAGATGGTAGGAACAGAAAATTCTCACAACTTTTATCCTTCTATCCAAGTCCTTGGTCTAAAGTAGACAGCATGCTAGTAATTCCATAGGTGCCAAGGCAAAGGGTTTGGACCAGGCACACACCCGCTACTATAAGAATAATTCAAGATGGGACATTGCCAGGAGTTCAGTTGGTGCTGTCATCTCCTTAGGAGACTCAACACCACTTCTCAGCCCTGAGGACTCATTTGTTTATTTGCATGAGGTGGCAATACAGCGCTGCTTTCATTAGTGGTTGTGGGACGTTTCCCTGATTTTACAAAATCTTAGAAGTAATTTGACACTGAAGTTTATGGACTAATCGACTAAAAAAAGAAAATCAAGGAAAAAAACCTACCTAAAACCCTTGACAGTAGTTTCTGTTTGATTATCTATATAATTTGGACCTTAAGCAGTTTTTTATGATGGTACTTAAGTCAGTTACAAATATTGGGCAAAATGTTGCACTATCCGTACAGATATGCCCTCAAATGATAGAGATAACTAATATTAGTATTATTAACCTAATAACATTAATACTACTCTGTAGTTGTTAACTACAATCTTTTGCCCTCAATTTAGGGAAAAAGGAAGGATAGAAGGGAATTTTCACTGCTTTTGCAGGAGGCCTTGATACAGAATGAGAGAAAGGTAGAAATCTTCACAGCCTTTTTTAAGGCTGTCCTAAGCCTGGAGATGACTAGCTGACACTGAGTCAGACTAGCCTTTTAGCTCACTATCTGCAAACCCAATCTCTCCAGCCTTTGTTCTTTTAAGTCAGAATCAACACACTAAGGACAGACAAACCAACAACAAACCACCAACCAACACCCATCCCAGCTCTTGGGGGCTTCAAACCTTTTATACTCTTAGCAAAAGTTCCTGTAAATCCAAGCGACACATATTCCCAAGAACAAGCCACACCTGCCAAAACAACTGCACCTATCCAATTTATAGGCACCTGCACCAAGCATTCCAAATCCAACTCATAATCATCTACCACACCTGGGATGGGAACATAAACATAGTCCAGATGTCATTTTGCATTTTTAAAGAAACCGAAACAATAACTTCTAAGTGTTCTGCTACACTTATGTATGACTGCTCAATTAGCTTTTAATTCTGCCATGCATCATACGGTTCCTGCTACATTTCATCCTATGCACTGACTTTGGAGGAAGGTCCAGGGCACTCCTCTTGGTCTTGCTTTCTCTGGTCTACCCTCAAACAGGAGAAGTAGTTCTAAAATGGGTTAACAGTGAAAGAATGTGTGGGGATGTTAGGCCAATGAATCAATAGAAAATCTTCTCTATGGTAGCTTCTTCTCTAAGCTAGCTTGTCTAAGTGGTACCAAGAACCTTTACACTATTCTTAGGATTTCAAACAATCAAAAGACATATCATAGCAAAGCCAGGAGGATTGTAAATTTAATGTCAGCCTGGGGTAATCCTGTCTCAAAATAAAAATAAAAGGTCTATGGTTGTAACTCAGTGGTAGAGCACTTGCCTAGTATGTATAAAGCTGTAGGTTCAAGTCCCAATATGTAAAGATAAACAAACAAACCATAGATAAATAAATAAAAGACATTAACATAAATATGGACTTTTATGTTTTTATGTGAATGGGTATATGCATACGTATTTGCACACATATGTACATCCATACATTTTCGAGATTGGTTTTCCTTAACCAATGATTCAGAGGACTTGCCTGTTGGAGAAGCTGCTTTGCCTTGGTCCCTCCATTTATAGTAAAAACAGCAAAGGGCTCTGGACCTGGGACACCATGTACCGTGACTCTGTGAGTCTGAGAACATTTCCTCTCTTCAGTATTAAACATCTGTCAATGAAGATCACATGGTTTCTCATGCATTCTATACAACACAGGAGTTCTAGGCTCTATTCAACACAAAATACCTTGGACCCACTTGTAACTTGATGCATGCTGATGTGGTGGAAGAGACAATGACAATCCTTCTCAACAGTCATGAGGAAATTCAGCCACCAGAGTATTAACTTACTGGAATGACAGTGTTTCTTTCCACCATGAGTAGGGATTGGTATCATATGACATGCATGTTAGTTTTCACTTTTAAAAGCGCCTCTGGTGATGCAAATGTGAAACCAAGGTTTCTGCAGAGTGATGCAGGAAAAAGGAGGAAGGATGGAGACCCAAGAAAATAAGGGCAAAGCCACACAGAGAGAAGAAATAGGCAGAGGTGAGGGAGAGAGAGACAGGTGGAGAAAGCAGGACTATTTGAGGTGGTGATGAAGGTGGTCTGAGAAAGGGCCTTTTCCAGAGCTTGTGAATTCAGAGGAAACTGGACACATTGTCAACATATGTTTTTTAATTAATAGAGGAAGAAAAACAGAATTAACCAGTAAATTAGAGCAGAGTTCTTTGTTTAAATAAACTATCCTGGTTTAGAGGGGTAAGCCCTATGAAAGCCCTTAGGTAAGCCCTAAGTCCAATGGTTCTCAGACATCGTTGGATGTGGGGTCTCAGTCGGTGAGTTAGTGCCTATGTAAGCTCCAATTGTAAGCCATTTTTGTTGTTATCGATTCTGTAACTACCTAATGACTCACTGGCCATTCCGTTGTACCATAAGAGATTCCACCTTTGGTGTAGCAGTCCTGCAGATATACAGGGTGAAATAAGAACTTAATTACCAAAGAGGCTGGCATGGTACTGCCAGAGGGATTTTCTTCCATCCTTCTGCTGTTTATAAATAAGCTAGAGATTTCCAAGATTTCATTGTGGAGGTTCCGCAACTGAAGATGTCGATATCCTAAAATGATGCAGAATTGGGAAGAGCTTGTTAACTATACACAGATGAGCTCTGCAAAGGTCTCCATGAAGGTCAGTACATATCCCAAATAGGCAGTGGATGGCAACAGGTATGCCAGCAGGGACCTCTCACTGTAAGAGAGCTGTCCCCTGGGAATGTTACTGGACTGTCAATGAATAATTGACTTGTCCAGTACTCGTTCAAACTTAGACTCAAATGGATTATCATTAAAATTAAACAACAAAGAAATAAGGAAACCTGATGATTTTGACACCAAGGCATCTACTATCTCTGCTTTACTAAAGGTCAATAGCCATTTTACAGTTTTTGTTTGTTTTTATTTGAGTGCTGTATCTGCGTGTACACCTGCATGCCAGCAGAGGGCATCTGGTCCCATTATAGGTGGTTGTGAGCCACCATGTGGTTGCTGGGACTTGAACTCAGGACCTCTGGAAGAGCAGTCAGTACTCTTAACCATTGAACCATCTCTTCAGACCCCTTTTGGCAGTTTTTCAGTAACCATTTTAGAAAAGCTTTAATCATAAACTATTTTTTAACAGCAAGGGATTGTATATAAATCTAAAACTCAACAATTTGCAGCCAGTAAAAGTAGTAATGTAGCTGTATGATTATTAACATATGAAGTTGCTCACTATGTACATTAGAAACAGGAACCCAGGATGCCATAAAACATTAGGACTAGAAAGAAGTCTATTTGTTAACTATGTATCTCATTGTCGTATACACGGGCAGAGAAATAAAGGCTGCGATGGATGCATATCTAAAGGTTAGACTGGGAAGTGGCGTGAGAGGTACCCCTGAAACAACTGATTTTTGTTTCTCTGTCCTTTCTCACACTTTTCTGGTAACTGTAATGGCCTGAATTATGGACCCCTCTTACCGATATGTTGAGAACCAAGCCCTTAGTACCTAAGAATATGACCGTGGAGACGGTTCCTTTAATGTTTAATGATGTTAAAATGATGCCACAAAAGCGGGTCTCAATTCAATAAGTCTAATGTCCCCATAAGAAAAGGAAATTAAGGGATAACTCAGTGGGTAAAAGCATCTGTGGCCAAGCCTGACAACCTAACTTTGACCCCTGGAACCCATATGATGGAAGGAATCAACTCCTTTCAGCCGTCCTCTGACCTACACAGGTGCCCATGCACATGAAATAAATAAATACAATCATTTTTCGAAAGTAGAAGAAATTATGATAGAGACATCAGACCTGTACACACAAAGATTATGTGACTATACTTTGAGAATACCAAACCAAGAGAGGTCTGTTAAGAGATCAAGCCTTCTGACATCTTCTTTTTGCCTTTCTAGTCTTTAAGACTGTGAGAAAATAAATTTGGTAGTAGTTTATTGTCTGGGACACTCTTCGAAACACATATAATGAGTGGCCAGGGGCTGCTTGCATGGGAAAAAAGAGAACAGAAATCGAACAAAAAAGTGGGAAAGCATAACATGTTTGTGGAATCCAGAGGATGTCAGGTTGAGTGTGGTTACGGGGAGCGCATATGTGCAACTTGGTACTCAGAGTAGACCAGCAGTCAGCATCCCCGGAGGCAGTTCAAAGGTAGAATTTCCTTAGTCCCTACTATAAAATGCCCTCGGCACTGCAGATACCATTTGGGAATTTTCTTCTACCTCGTTTTAAAGCTTTGAGTGGAATGATTCTCTGAGCCGTTATTGCCGAACTGTTGTTTTCCACAACTGCAAAACGAAGAAACACAAGATCTTCAAAGTGAACCCGGAAGAGAAACTGTTCATTCCACATGGGGTTCAGAGTGTTTCGATGGATGGGCTTGGTGCGGAAATGGCAGCTGTCCAGGGGCATGCCCAAGACATCAACCTCAATGCATGGACTTCCGGTGCTGTTACTAGGGCACACATTTTGGCCAGAGATGATCTGAAGGGGAAGACAAAGAATCAAGGTTACAGAAGATGAAAGAGAAGCAAAGATACAACTGGTTCTCTCAGCTTCTGTCCACAGCAAATGCTGCCATGCATAAGGTGAATGATTAACAAAACCCTTAAGCAAACACAAGTGATTGTAATCAGGTAATCATATGGCCAGAACCATTTGAAAACCCTATTTTGCTTATAGCATTCACTTAAACTGAACCACTCAATGGTCAAAATTTGAAATATGAGAAAATGAACCACTGAAATGAAATTGCATTTCTTACTGACGTCAAGAGAAAAGGCCCTATTCCATGTAAATATGAGTTGTTTTTTTTATTTATAGTCTTTTTTTTTTACATGCTTAAAATGTTGCAGGAACATATTTCATAACTACAAAACCTTCTTCAATAGTTTGGGAGCAAGCCACAGAACACTGTTCACAGAAATTAATTCATAGCTGAGTGAAAAAAACAAAACAAAACATGAAATGAGAACATGACGCTCCTAAGTATGGGTTTGCGAAGGGTTACTGTAGATATGAGGGAAAGCAAAGCCAAAGGCATCTGGGAATGGTTCAGACTGATCATGGCCGGCAGACTGAACCAGACCAATGAGGATAGGGGGCAAGGAAGAGGGGAGAGCCAGAAGTCAAAAGGCCAGGAGAATGGGAATCAAGAGCTGTGATCAAGAGCTCTTGTGACCAGAAGGGCAAAAGGACCACATAGCTAAAATGGCTAGGTTATATAGGACTCAGAGAGCTGGGGGAAGGGAACCCAAGCCCTGAGCTGGAGAGTCTAGGGTAGGACTGGGTTATGCCAGCCAAGATGTCTCAGTAACCTATACTGGCTGTTGCTGAGAAAGTCTGAGAGTAGGGGCTGGGGGGTTGGGTAGGGACAGCATCTGCTTTGATATTTTAAAAGGCACCTTGCTTAGCCATTTGTGCTCCTTGAGACCTAACAGTAGCCTTCTATAAACAGATAGAACAACACTCCACTCTTGCTAAAATTCTCTAATACCAAAGAGGCAACTGCTCTCCCAGCTTAGAGCATGAGAAAAAGCAATTTGGGTGGTGGGAGAAATATGTGAACAGACTTGTCGCAGGGATTGAGAGGGTCGGATAGACACTGCCTTTGGGAAGAGAAAAATGAGATTTAAAGACAGAGGGAAGAAATGACTTTGGTTTGTCTCTCTCTCCTATCTCCTGCTCTAACTTTTTCTGTTAGCTAAGAGCGAGCAAATGAATGAGGAAGAAGCGGTGACTAAGAACAGTCCTTTATTTTAGGGCAACAATCTGTAGAGTTTTGCCAATAACTCAGTGATGATTTAAGTAATAGGAAGCACCGGGTTAGACTAAGCAGGAAATGTGCCTCACTGTGTGTAGACACTGATGCCAGCCTGTCTGGTCTAGGAGATCAACATTTATAGGGACACCCAGCTATGATTCTGTGTACCCCAGAAGACAAAATAACCATTATTGGCTTATGAGATAAAGCAGGAATCTCATAACTCCACCTGCTTGGCTCAGAAACACAGAGTGTATGACAGCATGCCTAACGTCAGACACTGCTCTCTGGGAAATAAGAAATTATTGTGGGAACTAAACCTGCATAATCTGAAACACGAAAGCTTTGCGGTACTCTCAGTTCCAAACTAGTTCATATCTATTCCCAGAGGCTTGAATGCTACATCACTCTGACAACAGTGAGCATACTCACAGTTAAAGAGTAGATAGCAGGGTCCAAGTTGTCTAGGTCTCTTTCCAGTGGAGAAAACTTCTGGTACATGGGACAGTTTTTATCCCACAGGACAGGGGGCTTCAAAACATAACCACAACCACCATTTGCCTCAAACATTGCAGCATTTAAATGCAAGGGAAGATCTGCAGAACAAGCAAAGCCAAAATTATGCATTCCTTCACGAAGAAGAAATAATCAGCCATTCACTCTGTGCTGGCTAGTTTTTGTCAACTTGACACCAGTTAGAGTTATTTGGGAAGAGGAACCTCAATTGAGAAAATATTTCCATCAGATTGCCTTTAGGGAAGTCTGTAGGGCATTTTCTCGATAAATAATTGATTGATGTGGGAGGGCCCAGTCCACTGTGGGTTATGACAATCCTGGGCAGGTGGTCCTGAGTCATAAGAAAGCTGACTGAACAAGCCTTGGAAAGCGAGCCAGTCAGCAGTTTTCCTCTATCGCAGCAGTTCTCAACCTGTGGGTTGTAACCCCTTCAGGGAGGGGATCTATTGGCTCTGCTTCAGTCCCTGCCTTGAGTTCCTGTCCTGCCTTCCCTCAGTGAAGGAGTGTGACCTAAGAGTTGTAAGTTGAAATGAACTTATTCTTTCCCTAGTTGCTTTTGGCCATGGTATTTTAGCACAGCAATAGAAACACGGAGACATATTCCACAGACTGATGAACACCAACCATGAACCAGGTTGTGTTAGGAGGCATAGAGATCCAGAAGTATAGCAGGTAACAGAGATTAAAAAAACAAAAGAAAGCAAACAAACAAAAAAACGAAACAAAACTAAACCCACCACCACCACCACCACCACCAACAAAATACTTTCCTCAAGTCTATGGAAATGCCCCATGTTTCAACTTCAAGTCAGGTTCTTCCCCTTAAAAACTCCTTTTGCAAGTAAAACTTCACCACATCTATCAGAAACCTTGTGTAGAATACCTTATTTTGTGTTGGACTTTGGAACAAAATCATTATTTTGGGAAAGAGTCATTCCATTTTTTTTTTCAACTTCAAATACCAAACCATGCAGACAATTTTATGGCCAATTCTTGCTGTTTCAAAAGGTGAGATAAAATCTTAATGATACAAGAAAGAAAAGCAGCAAGAAAAACAGCATTTCCTTAAAATCTTAATTTCAGCCCATAATTACTTTTTACCTCTTTTTTGTTATAGTTAAATATGAAAAGAGTCCTCACATATGATTCATATCATGTCCACAGCCTCCTCAATCATAAACTTTAGGAACCCTCACAAAAGCTTCGAGTGTTTTGTCGCCAGATTTTATTTGGCACGGTTTTTTTTTTGATGAATGACTGCACAGTTTCTGGATTCTTCCACACTCACATGCTCATCTGATGGCTCAAGTCTGTATAAACGTTGCCCAAATGAGCAAAAGGTTTATGAGACACACCTGACAAATGTTCTCTCTGGTAGATTCCTTCCATGTGCCAAATGAACTTTGCTACGTGAACCAACATCAAGGAAAAGTATCCTAAGTGCCTTTGGACAACAAAGACTTGGCCATTACTCTTGCATCTTGTGTATAAAAATTTTCCATGTATTTGAGGTTGGCCAAGTGTAGGTGCAGCAATTCCTGGAGAAGATGTATTAGGCACATCAAGCTCCTTGGGCCTTGGTCTCCTCTGTTGAATTAGTGCATAGTACCCATTTGTCTGGTTCCTTCCAGTGCTGTTAGGACTGGCTTAGAGAGGCTGTGCCATCCTTTCCCTGGCCACTCTAGGATCACAAAAGCAACATAGCCAGGATGGCTGAGAGAGTGAAGTAAAGGAGCTCACTTGAAGTGGATAACTGTGGAATGGATATTTACCCAACTTTAAAAGCATGCTATCTATAATTGTTTTCTTTTTCTTTTTGTTTTTTGAGACAGGGCTTCTCTGTCGTAACTCTGGCTGTCCTGGAACTCACTCTGTAGACCAGGCTGGCCACGAACTCACAGAGATCCACCTGTCTCTCCTCTCAAGTGCTGGGATTAAAGGCATATGCCACCATGCCCTGCTCATCCCTAATTTTAAAATCCAAAATCTGATACAACTTTCTGGGCACTGACATGACACCACAGTGTAAGAAATCCCTGTCTGACCTCATGATGGGTTGTGATCCAACAGCCTCTTTTTGTATATATATTCCAAAATCTGAAAAGCAACAACACTAAGACAACTTCAAATCCAAACACTTCTAGTCTCAGTCATTTTAGATGAAGGATGATCAACTAGCAGTTTAACAACAGTAATAGTGGTTCACACTTAAAATGTCAACTTCATTCAAGTTTGGAGTCATACTTTCTTAGCACTGTGCCTAACCTAACAGATTTTTGAAACATTCCTTTTAGACTGGGTCCCACTGTGTACACCTGGGGAATCTGCTATATAGACCATGCTTGTCTAAAACTCACAGAGACTAGCCTGCTTCTGCTTCAGAATGCTGGGGGATCTGTCTGTGTCTCCAAGTGCACCCTTATAAGCTTTTAGAAACTCTAAAGCACTTTTTCTTAGCTCAGATCCCATTTGGTACCCCAGTAAGTAAAACAGATTTCTGTGAAACTGCTCAGTTCAAAACAAAGAGGGGCCCAAGTCTAGGGCTCTAACTGTCTCCTAGGTGAGACTTAGCAGTCATTTGCAGCTATAGTTTGGAAATCCCTATTTGTAACCAACTGAAAGGAAGTGCATGGACAAGTGCATCCGATTGGCCTATCTGAATCAATACATAATAGATCAGACATACTATTGCCTGCATGGTTGCCTGTTCACTTAAAAACACCATGGTAGGCCGATATCACACTCATAATAGTTACCCTTGTATTTGGGATCTTGAAAAATCACTATGAAAACTGCAATTCTAATCCAATGAAGCGTATAAATATTTTTTAGAAAGAAGCTTTTCTTCTGACAGGGGTGGCAATGCTTATATCCTTGTGGGTTCAGTTTATGGAGCAGGATTCATTCTGGCCCAGAGGAAAGAACTCAGATGGAGCATTGCCAATGGTAACCACAGCTTTGTATACCAGCTTCAGGTTCATAGGTTCAATGGTTGCTTTTATTGAGCATGGACCTGTTGATCACTTCTGACTTTCTGGGAGCTGACAAGTCCCAGAAAGCTTGGAAGCTTGAGAATAGATCGTCCTAGCTCCACAGATACCCTGGGAGGCACCAAAGTTCCCTGATAGCTACAAAATGTCGATGTAGATGAGCTTTGAGAGATAACCAGGCTGACAGGGTACTAGCAAAGGTCTTAGAAAGTCAAGTACTTTTTAACCTAGGAATTATTTCAACAATTAAAAAGTGGTTATTCTGATATTGACTGCTTTTCTAACTGTTTGGATTCTCAAACAGAGAAGTACCCAGAAAATATCTTGTTATGGTTTGAATGTGAAAGGTTCCCCCCCACCCCCCAGAGGCTCATATGTTTAAACACTTGTTCCTCAGCCAGTGACCACTATTTGGGAAGGCTGTGGGACCTTCAGAAGGTAGAGCTTTGCTAGAAGAAGTGGGCAATAGGAGTGGATCTTGAGGTTTTATAGTCCGGCTCCATTTCCTGTCCCTTCTCTGCTCCCTGACTGCAGCTGCACTGTGACCATCTGGCCCCTAATTCTGTTGCCCTGCCTTCCCTGCTGTGACTGAACGTGTCCTCTCAAACTGTAAGCCAAAATAAGCCTTTCTTTCTTTAAGTTGCTTCCTGTCAGTTATTTTGTCACAGTGAAAACCAACTAATGTGTCCATGTGAAGAGTAACAGATCTGGACCAAAAGAGAAAAAAATCAAGAACCATCGGTTCAGATTGCAGCGAGATTGATCGGGATAGCCTGCATCAGCTCAGGGCAACATGTATTTATTGATCGTCTACTGCTTGTAAAGTGTTGAGTGAGGCCTTAGTCTCAGTTGCATAAATGAAGACCAGTGTTACAGACGGACACACTGACATTGCAGGTAGCAAGGGTAGAAGTTTAAGGCTCACCGAATCGAACTGAGAGAAATTAGATGACTGCACTGTTTCTGGGAGGCAAGGTTATTCAGAGAACCTTACAGATGAACTCATAACAGTCATCTGCCTCCCTTGAGGGGGCAGCTCCAACAGGTGCTCCCAGCTTGATTTGGGGAGACTATAGACTGCAGGAGTGAGTGAAAGGCATTCTGAAGGTTCAGTTTGTGCTGTGGACTATGGGGTGAGCTCAAGAACGGCAGATTATATTCCCTTTAGCCAGGGCACCCTTTGCCATCAGTGGAGCCAGCATGTCTGCACCAGCCCTGGCACTTCAGGAACAGGGCATATCCCCAGACAATCTTCCTTACATTTCCTTGAGGAAACCACTCCAGTTCACTTAAAAACTTCAGTAGCATACTAGCCCAAGAAGCCTGGACACAGGGCTTCAGACAGAGCCAGGGAAGTGAAGCCACAGGCCACTTGCGAAAGATTGAAAAGAAATGGAAAAGAAAACTTTTACAACTTTGAAGGTATTTTGCCATTATTTCCATTTGCGAATCCAAACCATACTGTTTTTATAGCTTTATCAAACACCCTTGCGGAGAGTTAATGTTTATGTAGGGCTTTTTTTTTTTTTTTTTTTTTTTTTTTTTTTCTGTGCTAGGAGCTTTGCAAGTTGCTTCTTCATCTACACCATCTTAGGCAATCTCAAGTGAAAACAGTAAATATGATGAGAGCAAAACGAAACAAAGCATGGCGGATATGGGTCAGCAGATGTCTTTAGTGTCAGCTGCAGTTGACACCAGTGCTAGGCACTGCTATCCCAGAGCTAAAAGCTGTGGTTTGATCTTAGCTGGGGGCAGGGTCACACACAGGTTTATGGTTCAGCATAGGTTCAGATTCAGTTAGTGTGAGACGGTAGGGGCTGCTGGCACCTCTGCTGTTCAAAGACCAGACTTTGCATGAGTTTCTAGGAAACATAATTCATTCCCTTTATCATCATGTAAAAACAAAATGCCTCATTCCTGAACTCCCAGACAACTTGAACTTGTCACTACAAGGCACTCTGCAACCTTGAGCAAGTGAAGCATATGAATCACCATTTGAAGTAATGCTACTACTTTTTTCCTTTGAGACAAACTCTCTATATAGCCCAAGTCAGCCTTGGACTTGTCAGCCTCTTTCCCCAGCCTCTGAAATGCTGGAATTCAAGGGAGGTATAGTGACACCTGAACCACAGGCCACTACTTTCTGATTTGTAAGGGGTTAATTAAAGGATGCTAGGAAATTCGTGCTCTCGTAGATCTTTAAAGCCCAGCTGGATGTAGTTCTATCAAGAGCAGTTTGGGTTTAGAAAGTGCTTTTAAAAGAGTTATCACTCTTTTCCTTTCTATCAGATCAACTCTTAAAACATCAGGGGCACAATTCCTATCAGCTTCCTATCTTTCCAGCCTTTGTGTTCCTTCTCCACATATGTGTGCCCACTCTGGACTCATTTTTTAAATCTCGAGGAAACAAGTGTTCATGGATCTGCATTCACTGAACACGAGAAGATGCAGAGAGAGAGAGATGAGGATGCAGACCCCCTTACCATCTGTCTGGTAGTTGAGTGCTACAAGCTGTATTCCATGAAGCCAGAACATGAGGGGGTTGGGATTGGATGAGTCGATTCGGGTTGCTGCGGGGTAGGTCCTCAGCAGCTGGCAAGCGGTGTGCTGGATCAGTTTCTGGGAATACCTGCGACACAGTCGTTTGGCGGCGTTTTCGTTCAGTGACGAGATATGATAGCATTTAGGAGTCCTGATGATAGCGCTGAGGGATGTGCTTGGGCTGAGCGGAGAGGAAGAGTCTTCCCAGGTTTGTCGAATTCCTTCATAGGAACCTAACCCCCCCAAAAGATCAGCCTCTGCTTAATGTCAAAACTTCAAACATTTAAAAAAGATTATTCTCAACAGCACACCAAAGACACATTTGTAACAAGGAAACAGAGAAGTATGTATCTTGAGTTTTACTTGTGAGTTAGTTGGCTACCTGGAAACATGGTGGCTATTGAGTTTTAAAGTGAGGGAGGGTATCAAGGTGAAGTGCGGCTCTGGTAGGGCACACTTCCAGCATACACCAGGCTCTGGGTTCATTCGCCAGCACCAAAAAATGAACAAGTAGTACCACAAGGATAGTGACACCAATTTAAATTGGACATCTAGAAGCCCCTTTGCCTCAGTACCTCATTTTTCCTTTGGGTAATCTTTACAAATTCAACATCTGCATGCAACTGTATAAAACTTGCAAAACCCAAATAAGCAAACAAACAAAACCCTGGAAGCAACCCAAATATTCTATCAATCACAAAGTAGTTAAATAAATATCCATATAAAAGGATATCACACAGGGATGTAAGAGGATAAGAGAGGCAAATGTACACACTTGAGTGTGACAATTGACAGCAATGAAGAAGTTAGGCAACTGTGTTTGATTATATCCCATTTGGGTTTCCTTTAAAAGAATTTTCTCTTTCTTGAACATATTACAGTGAACTTCTTAGTGGTCAACTCTGAGAAACAGCATCATGACACTGAGAATGGAAAGGAATTTTAATCATCTTATGTATCAGCCAGACTTTTAACTAGGGGAATTTATTGCTTTCACATTAAAAAGTAATTAGAAAGAAAATGATATATCTTGTGGATAAAGGGCACAGTTCCAGGAACTGCTAGAATGGTCTATGGTGCTTCCAATTTCACTTTTAAGGCAAACAATATGAGACTATCTTCAGTAAAAACAAATGCTATTTTTAGTGAGTTAAAAGAATAAATTTACAATTGAAAAAAATATTTATGTTGTACTTGGATAGTGTAAACATCTATGAAAATAAAAGTGAATTTCAAAATTCAAGGGAAGTGGTTAGACAGCAAAATATCTGACTCATCTAGCATGCAGGACCAAGCAAAGATATTGAGAAAAGGTGACTTTACTTTTTCCAGATGTTCTGTTAAATGATGCTGTCTCCCCTGGGCTCATTCTGCCAGGATTGTTGCCAAAAATGGACTTCCTGCTTTTCCTTTCTTTCCCTCTGCTAGAGCCAGATGAATTTAGAGTTGACAGGCCTGTTCTCATAAAATGAAAATAAATAAGCCAAAAGCTACAGGCAAGAAAGCTCAACATTTTCCATCCTCATTAATGTTTATATTGAAGTTCTACTATTCCCTTGTTACACAGCACAGAAGACCCATTACACTTTAACATGGTTGATAATAGTATTGTAGACAATTATAGCAAAGTTTATTTAATCTCTAGACAAATGCAACAAACATTTCATGGTTATTAAAGAATAATCCCCAAATTATAACACACACACACACACACACACACACACACACACACACACACACACCTAGTGAACTGTGTGCCTGAGTTTTAAAATTGTGTATACAGAACTTGCTACAGTTAATATTTAATGCCTAGTGGCTAACAACTCAACTTGGGGAGATAAAAGAATGATAATGAGCCTGGGCATAATATTATCCACATTACAAGTCTTCTGGCATTCTTTGTTGATGCCTGGTGAGCTTTTTCCCAAACATGCTATCATGCCTACTATTGTTATCCTTGGTAAGTCCATGGTAGTCATGTTGGAGAGATTTTATGGAGGTAGCTTCTGACATTCCTAGGAGACACAATCTCACAGCAAACTCTCTAATCATTTGGCTGTTACAATCTTTCTTCCCCTCTGCCACAGTGATCCCTGAGCCTTAGGTGCAGGAGTTGTACTGTAGATATATCCTTAGGGGACTGGGCTCCACAATTCTGCATTCTGATTGGTTGTGATTTTCTGTAATGGTCAACTAAGAAATGCTGAGAGAGGGAGAAATAGTCATCCTCAGGGAAGAGTAGTTTGTGTGTGTGTGTGTGTGTGTGTGTGTAGTTAATAAAAAAAAAAAAACAGGCCATGTGTTTGAAAGAGAGAAAAGAGGGGTATATGAGAGGGCTTGGAAGGAGAAAAGGGAAGGAGAAAATGAAGTAATTTAGTCTCAAAAAATGAAAGAAACAATTTAAAAAAAATCTTTCTGGCATGATCTTGAACCAAACCTTCTGCTTTTCCTTATCTAAAAAAATGTGTGTGATTATAGGAACTTACTCAAAGGATTAGTCTGAGAATTCATGGAAAAGATATTATGATGATAATGTTTTGTGGCTTTTCTTCCTCACTTCTGGTCCAATCACTCCCTGGATCCTTAAAGCCAGGCACAGTGCCCAGTGCATAGCAGGAACGTAGTACATATTTGCTGAATGAGAGAACGAATGCACACCACACAGACCCAACTCTGGTATAAGAAGAGTGACTTAAAGGCTCTGAGGAAGTCAGGTGACATCACATCATCCCTATTGTCTGTACCATTGAAGTGTGGCTCCTTACACTGCAGCAGTTTGAGAGGGCTTCTTCAGGAAGTGGTAACCCTTCTAAGAACATCAGCAGAGAAAGGGCAGTGAAGTGTTTTAAAAGCACAGATGACCATATTCAACATTGCTGGGGTGACCAAGACACTAGATAGCTCAGAGATCTAGGGTACCTAGACTGGTCTTAAAAAAAAGCAGTAATGAAATGACTTCTAATGATATACCGTTATACTCATAGATCAGTGCCTTAAACTTTGGAATGCTCAGAGCTCAGGGAACCCCGTGCAAGAGGAGGTGGAAAGGGTGTAAGCCCTATGGATGGAGGATACCAGGAGAACAAGGCCCTTTAAATCAACTGAGCAAAGCCCATATGAACTCACAAAGACTAAAGCAGCAAGCACAGGGCTTGCATGGGTCTGTACTAGGTCTTCTTTGTGTATATTATGGGTTTCAGTTCAGTGTTTTTATGAGACTCCTGAGTGTGTGAACAAGTGGGTCTCTGGTTCTTATGCCTTCTTTTGGACTCTTTTCCTTCTGTTGGTTTGCCCTGTACAACCAACTTTGATGTGATGGCTTTTGTTTTATCTAATTCTATTTTAATGTGTTATGCTGTGTTGCTATCTCTTAGAAGCCTGCTTTTTTTTTTTTTTAATGAGAGACAGAAATGGAGTGGATCCAGGTGGGAGGGGCAGTGGGAAGGAAATGGCAGGAGTAGAGGGAGGGGAAACTCTAACCAGTATATATTGTGTGAGAAAAGAATCTGTTTTCAATTAAATCAGGGGAGCTGGGGGAGGAACGGGGAACAGATGATAGATTCAGAAAACTGAGGCTCAGAGAGGCAATGGTGTTGGCCAAAGTCACAGATAAAAGCCACAGTAAATATTGTCCAATGACTTTGTCAATTAATATTGCTCATATATATATGTAAGTGTGTGTGTCTGTGTACGCGTGTGTGTATGTGTGTGTGTGTACGTATATGTATATATATAAATATTCACAATTGTATGTTGTATATACAATTTATATGTATATATTTACATATATAAACATACATATTTGGTATAAACCACACACACACACACACACACACACACACACACACAGCCCTAAATAAAAATAAAATCTTAAAAAAAGAATATGAGCTTTGTAAATGTTTTAAAACAATGCACCAGGAACAATAAAGACATGGTGGTGGACGCCTTTAATCCCAGCATTTGGGAGGCAGAGGCAGGCAGATCTCTGTGAATTTGAAGTCAGCCTAGTCTATATATAGTTCTAGGACAACCAAAGCTATATAATCCAGAGACCCTGTTTCAAAAAACAAAAAACAAACAAGACAAAAGTTGAAAAACTACATGTTTATTTTATACTTCAAGTCAGGAGTTGGGCCAAATGACCCTCTGATCCTATCACAAGTCTCTATTTGGTTTAACTTTATCTTTCTCACGGAATTAAAATATCTGTGGGAATTTGTGCTCCCAGTTTTCTCAACATTTGAGAAATGGCAATGCCAGTTGTTTAAGTATTTTTAGTGTTGCCTCTATGTATAAAGAATGAAACATGAAGCAATAATGATTTTCTTTTTTGAGACAGGTTTCACTCAATAGTTTAGGCTGGCCTGGAATTCACTACATTAGACCATGCTGGCTTCGAACTTATGACAATTCTCTTGACTCTGATACCTGAGTGCTGAGATTAAAGGCTTGTGTTGATTATTGAACAATATGGGCCTCACATTTGATCTGATACTGACAGGCTTTCTCGCTATATAATGAAATAAGCATCACTAGATGTTTTAAGTATGCTCATGACATGCTTACTTGTGTGACATAAAGCATGCCCTGTGAGACTAAAAAATGTAAAAATTTACAAGTATGTATGTGTGCCAATTTGTATATATGTGCAACATGTGTATGCCTGGAACCCCAAGAGGCAAGAAGAGGGCATTGGATCTCCTGGAACTAGAGTTAGAGGTGCTTGTGAGCCATCTAATGTGGGTTCTGGAATCCAAACTTAGGTTCTCTGCAAAAGCAGCAAGTGCTCTTAACTGCAGAGCCATCTCTGTAACCACACGAAACTAAATCTAAATGCGCCTTCCTGTACGCTTTTGAAATATTTGCTGCATATTCATTCATATCCACTTCAACAGGATTTACTATTAGATGAGCAGTAGCAACTGCCAAAAGTTTCATAGTTTCTGGAAGAAAATTTAAAATTAAGAAAATTCTATGATTTTTTTTTTTCTGTATGGTATGTAAGATGGCCACTATTATTTTAAGACCCAAATCTCCAATAAGACAGTTGCTGATTCTTTTTTTTGCCAGGCACAATGTGAGATGTGGTGCTTGCCAGGACCTGAATTCAGCACATCCTGAAGAGATGAGGGTTGACATTCTGACTCTGTCCAGGCCAACTTTATACACACCCTATTTACTGACGTTCAGATGGATCCTCCAATCCTAGCCCTTTCCCTTCTTCAGACGTCTTGGGCATGAAGTCTTTTTTTTTTTTTTTTCCTATGAAAACATTATTTCTTTTTGACTTCTATCTTTTAATTTATTCTTAGCTTTTTAACCCCTTGGTTCCATTTATGGGACACACAACTGGGTTGAATTCATTGATAATATATCCTGATGAGAAAAGCAAAATCGGATATAGCTTAGGGAGGGACTTTGGAGATGGGTTTCAGATTCATAGATCTATCATTCACTAACTGAATCGAAAATGTTTTTTGGAGATGGTTCATTACATTGAGTCCATTGTGTCTCTAGAAATAACCAAGTTGGAAAACTTCCTCCATTCCCACAGCTCCTATCCATATGGTTTGGGCAGAACCTCAACTCCACAATTCAGGGATGGGACTGCATAGTCCAGGCTGGCCTTGAATTTGTGGTGATCTTCCCAGAACCAAACATTCAGAATACTGCAGCTGTCTGGTGGCAGAGGTTGGTTCAGATTTGGGAAAAGAACCCTGTGAGAGACTTCACTTCTGCTGGAGGCTCTGAAGAAATCTCAAAGCTGAGTCTGGAAGCCTCTGTTGCTAGCTTGCTACAACTGTCTCCCAAACACAATGGCTGGCAAGAGTGACAGAGAGGGAAGGCTTGTGCCTTGTACTGGACTGTACTAGCAACTCGGGTCTCTGCATGTTTTATGCTATACACATTTTAGTATACCGGCTACCAAGTTTCTTTTTTCTCTCTCTTTGCCTCCCTCCCTCCCTCCTTTCCTCCTTCTCTCCCTCCCTTCTCTGTCTCTGTCTCTCCCTCTCTGTTTTTTCTGAGACAGGGTTTCTCTGTTGTAACTCTGGCTGTCCTGGAACAGGATTTGTAGACTGCCCTGCCCTTGAACTCACAGAGATCCACCCGCCTCTGCCTCACAAGTGCTTGGATTAAAGGCGTGCGCCACCACCTGCTGCCCAGCTCAACTACCAAGTTTCTTACGTCAATTTTTTGTAGTTTCCAAATAAGACTTTACATGTATGCTCTGAAATCTTAGGGAAATTACTTGCTATATCTCAAAATTTGTTTTATTTAAAAATGGGTGGGAGGGGAGGGCTGGGAGGTAGTGGTACATGCCTTTAAGCCCAGCACTCGGGAGGCAGAGGCAGGTGGATTTCTTTGAGTTCAAGGTCAGGCTAGTTTACAGAGTGAGTTCCAGGACAGCCAACCTTACAACAGAAAAATCTTGTCTGGGGGTGGGTGGGGCTGGGTGGGGCAGGGTGGGAAGAAGCTGGGAAGATGACTCAGCACTTTCTGTTCTTGTAGGAGACCTGAGTTCAGTTCCTAGCATCCATGTGGTGGTTCACAGCTGTCCATCACTCCAGTTCTAAGGGGTCCAATGCCCTCTTCTGGTCTCTGAAGGCACCAGGCATACATACATTCATACAGACATAGCACTCATGCAACATAAAACAAAAATAAGCAAATTAAAAAAAATAAAAGTGGAAATCCACTAACATTGGAGAATTATTATGAAAAGTCAGAGATCATTTATGGAAACTATTTATTTCAGTCACATGATTCACTTATTTTGGAATATTGATAATGCCCCATTAGACAAATAGTACATGTTTATCATTTGGTAACTTTATTAGAGATGATACTGACTACTCTTACCTGGAAATTTTACTGCCTGGCAATAGATGATGAGGTCCGAGAGCTCTGGTGCAATCTGCCTGCTTTCCTTTTTGTTCTGAGGAAGATAAAACTCCTCTCCGAGTTCCATGTCATACACCTTTCAAGGGGAAAGGACACCATTTTACTAGAAGAATGAGTCCCCTCGCTCTGAATCCCCAAAGCACTTTCTACCTCTGTCCTGCTGCTTGAGTGCCCATACTTAGTATTTCTTCACACTCATACCCCAGCACCTTTCTGAGCGTTCCCCTAGTTCATTCCTCATGCTCTCAGGGCAGAATCCGTTATCTTACACATGGAGTACCCTCTAAACATTTGTTGAACTAACAGAGGATATGCTTTGGCTCAAGTTTTTGACACTGCAGCTGTTGGAACGGATTTTCTTAGTGTCTATAGGCTGAGAAGCACCTGAAGGTGAGGCCTGGGTGTCTCATGCGTCTTTCTGGTCTCTGTGTTATTCTGCTAACTCTTCATGATGTGGTGTTCTTTTATCTTCTTGGTGTAAATGGCTTTAAAGCCTCTTAGGATTTCTCGAACAACCAAGCTGTCTGCTTGGCCTGAATGCCCTGTGTCTATGCAGTTGGGCAAATCTTCCTTCTTAAACAGCTTCTTCCGTGAGAGTCTTTCCTTGATCCTCTGGTAATACAGTGAGCTCACTATTCTTTTAACTTCTTTACAAACACAGTTTCCAGGTCTGCACCACCACTAAACCATCCATCCCCTGCACTACTCCAGTGCTTGCCACACATAAGCCTCCAGTAGGTACTGGCTGGGGGAAATAATGACAAGTGGCAGGCAGGTGTCCCATAACATCACCATATGGACTTTGGCATCTGAAGGAAATTGAGTGAATAAAGAAGGGACGGGGTGGGGGGGAGTAGGAGGGAGGAGCAGGAGGGTCCCAGTCCAAAGTGACAGAATACCAAGTCTAAGAATCATGCAGAGGAGAGTCATCTCCCACCTTTCCCTTGTTGCAAGAAGAGTTATCTGCTTTCTTTATCCTCTTGGGGATTTCTTCATTGTACTCAAACTGAAGCTTGTCAGCACATGATTTGTTTTCAGGTCTGTCTTCCAGAATGTTGTCTGAAAATGAGTTAGCAGGCTTCAGTGAGAAAGAACCAGATGCTTCCTTTCAGGGTTTTGTGTGAAGATGGCCAGCTACTTGCATGTATCCATAAGACTGAGATGCTGGCTACATGTTCCAAAATGATGACTTGAAGCACAGTTTGAAACCATGGGTTATATATTTAGATTCAGTTTTATGGACTCATTTACCAGTAGTTTTGTACCATACAAACATAATCTAAACGAGAAGGCTTATCTTGCGCAGAGAGTTGTATCCTATGTCAAGAGGCTGATGGCACACAGGTCTAAGAAGGATCTAGTGGTTGAAGCACTTCTAGATGGTACATTCATGAATTAGCCAGCCTTCCTTTGAAATAAAGCTATTTGCTTCTTTTAACCCTGGAAATCTCAAAGCCAATATTCATGGGAGAAGACTTATTGTTCTGCATAATGCAGTTTCCTTTATTTAAATTAATCGGGAAGTAACAGTTTCATGATCATTGTTTGTAAGTTATAATCTTAATAAGAATGTAAATATTTCTAAATATGGTAGGTAATCTTAGATTTTTGCCATGTTTGGCATCTCTATTCAGAACAAATGTAAAAGTCTAAGAGGTATGTCATGATTGTACTCTTGTATCGCTAAAAACAAGAGAACTAATGTCTCATTCCAGATTTATTATCTTTTTGGACCGCAAATGCTTACACCAAAATATCCTTATGGCAAATCAGGCCATGCAGCCTACCGAGAGGTCAATAATTTCACTGCATTTCTATGCACAGAAGTGTTGCGGCTTCATGCTAATCAGACCCAAGACAGTAGCGACATAAGGCAGACATCCATGCAGTTAAGATACCAGGTCAAATGGTGTTTACCTTCCTGACTGTTAGGAACAGGGGAAGCAGTAAGGACATCTGCTACAGAGAAACAGAATCAGAAAGAAAATACAGGTAAGGAGGATTAAGACCAAGCCGGATAAATCAAATTAAGGTGTGGAGCAAAGCATAAGTTACAACAGCTTAGATCACAAGATGAATGAAACAGGAAGTGTCTCAGAGAGTTAATATTTTACTGTCATAGATACAAGGACTAGCAATAAAGGAAATGCAGCCAATTCTGGTCCTTGGGTAGGGGAGGCAAAAGGATCAGGAATTTAAGGTCATCTTCAACTATGTGGAGCATTTAAGGTCAGTTCTGCACTACACTGTTTAAGACAATGTCTCAAAAACAAAAACAAAAACAATAAAAAAAACCCCCAAAAACCAAACATTGTTAATGCTAATCATGCTAAAAGCTGCCCATTCATAGGAGTAGTTAGTGAGGACTGTGACACTCCTGAAAAGGCTTTAATTAAACTCAGAGAGATAAGAGAAGCACTACAGTCACTATCAAAAGCATATGCTTGCTAAAGCATTTAATGGTTGCCTATGTAAGCTGTTATAGGACAAACTTCGCAAGGCATGCCATAATCGCAAGGCCTATTTGGAAGTCAGCCAGCCAAAGGGATCTTTAAAGTAAAATGGGAAATAGCCATGATAGTGGACGTCAGCTGTCACAAACCACAGATGTTTGTATTGGAAATGTTTGTGTGTGTGTAGGGGGTGGGGGTGGAGATAACCAAATACTTAGAACTTTTTCAGGGCATATTAGAGAGACTTATGGTTCATAAACGGTGAAAAGTCATTGTCCAGGTCTCACACACCAAAGGAGTAGAGAGCCTGGTGGGCCTCTACTTTCAACAGATACTCCACCCCAGCATGTATGTATGGGCTTTAGACAATGCATACAGCTAATTTAAAAATTCAGTGGCCAGTAGAGTTAAATTTCACTCCCCTACACAAAACTAAGTCAGTTTTCTCTCCTCTGTTCTTTTTTCTATTTGCAAATTAAAAAAAAAAAAAAAGCAAAACCAGTAATTTAAAAGCTCCCTTTCCTGTTCTCAAAAGTACAAAAAAGCCCAAGAGTAATTTACGACAGAGGAAGAATTTATATTCTGGTGGGCCAACTTCTTACATGAGCAAATAACATCTGGATTGCCAATTTCTTAACTATAATTTTTCATTTAATCTCTGAATCAATTTGTTTCCTATGGGGCATTTCCATGGGGGTCAATGTGTCAATATAAAACTTTCTACATTATCATGACTTTTTAAGATTAGGATGCTAATAAATTGTCTTGAGTCCATTCAGTTTTTTCCCCTTTTATTACCTCATGGCATTCCAGACCAAATAAGTGGGCCTTTAACTGATGGCATGAAACAATCAACTATTATGAAGGCTAACTATTAAATGGAAATCGCTTAGTATTATACCTTAGGGCAGAATTCAAGTAGACTGTCACCAGGATGAGGCTGAATGAACTGAAACACTGGCAATGAACTGAAACACGACTGGAAACTACCCCAAGTGTGAGAAACTGATTTGTGAAGGTGGCTTAGTGGCCTTTACATCAATGGTAAATGGTTACTAGCGTGGGGACAACTACACATTTAGCAAATAGTTAGTCTACCTTAAGCAGCATATATGTACCAGGCATCAAAGGGCCTTTGCTATAGGAGGCAAATGCTGGCTACCACTGAGCCAAATCCTCAGCCCAATATATAATGGTGTGTAGGGATGAAATCAGGGGGATCAAGAGTTCCAGGCCAGTCAGAACCAAACAAAGAGATTCTGTCTTTAAAAAAAAAACCAATTAGAAACTGTGACATTTTCTCATTGGAGTACTGTTCCCTTTTAGAGGTCACCAGAGTAAGACCCCACTATCAGTAATGTTGCAGGAAAAAACATTTTGTAATCCCCTGCTAATGACATGAATTAAGTGCAAGTGAAACACATATGAACCACAATCCTGACTTGAGAAGTTCACTAGTAACCTTTTGTTAACATGATGTGTCTGACTTTTTAAAACTGTGCCATGAGCCATCATCACTCATTTCTCTTTGTTTGGCTGAAGGGAAATAAATGTCTTGTTGGTTTAGTAATCTGAGAACAGGGAGGAAGGAGAATGAGGCTCCTCCTTTTGGTGCCAGAGTGACAGCATGACAATGAGGTCACAGAGCAGTGAAGCGGTCCCCTGCAGATGGCGCCGGAGAGAGGAAGGGTTTAGGCACAGTCTCAAATGCCTGCCAAGAACTTCTACCACTTTGGAAACTCAAAGGCTGAAAATGTGTTTTTCTGCCATTATTCCAGCTGTTCCTCTACAAACACATTTTAGGGATGACACTCTTACTCCCCCTGCCCCCCCTCGTTGCTTTCTGTGCAATCCTTATCCTTCTGGAGTGTGGCTGAGATGGTTAGCAGACCTGGCTCTTCCGTGGTCCTCTCTAAGTGACTGGATTCTGAAACGTTCAAACATTATTAAAATAATCTCTATTGCTTATCTATGGAGCTCCAGACCTATTTATTTATTTATGGAAAAAAAAATCACCTAAGCATTTCCCTGCTTACAGAAGCAGGCTCTGTTTCTCTTACCATCTGAAAGGGATTCATAATCATAATCATATTCATCCTCTTCATCTTCCTCTTCCTCATTATTGGCAGGTGGGGGATTGGCATTCCCACAAGTGAAAGCTTGTGCTTGCATGGATGCTAACTGATGAGCCTGTAAGACAATAATGATTAAAAATGGAAAATACAACCTACCATGCTTCTAACCTGAACCTTCAAAACTACTACCTGATGCTTACTAGGGTTACAAAAGCAAATTATCCCTTTGGGTTCACTTGAGAGAGGTAGAAAGTATCTGGATTCAACAGAAATGTCGGGTGAGACAGGCACTCGATTGAGGCTTTGACTCCCCATTTGGGCCCATAGGTAACTAGAAGCAGAAAAACAGCAGAACATCTTCATTTTGTGTCTACTTTCTTTACTTGGAGTTTCCTGCTTCCCTCAGCACACAGGCATGATAATCAGTCAAGCAGTTTCTATCTAACCTGTCTCATCTCCAGTCAAGGCTGAAGGAACAGAGATAATACATTGTCATCAACCCTTCTTTTTAAGTCACCTTGGATTCCCAGAGCAGCAGAACCTCAGCCCCCCCTACCCCAAGATGAGATCAGTTATCCACAGTGGGGAGGCTGCACCTAGAATCAGCAGTAAAATCTAAGAATCTCACTGTCCTTCAAGGAGTGAGGACTTCTTCTGACCACCTGACAGGTCCAGCGCTGAGACCTGATGAGCTTGACCACACCTTGACCAGGACTGATTACTAGCACACACCTCTTGCCTTTCATTTAAAGCTGAAGCTCCTCCTGCCAGTGCCCTGAAGATGGACTTGGGGGGGTCAATGAGTTCCTCCATCTGTCCTTCCTCCCGGTGGACACTGAGTGGAGCTCCTCTTGCTGCTTTACACCATTACATGTGCTTTTAATTGGCACATTGAGGGCTGTGGCTGAGCTTAGTCTGTTGGGGCTGCAATAGTCCAGTCTTTGACCATAAAAGCTCTGAATACAGCTTTTTAGGGGAATGTCAACATCCTAAAGGAAGAACTTGGGAGCTTTAGAAACAATCACAAGGAACTGGTGTCCGGCTTCCTATGCTCTCAGGAAAGTCCTGCAAGAGAAAACTCTGATGCTTGGAAAACCGGCACCAGTCCCAAGGGACTGAAACAACCCATCAACTTTAGAGCAGGAAGTCTCTGCTAAGAAACTTTTTCTTTTTTTCTGTCTTAAAATAATATTGAAAGTCCTCTGACCTTGAGAACAATGCTTGAATCCCCGTGGACAAGCAGACCAAATGAACAGTTGCTAGTTTAGAGAACACTTTTTCAACAGACGTTATCTGAACTATAAATCAAAATAACAAAACAGGCTTAGAATTTTAGGAAACCTGGGGCTGGACAGATGGCTCGGTGGTTAAGAGTACATATGTAAAAGTTCAGCTCCAGGGCTGGGGAGATGGCTCTACAGTTAAGAGCACTTGTTCTTGCAAAAGTTCTGGTTTTGATTACCAGCACCCACGTGGTGGCTCACAACTACTCATAGCTCCAGTTCTAGGGGATCTGATGCACCAGGCATGCTCATGGTGCATAGACATACGTGCAAGAGAAACACTTATATACATAAAATAAGTAAATATGAAATTATTAAAAACAAAAGTAAGTTCTACTCCTGGAGGATCTGATGTTTCTGGCCTCCATAGGTACCTATGTCTACACTCATGTGCACATGCTCACAGACAGACACATACAAGTGGGTCAAGTGGTATTTTTGATAATAGGATGAACACAAGTAATTCTTGGATATATTATCAATATCTGTGAGATAATACGAAAACTGTCATTTCTCCTGGTGAAAAAGACAGACATAGGTATTGCCTAAGCTACTGGGTTTCTCACTATATTTATAATCACAGGAATTGCTAAATTCCAGTTGTAGGTGAGTGAAAATATAGATATGAACTGGTAAGATGGATAAGTAAAAACACATGCTATACAAACACGACAATTTGAATTGGATCACTGGAACCCATGATGGAAGGAGAAAGCCAGCTCCTGAAGGCTGTTCCCTGACCTCCACATTTGAACGCTCTGTCTTTCTCTGTCCCTTTCCTGCCTCTTTCCATCTTTGTCCCTCCTTTCCATCTCTCTGTCTCTGTCTCTTTCTTTCTCTCACACACAAATATAAATAATTAAAGAAAGTAAATACACAATTTGTTTCCATTTCCATTCTTGGACCCTCTGCTGGCTAGTTTTATGTCAACTTGGCATGATCTGGAGTCATTAGGGAAGAGGAAACCTTAGTTGAGAAAATGTCCCCATCAGATTGACCTGTGGAGGATGTTCTTGATCACTGATTGATATGGGTGGTGCCATATGGGTGGTGCCATGCCTGACTGGAGGTCCTGGGTATTATAAGAAAGCAGGCTGAGAAAGCCATGAGGAGCAAGTCAGTAGGCAGCACTCCTCCATAGCCTCTGCATCAGCTCCTGCCTCCAGATTCTACTTTGAGTTCCTATTCTGACTTCCTTTGATGATGGTCTGTGACCTGAGTGTTGTAAGCTAGAATAAACCCTTTCCTCCAAAAACTGCTTTTGGTCATGACATTTTATCACAGCAATGGAAGCATTACTGAGACAGACTCTCTGACTTGTAGCTGTGGACATTACCAAAGTTTTGAAAAAAAATTTTTTTGCTTTGTTTTTCAAGACAGTGTTTCTCTGTGTAGACCAGCTGTCCTTGAACTCAGCCTACCTCTACCTCTTGAGTGCTGGGACTAAAGATGTGCACTATCACACCAAGGCCCTAAATTTAATTGTTAAGCATTTAATAAAAATTAGAAAGTTTATTTATTTATTTATTGTACATGGTGTGTATGTGTGTCATTCAAGGGACAACTCTTTGGAGTTGTTTCTCTCCATCCACCATATGGGTTCTGGGATTGAACTCAGGCTTCATGGCAAGTGCTTTTATATGCAGAGTCATCTTACCAGCCCATATTCCCTCATTTTTAAGAAAATGTGATTGTATTATCTTTGTAATAAAAATGTACACATAGGGAGCATGCAGCTGAGGCTGTGTCCATAACCAGATAAAGCAGTCTACAGGGTTGTCCACTTAGAACATTCAGTGCTCACTGGCTAGGCTTAGATTTGTCTAAGTGGGTTTAGGGAGCTTTGTGAGTGTTAATGGCTAGTGTAGAGAAACTGAGGAACAGTCTGAGAACAGCAGCTTAGCCAACCACAACCCAGAACAAAACAGGGCTACAAACAATCTTCATTAACCATGCTAAAGGTGTCGTGATCTCCAGGGCAGCATTTCCCATTCTACCCAGTACCTTCTACCTCCTCCCTCATTCCCTTCTTTCTTCCTCTCTTTCTTCCTCTCTTTCTTCCTCTCTTTCTTTCTCTTCTCCCTTACTTCCTCTCTCCCTCTATCCTGTCCTTCCTCCATCTATCCCTCCTTCCTTCCTCCATTCTTTTCGTTAGAAGATCTCATAAGATTAGTGCCCAATAGAACTTCTAAAAAGTCTGTTCTACAGCAGGTGAGATGGCTTATCAAGTAAGGGAGCTTGCTGCAAAGCCTGACAACTTGAGTTTAATTTGATGGACCTACATGGTGAAAGGAGAGAACTAGCTCCCCCAAGATATTCCCCAAACCTACACAGCATAACCCTCACTTACTTTCTCTCCCTGGTCTCTAAATTAATGTTAAATAAAATCTGTTCCATCATAGAAACCATGACAGCACATACAAGGCCCACACAAGTTTAAGCCAGACAAAAATCTTAGCACAGAGAAGGGAAACTGGGCACCTCTAACCAAGAAGCTATTTGTAACTGATACCTTCTGGGAGAGGGAAAATTAGTTTTCTTCAATAAAGTGGCACTGTGTATATCAACCATTCTTCAGGGTAGTCTACATGCTTAGGAGTAGTTGGCAACTGACTTGTGTGTGTGTGTGTGTGTGTGTGTGTGTGTGTGTGTGTGTGTGTGTGTGTGTGTATGTGTGTGGCTTTGGTATCAGTTCTTTTTTTTTAAGAGTGAGAAAAATATGAAATTGGGTAGGGGAGTATCTTGGAGGAGATAGAAAAAAAAAAATACAACCTAAAGTTGGGCGGTGGTGGTGCATTCCTTTAATCCCAGCACTGGGGAGGCAGAGGCAGGTGGATCTCTGTGAGTTCCAGGCCAGCATGGTCTACAGAGTGAGTTCCAGGACAGCCAGGGTTACAACAGAGAAGCCCTGCCTCGAAAAACAAAAACAAACAAAAAAGGGAATATAATAAAAATGTAGTATATGAGAAAATTTAAAAATTAAAAAAAGAAAAAATCTGCTCTAGGTACAAGTGAATCACAAGAGCAAGACTGTGTATCACTGTGAGAGAAAATGAGCAGGTAAGATAAGGTCAAAGAGCAGGAATCAAGATGCAAAGAGGCTGGAGAACTCTGAGGAGGAGTGTAAAACTGTGGAGAGAAAGGACTGCACTGAGGGCCTATTGCACTAGTGCTAGATAGTGGTGTGCCAAGGTCCTGAAGACACACACAGACACTGACTCACACACACGTACACAAGCACATGCACATAGTCTCTCTCACACGCACACGTACACACACACACATACACAAACACATGGACATACTCACACATGTATACTCACATGTACACAAATACATGTATTTACTCACACATTCACTCACACACATGTATACAAACACATGCACACATACGCACACTTACACACACATACACATATACAAACTCATACATACACGTGTACACATACGTGCACACACTCATACACACATATATAGGACATGAAAGTAGAACAGTTTCATTTGAGAAGAGGAAGAGGCCAGTGGAAGGTGGGACACGAGAGAGTAAAGGGAGTGAATAGGGTCAAAGCACATGATATATGTGAACAAAAGTGTAATAATAAACCCATCATGCTATACAATGAATATATTCTATTAAAATGCTAATTGACCTTAGAGTGATGTAAAACCTTGTCATGTAATATTTAATACCATCCTTATTCAGGATGCTGATAAAGCTTATGACTTACGTTGTCTTGGACGTAGCTACAGTTTTGCAAATTCTTGTTGCTTTCTGCACACAGAATTATAATTGCACTTCACACAGCCATCTTGACTTAGAAGCCTTGCTGACTTCACACCACCATTGTAACAGTCTCTGCATTCATTCAGATTTCCTTCTATGCATACATCATCTGTGATGGTCTACGTTATGCTGTGCTTGGTAATTCATTCTATTTCAACTACTGATTGTAACCTACTTCTCTGTTCCTTTTTACAATAGACTTGTATACAAAAAAGTAAAACATATTAAATAAAAGATAAAACCAAGAAGAAGAAGGAGGAGGAGGACTAACAGGAGGAGGAGGACTAACAGGAGGAGGAGGAGGAGAAGAGGAGGAGGAAGAGAAGGAAGAAAAGGAACTACGAGAGGGTGGGGGGGACAAATGCCAGTCTCCTGGAGGAGCCTTAGAGTGAGGTCAGGACCAAGGTGATCATATAGAAGATTTGAAACTTATGGGCCTTGGGAGGAGCTTCATCTCCAAAACAGACTTGTTTGACTAGTGCAACCCTTTTCTTTTTAAAAGAGATAGGAGTCTCCCTATGTTTCCCAGGTTAATCCCCAATTCTTGGGCTGAAGAAATCATCCTGTCCCTGCTTCCGTAGTAGCTAGAATTACAGGGATGCACCATGGATGCCCAATAGGTATAATATTTCTAATTATTTTGAAATAATCTAATTAGGGCTGTTCAGTTGTGGGGGCATGCTCTGTCCTCACAACTTCCATATTTCCAGCTGGCTCCTTACACTGGTCTTTCCTACCTGGCTTCTGATGGTGACTGGTTACACAACTTTTGGATTGGGGTTGTGTGTGATCTTCATTTGTAGAATGTGTATTTCTGAGTACAGAGACTTCTAGGGATAATTCAGGTTCAGGTACTTCTTAATTTAATAAATATTTTTTAAGCATGTGGATATTTTGCCTGCACATCTGTCTGTATACTATGTGTATGGTGCCCCCAGAGGGCAGAAGAGGGCATCAGATCCCTTGGGACTGGAGTTACAGCTGGTTGTGAGCTCCCATGTAGGTGCTGGGAATGGAACTCGAGTTCTCTCTGGAAGAGAAGCCTATGCTCTTAACTGCTGAGCCATCTCTCCATCATCCCCTTGGGCACTGTTTAAAGGAATCCACGTGTGGACCTTCAGCATCTCTGTGCATGTGTCATTTAAACAATAGCCCTGTCTGAAGACAAGAGGACGGCTGACTCCGACTCTTTGTCCCTACGCTTTTCCCACCAGGGTTCAGTCCTGTCCAATAAAGAGAGGTAGAACTCTCACGCACCAACCACCCTTGCATGATGCCTGAGGTCAAGTGAGAGGGACACTCAAGAGTGGGCAGCACCTGAGAGAAAACCCCAAGGAAGTAAAGTGGACAGGAGAAAAGTCAACTTGTTCACAAATACCTACAAGAATCCACATTATTTCCTCCTCTTTCCCTGACTCTTTCTTGACTTCTATCTTGAAGTAAAAAATCAAACTCAAGATGGTCACCATAGGGGTAAGAATACAATGCTTATCTGAGTTTTAAAAATTCAGACTTTTGCCGGGTGGTGGTGGTGCACACCTTTAATCCCAGCACTCGGGAGGCAGAGGCAGGCAGATCTCTGTGAGTCCAAGGCCAGCCTGGTCTACACAGTGAGTTCCAGGACAGCCAGAGTTACAACAGGGAAACCCTACCTTGAAAGAAAAAAAATCAAACCTTTTCAGATAGAAATTAAGTCTAGGACATGAGGCTGATTGATTCAGCAGTGAGATCTATTGTTTGCATATAATTGTTTGCATATAATATTTGCAGACATACGGATATAAATAAATGACATGTTAGGAAATATAACCTGTAAATGTTTCATGTGATAAGATTTTTAATGTTCTTAAGAATGCAGAGCTAGGCATGGGAGCACAAACCTACAATTCCAAAACTTAAGTGGCTGAGACAGGAGGACTGCTTATGAGTTCAAGGTCAGCCCAGGACTATCTGGAAAGACTTATCTCAAAAAAAGTTAAACCAAAATAAAATGCACGAAAGGCTGGATATAGTGGTCCCCTTTGATGTCAGTGCTCAGACACTGAGGTAGAGAGATTGGAGGTTTAGACCAGCCTGGGCCATTATAACATTTAAAAAATGAGAGAAAATACGAGAGATATATAGGTTTTCAGAAGCCTGGGTGCTTAAGCAAAAAGAGTTTGAAGATTCTTCCTGGAGTATCCTGGACCCATCTGTTCAGGCTGTGGCTTCAGAACAGAAGTCTGACATGACATGAACATGATCAGCATGATGCCAAGATACGCTGGGGTCTTAGGGCTGTTGTCACTGGACTCCAGGCGCAAATGCTCTTCCTAGAGAGGATTGTAGCAACTGTTACAAGAGTGGCAACCCTGAAGGCTGGTTCCAGAGATAAGAGCCCTGCTTAGAACAAATTAAACAATGGAGGTGCGTTCTACATGGGCACAATTCACAAGATAAAACTTCAGGTTAGTGGGAGGAGAGAATTTATTGGTTTATGAACTAGAAATCCCCAAATCAAGTATATCAGTGAAGAGGTTTCAACCTTCAAAACCTGGCTATGCAATACATCATCTGAAAAGTCCAAATGGCACCAATTTCCTTGTCCCAGGCCCATGGTGTATTTCTAATCCATGTAATCAGAGAGGAGTACCTTTTGTTTTAGGATGTCCACAGGTGTCTGATGAGCCTTTAGCTTCTTGTTTTTAAGAAGCACTTTCCTCCTAAGTTGGTCAGGTGAGGGAAGCATTGGGTCGTCTGAGAAATCAGTCTCAAATAAGAACTTAGCCACCAGCTTTTCTCCAAACACACTCTATGAAGCATAAAGGAAAGCGTACCGTCAATGCCTTTCACCTCTACTTGATAAATACATTTATATTTTCTAAATATACTCAATAGCTCAGCCTGGTTGAATTGTTTTAGAAATCCCAGGAAAAGGAACTAAAGAAGAAATTGTTTATTCTCCTGGCAGTTTCCCACTGGAAGGAAGGGATGTGTTCAGGGCAAGGGAGAAGACCTAGGTCACTCTGCAGAGGGAACCAGCTGTGATGACTTAGGAAAATGTTCTTAGGCCTAATGTATTAAAGAAGAAAGCAGAGATTTCATGAGCGGCGGTGGTTTGTAAAACATGGTTTAATTCCCAGTGAACTAACTAACTAAGAAGTCAGAAGCATAGAAACCTTGGGACAGACAGAGAGATGAGAGGCCACAGGGAACTTTTGCTCCAACAATGGAAGAAGAATAAATACCATTTTCTTAAAGACTCATGAGTACTGGTCTCCAAAGCAGAATGTCTCTCTTAAGGAGGTCATGGGTGGAGGGCAGACACAGGGTGATCACTTAACACGAGGATAGAAAATACGGCAATTTTTATTTTTAGTTATTTCCAAATGAACAAAAAAAAAAAAATCAAAGTACAGGCTAAGGTAATATGAAAAGTCTAAGTTTCGTTGGTATACAAATACAAAAAGGTATACAAAGTTGGAGGACATTTCCATGTTGGTGCTTCCTCTTTTTGTGAGAACTACATTTCTACCAATGCCTCTCTCACTGGAGAAGGGGTGCGTCTTATGGAACATCTGCTCCTTAATCTGTCTGCATTACACTTCCTTTATATGAGGAATCTGACTATTAACACAGCACACGTTCTGAACAGTCTAACTTGCTAATTTGGATACTTATAATGTGGGTCACAAGAATATGTGACTTTCCCTGAAATAGATTCAGTTTTTCCATGTACAACTGCCAGATGACATCTGGTATTTCTACTGGTAGTATCAGAAGTTGTTGAAGAGTTAAGTTGGTCTATCCTTACCTCCTGAAGCTTCCTGGAAAGAGTCAGGAGACCAGAAAACAATACGTATATCCCCACAGATGAAGAGAGGACCATCCTAAAAAAACCTCAAGCTCTCTGATAAATGCCATTTTTCAGGTCCAGAGAACAGTACATGTTTTATGGCTAAAGTACAGTTTTATGGTCCACCTCTGCCCCATATAGATACCAACAACAACTGAAAGTCAATATTGTCTTAGATGAAGCTCACCTTGAAGATTTCTGCCATTTTTCGTTGTTGAGGCAATGAACAGTGGTTCTCAATGGATATGATGATTGGCAGGTCAGAGGTGATGAAGGCACTGCGATCGATGGCTTCTACCACTTCCTGTGAGAGCCAAACAGCTCATTAGAGTCAGGTGTCTGCCCAGGAGAGTCAGAAGACTGGTACTTAGTCAGAGAAAGTGTCTTAATTGCATTCAGCAGATTCTGGACAAAAATGGCTTTTATCTTTTCAAAAGTATAATTTTTGCTCTAGATCTGATTAATTCCAGGACCTCTGTAGATACTGAAATTTATATGCTGCTCAGACCTAATATAAAAACGGCATAATATTTACATATAATTCCCATACATCTATCTTCCCATGTACTTCAAATAGTCAGATACTTAGAATCCCCAGTGGTAATGTGAACACATTGTTTCAAAATAATGACAAGAAAAAAATGTCTATACAAATTCACTACAGACACAATGTTACCCCGATTTTGGACCTATAGTTGTATGGTTGAGTTCATGAATGCAGAATCAATGGCTAAGGATGGCCAAATGTATTTGAACATTAAACAAGGGATATTTTGTATAAAGACATCAAGCTATCCATATTGAGCCTTGTTCCCATACTGCAATGAACAGCAATATTGAAATAAAAAAAATCAGTATATATCAAGAAAGAATACCAAAGTAAAAGATATTGCTTTTGTTATAACATACAATATAATGAAGCCTAAGACACACTGAATCCGCCAAGACTGTATTTGGAGCAATAAGACATGCACCGTATCTTTTAATGTTTGTCTGTAGACATAGCCATCCACCAATATACAGTTTATAATACACATTTTACAAATGATAAGTAGAAAATGAGTTGAAGACAAAATGCGTTTTAGCTACGATCCCATATAATCATAATATTCCTTCCCAGGCTGGCACTTGCTCAGAGAAAAATGATGTCGTGTAGCTTAAGACCCTCTTGAGTGAGGAGTAGCTGCATAGGTAAACTAATGAGCTATGTAGAATATAAAATAATCCAATAAGGCCTTGAGATAATTGATCTTCCCAGGTTGAACTGGTTTTCAGTACTTTATAATGAGAATTACTTTTTAAAAACTTTTTCTAATGTTTATTTATTTATTTATAATTTATGTGCATTGATGTTTTTCCTGCATATGTGTCTGTGTGAGGGTGTCAGAAGACAGTTGTGAGCTGTCATGTGGGTGCTGAAAATTGAACCTGGGTCCTTTGGAAGAGCATCCAGGGCTCCTAACCTCTAAACCATCTCTCTAGCCCCTATAATGATAATTATTTAATCATCTCCTGACACATGATATTTTCCTTTGTCAGCCAGTACAGTAGGATAAATGACTTTTAATTTCTCTAGGAAAAAAATGGTCCCTGTCTTTATTTATTATTACATCGTGTGAAAATAAATAGCAGCAATATCATTATGTTCCAACATGAGGTAACAGTTATTCAAACTTTAGTTGAATAAGAGCCTAGTTACAGTTCTAGATCAAATCCTAGAAAAGTGAAACCTGTTCATACCCCCATAGTGCTGCAAACACTCTGAAAGCCTTTCAGATCTAGCACAAGAACCTCTGACTTAAGGTATAATTTGTTAGAGCAAGTAACTTAAATGAAGCTAGTGTTCCGGGAAGCATTACCTTGAAGGGGATCTTGGTCGTCAGTGTATGTCCGTGATAAATAATGGGCATCCCATCATCTCCATCCCAGCAGTCCAGCTCTACACTCCTGCATCCTTGCAAGAGGACCTGTGTGACCAATGAATGAATCCACCCCAGATGAGCACCTGGAGATAAAGCCTCAAACTGAACCAAGCACACAGTTCACATCAGTCAACATTTGCATTTATGGATAAAGAAGATGGCTATCAAATCAAAAAATAGATATTTGGTATTTTGGCCAAAGCTCACAATTAATATGAGCTTGGGGATGGAGAGAATAAGTCAAGGTGAGAAGAATGCTTACCAGAAATGAAGATTGTTGCAAGGTAAAGTGGGTGTGAGGACATGTCGTCTTTATTTTTTTTTAGAGTATTTTTTATTATTTGAAATGGAACATCTTAAAATTAGAGGCTGCTTTCTCTGTGTTTCCCCAGATCCAATCTCCCAGTCTGCTCCCTAACACTGAAATGGAATACCAGCTGCAGCCTTGCCTTGCTCCTTCCCACATCTCCTATGGATCCCATAAACCATCTTCTCCCAATCTCCCTCCCCTGACTTGTTGCTTTGTTCCAGACCCTAACTCCAGCAGGCACCCCTACGAACCCAAGGGCTGCTTCTCCCAGAGCAACAAGAAGGCTGAAGGCAGATCCACATCTCTCCTACTGCTCCTGAGATCCAATGCCCCCAGTCTCATACCCAGCTCTGTAGCTAGAAACCTGCTGTGGTCTCCCCTCTCTGACCCATACCCAGGGGTTCACAGAGACCTCTCTTCCAACCTCTCTCCTTCCACTAAACACTGTATTCCAGGCTCCAACACCAGCAGACATTCACTGGGAAACATACCAGCTGAACAGATCAGGAAACCAGGCAACACACAGTGGTCATATTCTGTGAATATCCAAAGAGGAAAAGAAACCAAGGAAAAAAACATCCACTCAGCAAAGACAAATCCAGAAATCAGAATCTAGATGTTTAAATATCCCAAACCCAGATGCCGAGATGCCAACATAAAAGCACAGCAGCCAGGGCAATATGTCTCCACTAGAGCCAAGCTAGCCTACCACAGCAGGCCCTCGATATTCCGACACAGCTGAAGCACAAGAAAAAGACCTTAAAACAGGTTTTATGAATATGATAGAGGTCTTAAGGAGGAAATTAATAAATCACTTCAACAAATCCAGGAAAACACAAACAATATAAGGAAATAAATAAAACTATTCAAGACCTGAAATTGGAAAGAATCCCAAACTAATCCCAAACTAAGGGAATTTTGAAAATGAAAAATTTAGGAATTCAAACAGGCAAGCTTTCACCAAGGGAATACAAGAGAAGTAAGAGAGAATCTCTCAGACATTGACCATATGATAGAAGAAATAGATACATCGATGAAAGAAAATGTTAAACAAACAAACAAACAAAAACCTCCTAAGGTTTTTGGTTTCATATCCAAGAGATGTGGAACACTATGAAAAGCTAAAACCTAAAATAATAGGAATAAAGGAAGGAGAAGAATTCTAGGTCAAAGGTCTAGAAAATATTTTTTAACAAAATTATAGAAAAAAATTCCTAATCTAAAGAAGGAGATGCCTATCAAGGTATAAGAAACATACAGAAGACCAAATAGATTGGACTATAAAAGAAAGTCCCCTAGCCACATAATAATCAAAGCACTAAACATACAGAACAAAGAAAAAATATTAAAAGCTGCAAGAGAAAAATCGCAAGTAACATAAGAAGGCAGATATATTAGAATTATAGTCACCTTGTCAATGGAGACTTTAAAAGCCAGAAGGGCCTGGAAAGATGTGCAGCAGACTCTAAGAGACCACAGATGTCAGCCCAGACCAGTATACCCAGCAAAACTTTCAGTCACCGTAGATAGAGAATATAAGATATTCCATGATAAAGTCAAATTTAAACACACCTATCTATAAATCCAGCCTGGCAGAAGGTGCTAGAACAAAAACTCCAACCTAAGGAGGTTAGTTACACCCATGCAAACACAGGAAATAAATCTCATACCAGCAAAATCAAAAGAAGGGAAAGGAAGTACACACACATCATTGGTCATTGATATCTCTCAATTGACTCTCAGTTCCCCAATAAAAAGAATGGATGTGAAAACAGGATCCATTCTTCTGCTGATCCAAGAAACACCTCGGCATCAAGGACAGACATTACCTTACATTACATTCCAACCAAATGGACCTAAGAAGCAAGCTGTTGTAGCCATTTTAATATCTAACAGAATAGACATCAAACCAAAACTAATCAAAGGAGATGTAGGACACATCATACTGATCAAAGGAAAAAAGCCACCAAGATGACATTTCAATTCTTAACATCTATGCCCCAAACACAAGGGCACCCACTTTTATAAAAGAAACACTACTGTGACCACCACGCACTGATGGTGGGACACATCAATAACTCACTCTCACCAATGCACAGGTCATCTAGACAAAAACGAAATAGAAATGCTTGGGCTAATAGATGTTATGAACCAAATGTTATAAACCAACAGACACTGAGGAAATTCAGAAACTCATAAGAACATACTTTAAAAACCCGTGCTCCACCAAATTGGAAAATCTAAATGGACCTAACAGGTATTTACAGAACATTTCACCTAAACACAAAAGATTATACCTTCTTCTCTGCACCTCATGGAACTTTCTCCAAAATTGATCCCATATTCAGACACAAAGAAGTTCTCAACAGAATCAAGAAAATTGAAATAATTTCCTGCATCCTATCAGACCACCATGGATTAAAGCTAGAGATGATCAACAATAGAAAGAACAGAAAGCTTACAAACTCATGGAAACTGAACAACTCTCTGCTGAATAACAAATGGGCCAAGACAGAAATAAAGAAATTAAGGACTTTCTAGAATTCAATGAAATGAATACCAGCATACCCAAACTTACGGGACAAAATGAAAGTGGTGCTAGGAGGAAAGTTCATAGCACCGAGTGCCTACGTAAAAAAAAATTGGAGAGATCTTATACTAGCAGCACACCTGGAAAGCTCTAGAACAAAAAGAAATAATCACACCCAAGAGGAATGGGTGGCAAAAATATAATCAAACTTGGGACTGAAATCAATAAAATAGAAACAAAGAGAAGAGTTAGTTCTTTGAGGAAACCAACAAGATAGACAAACCCTTATCCAAACTCAAAACAGAGCGAGAATATCCAAATTAACAAAATCAGGAACATAAAGGGGGGCCTACGAAACTGACAAGGATGATCAGCAACTGCTAATAGGGATTTTCAAACAAGAAAAGGTTGTAGGTCTTTGCTAAAGTCTGCATAACCTAATGTCTCCAAATTAGGGTAGAAAAGGGAAACCAGGGCTGGAAATTCCAGGTGAGGAGATCAGACTTGATTTTATTTTCCATCTACTCAGCAGAGAAACTATGGGAAGCAACTGAGAAGGCCCAGGCAGAACTTAAGGGGATTAGAAATGAAGCAAAAGGGATCTGCACATGGTCTAATCACATCTGCGAGTCTACGAGAGGGCCTCTGTATCTTATTCAAAAGCTGAGATAATCTTTGCTTGGGGTAAAATATTAAGGAGTTTAAAATTTTTTCTTATTTATTTATTTTTGGTTTTTTCAAGATAGGGTTTCTCTGTAGCTCTGGCTGTCTCGGAATTCACTCTGCAGACCAGGCTACCCTCGAACTCACAGAAATCTGCCTGCCTCTGTCTTCTGAATGCTGGGATTAAAGGCATGTACCATCACCACTTGGCTTTTATCTATCTGTCCATTTATTTATCTATTTATTTTTTTAATCTGTTTGTTTATTTATTTATTTATTTATATTTATTTATTTATTTATATTTATTTATTTATTTATTTTTAGTTTTAGGAGTTAAAAAGTTCTTGAAATCCAACAATGAATTGGAAATCAGAACTCAGAAACGGTCCTTGATTGTTTTCCTGCGAGGAATGGATATATAGTATATAGATGTCCACGGATTCAGGTATAACTATGAATATGTGCATGTATATGGACATATAAAATATGCAGAACATTTCAGATATATAGATATACATATATATTTCCTACAGAACAGTTGATTATAAACTTTTAAAATTTACATTTATCTATTTATTTTGCGTGAATGGCATATATATATATATATATATATATATATATATATATATATATATATATATATATATCATGAATTGCATGATATGTATGGAGGTCAGAGGACAACTTGTAGGAATTCTCTCCTTCTACCATATGGGTTCCCGGGACTGAACTGGGTCATCAGGTTTGGTGGCAAGTGCCTTAATTCACTGAGCCATCTCACTGGTTCCACAAACATATTTTGACTTTGGAGCTCTTCATGAAAATAAATGGCCAATGCGTAAAGCACATAAAAGACTGGTCAGTAGTCCCTTAGCAGATTGTGCCAGGCTTACTCATCTCCGTACAAGCAGCTGAGGGCCCTTGGCTGAGTCCTACTTTGAAAATTACTACTCTCAGAGCACATTTTCATTTCAGAATCAAAATTCCTTAGAATCCAGAGATTAAAACACACATTCTGTGCTAAACAAACTTTGGGGGAAAAACTGTGTCATCACCTACCATGACTGCCGGACGAATCTGGAGAACAAAGTAATTGCAATATAATTACAATTTTCAAAATTGTACCCACGAGCACAAAACCACACATGTACTTTTCCTGGACCTAACTTGGCTCTTTCCCGATCTCTGGTAGGACTTGAGAAGATAAGCAGCATAGGACAGGAAGAGGCAGACAGTGTAACAGAGAGACATGTAAACGACTGAGAGCTGGCTGGTCAGGTCAAAGGATGTGCTTTTCCCAGTGCAGACAGCCCATGGTTTTCCCAGAACATTCCCATGAATTTCAGCCTGGAGGAAAGCGCCTTCAGTCTGCGTGCAGTTTTGTCGTTAGTTGGTTGCCATAGAGATGGAGTGATTGTCCAACGAATTGCAAGGCAAAACAAAACAAACAACATTTTGGGATTAACTCTGTAAGAAAGCTATGTTTCTACCATGCTTTCCCACCACAATATATTGATTTATTTAGCATTTAGTGAAATGATTGGATAGCTTTCCCATGGGAAAATTTAATTTTGGTAGGAGTAGATCAGACTGAGATCTAGCTATGAGTCTCAAACAAACGCTTTTTTTTTTTCCTTTGCCCACAACGAAGGGCAAGTATAGATAGAGGAGAAAACAAGCAAACAGGCAGAAAGAAGCAAAGCGAACAACTGCTGTGTATATAGCCTCTTGCCCCACACATGACGGTTCCTCCCTCATGTTTCACATCTTAGTTTACAAGCTCTTCAAAGGGGTCTGGGGCGGGTATCTGTGCGTTGGGGGTTGGATGATAAGAAGCTTCACAAAAGCCACACTCCGTTCTCCGTACCTGGCTGTAGAGCTCCACGGAGGACTCTCCCTTGAGCTGATGGCCTGTGAGGTAGGTGTTGTGTGAAGATTCGATGTAATAGTAGGAGAGGGGTAGCTGCAGTTCTTTCTTGTTCTCCTGGGACTCATCATTTTTTGAGGCGAAATTATCTTTGTCCATCAGAAATCTAGACGAAACACATTTTCTTAAGGCTGCATAAGAGCAACGTGTACTCTTAAATGATGTGCAAAAGGGATTTGAAGAGTTACCTTGCAAACCCTTCAAATGACATTAGGCCCTGATGACACATGCTGATGCTAGGCTCGAATTTCTGCAAGGGATTGAAAAAAGGTGTTTTTTAGGTAAAAGGAAACTAAGAAGTGGGGAAATAACACCACATTTTTTTTTTTAAAGTTCTTCTGTTTTCATTAGGAGACGTTTAAACCAAATATTTGAACTAATTTAGTTATGTAGTGGTAAGATGTAGTTTTGAGTCCAAAAGAAAATATTTATTATATGTGAGTTTATTATACCAAGCATATTTATTTAAGAGAAAAAAAATGGAGCAAGAGAGAAGAATAAGGCTGATTCACATGAAGACACTGTGCATCCCTCTATCGAGGTGAAGATGGGGATAATACGGGCAACTACCTTCCAGCAGTAGGAGGCGGGATGGAATGATTCACTTAGAGCACCACCTACCAAGCATACATTTAACCGAGTCACAATAAACCCTCAGTTTTAGCATCTTTAGGGGTGAAATCCAAATGCTACCCAGGTACTTCATGAATTCTCAATCAAGTGGTGAAGCTAATTCTGCTGCATGTGACACTGCCACAGTAAAGTTTCACTCCCTGTAGCTGCCACCCTCTAAAGAGCAACCTCCTCTTGCCTGGGCTTCTGGGACCATTTCTACCTTCCACCAGACTCCGTCCTTCATCAGCACAGTTTAGTCCCAAATGGGCTCACAGTGACCTCTTCCAGCCCAAATCATGCACCCTTCTGCTTAAAATTTCCCAAAGCTTCCCGTTTCACATGGACAAAAGTCAACCTTCATCTGTCCTGTGGTTAAGAAGTCCTAGATGACCTGGTCCTTAGACACCTGCATGAAATGGCTTGTCTGTACTTCCTGGCTATGATTACACTAGCTTTTTTGATGTTCCTCATAGGTCCCTTTTTCACTCCTGCCCCAGGGTTCGCACTAGCTGCTATAGTTCCCTTAGCATTCTCTTCCCTCAGAACTTTGAATGACTTCCTCACTCAGAGCTCAGCCCATATGTCCCCTTCCAGCTCAACTCTCCTATATCGCTCTGCTTCCTTATCCTGCTTAATTTTAAAAAAGTAACTCATTCTTGAAATTACATATATTTGTTTATTGTTTGCTTCACATGCCAGAATGTAAGCTGCATAGAAGAATGACACTTTACTCAATACTATATTCCCAGCTCTTGGAACATCGATTGCAGAGTAGAAGCTAACAAACATATGTTAAGTGACGGGCAGATTGAAAATCTAGACTGTTGCATGTGTTAAACAGCAAGAGAAAATTGGGCACAAATTTCTTGTAATTGTCATTGAGCTAGAGATGCCCTGGGAACTATGTTAATTGTATAAATTATATTATATAATTAAAAATATAATATATAAATACATAATTATATATGAAATGTATATATAATATAATTATAAATATAACACAAATTATATAAATAAAATAAGAATACCTATGGACTTGGCATTAAAAGAAACTCTATTTCTACCCCAGACTTGGGAAGATGTCTAGACAGAGCAAAATGCAAAACATCAAATTATCAGACCAGTCAGAGGCATGGCATACATGTGATACCTGGATGATGCTGAGGATTTCATCATATGTGCAGTGCTCTCCTTGGCAATTCACCAGGAAGTCGTTGAGCTGGAGTATGCCAACCCCAAATATGCCCAGGGATGTGCTTTCAATCCCAGTGCCATTAGTCACAATGCTTGCAGCAGCAATAGCATCAGAGATCTGCCTCTGGTTGTCAGAAAGCTGCTGTTTACTCTTAATGAACAGCCCCAAGTCTGCGACGTTTCTCGTCAGCAAATCTGAAATACAGCCACACAGAGACCATGGATTATCCAGAAGCCTCTGTGACAGAGTTCATCTGGAGATAACTGTGTTATGGAGTCAATGGCCTGGAACAGCTCTAATCTGTTCAAAGTGCCAAACTCAATGTGTATCCCTGGTTTCCCACAGTAGAGGGGAAAAACAAATTGAATCATTAAGGAACAAAATAATCTAGGGGCTAGAAAGATGCTCAGCCTGGAGCTCAGTATGTAGACCAGGTTGGCCTCAAACTCATAGAGATCTACCTGCCTTGGCTTCCTGAGTGCTGGAATTAAAGGCATGAGCCACTGCATCTAGCTTGAATTCAGATTAAAAAACAATTTAAAAAATTATGTATATGTGTGGGAGTACATGGATGGGTCTGTACAAGTGAGCACAGGTGCTCTTGGGGGCCAGGGGTGTCAGGTCCCCATTACTTAGAGTTACAGATGGTTGTGAACCATCTGATGTGGGTGGTGGGTACTAACCTGGGATCCTCTGGAAAGGGTAGCAAATATTTCCAACTGCTGTGCTATCTCTCCAGCCCAGATATTTTCTTTAGAATAACAGATTTTAAGCATTTTTTTTTGGTAGAGATGGAAGAAACACACTCTTAAAGCTTTTCTGTATTTTAAATTTGTAATTACGAACATCTGTATATAGATTTTGCATCAATCCCATTTTAAAATTCATTTTGGCAAATGATCAAAGACTATAGCTGCTGGATACTATGTAAAGAGTATGCTCAGTTCAGCAAGAAGCCATTTTTAAACAGAAATGTTCTAAGGTTCTCATTGTTCCCCATTCAGAGCAACTTGGCAGGGCTGGTTATTTCAATTTTAGCTATTTGGGAAGACAATGTGTCAGTTTCTTATAGAGCAAAAAAGAAGCTTATCATTATAACCTAGCACTCTTAGATACTGAGCCAAAAGGTTTTAAAACACATCTCCATGCAAAATTATGCATATAAATGTTAAGAGCAGTATATCCAGTATATCTATACAATGGAATATTATTTAATTTAAAAATAAATCAGCCATCAAGTTGCAAAAAACAAACAAACAAAAAAATAGCAATGTAAATGCACATTGCCCAGTGAGAAAAGCCATCCTGAAGGCTACATACTGCATAGGATTCCCGTGATAGAATCTTGGAAAAGGCACAGTTATGAAGATATTAACCAAATCGGTGGCAGCTAGGGGGTTACAGGGAAGGACAGAAAGCTGAAAAGGCAGGGCAGTGATAATTTTCAGGGCAGCAAAACCGCTCTGCCCAATACAGTGGTGCACACATGTCGGTGTCTACAGAACTCATGGGCTCCACTTACCAATATATATCATAGTGACTGAATTGTAACAAATGTATTTTCTCAACGCAGGGGATTATGGGATATACAGTTCTAAGGAAACCATGGACTCCAGTCACCAATATGTATCATAGTGACCTGACTGTAACAAAAGTACTTTCCTAATGTAGGGCATTACAAACAGGGCAAGTTTGTGTGGGCAGATACCTTCACAGGTGTGCAGAGGGCAGGTGTGTGGGAACTCTCTGATTTTTGCTTATTTTCCAGAAACCTACAAATGGGTCTGTAAGATAAAATGTAATGATCTAAAAGATGTAATTACTTGGTTAGTCTACAGGTATGCATGCTTTGAGAGCTGTACAGTAGTCACTATTCTTATATGCACACTATAAGGTTATAAATAATTATGAAGCAAGTACATGAAAAAAGGGTATTGTGTGTGTGTGTGTGTGTGTGTGTGTGTGTGTGCTCATGCGCATGCACACGTGCTCACAATCTTTTGTGCTTATAGAATTTAGGAGAAAATGATAGGCTTAAAATTGATGGGTGACTAAAATGGTATATATAAAATGGTATATAAAATGGGTAAAGGAGACATTCTGGTTTACAGAGAAGGAAAAACATCCTAGATGTTCAGACAGGAGCACTCAGCTAACGTCACCAAAGACACCCCTCGACAAAGGACCGACAACCGCTGCCTGGGCCTGAGCAAGCACTTACCTATAGGTAGGATAGATACTGGTGTGTTACTCAATCAAGACCCAGGCCATACCTTGCAGACATTTGGAAATGGTTGGGAAAGGGTGCTAGGTTGTCAGGGCGACTAGTATTCATAGTTAAACACCCCAGTTTTAACTAAGTGTAGAAAGAACCACTTGACGGTGGATTGCCCACAGCACCTGCCTCCCTCTCCACACCAAATACCCTTAGGAACAATTCTCAGTGTTTCACCAAGCTCCAGGTAACAGCACCACGAGTGACAGGCTGAAGGTTTATGTGACTGGAGCTCCCACCTTGATTTTAGGGAGAAAGTTCTCAAAGGGAAATCCTAAGCCGATAACCAACCGAGGTCAGGCTGAAGGTCGCTCGTGTTTTCTTCAATGGTCAGGTTGGTGTAGAGGGGAGCTGACTCAGAGGCAAACCGATGGCAGGGCACAGAGTAGATGTCAAAGATGTCCTTCAGGTCCTTGCGGCTCCTTACACTGAGGAAGGAATGGAAAATACTTCACACTTAGGGCTTTCCTCCAACTGTGGGCCTGAGAAAGAGTAAGAGGAAAGGCTGTGTCCTACCTGAATGATTTGAACAGCTCGACAAATTCAACAAAACTCATGTTACTGTCTGAAACCATAAAGCTCTGGAAGCCCTTCATTCCTCCTTTGATGCGCCCATGCCAGCTGCTGCTGCTCCAAGCACTGCAGAGAAAACATGGCCGTCAGTGACAAATGCACACCCCAAGTCATTCTGCCTCAACAGTCTCTGACGACAATACAGACCAAAAGGGGATGATGCTATATCCCAGACTCTTTTTACTTCCCTTAATCAATATCATGTCAGAAGGAATACATATGTCCTGATCACAGTGTTTCCAGTTTACTCAGCCAGCACTTAATTTTAATTAATTAAAATTAAGATTTTAATTAATAAAATGCTCGGGTTAATATTTCCTCTCCATCCAAACAGGTCTTTGAAAGCACAGATTGTTAAGACGGGGCGGGGGGGGGGGGGATCTCCTAAATTCAGTGCGTCTGAAGAAAAGTCACGTGAAAAAAAGATCCTCAAACTCCTCATTCATAATCTATGGGAAATAATTCATGTTCTTTTCTGTATTCCAAACTATGGAAACACATTCAGGAGGCACATTTAAAATGAGTCAGTCTCTTTCTTCTTTTTCTTTTTTTAACCAGTTCTTCTGTGAAAACTGGGAAGAGCTTTTAATATTAATGGAAAATGTGAGTCAGAACAAATATTAATAATGGAAAGAAGCCAACCCTGCCATGGAGCCCATCTGCACCTGCCAAAGCTGTATCCATTCACCATAAAAATATCATCGCTCTCAGGCAAATATTCAGTCTGGCCATTTTACCACTTTTTATTTTCTATGTGGATTACTCAAAGAGTAGTAGAAGGAATGTTTTACTATGGCTTTCAGTTAAATCAGTTAATGGGATATTTCTTTTTTTCTTCTCTTTTATTATTATTATTATTATTATTATTATTATTTGAGGGAGGCTTAGATTTTTGGGAGGGAGGGGTGCAAGGGGCTATTTCAAGTGTTAATATATAAGAAAGTACAATGAACAGTGAGTAGCCAGTCCACTTTCAATTCTGCTACCAGTGTTCACTCATGGAAAATTATTTAGTGTTAAGATCTGACCATCGCCTCTCTGGATGGGAGAGCATCACAAATGATAGATTTGCAGCAGTGTGTGGTATGGGCAGCTTAGGGTACAAGTCTGGGAAGACATGAATAGGTTCCTATCATCTAAGCTTACTGCATTTAAACAAGTGAATTTCCCATTTTCCTTTTTTCCTCCATTATTGTCCGTCGGACCATCTCTCTGATTCTACAAAATTCTATGTCTATTGTCTCCCCCTTTAGATTTTGTTCTTTAACAGGATTCAGGCTGGTGTGGCTTCTGTCTTTCTAAGTAAGGACTGGCCCCTCCTCCTGGGACTGAGCCTTTGACCTTGGATCTGACGTATTAGTTTCTGGTTCAAAGATTTTCTCACCCTGTTTTGCCTTTTTCTGTTCACATGTGACTTACATAAAAAAAAAAAAAACCAAAAAAACACTTAATCCAGGTGATTTGTCTATTTTATATATCCAGGGCCCCCACATAGACTGAAAATATAAAAGATTCCAACTATTTTCAGTTTTATAATAAGTCTGAGTTTACAGAAAAATTGCAAGAGTAATAAGAAGAATTTGTCCAGCCCTTGACTCATTTTTACCAACTGTGGCATTGAATGCATAAAGACTAAAGAGCAAATTTGACACTTACAGTGTGAAAAAAATTCTTCCCTTTAAAGCAATTCTTCTGAACCTTCCTAATGCCGCGACCCTTTAATACAGTTTCACATATTGTGGTGATCCCAACCATAAAATTATTTCTGTTGCTACTTTATAACTGTAATTTTGCTACCGTTATGAATTGTAATATAAATGTTTGGTCTTAGGTAACCTCTGTGAAAGAGTTATTCAACCCCCAAAGAGGTCTCAACCCACAGGTTGAGAACCATTGCTTTAAAAGATAATTTACTATAGAGTTCTTATCAATAGCAAATGGAAAGTACATGAGAGTGAACAAGTGGGGTGTGTCTGGTCTGTATCTGCGTGCATCTGTGTAGTGTGTGTGAAGTGAACATTTCTATTTTTCTTTTTCGAGGCAGGGTTTCTCTGTTGTAACTCTGGCCGTCCTGGAACTCGCTCTGTAGACCAGGCTGGCCTTGAACTCACAGAGATCCACCTGCCTCTGCCTCCCGAGTGCTGGGATTAAAGGCGTGTGCCACAACTGCCTGACCTGAAATGAACATTTCCAAAGCTAATGTCTGTCTGCTGAGACCTACTTCTCTGTGCTACACTGAACAGCACCTGCTGTACTGCCTGGATCTTCCACATTTCTCTGGCTTTTGTGTATGGAGTGTCATTTTGGCTCTCTTTGGTGGCTTTCCATTGTACTATTACTTCTGTTTCTAAGATGCATATTTTTTGTTTGTTTTGTTTTTTGTTTTTGAGACAGGGTCTCATTATGCAGGCCTGGAACTAGCTATGTAGGTCAGACCAACCTCCAACCCAGAGCTCCTCCTGTCTCTGCCTCTCAACTGCTGAGGTTAAAGATGTGTGCTGTTAGGACCAGCAAAAGCAGAGATGTTTAAAAGTCTATGGTCCATACATCATCATTTTTTGCAACAATTCCATCTTTGGGGTTAAAGATAGCCAACTTTTTGCAATGCTTACATTTACTTCTCCAGGCAAGCATAACTTTTAGCACATGACATATATTTCACTCATCGGTAAGATCAGGCAGCTTACACTCAGATTCATTTCCCCCTCTAATGGTGCTATCTTCTAGAACTTGCTGCATTGACACACATGGTCTCTATCTGCAGTGTTCAGTCCAGGAACCAGTAGCCACCCGTGCAATTAAATGGTGCAATTAAAATACAGCCAAGGAATTCATTTTCCAATTTAATTTAATTTTTGAATAACTGAAGCTTGATGTGAGAGCCTACAGGTGGTTAGTGGCTAGTAAACGAGATGGTGCAGACTTAGAGAATCATGTCTTGGATTTTTATTACTGCCTCTGACCTTGGAAAGGTTACTCTCTCAAACAACTAGAAGGGATACAGCATTACAAGAAACTATGATTACAGAATCAAGAAAATCATAATAATTTTCAATGGGCTTTTTCAGTTTTCAGTTTAACTGTGAGATAGAGCTAGAGACGGGCTTTGCACAGATTACAAGGCACATGCCCTTCTGCACAGCTGGAGTGATGTGGAGAGTCCTGTTTCATCATGTTAAGGCCCCACCTGGATGGACTCTTGTTTGAAGAAGACAGCACAGGGGAGGAGACTGGCCTGATGGGAGATGACATCCCGGAAGCCAAATTGGGAGACCCAGCCGTGGTCAAAGAGTGGGCTCTTCTGGAATGGAGGGGGTTGGGAGGGTTAGTGATGACACTGGCCTCTGCAAGGACGAAAGGAAAAAAAAGAGGTGATGACTTAGCTCCTACTTTCGCTTAAAAATCATTAAAACAATCTGGGCAACTGATTTCTATCTAAGACACATCCAAATACTTTGATGAATGGGCCAATCTGGTGGGTTTCCAGCTGGCTATAAGCTAACATCATCTGGGACCTTAAAAAAGGACACGGATGCCCAAGGCCTCAGCAAAGAATATATAAATGACTTAGTTATGACATCCAGTCACGCTTTTAAAGCACTAGCATTCAGCCAGTTGTACTTTCCATAGCTAATAATATCTACCACTGATGGCAAGCTAATGAGGGTTTTCTTTCAAGTAGAGTGTGCTTGTAGTGTGCTTCTTCTCAGGTTTCACATCTCATCAAGGCAAAGAATTTTCTTAAGAATTCCCTCCAGGGTCTGGAGAGATGGCTCAGAAGTTAAGAGTATTTGCTGATCTTACAGTGGACTCCAGTTCCATTCCTAGCCCCCACATCAGGCAGCTCACAACTGCCTGTAACTCCGGTGCCAGGGGATCTGATGCCTTCTTCTGGTTTCTGGACCTGCACAAGTGTGTGCACTCGTATAAATGTTCTTAAGGAGATTAAAAAAAAAAAGAATCCTCATCATATCAAGTTAAAATCACACATATGACCAAATCTGTATTTTTCCCCCCATTAGCGTAAAACAGAAAAGTTCAGATGTAAGCATTACCTGACTCTTCTTGTTCGTTCACATCTTGAGGATCAGAGCCGCTCCGGCTTCGACACTCTCTGTACATTTTGGCCTTGCGGGTCACCATCTCATCATCAGTTGCCTCTCCACTCTCTCCCTGGTAACAGAAATATCACCATGGCTCCTGGACTCTTATTACTTTAGCTCTGCTAGGTTTCTATTCTAACCTACAAGTCTCCCCTAGTGAGACCAGTAAAGACCTATGCTAGGGCTGCCCAAGCAATTCCAGGTCATTTTATCCAGAGTGCTTTTTACTGTGAAGCTCTTCACCAGCCCCGCCCCTCCCCAGCAAAGGAGGCTGAAAAAGGAGGCACACTCATGGAATCTCTGGGGACAGACACAATAAGAAGCAATGAAGTTCTGTGAACCATCAAGGAAGGTTCTTACCTTCTCTGAGCAAAGAGCAGAACTGTTTTAGGTAGCAATGAAACAAATGCATTATGTTATAATAAAAATATATATTATATAATTAATAGTATACAGTGCTACTATATTTCAATTTGTGGGCCTTCATAATGTGATCTCTCTATTCTCTTTTCGGTTGATTTTATTTTGAGACAAATGTCTTACTCGGTAGCCCGGGCAGGCTTTGAACTGACTGCAATCCTCCTGCCTTTGCCTCTGACAAAGGGATTACAGGAATGAGTCCTTACAACTGCTATGATCCTTTTTGTCTTCTAGTCCTTCTTTACCCACGTGTGCTCTAGCCTCTCACATACACCTTTAGGAATAAGCAAAGCCTTTAAGTCCCTCTGCTCTCTCTTCTGTGGCAGATGCTTTCCTTTGTGTTGTGTTTGGAAAACTCCTACATATACTTCAAGACCCACCACGTTTCAGCTGCTCTGAGTTTGTTATTGCCTGCCTCTCAGCCCCGTAGTTTTCATTCCTTTACTGATACAGCACTTTGCAGGTGACTTAACAATGACTCGCATTTACCATGTGCTGTGTTTAAGCCAATGCAGATTTTTAAGGACTTGGGTTTCTCCTTGGTGTCTGCTGGATTCCTGACATTGACTCTGGCACCTGAGAGGTACACAGCAACCCCTCGTAACCATTGTTTTATAATTTATCTTGTCCTCAACTCAAATAGCCTAAGGTGGCTTATGACAATATAGTAGTCGTAGAAGGCTGGGTTTGATGCTTAATAAACAAATTTACTCTACCCTCATGAGCATTTTCTTCTTTTTCTTGGTGGTGCTTATGCCCAGTGTATTGTTTCTCGGCACGTTGGGCTTCTCAGCATTCTTTGCTGACGTCCCAGGGCTGGGGTTTCTAGTGCTCCATCGCCTGCCACCAAACAACTCCACAGCATGAGCCAAGGTTGGGCCTTCATACCGACCATCCTCCTACAAAGAACCACATGCTGAACACACAAGCAAGCAGCAACAGGGAATAAATATTAATGGTCCCAGTCAATTCCCAGAGGTGGATAAGCTCAGACGATTACAGAAACGAGATCTGGCCACCCATGTGGTTCTGTTCAGACTCTAGCGACTTCCTGTTGGGGGTCTGATCACATCCTGGGTCAGTGATGTATGTAAACTCATCAGGTGGGGGAAAACAGAACAAAACAAACAAAACAGAACAGAACACTTCCCATCCTGGTCTCAGAGGTTGCTCAGGATCTAGCACTGCGGAAAAACTCATTAAGACTTTGCAAATTAGGGATTGTGGGTGTAGTTCAGTTGGTAGAATGCTTGCCTGGCACCCATTTCAAAAATCTTTAATACTTTACAAATTGGGATTCTGGGGAAATTGTCTAGCATCTACGAGGCTCTGGGCCAGTCAATCTTCGGTACTCAAATGTATTTTCATTTACTATCTATTTCCTGTAACCTTTATTTTTTAATTATATTCTACCTACCTACCTACCTACCTACCTACCTACCTACCTACCTATTTTTATGTGTGTGCACTGTAACCTTTTATGGGTAGTCTGTTGGGGATGTTTTTAGTTATGTTTGAAATTGTTTCATGCACTGTTGGCTGAGGGGCTATCCTAGGTCTTGGCGTTTGGTATTGTTTGTAGGTATTGGATTTCTGTGGGGGATATTTGATTGCTTATGATCTGCATCTGAGGAGTGCTGAATCAATAGAACGACCTAAGCTCAGATGTTTGAGGTTCCACTGTGGATCAAGTATGGCGCTGGCCAGGACAGTGGTTCCCTCTGCTGAGGTCTGACAGAGTTTGGACTTATGAATATACCTCCGTGTCATCCTTGCTGAACACACAGGGATATTGCTACAAATGGTGTACCGACATGGGGCAGGACGTCAGAGAAGCTACCAGAGGATAGAGACTAAGGTACGAGTAGAATTTTCCTGAAGGAAGAGGAGAGAGAGAAAGGAAATAAGCTTCTACGAAGAGAAAAGACTGTGAAATTATTAAATAAATGAGAAAGAAAGCTCCCAGGTGAGAGTCACAGAATGGAGGCCCCTAGAGATAAAGAATTCAACTGGGAGCAGGAAAAAGCAAGGTTCTTACTGATTTTCCTAATCATGGAGCCAACGCTCCCTCCCATCGCTGGTGGTAGGGTGTTGTTTTACAAACCGAGTTTTTTGATAGCTATGTTGTATGTTTGTGAAACTCAAGATCTTGTGTTTTGAGGGCTATGAAGAAGGATGCATGTTTCCCCATAGCAGTGGTGAGATAAAATGCCAAACCACCAGAATGTTTCAACAGGTGATTCTTCCCACCAGCCTAGGACCCCCTGCTGTTGTGGATGCTGCAGCTTAGAGCCAAAAAACAACTGCTTAAACTGACCAGTTTTTTGTTTTTTTTTTTTTCCTGCAAACCTATCTACAAGAGGTCCTGATAATAAGACACATCTGCTGTGGTGATGAGAACTCTCCCGCGAGGAGACCTTTATTGCATCCAAAGTGACCAGTTATTTTTCCAGCAAACTAGACTCTATCTTACACTCTGGAAAGTGTTTCTTAAAGGTCAGCACACAGAAACCATTTTTGAGAACTGGCCAAGGTTGCATCTCATGCTGGCAGCCGAACTTGGTACTGTAAGAGTCACCCAGCTAGTGCTGGTTTTGAAGGCATGAAGGGGCCTTTGGAGAGCAACTGAGGCTTGACATTGTAAGAGGCTTGGAGAGGCCATTAGTGAAGGTGCAGCCAAAGTAGTAGTTGAAGGCCCAGGAAGAGGTCATGTAAAGAACTTGAGATTTGGCACCAGGAGAAGAACTCCGGAGAGGCTATTGATGAAAGCGCAGCGCAGTTGCAGCAAGGAACTCCAGCAGTTTTTGAGATGCCAGTACCACGAGACTACCACCAAGAACAGCAGCAGCAGTGGTGTGAGCCAGCCAGACCCTGGAGGACAAACTGTGTGTGCTGCAGAGGGCAGAGCCAGAGAAGTGACCTAAGCCCTTTGGAGGAGCCCAGAAGATTGTGAGTGAATTCCAGATAATTGGACATTGATAATGTTTTTCTATTGTCCAAAGACATTGTGAAGACAGTACCAGCTAATGAGCTATTCCAGACACTCCAAACTGATCGATATCACCTAACACAAATCAACAAAGAGACTTAAACTACTTTATTGAAGAAATACTCTAAAGCTGAAAGAAATTTTGTAGAACTTTTACCCATTAAAACAAAATTCATGCACTTTAAAATTTGTAACAGACTTGCTGCAGGTTACATATGAAAGAATCATCAGCATGATTGATCTCTGCTGTTTCAGTTTTGCAAATTTCAGAATATTCTAACGTGGCGCAAAATTTACTCTTAAGAATACCAGGTCAGGACTTCAACTCTACACAAACAGTAGGTGACTGAGGAAAGCTGGGTGTGGGAGGGCAGTCTTCCTCAGGGAAGATGACGATTAATTGATCAGCCCTGAAAATATACATATTATATATATATATATACATAGTATATATTATGTGTATATATATGTAATATACATAATATTTACATATATATATTACACACACATATGCATACAATATCAATAACATATAAATAACATACATAAATAGCATACAATAACAAATAAAAGAGGTCATGAAATTGAAGGAGAATTGGGAGGGGTACATGGGAGGGTTTGGGGAAAGAAAGAGAAGGCAGAAATGTTGTAATTATAATCTCAAAAATAAAAAAAAGTTAAAAAAAAAGGAAACCAAACCAGGAGAAGACAATACTTTTGTTTAATCTCTCAAGAGGCTTTCTGGAAATTAAAATATAGTGTGACTCTTTCATTTCACACAAAACGATAAATATGATTGGGACAGGTAAAGGAGATACTTTTTTTTAAAAAACTGTGAATAAAGGATGCTTATAAGTGAATACACATTCTTAGTTTTAGCAAACAGTTCATGTAGAGGTTGACAGCTAGGAAACTGATTCATTAAAAAATATCTGCATGGGCTGGAGAGATGGCTCAGTGGTTAAGAGTACTGACTTCTCTTTTATAGGATAAGAATTTGGTTCCCATCACCCACTTGGCGACTCACAACTGCCTGTAACTACAAGTCTAGGGATCCAATGCCTTTGGCCTTGACTGGCACCTGCATGTACATGCCCCAACCCCCACACAGACACAGAAAAATATGTAATTAATTAAAAAGTAAAATAAATCCTGGGTGGTGGTGCACTCAGGAGGCAGAGGCAGGCAGATATCTGAGTGCGTGGTCTGAGCCTGGTCTGCAGGGCAAGTTCCAGGACAGCAAAGGATACACAGAAAAATCCTGTCTCAAAAAATACAATAAAATATAACAAATATTTTTAAAAAATCCATGTACTTTAATGTGTTCACATCTCTTTTCTATGAAGACCATAAAACTAATCCACACCCTTTGGTTAAATATTTTTCCTTCCACTTATAGTGAGGAATTTGTGTCCATTGCTTACAACCAAAGATGCTTCCTTAATATTTCTATATTTAATTTTTGAAGCTTCTCAGAATGCTATTTAAATACTCAGGAGTGTGGGCCTCTAGCTTTGCCACTGGCAATTTCCACCTTCGGAATGAACATCATTGCATAGTTTCCTGGCTGTGATCATATTTCCCCATTGAGTTAGAAAAGATTATTTTTATTTTCTATGTACACTTTTTCCAAACTTGGGATAAAGTAATTTTCTTTCCTTTCTTCCTTCCTTCCTTCCTTCCTTCCTTCCTTCCTTCCTTCCTTCCTTCCTTCCTTCCTCCCTCCCTCCCTCCCTCCCTTCCTTCCTTCTTTCTTTTCTTTTTTTTTCCTCTGTTGTAACTTTGACTGTCCTGGAAATCACTCTGTAGACCAAGCTGGACTCAGATTCACAGAGACCTGCCTGCCTCTGCCTCCTGAGTGCTGGGATTAAAGGCATGTGCCACTATGGCCCAGCAAAGTAATGTTTTTAAAGGACTGTTAACAGAATTTTGGAGAAAAGTCCACAGATGTTCGAAAATTTTAACATATAAATTTAAATAGTTTTTTGGTACTCGTCCATGTCAGAGCATTGTGTTAATATGTATACGTCACTTAATCAATATTCGAATGTTATATATCACAAAGCCACTTATAGCTAGTTCTATAGTTAGTTTCTAAAATCGCAATAAAAATACTTGCTTCCTGTGTATTCCACAGGGAGCTTTGAGCATGAAGAGCTGGGTGGAAGAAAAAAACCTCTGGGCTCATCTTTGAGGAGCTTTCAGGATTGGGTTAGTGGAGGAGATAAGATCCATTCTAAGTGCTGGCAGCGCCATTGCATGGGCTGGGATCCTGGGCTGCGTAAAAAAGAGAAAGTGAGCTGAGGGCCAGCATTCATCTCTCTCTCCCACTGAGGATGAAACGTGACCCACTGAGTTCCCATTGCCATGACATCCCCGCCAGCATGGACTGTACCCTCAAACTGTGAGCTAATTCAAATCCTTTCATCCTTCAGTGGCTGTTTCCAGATAGTGTGTCACAGCAATAAGAGGTAACTAAAGCAGGGACTGTAACCTGCAGCCGAGCTGAACAACGTCCTCGAAAATGTCTTCAACCTCCTGGGGCCCTGTGACCTTCCTCCTTTCCGAGCTCCTGCCCTCACACTAATTAATGAAAAATCCCCCAGGTCACACTCTTAGGAAGAAGATAGGGAATCCAGATTGAATAAATTAATTAAGTAAAAGCCTTCTCTTTAGCTTCCCTCATCCTCCCAAGAGCTAGAATTATAGGTAGGAGCCACCGTGTTCGACTTACAGTACTTTCACCTGAAACCTTCAGTTGGTGAAATGCCTGTGTCGGTTGGTTTCTTTCCAGATGTGAGAACTGCAGTGGCCACAGTTCTCATATAAGATAATAAGATGACCTCCCATAAGCAGACGTGTATACTAACTTACGCTTTGTCTTTATGAGCTCAATCAAGTCTCGCAGATGCCCTATGCACAACTACATAAAACTTGTTTCCAGTTTTTAGGTAGGGAATCTGTGGCCCTGGGCGGTTAAGGAAGCTGCCCAAGTTTACACAGGAATAAGTTCCAGGGCTGGGAACCTAGTAGTTTCAATGCCAAGTGCGTGCTCCTGAAGATTGCACTACTCAAGGGAGAGGGCTGGATCCTTACCTGATAGAGGCTGACATACTGTTTCCGAAGCCACTGCTGTCTTTGGTCAGGAAACTTCCTTATCTTTCTCACAGCTGTAGTGAGTTCCAGCAATCCACTGAAAAGCATTTTAGCTGTGTGCTTTGGTGCCACAAAGTGCAATAATCTATTCTCGGTGGTCTGAAGCCCATAGAGCAGTGTCACCCCAGTCTCTGACAGAAGCATGCTACTCAGTTTGTTCTGAACACACACAGTGTGTATATCAATGCCAGGATGTCCCATGTACACAGCTTTCACTGAAAACAGATCCAGGATCCCCTCTGCCAGGCCACTCAATCCAGCATTGCCCAGTGATGGGAACTTGCCAGGCTCAGCAGTGTTACTAAGCATACCAAGTTTGGGTCTGGCACCAGCTGGGGAGGAGGTGGGTGGCTTCATCCAGATCAAGGTGCTATTGTCAGGCTGCAACTGGAGAAAGCAGCGGGCAGAGAGATGTGTGTCCTGGTCGTAGTGGATGACCGTGGCCCCCTGCAATAGGAACTGGTGCACATCAGCTTGGATGGACAGCACGTACCATGGGATGAGCTCTGTCCCATGGTCAAAGGCTTTCTGTGACTCCTCTGATCCATGAGGGTCACATTCTTTGGACTTCTCAAAGATGTCATTTTCAGAATCCAGCAAATCTCCAATTATAAACCTGATGGAAACATACACAAATTTGCTTTGTCTTATAATCAGAAGGAGACCAACACAAAGCCTTCTCTTTACACACAATAGACATTTTTTTCATCCTGCTGTGAATTCAAATAAGCATAGGAAATATAAAATGCTAAACACCATAGGGTAATTTATTTATAACAAAATTCTACATTCTTATATTTATCATGGTGTCTGACCATAGGCATGAGAGAGGGACCAGCAAATTAATTATTCTATTTTCATTATCGATAATAAAATACTGGGGCTAAAATAGGTAAAAAAATGACTTGATAGGGTGGTCTAAGAAATATATCTGTTAAAAACAAAATGGATTTTCATTTAATTCATTGGGAAAGAAGATCACAGTAGCAAGATATGCAAGACTAGCTCTCCTTGATCTTAGCTGATCACACCCTCTGTGGGCAGCAACATTCATATGTGAGTGCGTGCAGGCAAATGAAAGACTTCTCTGCTTAGGAGATCTCCTGCCTGATTAGGAAACAGGATTGCCAGCAGGCTTTTGAGAAAGCCTGGTTCTCCTGGCCACCTAGAATCTGCCCACAAGAGACCCACTCTCTTAAAGCATCAGGTATTGTTAGTAAGATCAAGGTTTCTATGTTTCATCTGTAGACATCTAGTAAAGTGCTGGCTAAAACTGAAAGAGCTGGTCATGTGCTCCTGGGAAGGAAGGTTCCCATTGTACTGAGACACATGGGCAGCCTGTGGGCACACAGCAAGATGTGAGCAGCAGCACTGGGATTTCTAACCTTCTTCACCTAGGTTACGGCCCCTGAACAAAATCGCCATTTCCGCTCTTAAAGAGAAACTTCTTTTCTTCCTTCTTGCCCATCAGAAACACATTCTTTAAGAAAATCCACCCAACGTAACAAATTTAACTGTCTCACCAATCTGATAGAGAATTTTTTTCCAAGCCCTGTACCAGAGGCCACTTAAATGACCAACAATAATAAAACTTCAACACAAATTTTGGTATAGTTAATTTGTATGGCAATGAACATGATAGACAACAGCTACACAAAGCTAGATGGAGAAAATCTAAGCAGGGCACACCAGGATGCTATGGTTACAGCTAGGAAGACACAAGTTTCCGAAACACCCCAAATGACTCTACGTTGTTCAGGGACATAAATTAGCAGAAAAACTGCAGAGGAAAACAACAGGAAGCTATTTTCATAAAACTCACAGTACTAGTTTTCTTAAGAGAGAAATGTGGTGACATAATTGAGAAGGGAAATAAGAAATGTCCAGGTGCTGGCAATGCTCCCTAGCTAGAAGCTATGCACATTCACATGATGGCTATTCAAACACATGATCATTGATAAACTTTATTTTTTTTTAATTTTGATTTTTTTTTTTAGATTTATTTTAGCTAATGTGTATGAATGTTTTCCTGCATGTGTGGATATGCACATTTGTGTGTCTGGTGCCTGAGGAGGTCAGAAGAAGACATCAGTTCTCCTGCAAATGGAGTCTGGATGGTGATGAGCCACCACGTGAGTCCTCGGCACCGAACTCAGGTCCCCTGCAAAAGCAACAAGTGCTCTTAACCACTGAACAGTCTCTCTAGCCCCATCTTTGATAAACTTTTAATTTCAGTTTAGTTTTGTAAAGAAGTTGTAAGTACAGTATACTCTACACAAAAGCTTCCTACCGTTAGCATTTCACACCACACATCTGTTGTAACACACAAGCCAGCAATGACACACTGTTATTAATAGGCCCTCAGTCTATTCATGTTTCCTATTTTCCCCTAAAGTCTTTCTTCGATTCCAGGTTCCCACCCAGGATAGAATATTATAACTGTGATGGTTTGAATGAAAATGGCCCCCCATTGGTTCATAGGGCGTGTCACTATTAAGAGGTGTGGCCTTGTTGGAGGAAGTGTGTGACTGGGGGAGGGGCTTTGAGGTTTCAGAAGCTCATTTCTCCTTCTTCTGCCGCCTGTTGATCTAGGTGTAGAAGTCTTAGCTCCTTCTCCAGCACCATGCCTGCCTGCAAGCTGCCGTACTTCCTGCAAGCTGCCATACTTCCACCAGGATGACAATGGACTAAATGAACATCTGAAATGTAAGCCAGCCCCAATTAAAAGTTTTCCTTTATAAGAGTTACCGAGGGCATGGTGTCTCTTCATAGCAATAAAAACCATAAGACAGTAAGTAGCTAATTAATAAAATTTATTAATTTAAATTGTAAATTATTTGATTTATTTACATTTGTAATTAAAGTATTAATTATTTAACTTATTAGTAAAGAGACATGTTTCTTTAAGCTCTTCTTGACTAATTTTGTCAAATATTTTGCTTTTGATGATCTTGACAGTTTTGAGAATTACAACTAAGCATTTTGTAAAAGGTACTTTAGTTAAAATTTATCTGGTATTTTGGTCAAAATAGACTATGATTATGGGGTTGGGTGAGGAATGGTACAGAGATAAAGTACCATTCTTATCACATTTTATAAATTGCACACACATCCAACATGACAGCCCGCTATTACTGACCTTAAACGTGACTGAGGTAGTATTTTGCACGTCTGACTGTATTATTATTATTGTTATTATCATTATTATTATTATTATTATTATTAAGGTTCTTTTCCATATATACTAATTGGAAGCAAGTCACTATGTCCAGATTACAATGAAGGAGAGGGGTGTTATGCTTTACCTCCTAGGGAATAAAGAAGCTGTATAAATGACATATTTGGAATTCTTCTGTGTGGGAGATTTATCTCTTCTTCCCAATTGGTTGTTTCTTTTAACACTTTTACATGCCAGCTCCTTACTGTAATGGCTTACGGATATCCAGCTAATGCTTTGAGTGGATTATAACTCAATACTATGTATTTCTGTGCCTTGGCCACGGTAGCTCTCCTGGTGTGCTCTTTCATAGACTAACGTGGGTTTGCTTGGGGATTTGTTGTCTTGCTTTTGAAAATTCCTACTTTGTGGCACCATAAGACACTCCAAGCTCATCATTCCCTGCTTCAATCCTAGAATCAGCCATTTACTTAAAGAACTTTGCTTCTTTTTACTGAAGAATGCTATTAGAAACCTGTAGAGGAACACTTGGAATTTTTATGTTAAGAAAAGCTTTTTGGCTTAACTGACTAGTCACTAGAGGTTCGTGTTCCCACCCCAGCTGTGGTAGAGTTGTTTACGAGTTGGATTTGGAACATTTGATGCAGGTGGCTATAGTTTGGTTGGGTGCAGTCATTCTGGCACCTGTAGCTTGTCTTTGGGATTTCGTGCTGCATGGCTTTATGGGAACTTTTGGCTTAGGGCATAAAAAGTCTGAAGCCCCTGAGAGTCAGGGTGGGCGTTGGTTGGTGGTTCATTGGTTGGGCTACTGTCATTAGTGTGAGAACAAAGGTTGGAGAGATTCAAGTTTAGGACAGCCTAAAAAGAAGCTATGAAGATTTCTACCTTACTCTCTTCCTGTATTAAGGTCTCTTGTAAAAGCAGTGATGATTTCTATTTTTCCTTTCTCCTTTCCTAAATTGAGGATTTAATAGATTGTAGCGTACTGCTACAGAAACCAGTTTTTGAGTGCTAGGAACAAATACATAAAATTTCAAGCACTTTTATCGATGTTACATGTTATAATAAAAAGTTAAAAAGAAAGAAAACTTTCTTTTAAGGGGTAACTTAGCACCACTCTGCAAACGCTCTCGGTGACAATGAGAAGAAAGCAAATGCTCATGTTTGGACGTGTGGCTCTGCTACCTGTATTCTGTGTGATCTGGTCAAAACATTCAAACTCTGAATCTCACTCCACATATCTATCAAATGGCAGGAAGATAATGGTCATCTCACAAAGCAGGGGTGGGCATCAAGACAAAGATTACGAGTGCACCTGGCCCTGGTGCTGGGTCAGTGGAGGGCACTACTATGATTAAACGTAGGGAGACCAGGTATTGCTCATGTTAACTCCGCTCCACTGTCTCTGCTCTGGGCTGACTAGCCAGCTGTTTCCCCAGAGTGGGCTTTCTTCAGAGGCCACATTGATTCCTTCTGGGGCTACTATCATATTCTTTCTGTGACACTTGGTGGTAGATTTTTAAGGGTGAAAAAACTGGGGTTGGGGGTGGCTGACACCTGTAATTGCAAGACTAAGAAGACTGAGGCAGGAGGATTGCCATGATTTTAGGCCCAGATGGGCTACACAGTAACTTCCAGGACAGTCTGAACTACTGTAAGATCCTATCTCAAAAACCAACCGATCAAACAAAGTTGAAAGAGATTCAGGTTGTGAGCACTGGTATTGATTAAAACACCTGTTAATCTTGACATAGAATTTCTGACTTTAATTTAATAACGTTTTTCCAGTGAAAAACTACAGCTATTATGAAAGAAGCATCTGGATAGAGAAAAATGATACAGCTTTTCTGGAGGCTGCTTCTGCCTCTCAGATGACGTAAGCTATGTGTGAGGAGAGAGTTGGGGTTGTCTTTCTTGGCTTCAGTTTTTATTTTAGAATACAAAAGGAACTAATACCAGATGGTAATAATCCCATTAAAAAAGTATTCTTCCAGGGACTAATTTTCAAAATAAAATTGACAATTGTTTGTAATGAAATAAGTTCATTTCAAGCAGGAAGCTGGTAGTAGCTTTTGTCTCTTAGATGATAGAATGGATTCTATGTAATTCTGAGCTTGATTCTCCCGGGAGATAATTTTCTGTGGGCTTACGAGAAGGGATAAGATGGAAAATTAAGATTTATTTAGGAACCAAATAATGTTAACCAAGATCAAAGATGTGGTCAGCCAGCAGAGAAACCACCTCATCATTCTGACGCATGAGAACTGGAGGAAGGTTTTTACCATGCCTTTGAAGAGCTTCTATTGTATCCCACATTAGAAACCAGAAACTGGTAGCTGAACACTTTTCTAGGGCTATCTGATGAAACTCTTAGGTGACAAAAGGCTATCTACCTGCTTACATATTTGCTTTGTAAGGGTTCATTACTTTACACAAATTTACAATGACTACTTGAACAAAAATCACCGACAGATAAAGCCTAAAATTTTTTGTATTAAAATAGGAAAAAGAAATCACCTTTTCCACATGACTTGTTACAGGTATTTTCTGTCATAAAAATCTACTTTTTAAAAGTTTTTTTTAAATTTGACTTTTAACTAAGCTGTTACTTTTCTCAGCTAAGGTTAGTTAAAAGCATGTATTTTCCAAAAGAGACTCATGCTGGCATGTTTTATGTCAACTTGACACAAGCTAGAGGCTTTTGTGAAGAGGAGACCTCAACTGAGAAAATCTCCCAAACTGACTGACCTTCGTGCAATGTGTGGTGCACTTTTTTGATTGATGGTTGGTGTGGAGGGCCCAGCTCACTGTGTTGATGCTATCCTTGGAAAGATACAGAAAGCAGACTGAGCGTGCTACTATGCAGGGTTCCACCATGGCCTCTGTATCAACTTCCTGCCTTAACTTCCTGGATGATGGACTGACTACAAGCTCTAAGCTGAAATGAACCCATCCCTGTCCAAGTTGCTTTTGGTCATGGTATTTTATCACAGCGATATCCTAACTAAGACAAGAATTGTTCCAAGTCCACAGAACTAGATATGAAGAGAAGCCAATGGTTAGCCTGTCTCTAGTTAAATGTCTTTACTACTGCAGGGTTCAGCCTCATGGTAAGCCTCATGCCCTAGCACTGCTATTTATTACTTAGACAAGTGACTTCAGCATTCTGGGTACCACTCCTTCATTTGTACAGAGGCTGTACAAGCACACCAAAACATGTCAATGGCATTTTGATAGTCTCTCCATTTTATTCATTTTCTGCTGATACTTCAGACTTTTGGGGGTATTTGTGTGCGTGTGTGCACATATAGGGGCTTGGGTGTGGAGGCCAGGCAAGGTTGGCATTGAGTTTCTTCTTCAATTACTCTCCATCTTAGTTTTTGAGACAAGGTCTCTCATTGCACCCAGAATTCACCAATTCAACTACAGTGGCTGCTCAGTATTTTATCAACTGAGCCATCCCCCAGCCCCAGGCCACGGGCTTTTACTGATCACTTTTCTGGGGTTTCTGAGAGTACTTTCATTGGGTTTTCTGGCAGGGGCAGCTGAGGGCTTTGAGAGGGATCCTAACACTCTGCGTGGTAGGTGAACCTAAGGACCATGAGATAGGTTGCTTCCTTCCTTCCTCCCTCTCTCCCCTCCTCCTTCCCTCTCTCCCTCCCTCCCTCCTTCCTTCCCTCACTCCCTCTCCTGCTTTCTTATCTTTTTCACGGAGTTGGGCATTGCAAATGAACAAGGGCTGGAGGTTATTGTTTGTAAACTCAACAAAGCCCAGCCCTTCTGTCCTTTAGGACATGCACAGCACTAAATCCCCAGGCATTTTCACAAGGGCGCTGGACCGAGGCAAATAAGGACACAGTGCCGTGTGTCCAGGACTTCTTTTTAGAGTAGCAGCCACTTATGGGCCAGGAAACTACTTCCACTGCTTAGGCACAAAGATCTCAAAGTGAAGATTTCAATATGTCTTCCCAAACTTTGTGAAATAAATATTTACATCTCTGTGGTCTTCTTCCCCCCTTCTCAGGGTGCTGACAGCTGGATCTGGAAAATGGACAGTGGAAGAGAATGCTCTTAGGATATAGATGATTAAATAACAGGGAAGAGGACAAGGGGATAAATAGGAAATTGGAAATAAAATTTCACAAGCGATAACTCCCACGTCAGATGGCAGACTAGAAGACACTTTCCTGTGACTCCATGAGGAAGTGTCAGGATAAGAAAAAAAGAGACCATTACTAAGAAAGAGAAGAGCTTGGGAAATCCACAAAGGGACAGCGGGACAGGGGGAAGGTGCAGAGAAAGAGAAAGGCAACACACTGAAGAGTACTCTGCTGTGCACAGCACCAGTGGCAGGACTCCCTGGAGCAGAGGAGTGGAAACAGACATGCCATCTGAAAGGTGTACCAGGTGACTCTGACGAGAAGAGACTGGCAGTCTACCCACTGGCAAATCCAGCTGTAGGTCATGTTTAGAGAGTGATTTCCTTCGTGGGAAGAGCCAGCAGTAGAAGAGAGTTCAGCCGGCTCAGTTCTCCCATCCCAAGGGACACTGTCATTTAAAACCGGGCTACCCTGGTAGCCAAAGACAAGGGAAGAATCACAAGTCGAGGAGCCAGATTCAACTGGCCCTAGCCCCAGGGTGAGAGGCAATCCTGGGAGGCAGTTGTAGAGACTGGGGGGCCTGAACGCTGACGTGTGTGTGTGTGTGTGTGTGTGTGTGTGTGTGTGTGTGTGTGTAGGAAGTGAAGTGTGTAGGAAAAGGCAGTCCCACCCTCAGTGGCTGGGAGCAGAGTTTGCTAGCTGAAAACCATTCTGGACTTCAACAGCCTTGAGTCTGAGGTCAGCAAGTAGATCAACCTTTGGAGCTACTCAGCCGCCGTGAAGCTGCAGTGGACCCCTTGGCATACATAGCTGCATCCCTCCAGCAGGGTAATTAACTCTGAGCGGGATTTGAAAACCCAAAGACAGATCCACCTGTATGAATTTCAGTGGAATGATTATTTCTTCTACTCCCAGTGAACTTGGGAGGAACCCTGAGCTAGAACACAAGCCAACCTATGGGGTATGAATCTGGGAGTCCTGGGAGGAAGAGAGAACCTGCCTAGTCCATAGACTGCAAAGTTAACTGTGGCCAGCAGAGGCCCCTGGTGTGCAAATAAGGGACGCTACTGAAGCAAAGGTAGCTCTGACAGATTAGCAGACACTTGCGTCAAACAGGCTCAGTACCTGCATAAACTATAGGAAAGCAAAAAACTCAGGGGTCTGACCCACTGCTCCCTGATGTATATACCCAGCATTCTCCCATTTTCAAGGTCCCAGAAGAAGTTACTCTAACCCTTCACCTTTCCCCCTTCTCTATCTTTTGTCCCTTGTGTTTTCCTATATTTGCTTATTTTTAAAACAATGCTTTTATTAATTCTTTGAGACTTTCACACAATGTACTTTGATCATATCCATCCCCTTCTTCCAAGTCTTCTAAGATTCTCCTCCACCTCCCTACCCACCCATATTTTGGCCATTCCCTAACCTAGTTTGTGTTGGTCAACTACTCCTGGGTGTGGCAGCTGTCCTGGAGTGTGCTCAATATACCCACAGTCACTCCACTGAAGAAAACTGACTTTCCCCTCCCCAGAAGCAATCAAATGCCGTTATCTCCCCTGGGTCTTAGTGGAGAACCAAGCACTATTATTCTGCTAAAGATTAATGTGATACCCATGGATCAGTGCTTCATTCAGCCCTCATTGGAGAAGCTTCTGGTAGTAGATCACAATGAACACAGAGACCCACAGCTACTCAACAGGCAGATAGTAAGAGACTTCAGAGTGCTCGGCCCTAAATGAGATGTCTCTATCTCATCTCTCCCTTCTTGGCTCAGGGATCTTTGCAGAAGGAGAAAAGATTCTAAGAGCCAGAGGTTTGGAGTGACTTCCAGGAAACTGTTTTCTGGACACTACGGGCAGAGGCCCAGATGGACTCCCAGCAACTGTGACAGCATGCTCAAGATGCAACTCAAGCTCAAATCAGACAAAACCACAGTACAGAGGGGAAGTGGGTACTAAATTCCCCTTTTAATACGTTTACTATTACTTTATTTTTATTACAATTTAAAAGACTTGATGTTTTTATTTTTTATTCCCCTTCATACAGTTACCCAATTTTGCCCGTGCCTTCTTTAAAATTTATTTATTTATTTATTTATTTATTTATTTATTTATTTATTTATTGCTGAGCAATCTCTTTTCTGGCCTCCTGTGTTAGTTTTAGTTTTCTTTTAGTTTCAGTTTTTAGTTTTTCTTTTAGTTGTTTTTCTTTTTCCTTTTAGTTTTTCTTTCTATTACAATTTTTGCAGTGTTTGGACACATTGCCTTAAAAAAAAACTCTCAGATTTTATTTTTTCTTCTTATTTTAACTATCTACTCATTTAATTTTGATTATGGGTTTTCTCACTGTCAGGAAGTCTTTATTCATTTTATTTTTCCTAATTTCCCTGCTCTTCCCCCTTTCCCTTCATTACACTTTTCTCTATCCCAGCTCTTCCTTTCTTTGGTTTGTTTAACTTTGTTTTCCCCCTATCTCTCCCTCTCCCTGCCCGTTCCTTTATTGCATTATTAACAACTTTGACCCTAAATAAATTTTAACTTAGTAGCAAAACTTACATTAGTTTTCTCATTTTCTGATTTATATGCAAACGTGACCTGTCAGTGGCTTAATTTTTTTAAGTGTGTGTCTATATCTTGAATGGCATGGTGTTGTGGTGACAGGTGACCATGGTTCTCTCCAACAAGAGCCACACAGGAGGTGCAAGCTCTCAAAAGTGAGTTGCCTACTAAGAAGATGCCCATAGATGCATAAGTGACATTTAAAGTAATAGAAGTACGGGTTACAGCAGAGTAACACACAGCCGACACCGGTCTCCTCCAAAGGGTGTAACTCCTTAACTGCTGAACTCAGAGATGATGCACTAGGTAAAATGCTGCATGAAGATTTCAAAATTTACTGGTAAAAATAATCAATGTCACGAAACAGGTACAAACAAGCAGATGAACACTGGTAAATCCAAACTCAGAATTGGTAACGTTTGGAGATGAAGAAGCCTCTGTTAGGCATGACAGTGATGGGTTTTGTTAGGTTTTTATGTGGAACTCAAATGAGTTAAAAAAAAAAAAAATCCCAAAAAACAACTAGCCAATGGGAAAGGCACCCACACACCGCATATCGACACTAAAACTTACTGCCATCGGCTTTTATCCTTCAGGGAGTTTTTCCTAGAGCCATTCCCTTCACTGGAGCTGTCCTCCTCCTCCATCTCCAAGCTTCTACTGCAGCTCCGGATGATCTGGAAGATGCTGTTGACCGTGGACTCCTTCTCTGAATTCTTTAAGCCATTCTGTCCCACCCTTTGTAAGAAGTTATCTTGTCCACTGTAATCGGCTACAAACTATGGGGAAAAAGTTCCAGAATGAACTGTTGCAACTTAATATGTCTGAATAACCTACTTGGCTAGGAGACCTAAGTCATAATAGGCGTAAATAATAGCATCTGTGCCTATTTTACTAAAACGAAGACAAGAGGCTCCAAGAAAAGCTTTATTTCCTATTTATTTTCATCCCACCACATGAAATACCAAAAACTGCCCTTTTCTCACTGAGACAATCTCAGCACCTCTAGGAATCTAAACTGCTCTTTGAATTTATAACCCGAAAAGCAATATTATCTCAGGGCTCCCTAGGGAAAGGGCTAACCACTTTACAGAGAAGGGCAGTTGTTTTTTCTTGTAATGGAAATTGAGAAGAGAACCACGATTAAAGATCACCAGGACATGGAACAAGATGAAGTGACCCGACTCAAGAAAAACATTTAAGAAGCCGCCTTCTGGCTTTCTTGTCTGTGTGCTACGGGGAGACAGTAGCTTCTCGATGTTTTCTAAGCTACTGGTGCGGCTTGATCTTGATCAGGACACTTCCAGAATCAGAGAGAAGAGCCACAGTTCAGTCAAGAGAGGCAGTACTCCTCCAGTGCAGGGAGCTGAGAGTGGGGGTGGGGGGAGGCCTTTTAAAGCTTTCTCTTTTATTTACTGGACTTTTAACACTCGCTGTTAAGACCAAGGATGTATCAGCCAATGTGTATCACCCGTCCCTGTCAGGCGATCTCAAGTCTTCCTGGACCAAGTGATGCCTCTGTTCTCAGGCGACATGAAATAGGTTGAAATTTTATGACTCTTCCTACTTGAACTAAGAAGGAACTTTGTGAGTGTGTGTGTGTGTGTGTGTGTGTGTGTGTGAGTGTGTGTGTGTGTGTGTGTGTGTGTGTGTGTGTGTGTGTGTGTGGTGAGGGGGTTGGGGTCAGTATTGATTGAGTGCTGTCATTTCACACAGATAATGTGAATGACCCTGGATTTCGGCTTAGATTTCTAAATACATGCTTCAATAATTTTTAAAAGACCTTTATTTCACTTTTAAATATCTCAGAGGGAGGTTTTCCTAATGCCTTTCAAATGTCTCAGTGCCCTTTCCTCAGCGTGCAGTGTTCTGAGTTAAAGCTCACACCATCCTCTCCACTTTGGCTGGAGTTAGGAGCAAAAGCCGTGGGCCCAGGAGAGTGGGGGCAGAAGGGGAGGAGCCTGGGCTGTACAGGAGAAGGAGGCAGCATTGACTTTCCCGCCCCTCTGCCCACTAATTTGGACTCTATTGCTTTCATTTGACTTTATCCTCTGAATCTAGACAATTTTACCCAATAGCAAAAATTTACCAACCTTTAAAATTAAAAAAAAAAACAAAAAAACTAAGACTTTTCTGTTTGTGCTCAACAGTGTCACACTAAGCCTAATGTGACAATGCTGAGTTCCAAATAGCTGGTGTTGCTTTCTCCAGAACCGTCAAGGCCTCCCCACTATCCAGAGACAGCACACCGAGGATGACTCTAGACATAGGAAGTAATTTCCGATTGTACTGGGGAGTACACAGAGGGCTGGGAGGGCCTCTTTAGGGTTGCCCGCTTGAAAGGCTCACCTCCAGAGCTTCTTCTTGGGAGCTGTACCATGGGTAGAGCTTCAGGAGGCCAGAGGCACCATCCAGCACCTCGCAGAGCTCCTTCAGGAACACCCCACAGAAGGGAACCACCTTGCAGCCAGGGATGTGCAGGGCGCGGGTCACCACCTTCTTGTACTCCGTGGAGGACTCGTGCTGAGCCATGGCATCCTTCAGGCTCCGCATGGTCTCGATGTCAGTCTGGTCCATGAACTGCCACATCTTTAGAACTTTTCTTGACCTATCGAAAGTAAATGACATTTTTTTAAAGCCTGAAGGAGTGAGAATGTAGCTTACAGCATTAGGCTGAATTCCACACCCGTTCGGTATCTTTACCTTCTTAGTGTTCTTTCTGTGTTATTATTTGCTTATTCAGGACTTCTATCTTCATTTAAGTCCCAAGCTGACAAGAATATTATTTAGGTAAAAAAAGTACAAAGTTAGGGCTGGTCAAGTGGGTAAAGATGCTTGCTTACAAGTTCAACTTTGAGGACCTGAGTTGAGGTCTGGAACCCAAATAAACATGGAAGGTTTCAGAAAACTAAGTTCCTGAAGTTGTTCTCTGACTTCCACACAAGCACCCTCCAAATATGTCACACACACAAACAGTATTAGTAAATTTAAAAGTTAAATAGGACAGATTCAAACAGAAATTAGGTTAATTATCAAAGCTGAAAGTTAACTGCTGACTGGAGTGTTTCTGGTAGTTGCTATCAAGAGGAAAACAAGGTGGATAACCTGATGTACAATGACTACTGTTCAAGGGTTGTAAGAAAATGTGTCATTCTGTGCCAAATATGAGTGACCATGGCCCAGAAACACAGGTTCAGATCCCTCTGAATGACATGTTCCATCATAGAAGAGGTTACACGAACTTTTATAGTCACAGAAGGAAATAAATTCATGCATCAATATAAATATTGCTGGGAACAGCAGGTAGATGGGATGGGCAAAGCAGAGAAACCTCTTCTTCAGATTTCAAATGCTATCTTATGACATTCTTAGCTTCAGAGCTGGTGAAGAACAGAGATCTGTGAGGCTTAGCAATACAATCCAAAACTTTTACCTAGAAGTCACCTCAGTGTTAGGTCAGATACAGGGGTTGATAGTAATCAGATATAAAAGAGACTAAACACAGCCCGAGATAGTGTTGACTCTTGATTTGCAATATCCCTCCTCTTCACAATCAGCATGCTCTAGATAGCCAAGATCAGTCTGCTGGCTCCTCAGTACAGATGTGGCTTCTTCAGAGAACTTCGGTTCACAGTAACATGGTATCCTAGATAGCTTTAATTGTCAACTTGACACAGCCTAGAGTCATCTGAGGAAAATATCAATTGAGAAATTGTCTAGATCAGATTTGTTGGTGGGGGCCTGCCTTTATTTCTAATTGATATAGGACTGTCCTGCCTTCTGTGGGCAGCACTATCCTCTGAGCTGGTACAATAGTGGCACAAATGTTATAGGAGTAACCAACCACTTTCTGATTGGATCTAAGGCTCACTCCATGAGATGGAATTCATACTAGGCACTGTTAAAGGAGCCAAGATCCTGTGACTAGGTAGGGCAGAGACCCTAGGAGAGAAGGCAGTAGATAATGGTATATTGTTATACCAATACATAGATAAGAACATCTTTCAACCCTCATCAGAGAAACTTCTTCTTGTAGTCAATGACAATTAGCACAGAGATCCTCAATTGACCAATATGTATAGAATAAGAGATTGTGGTGTGATTATACCTAAAGGGGATGTACATATCATACCTCTCTTCCCAAAGCTCAGGGATCTTCATGGAAGAGTGAGTAGAAAGATTTTAAGAGCTAGAAGTGGTGGACAGCATCAAGGAAACTGTCTTCCAGGTAAAACAGGGCAGTTGCACATATGAATTGGCAGCAACTATGATAACATTCACAAGAGCTGTGCATGTCCTAGCCAGACAAGATCCCAGAACAGAGGATGAAAAGTAGGCACAGAATCCCACCACTAGCTGAGGAGCTATTAGCATTTGATAGTTGTTGGGAGAGGGAAGTTTTCTTTAACAATGTGATCCTGGTGGGTTGACCACTTCCAGGACAGGCCTCACTACAAGTTGGGTGACACAACTGGACTCCATGGGGTAAGAAAAAAAGGAAGAAATTTCAAAGTTAGATGGGAAGGGATAGGAGAGTGAGGAGGGTGATTATGAGAGGAGTTGGGGGCAGATTGATATATTAAAAATACATTGCATGAAGTTCTCAAAGAATTAATAAAAATATTTCTTAAAAAATCCCAAGTATGAGACCAGGATTAAGCCAGCAAGGACCATTCCCCTCAGGTTTATGCTTCGAATTCTTGCTTGAGTTTCTCCTCTGACTTCCTCCATGATGGACTTATGACCTCGAAGGATAATCCAAATAAACCCTTTCCTTCTCAAAGTTGCTTTTGCCCAGAGTGTTTTCTCAGAGTGTTTCTGTTTTTTAAAATCGCAGCAACAGGAAGGAAACCAGAACACATGGTTTGTGTGAATATTTCTGAGGCTTTGTCCACAGAAAGCCTATCCTATACGCCCCTCCTGATCTTGGGAGTCCTTCAGTGGCAGACAAGAAGCCTGCTAGTCTAGACTCTAGTGAGGAACCACTTTTTATAGAATGAAGCTGGACCTTAGCTCCACTCCATCTGGGGGACCTTGTTTTGAAGTATGGTTTGCATAACAATGTATTAAATGGAGTTTTTTCTATTTTTAAAACTGCTGCTTATATCAACAGGTAACATCATAGCTGGAAGGCTAAAGAGAGGTGCTATGTCATCATGAAGGGGCTTCCAGACTGCCCTGCCCTCAGTGATCTCTTGTCCTCCTACAGCCCACACAAGGAGGCTAGATTCAAGCAGATAGTTGGAAACATTTCTATGGAGAGTAGTGTGAGAGGGTTTATGTGAAAAGCATGGACTCAGTTCAGGGGCTGGAGGTGTCCAGTGGGCTCTGCTGACATTCATCTTGGGCAGTTTGCTCATCACATGGTCCACTGTTCAACTCTTGCCAAAAGATGGCTGCAGTTGCCCAACAGCAAAGGGAGGGATGGCTCTGTAGAGGGTTTCTGCCTTTGCAGAGTTGACAAGGCAGGGGGGTTGTCTCTCACAAGTCCAGAGTAGACACCATGGAAGAAACTGGACCTGGGCTGTCTTGAAAAGCCTGCCAGTCAGATGAGGTGACCCCTGAACCTAGGAGAGAGGACCCGGAACTAGATCTAACGCCTGAGAATTGGGAGTTCACTCAGAGGGTGTACCGCACTTTGACAGATATTATATTTAAATATGACATGTTCCTCACAGATTCATGTTTAAACATTTGGGGAGATTCTTGCCTCCTGATGGGGGTGCTATTTTAGAGGGTTTTAGCAATTTTAGGAGGATGGGATCTAAGTAGGAGAAGGTTACTGGGGGCAGGTCCTTAGGGTTGCTACCTTGTTCTTGGCCCTTCTGTTTCTCTCTCTGCTCCCACCATGCTCACAATGAGAGAAAAAGCTTCTCGGTTCCACACTCCCAACCTACTCATGTTCTACTCAGGTGCCAGTGGCCAAGCAGGCATGTATTGAACACCACCAAACCATGAGCCAAAAACAGACATCTGTTCCTTCAAGTTGTTCTCTCAGGCACTGATGACAGTGATGAGAAAGCTAATATACTAGGGAACTGTGCAGCCAGAGGCCCTTACAAAACAAGCAGGTGAACAGACAGGGAGTCACTAGGCAGAATCTCTAGCACCATCCACATCTGTCTCTGTGAGGGTAGAGATGATTACAGCCAGCAAAGTAGGACTTCTGCTCCTTCAACATCTGTACCCTCCCCTCCCCTATTGAACCCCTTTCCTTCCTTTCTTCCCTATCCTCCCTCTCCCCTCTTCTCTCCCTTTGAGGGACCAGGGCTGTGGAGCTGGAAGAAAGTAGTGCATTTCCCCTTCATGCCCACTACTGATTGCCTACTCTGCTAAGTGTTGCTGGCTACCAGGGAATTAATTCGGAGCTATCCGACTAGAAAGAGGAACTAGTCCAGATCGCCATACTTCCTTACCTGAGGCCAGCCAGGAACTCCATGACAGCGTTGTAGTTGCCCATGTTCCAACAGCACTTGGCCACATGCACCAAATACGAGAAGACTTCCCTCTTCTCCTCCATGGAGCCTGCCGTGAGGATCAGCCACGTCACCCAAGAGCTCACCTGGAAGATGGGGGAATTGGCATTCACTGAAGACATGTCCTGAAAGCTGTTTTTTTTTTTTTTTTTAGTTAAAAAAATCAGTTTGGGACCAGGAAAAGAAGCAAGCAAAGAGGTCTAACATGAAAACCAGTTCCACTGCTGCTTTGATATGCCCCTGGGCAATTCAGTCTGTTTGAATCTTCATCGTGAAATAAGAAGGCAATCATAAAATCCTTCCTGATCGACATGCTCCTTCGAGACTATAAAAAACACAGGGCCCATGGACACTCCTGATGGGATGTGGCTGGTGGGCTGGAAGATTAAATGTAATCAATGCATTTGGCCTATAAGTTGAAAACATTTATCAGGCAATGAAATGTGTGATATCAGGGCTGGTGAGATGGCCAGGCAAGTAGACACACCTACTACCAAAGCTTTGATGATCCGATTTTCATCCCTAGTACCCACAAGGTGGAAGGAAAGGATAAAATCTCTAAAGCTGTCTTCTAATCCCCTCATACCTGTCATAGTATGAACTCATGCACACGTGTGTGTAAATATGCACAAATAAACAATCTCACTTGCACACATGCATATACATAGGTGTGCATAAATAAACAAAAATCTCTAAAAAATTAAAATATGTAGTACCAAACAAGAAATGCAAAAATATTCCGGGACAATCCCTTACACATACTCCTCTCTTATGTTCTCTGAATGACAAAGCAGTTAGAAGAGTAAACACTGACATTTATGCGCCAGGAGTTTTTTTAAGTACTTTGACTCCGCCACCTCACTTACTTCTCACAATAGTTCAGAGTCAGGGATGGTTTGCTGGAGATCCTCAGGCGACAGGTAGCAAAGGCTCGCCTTGGACTTGGGGTTGGCATTTGGCGGCTGCGCCATAGAGCTCTCAGCACCAAGTGAGCCCGCTGAAAATCTCACATTTGCTGCCTCGAGGATTACATTTTTCTAGTGTGACTTATTTTCTTTTACCAGAGAGTCCAGAGTATAAAACTTAGTAATTAACTTTATGACGTTCAGTGTTTAAATACTCTCTCTGCTCTGCGAGTAATCCGCTATTGTTCGTCCTGGTGCTTGGCCACTGCTGTCCACGTTGAGTTGCTTTCTCCACCCTGGCTAAATCCTGGGAGGGTGACCAGTTGTCCCTTGTTGACCGTGTTAGTTGCATATGGATCAGCAACAGAGCTGAAACCTAAGGAACAACTCTCTCTTCATCCTGTGTGAGAATGAGGCCTGAACAGAGTTCATGGTGGCCCAGACATCTGAAGAAATAGTTCAAGGTAGAGGGCACACTGCCCACAAACAGAAACAATAAGAATTAATTATATTTAGTGTTGGTTGCAACCATAGAGGGATGTCCAATGGCAGTCTTTTTCAGATCTGGCATCTATGGCTAGCCAGGTCCTGGGTTTGGTCCCCAACATCACAATCAAAACAAAAGAAATGAAACAAAACCAAGAATACTTAAAAAACCAGGACTCTCAGTTTAGTGCTCTTTTATTCAGCTGATGCAGGTGACAATTTCTTTACACACAGTAGATCCTCCTAAATACTCAATATGGAGCTGCCCATTTGAAGACAGAGATGGAATTAGAGGAAAACACATCAAGAACTGTACTTCCCAAGATAATTAAACAAAGACCCACCATCAACAAAACCCAACCCAAACCACGATGTATAGGGTGGATGCTCAACATTCTCTTTTTACTCCTCCACAGAAACAAGTGGGGAAATAGTGGCAGTGGGGCAGGGCAGTGATAAAATAGCCCTGTACTCTGGTGGCTGGTACACGGGAGTAAGAAGCTGCTGATGCCTTTCTGAAATAGACTGAAGTAAAACCTGCCACTGCAATGCCCAGGAGGCTCTGGGAATGACCCTTGGCTATCACCTTGCTCTAGAAGATGCCGACCCCGTGCAAATTCAGAACAGACCTGGAATCAGGCCACTAAGATAAGCCCTCCACATACCCTCCTAGGAATTCTCTGAGATTCTCAGAGCTGAGCTCTCTTGCAGCTGGGAGCAATCCCCTGCTTGGTCTCCAGGCCTTGTTTCCTCACCATTTAACAGACATCTGTTGGATCAAGAAGACATTTTTGCCAATAGAGGCTGGCCATGGTTTGGTGCTGCTAGCCAATTCTTCCTTTAGCTTGGTTTGCTTTTGATGGACCTTAACCTAGAATGGGAACCAAATCAAACTTTTTTTTTACAAGTAGAAATGAAATCCTGAACATTTAAAATGGTTCCTTCAGAGTCTCCCAGCTCCTGACTGAGGCCACTGGCTGTATGAATCCCACAGCTTTAGAACCTTTCATGTTGAAAGTCACTGTAGCTATTCTGATTATTCTCCTACTATGTAGAGAATGGAAAGGGTTAACCCTCACCCAGGAGAGGCCTTCCTCTCAGAACACCACAGACCACTACTCCTTTGTGTCTCAATTCTGATCATGCACACAAATTTATTTCCTATCAGTCAAATCATTTCCCATACACTTTCCCACATGCTAGGGAAAAAATAGCAATACTGTATTTCACATGGAAACATAATTTAAACCAACTGTTCCATCCCCGAGTGTGAGTCCCCAGGGCCCCTGGTTGTTGAGATTATATAAGCACTGCTATCATAAACTCTCTTTCCTCTCTCTCTCTCTCTCTCTCTCTCTCTCTCTCGCTCACAAACATCACATCAGCTTACAAATTACAAGAACAATTCTTATGATGGCATAGTGTATTTATGATTTTATTGGTGTTAAGTGGTGAGGGTATTAACAACAAGACAAAATAAACAAAAAAAAAAAAGATGAGACAAAAAATTTGGTGATATCAAATGTTGCCCATAACATAAATAGCAGTTACATTTACTAAGTAGGGATGAAGAGTGTTGCCAGCTCAGAAAGCATTTCAGGATATCAATCACAAAGAAAAACACAACACACACACACACTGCTCCACTATAGGAATGCCCAGAGCACAGGGGTGTTGCCTGTAGCAGCTTATTTTGTCTAATTTCAATGGCTAGCACGAATAAGCAGAGGAATAGATTCTTGGCTCAATTGATATATGCATAAGCATATGCTTTACTGATTGAATTATTTATATGTGCCTGCCCGTGTGAGTTTCTATGTGAGTATATGCATTATAGACTCCTCAGAGTTAGAGTTAACAGGCATTCCTGGACTAAAAGTTATTCGAAACACACACCCCACACCCCACTGCTAAACTATCAGTTTAAGAGCTTATCCCAGAAGGCTTGGGCTTACTCTGATGATCCTAACCCCTGAGTCATGCCTACAGCTTCTCTACAAATGCTCCTTTACGAATATCCCTTCCTCCATCCCCCTCCCCTTCCTTCTTTCCTTCCTTCCTTCCTTCCTTCCTTCCTTCCTTCCTTCCTTCCTTCCTTCCTTCCTTCCTTCCTTCCTTCCTTCTTTCCTTCCTTCCTCCTCACCCCTCCCGCTCTGTCCCTCCTTGTCTTTGTTCCTTCCTTCTAACCCTCTTTTCCCACTTTCCTAGGGATTGAATTCAGAGCCTTGCATACGCAAGGCAAGCACTCTACCATTAGCTTACATCCTTGGTAATTCTTTGAGATAGGGTCTCAGTAGGTTGCTTAAGCTGTCCTTGAACTTATGATCCTTATACCGCAACCTTCCCAGTGGGTATAATTACAGTGGCAAGCCAGCATGTACAACATCATTTTTGTCACTGCTGTCATCCTCATCATGTCCCTTTCAGTACTTGTAGGCCCAGCCAAATGAACATTTTGCTCTCTCTTCCCACATTAAGTACCATATTGACTGCAACATAGTTCAATCAGAAAAGAATGTTCATGCGTATTCAAAGCAATCGTTCCCTGGTTCATTATGTCTTGCTTATGTCTTCTACACAGTTAGATACTTCTTTTGGCCCACAGACTCAAGTCCATTCTCCAGTCTCATCTCACCCCTCACATCCTTACTTTTAGAGTTAAATCTAGCTTCTTCCCATCTCGGGAACCTGGGACGCCATTCCTCCTATGGAAGGCTCCGCCATGCCCAAGTTATTTGCTCATGTCCACTTGAGGAAGAACTCCCCCTAGACCTGTCATTAAGATCTTACCTCTGGGACCCATAGCTCAGAAGGCCCCTCGCTGACCCTTGTCCAGCTGTGCCCCTTCTAGTGAGAAATCTGTGTGTAGAGGGGACATGATTATTTACAGGCTCTGTACCTACTTTCTAGATCATTCCTGTAGACCCAGGCCTCCCACGAGCAGTGACCAAATGGTCCCAAGCCCATTCCAGGCCCTCAAACAGCTCTTATGTATCTCAGTCCTTTTGACTTTAGACCTTAAGGGGCCATGGGGTGGCAGTGGGGTATGGACAGAACTTGACTAGCGATCTGAGTTGTACACAAGCAAAGAAGGGTAGATTGAGGAGGCCAATAATTTAAAACTCTGTTGTTCTTATGCCCTGGGCTCCAGAAGGAAGGAGCAAGCCTATCTTGAGGAACCCGACAAAAACAACATTCTTTTCAAGGCACTGCTGAGTTCCCTTTTAGACTACATGTACATGTTCTGGTGCCCCATACCACCCTGACCCCAGTGCACATTGTGTCCCCATGAAGGTGGATGTCGAGCCTGGTGTATTTACTGTAAGTAACTATGCCAGTGACTGGCCGAGATGTTCTCTGTAAACCTAATGAGAGACAGAAAACAAGTGGATGAAAGAACGAGCGATGCATACTTCCTTTGGGAAGGCAATCTTGCTGGTTCACCTGGACCTTCCGTCCGGTTCCATCCGGCTGCGGTTGTGCTATACTGAGTTTCTCACCGCTGCACGAATGTACGTCCAGTTTATTTTTGTGTGCCTGACTTTCACATGAGTCTGCTCTATCTGTCTCAGCAGACCCTGAGTTCTCAAGGACAGAGACCATCTTTCCCACATTTCCAGGATAGGGGATGCTTGGTGCCTCTGGCAACAGGCAGGCCATCCAGAGTCCCAGGGGGCCGTGAGTAGGGAGGATTCTCAGAGCTCAGGAATTATATTTGGGGAAAGCCTGAGCCCTTCCTATTGCTGTTCCCAGGTCCAGAAAAAGGAAACAGATGAATTTCTGCCAAACGTTTTTGAATATGCCAGCACGAATGTAGTCAGAAAGAAGATCTGCTGCAATGGGCACCTGGTCACTCTAATGCCAAAGGCTGGGCTCAAATGGTGAAATATACAGAAGTCAATGAAGGTCGGGTGAAGCTCCTTCCAGTAGTTATGTCAAGTGCACACTCATCGCTGCTCTCCACAGACTGAGGCAGCCCCACACCTGCTCCCGCCCACACGCGCATCACTGTGCACACCCATGTCTACCCTGTGCTCCTCAAATGTGGGACACTCAATGGGGATCACTGGTGACGGTGGTGTCTGTTCAAATGCAGCTCCCAAGGCTTCACCCAGACTTAGACTCTCTATGGGCAGGGCAGGGCCTGGAAATCTTTGTTTTCAGATAAATTTTCTAGTGATTCCTAACCGCACCAGAGTCTGAAAATAGGTACAGGGGCTCAGTGCCCTTTGTCTGCACCCAGGGGTGCAGAGTGGGCACCAGCACAGTGCTTGCGTGAGAGTGTCAAACTGCAGACCAGCCACTCTGACCTCCTCCTTGTCCTGACTACCTGCACCCTCCTAGAGCTGTGAAGAAGAAGCCATAGGGAGGCATGCAAGGGGCAGGGGTAGAAATCAGGTGTCTGCACTGAACAGGGCTGCGTTCGACCCCTGCGGGTAGGGAGGATTCTCAGAGCTCAGGAATTATATTTGGGAGAAGCCTGAGAATTTCCTGTTCTACTGCTTCTGTGGTCAGGTCTCATAGGCTAGCTGCCTACATTCTCTGAGCCTCAATTTACTCCTCAGTAAAATGAGAACAATACTTATCTCATAAAGTGACCGTGAGAGGGACCTGGGACATCACAGATCTCAACAGGCCCTTTGTGTGCAGGTAAGGGCTGCATGGATGTTTTCTGGGTGACTACAGAAGCAGCAGCTGCTATGGCTATAATCGATCTTGTTATGTGAGTGATGGAGTGGTGGAATCCTAGATACGGACCTCAGAGGCCCAGAAGGAAGAATTGCTAAGTCTTGCTTCTTAACTACAAGGCCAGACTAGAAGAATCTGTGAGAACCCCGAGCACAGTTCTTTCCTAACAGGGTAAGTCACCGGTTACCTTTTCTTGACTCCTTGTTAGGAAGGAAATGTCATTTTAATGGTGTCATTATGGTCATGAATGGTCTCATTCATTCAGATTCCTAGACCCAGCCATATCTGAAACTCTCCAATGTCTCCATATATATGTCAATTTGGGAGGTTGCTGAACAGTTCTCAATTGGATTGTTGTTAAAATGTAACTAAAAAAAAAAAAAAATCCTGACAAATGTTTTTTTGGTTTAAGGTGATTTTCCCTCTCTTTTTTTCTTTTTTCTTTGTTTTCTTTTTAGTTTTTGGTTTTTCAAGACAACAGAGTTTCTCTGTCATAATTCTGGCTGTCATGGAACTTACTCTGTAGACCAGGCTGGCCTCGAACTCACAGAGATCCACCTGCCTCTGCCTCCTGAGTGCTAGGATTAAAGGTGTGGGCATGGGCGTGGGCCACCAACACCCGGCTGATTTTTCCTCTTCTAATGAATACTTGTTATGCACCATGCGCCACGCTGGACCCGAGTAAACAAGACTAGAACTCGAAGACTTGTGGGAGAAAAATCACACAAAGAACTAATGGTTTTTGCCTATTCATACGCTGTACCTCTGGGGTTTGATTTTTCTACCAAGGCTGGGTCTCAGTTGCTCCCTTCCCCAAGGCTGTTTACATCTCTATGTCAGCACTTACTCTTTCCACACTTTCTGCACCACTGTGCAGTTGACGGGAACTGTGTGAGGCCCTTGGGCACGCAGGCCTGGAGTGAACAGACGAAAGCTTGGGCTGCACACTTTGCCCTGCAACTAGGCCAGCTGTATGCATGCCCATCTCCTCTGCAGTGTCAACTCCTGGAGAGTGACAGCACATTCTGGCCATGCTCCTACTGCTGGAACAATCTCTTTTGCATAGTTAGCAAAACACAGTTGTTTATTTCTGAATTCTTCAGCTATAAATGCCTTAAATACTCAGAAATTGGGTCTGCATCCAGTTACTTAGTGACTTGAAATCAACTACAGAACATATTCTGGATGAGATGTGCAAGCATCATTTTTAGTTAAGCAGGCTTGGGAGAATCCCCAGCAGCCGTGAGATAGAATTAATCTCCTCTCTTATTGAACCAAGTTGAATTGAATGGGTCACCCAGTCTGAAGCTAATAATGAAACAGGGTTCAAAAGTAAGCCTTGCTTCATACACACCCTCCTGTTTTATATATTATATATATATGCACAAAGCCAGCTGGATCCTACTTGAGGATGATTTATGAAACTTTGTTTTCTGCACATGATCCTTTTCTTTTTTTTTTTTTTTTGGGTGCTAGACATCTAAGCCAGGACCTTGTGCATGTTAAATCTGTGCTCTATCACAAAGCTACACCCCCAGTGCCTCTTTGGATGGTTTTAAAGATCACAATTATCAGGACAACAGCTTAGATGGTTAGACAGGTATTCATGAGAAGCACAGCACTCCTACTTCCTCAGCCCTGCAAGTGATATTAATATGTTCCTTTCAAGATGAGAAAATCAAGGTTCAGAGTGGCTACACAGGCATGCCCCAAGGTTATATGCCTATAAGCTAAGAATGAACCAAAGTGAAACATGTGCTTTTAAACTACCAGGCTCTGATATCTCCCATTTTCTCTTATAGGAATCAACAGTGAATTAATTATAGCTTTGAACCTTGAGAAGCCCTTCTGAGCTCACTGTTTAAAAAATGTCTCTGAGCAAAGACTTTGGGGAAGCTACAAGGTCTGAAAGTACAGCTGGTCAGATCTCCTTTAGAAATAGAACGCTTGTCTTCTGAATATACAGGGATTGTGACACCCTTCTATCTCTGGCCTCGAGAATAGGGCAGGGACTCCCTGAGTTCCAGAGAATGTGTGGGAGAAAGTGAGTGAGAGAGTCCAGCCTGTAACTCACTCCCAGAGACATGACTCAAAGAGCTCATGCTGGGTCTGCCATGATCTCTCTCGGTTTATAAAAACCTGAAACACAGAGAGGTTCATCATGTGGCTGGTAAATGACAGAGGTGGGATCACAGACCAGGCAGGCTTGCCCCAAGGCTGCCCACACCAGACTCTGCTGGCATGAGTTGGTTCTCGAACTCCGATGTTTCATGGGTGTTGATCCTGAATCTCTCGGCGTCATCTTCTCCATAGGTACTATTCTCCACTCGGCTTGGTCTTGCCTACCATCCCTCTGCAGCCAGACTCAAGCATCCATCTCTTGTTCTGAACACACAAGAGTGAACTGGACGCATCTATCTGAGGACTCAGAGCCTCCTCACACCCATCTTGTCCCCAGTCCCTGACTCCTTCTTCACCTCCATTCTTCCATCCAGTTGGTTTCCAGGAGTATGGATAACATCTCCTTTAGGAAGCCTGCCCCAAACTCTCAGAGAGTTCAGAGGCCCTTTATGCTAACACAATTCACGGATGCATTTACTACCCATGGTCACCCATGGTGACCATTATCCCTCACAGGAGAAGGAGCTCCTCAAAGCAGGATTGCTTTGCTCATGTACCCCAGCACAGGTATGAGGGCCAAGTGCTCACAAACACCTCATTTTGTGTTATGCACGAAACACAACAACTGACTTCCTATTAGTGCTACCCTTCTCAGAAGACGACCCATGCACCAAGGCAGGCTAGAGCACTGGAGGCTGTGGTACACAAGAGAAGCAAGGTCATCTACCCGGACCTGATGGTGTCCCATCACAAACACCTGCCTGCTTGCTCTTTACCCAAAAGGCTGGTATTGGGGAAATACAGCCAGGGAGTCAGGACACAGAAGGCTGATGGATAATTTGGTTCATGCCTAGAAGATTCTTTTTCCCTGAGACACTTTAGTACTGCACAAGGACTCCTCATTTTTTTTCTGGAATGCCTTGGGAACCCATTCAGAGGTTCCCTGGCTGAGTCTCTTGGATGGAGAAACCACTGGCCAGAGGCCAAACTTCCTGGGAAGAGGGAATGAGTGAAGTTTGCCTGCCAGGATTACTGAGAAGGTCCAGGGGCTTTGGAGGTGTACCGAGAGTCTTGCTGAGTCCCAATGTAGGTAAACACCTGCCACAGGTAAGCAGAAGAGAGTCTAGAAGGTCATTATGTCACTTAGTATGAAATACCTCCGCTGTGAAGAAGGTGAGGAGGGAGATGGGGGCTAAGGCCTTAACCAACACCAACAGTCGGTCAGAAAGGGGCGGGGACAAAGCAGGCTGCATGTGTTGGCAAATGTTCCCCTCAGACCCATCTGTGGGAGTAAACAAAAGACATCGATATCTCCCAGAGATCAAATACCTCCCAGCCCTGTTAGACATGGGAGCATGTTATAGACCACTGAGAAGACAAGTCAGTCTACTTGTTCAGCACATGTACACAGGACACAGGGTGATCTTGGTACAGAATTCACTAGGGAACAGATGTGATGAATCCAAGCTTCTCTTCCCATGGGCAGACAACCTGTGCAGGGAGACAGAAGAGTGTCCCAGATGGCAAAGAACACAGGACCTGGAGCCCAAAGCAGGAAGGTTCATTTCATGGCTCTGCCTTTCATTATTTTTGGGGAGTAAGTTTTCTAATTACCCTGAGATTCAATGTTTTCACCTATAAACCAGGCATAACCAAATGCCCTATATTTTAATGAGTGTGGTGGCTAATAAAAGGGATAATATATGAAACGGCTTCCAGTACACAGAGCCAAGTACATCTCAATAAACGCCAACCTTTATTGATAATTAAAATAATAAGCAGTTCCCTCTTCCCACTGTAGACCTTATGGAAACACTGAGATTTTATTACCTCTGCAGCTTCACTGTTCTACTTAACAAAGAGAGACTTCCCAAGGATAAGAGCCTCCAGAAGAAGGATTCTTCATTTTTCTTAAAGAGGCCAGGAAAGAGGAAGCAAAGGGAGGCAGGAGGGCAGGAAAAAGCCTACCAATAGCGCTGGGTAGATAGCACAGTGGATAAAGTGTCTGTCGCTCAAGCATGAGGACCTGAGTTCGGATCTCCAGATCCCATGTAAAAAGTCGGGGGTTGGGAGTACATGCCTTTAATACTAATGGTGCAGGTGTGGAGGGTCAGAGACAGGCAGGTCCCTTGTAGCTCATTGGCCAGCCAGCCTAGCCTAATTGATAAGCTTCAGGTTCAATGAGAGACCTTGTCTCAAATGGTAAAGTTGGAGAGCTGGCCTGATGGGAAGGTAAAGGATCTTGCTGCCAAGCCTAACAACCTGAGTCTGGTCCCTGAGACCCACGTGTTAGGAGAGAACTGACACCCACAAGTTGCCCTCTGCAAGAGTGCCTTGGCCCATGTGCGCACACACACACTCATACACACACCCCCCCACACACACAAATAAACAGATGTGTTTTGTTTTTAAAGTAGAGAGTCATAAAAAAAAAGACACTGGACTTCGAATTCTGGCCTCTACAAATGAACACAGGCACAAACAAGTATATATATTATACACTCCTCACCCCTCAGATTCACTCCTGGAAGTCACATTTGATGGCTACCATGTGAGTAATTTTCAGGGTGCAGCTAGAGCTGAGATCTCTCTTTTTCTCTCTCTCACACACAAGAAAAAAAAAAGCATCAATAGGCAGTCTAGATAAAATTGGCATTGAGGAGTTGAAGGCAGATGAGCAACAGAGCAGCCATAGGCACTTTCTGAGATTGTGGGGACATACAAGATAAAACAAGATCCAGGATAAGATAAGACAAATAAGGCTTATTAGAGAAAGACGACCTGAAAAAGGGTGGGTAGTCACCAACTGTTGCCCCAGGAAGTTCGGTCCTGGGTCCCAGAAAGCTTAGGTGCAGGGGAGTGTACGATAGCTCGGCTGGGGGGAATTCAAATGTCCACATGGCACTTGCCCTGTCAGCATTTTTCCTTACTTTCTGAAAAGGAAGTCATTGCTGGGCACGGTGGTGCATTCCTGCAGTCCCCGCTACTCAAGAGACTGAAGGGGGAGGACCGTCGGTTTCTGAATTCTAGATAAGTTTGGGAGGCACAGTGAGACCCCATATCGATGACAACCGCAGCAATAAATAAACAACAGATAAATAAATAAGTAATAAAACAACTCACTAAAAGTGGAAGTAGGAGCCGGGGAGATAGCTTACCAGTGAAGAGCACTGGCTGCTCTTCCAGATGACCAGCATTTGATTCACGGTATCCATATGGTGGCTCACAATCATGTGTAACTTCAGTTCCAGAGGATCCGACCCTCTTACGGGTTTATGGGCACACATGTGGCACACTGATATACACGCGGGCAAAACACCCCCACACTTAAAACAAGCACATTTTTTGAAAGGAAAAAGAAAAGGACAAAAAACAAAAGCAGAAGTAATCTTTTGGGGACAAAGAACACACCCCAATTCTGTGTCAAACACAACCAACAGAGCTATGAATGTCCAGCACAGGGTACAATTATTCAAAGTTCCCCAGCAATTGCAGGTCCCTATAAAATAGCGAGTGTGCTATGAGACCAGGGGATTTGTGAGTGGTTGCTACCCTGGTGGAGCAAAGCAAAGGGACAGCAGTCACACTTACAGCGCCAGCACAGAACTCAATCAAAAACGGCTCTCACACTTCTACCCTCGACTCGATACTCATGTCTCCAGTTTTGCTGCCTGTTCACATGTGCTGCTCTCTCTGTGACATTAGATTTGGAAATCTTGGCCAACAGACACTTGATCTGCCAACTTAAAATTCCTCCATGTTCTCCAGGTAGTAGGTGCTCAGTGACTATCTCAGCAGCTGTTCTTATCCCATCCTGCTCTGGAGACCCCAGACAGAAATAGGTCAGCAGTGTTCTGATGTAATGTTTCCCAAACTATGCTCCAGGGCACACATTCTACCAGATGTTACACATTTTGTGAAGAAGTATCTGGGGCCTTAGACATTCAGGAAATGCTAGGATTTAAAAAAAAAAAAAAAAAAAAAAAAAAAAGCTTTTTTTTATTTATTTATTTTTTTACTGGCAGGACTTCTTGGAGCCTTTAAGATGTTGAGAGGATGAATCTCCAAGGAGGAGTTAGTCCCACATCCCCATTCCTGTGGGTGTGTGACAGTTTCCTGTCACAGCTGAAAGAGCTTGGAACTCGAGCCTCAGGCTCTCCTGGCCTCTTCTACTTGGTGTGGATACAGTCCGGGGCTCCTACCCACTGGCAGTTTTATATCTGATACCTGTATCAGGCTTCCTGAAAACATACTCCATTGTTGCAAGAAATTGCTTCGGGTGAGTGGGCTGTAAGAGGTCAGAATAGTCCGGAAGGGCAGCATAGCATTTTTATGATTGGTGCCACAAATTCAGAACCAGCGTGCCACTGGAAAAATCCTAAATCTGAGACACATGCGCTGCTGTCATTTCATAGTCAGGGTGACCACGAGGACCATGAGGTGATGACCCAGAGAACAGACAAGTTCCTACCAGTGTCTTAATCTATGATACAGCAACTAATCAGCAATGACTTTAGAATGCTGAAATTAAAAAAGGCCTTAGACCCTATTTAGCTTTTGATTTCTGTTGTTGTTGATAAGCAAACAGAGGGGGAAAAGGTTAGGTGTCATGCAGAGGTCACTCAGCAAGTGTCAGTGCTGGGGATAGACTCCAGGTCTCTTGACCTCTGAACATCCTATAGGCTTTATCTGCTGGGTTTCAATTACCTCTGTGTAGAAGGGCGGATGCAGTTAACCCGCCTGTGTGGGTCCTCAGATAAAAGCTTAGCTGGGAGAAGTGGTCCACACCAGGAAGGTCTGATGGTGAGAAATAGGGAGCGTGTGTGTGTGTGTTGGGGGGTGGTATTGGAAATGGTGGCAACTACTACAGATAACCAACTCAAGTTAGTGGCAATGCCAAGACAAAATCCTAGGACAAAGGGCGATACAAACAAGAGTGCCCTGTTCAGGAACTGCTCTCAACGGGTCTGGAGGGGGCCTCAGAGGTAGCTATGGCAGCAGACCTGTCTGCAGATTTTCAGGTATGTTGGGGCTTTAACTTCTGCCTCTAGCTCCAGCCAAAGAGGAAGACCAACTGTGCCCTGCACACTGGGTTATGGGAGAAAGAGGGTTGGGGAGGATGGAGATAGGGCAGAACTCTAGAAGAGAAGCTCTAGGAGAAAGAGAAGAGAATTAATGTGCAGTTACTGTTTGTCTAATTACCCATGGTAGTGAAGGGTGAGACTCAAGAAAGAAGACTTCCATGCTTCCATAGGGGGAGCAAGGTAGCAGGAAGAGGCCTTCAGAGAACCTTCTGGTTAGAATCTGAAATGAGAGACACAGCTGTTACCACGCACAGTGAATTAAGGGCTCAGTGAGCACATTCACGCCTAAGAGTTGCAGAGAACTTCAGAACCTTGGTCCTAGGGAGGCTAAAGTGAGCTTCAGACCTGCAGAGGAAGGGATTTGTTTTGGAGACTGGGGCCATCAACAGGCAGGACTAAGGGATATGTGAAAGCTTGCTTGTTTTCTTCAGGGCAGTCAATCAGAGCAGATTAGGGGCTTGCTGACAGTTCTTGTGAAAGTAGGAGACCTACCTGGGGCAGGGAGGGGGTGTCTACAGGGCCTGACAATTTAAGGGTTATACATATTCCCACAAAAAAAAGTATGTAGGAGCCAAACACCAGCCTTGCTTTTCTTGTAGAGATGGGTGAATATTAGCCTCAGGGGCAAAGACATATTTTGTATCTGGTTCAAGCAATCACTTCGAAGAAATATTTCCTTAGGAGGTGCTTAGAGTGTTGATGACAAAAGCAAACGAAAACAAAACAAACACAACGTTGCAGTGTTAGAAGGTGACATCTATCAGTTTAAAAACATCCTCAAGCCAAACCCAAATAACGAAAGATTGTGCTTTTGGCTTGCTGACTAGGTAGATATTCTGGACCAGGTGCTGTGGGGAGTTTGAGATCAGGATGCTGGCTCAGCTCTGGTCTTTACTAAGTATGCTATGCAATTTCTTAGTCTCCTTCCCTTGTCATCAGTTTAAAGCTAGGTTATGGGCAGAGTAATGGGTTTAGAAGAAACAATATATAAGCACTTTCTACCCCAGAAGCACAGCAAGAAGTTTAGCCCATTTTGCTAATATTAATAGGCGCATAGCCAAGAATTTCTGAATGTGGCATTTGGATTCGTGAGGCAACTAAATGTCACGACAACTTACTTTCTGTTTTTTCCAAGACAGACTTTCTGTTGTAACCCTGGCTGTCCTAGACCAGGCTGGCCTCGAACTCACGGAGATCTACTTGCCTCTGCCTCCTGAGTGCTGGGATCAAAGGCGTAACGACAATTTTCAAATGTCCCTTGCTGGCTATGTAGTGTCCTACTGAGCTTTCTGCTAGATGGCATTATTTCTATACTCAGGTATGGGATATGCCTACATTCTATATTCTTCTATTTTTCCTGAAACAGGAAAAAAGAAAAACTAGTAAAGGACAATGCTTTTAGGTTCAAGAGACACTACAGACAGATTTACAGGTGCTAAGAAGAAAACGAAAGCAAATTTTTCTATAGGTTGATGAGAGTGGAATATAAAAAATAAAGAACAGCTGGGAATTACATATTGTCATAAAAAGCTAAGAAATGTCTTTTTCTTTCCTTCTATTTTCCTAAGTGATTGGCGATGTAGTAAAAATGTAAATGTTTAGTTAAACACTTTGCAAAAACAAAATTGGTATGCATAGTTTTTTTAACCTTTAAACTCCAAATAAGTAGATCCAGTCTTCTATTAAATATATTCAACACCTGTAGCATATAAAATCTGGCCCAAATTTCCTAAAATCACTGGATCTGTTTTAGTATTTTAATGATAAAACCCAGATGTCCTGGTTTACATGCCCTGCAAGGAAAGAAACACAGAACCTTACAAAGAACACTCACCAGTGTAAATCTGATTAAACTCTATGCCAAACAAGGATTGGAAAGAGAATGATGTTTGAACAAACAATCTTTTAAAAAAGTATTTTTCAAATCCACTTAAATGTTCTAGAAAACTCCTGAAATGTGAGCCAGCAATATTTACTTACATTCCACGCTTGCATTATAGCATTAGTTTGGGGTCATGGATTTGGTGCTCAGAGCAGGAATCATGGTGACAATTAATGTTGTTCTCTAATCTGTGTTCTGAAGTTGGAGTAGAATGGATTTGGGTACTTTACAAATGGCAGTACCGTTTGGAGACCAGGGAATGTTAAATGTAGCGCACATGAGAATCATTTGGGAAAGATTAAAAAATACCCAAGCTTACACACAACAGATCAGGAGAAGGGAGTAGCAGTGCCTTCATAAGGGTTTTCTGAGCTATTCTGATGAAGCTTTGTGTGAAGGGCCCCGGGCCCAGATGTGCACAGGAATGGCTGAGGGTCTTGTTTGAATAAGAATTATGACTCCTCCCAAGTGTAAGATGGAGGTAGAGGAGTGTACATTTCCAGTGAGCTCTCAGATGCTGTAGGTGCTGTTAGTTGCTTTTTGTCCTCGGGTCTCCTGGGTGTCTTCCAACTTAAAGTCTTGCCGTCATTCCCTCCGTGTCATGACTTCATGGAATTTCAACATCTACAGTCCTTTCATGTTGGAGGATGGTCATCAGCATGTTTTGTTTGACATTCCTCATGATCAGACTAAAGTGATGTTCTACTGTTAGGAAAGTGGTGGACGAGACCGGGTTCTGCTTACTGTATTACCCCCAGACAGTACATGGCAGATGGTACATGACAAGACCCTTTCCAGTTGGAGATAAGGAATCTTCATAATCTGACCAGGTGGTGTCTTTTAGGTCTTACCCAGTACTCTTCAACCAATGTATTTTTACAACGTATCATGTCTATATCTAATTAAAATGTGAGCTCCTTAAGGGTCAGCATTTTGTTTGACTTTTACTTCAGGATTCCCAGAGCCTAAAACAATGCACAGACTGCATTACTGGATGAATGAAAATGGATAGTATTCCAGGTAGACCCTCAAAAAGCAACTGCAAGTGCTGGCTGGTTGACGGAGGGAGGAAGAGCTTGTTTCTAGTAAGGCTAGATCAGAACAGCCATCTTTGGCAACCTACCTCTGAAATGTAATTTTTGTTGACAGGGGACCCGGAGGTACATTTGGGGATGTTCATCCTGAAAAGGGTGTAGGAGTGCTGCCCTAACCACAGCGAAGAGGTTTAAAGAAGCCACAGCAGGTTGTTTCCTAGGAGAGGCATCCAAGTGGCATCTATCACCAGATTCTTGTGTGTGTCATATTTCTTCCTTTCTGTGTCGTGTTTCTTTAGTCATTCAGCCATCTATGGAATAACACTGACGTCACAAGACTGGTCTCCACTTCATGTGTTAAACAGACCTTTTCAAATGCCTTTCCATGCAATGATCCTTCATCTCATCCTCCTTCCTCTTCCTATTACCAGGCCCTGGGTTTAAGCTTCATCATAGAAAGTAATAAATGCTTGCCAAAAAAAAAATCCATCAATGTAACATCTTGTACAGTAGGAAATGAAGTCTTCTCCCTCCTCACCTGTGGTTTTACCACAGAATGTAGCCCCTTGGCTTCAAGACAACAGTGGCCTGGAAACTGGAAAACTGGGGGGAGGGATGGATGACTTTTACAAATCTGGATTGTTTTAGCATGTAAAAGGGCTTGCCAGGAATATCAATATTCAACTGTCTGTAGCATATCACACTTGTCAAGATTCTGGCTAATGCATATGGAATTCCAGGAAGACACTCTAAGGTTCATGCCAGGAATCCATTCCTTAGATTCTCTAGGCCCCATCCCTTGGCCAGGAAAGACTCTCAGTGAGCAGCAGGCACCTGGGCATGCCTGAATCCATGCGCCACAGAGTGCCTAGAGTCATGCTTTGAACTACATTCTCTACCAAGGCTCAATACAAGACATAGCCTGAGAAAGATTTGTTCTGCAAATGCTTCTGTCCTAGAAGACACCACCCACAAGTTGCAGGAGCTTTAGGAGGTACCGTTGATTCTGTGACTTGGCAAGCTTCTGCTTCTTTGCCCCTTTCTCTCTCTTTCCTTTCCTTTCTACTTCCCTCTTCTTTTTTCCAATGACGAGAAATAACATTACTCATCATCTTACCTTTCTTTTTGCCTAGGTTTTCAGAAAGCTCTAACAAACTCTGTAGTTAGTGACATCTACTCTCTTGTTTGCAAGATTCTAGTCATTTTTCTCTATGATTTTTGAAAGCTTCCTCAAAATACTCTTTCCTCCTTTGTAACTAGAAGGGAACATAAATAAGACACCGATAGTTTGATGCTGCTATTTTATTATTTGTAGGAAAGGAAAATAAGGGCCAATAAAGTTCCCTTTGCTAAAGCTGAAAACAGCTGGTTAGCAGAAGGACTTAGATGAAGATCTGAGGCTTCTTGTCCTTTCCATTCCCCGAAACTATTTCAAACTAGGGACTAATAAGTCTCCTGCTTTCACGTGCTGTGACTATTCGCTGGGCTGTTTTGCTTTTTGATTTGTTCCTAGAAAGGGCGGCCAAATATAGGGCCCCAGTGCTCCTCTTTCCATTGTCACCATTAGCATACAAAGCTGAGCGTCTGACACCCTCATCTCTGTTTTTTTCTACTTCTTTCTTTCTGAGATAGAGATGTCATGTATTCCACACTGGTCTTGCAATGTAGCCAAAGATGAACCTTGAACCTTGATCCTTCCACCTCCATATCTTGTATTCTGCGGTGAATCATCACGCCCAGGTTTTAAGGATTAAATCCAGGACTTGCATGCTAGGCAAACACTCTACCAACTGAGCTACATTCCCCAGCCTGCTTATATCTTTTTATTTCTTCTTATGGGGGCTCAGATCCAGCAACTTAGCAAGTCCACGTGGGACTTTATGTATAATATGATGTCACAGAAGAAATAGCTTTAGGATCAAGATGTTCCTGATTATGATGTTTTGGTCACAAAGTGTGGCGTGTGGTCATCAGAAATTAGGAGAATAAGTTTCTTGCAATCTTAAGAACTCTATATCTTATTTAGAGGATGTATCTCAGTGGTACAGATGTGCTTAGCATCTGTGAAACTCTGGGTTCAACCTCTAGAACCACCAATACATGCATACAAAGGCTACCAAACCACCTGTAAGCAATTAATTGGATACAAGACATTGATTTCTACTTAAAACTGTAATAGGAAGTAAATATGTCTATTTGTAACCTTCATGTTTCGCTGTATAGAAAACATGTCAAATGTCAAAAGAGTCCAGGAGAGACGCTGGTGTGGATAAATATTCAGGGCGGACTGATGGGACCTCATAAGTGCTGCAGAGAAGAGGGTCACAGTCTGGAGCAGAGTATGTTACAGAGCCATAATCCACCTGAAATGTCACTCTGTTTGGGAGCTCTGGAGGCACACATGCTTCTCTGATTCCTATAATTGCTCTCCCATTTACCAGATATGTCTGGTGAATTCTTGAGTTTCAATGCTCTATAGAGCTTCCCATCTATAATATGGGAAGAACTCTAGCTAGGATTGTGGGAAGGATGTGGCAGGGTTTCAGAGAGTGGTGAAGCACACAGCACAGTATTAGCTCTAAGCGTTCCACTAATTGTAGTCAGTAAGGTTAGGAGTCGAGCTAGTGCCACTACCATAGACCAAATCTATTTCATTTTACCAACGAGGCAAGAATCACAATGAGAAATCTGAAGGGCAGAGTCGTTAGTGAAGGGGATATGGGAGCAGTGAATAGACTTGATTCTGTGGGTCAGACTACCACTGTGATGAGACAGTTATCGTAAAACAAGTCACTGGATGAATGCCACGGCAAATGCCTGCTTCTGCTGTACCTATACTGACTTTAGCCAGCCAGGGTTTCTTCACACTGTCACCGAGTATAAATGGCCAACTGAGCATAGACTTGGCCAAGTGGCTACTGGGGACAGATACCAAGTGCCACCCAGGAGAAGAAACCGGACAAGAGGGGTATGAGGTAGAGGGGACTTTGGGGGGAGCCCCAGCTTCTACAGGGTGGTGGCAGTGGAGTTCTTGGCTCAGGTTTGCACAGAGCCATCTAGATCTGAATGTAACACATGCTGTCAGAGTCTTTCTTATAGGAAGCTCAGTAGAAAGTGAGAGATGAGTAATTTGCTACATGGGCTTTAATGGTAGCGCTTATACCTTGGCCAGCAGGGTTCCTGCTGTCAGGAATAAAGTTGGTAAAAGGCCCAGGTGTTTATTATTCAGACATGTTCTACACGTGGCAGTCATATTAAACAAATATCAAACAGTTGTATTAAACAACATTTGTAAGTTGATGTTTTCTGCTCTCATTCATTAAGGTGGAAGGAAAAACTAAATAACGTTTGAAACAAGCTAAAGCCAAGCTGGATTTTGTCTTGAACTTGGCAGAAGGAAAAGCCTTTGATTTCGTGCCTGATGTTTGAAATGGTTATCTACTGACTTAAAAAAGAATTCTGTCTCCATATTTCTTTCAGTTTAAGAAACAGACAACCCCTCTCATACTACAGTCATCTTTTTCTTTGGTATCTTATGAGAAGCAATACAATGTTCATAATAAATATTTCATGTAAGGCTCACGCAGTTGAGAGCCTAGCAGCCTTCAATGAACATATCTTGTCAAAAATTTCAAGAGTAAGCTGAAATTCCTTAGAGAGGATTTTTCAGTGGGACAAAGTGCTCTAAATAAAGATATTGGAGGTCTTTCTATTTCTCTTTATGTTGTTAAAGGAGATAGGTTTATGAAAAGGCGAACTTCTGGGTCCAGTATGGTGGTACACACCTTTAATCTCAACAGTCAGAAGGGAGAGGCAGGTTCTAGGCCAGACCGGCCCAGGCTACAAAGTGAGACTCTGTCTCCAAGAATATTCTCATACACCTTACACTCAATATCTGCTTGCATTAAGGTCTTAGTTTAGCATGATGCAATTGTCATAATTAATTAATGAATATTCATTTATATGATAGGACTAACCACTGAGCTAATTGGACTTATAGCCATTGTGACCAAATGCCTGAGAACAACAGTCTAGAGGATCCAGTTCACAGTTCCTTAGTCCCCTGTATGTGGGAAAAGCATCATGGTAGCAGGAACTTGTGGTAAAGGGAATTCTTAACCTCATGGTGGGAGGGAAAAAGAGAATAGAGGAGAAGAGAACAGAGGGAGAGGAGAGGAGAAGAGAGGGAGAGGAGAGGAGAAGAAAGGAGAGAAAGGAGGGAGAGGAGAGAAAAGAGAGGAGACAGGAGACAGGAGAGAGGGGTATGGAGAGGGGAAGAATGAGAACTAGGGTCCAAATACATCCTTCAAAGGTGGTTTGAGTAAGAATGGCCCCCACATGCTCACATAGCTGATTGTTTAGTCCCTAGAGAGTTGAACTCTTTGATAGGATTAGCAGGGTTAGGTGTGGCCTTATTGGAGGAAGTATGCCACTGCAGGTGGGCTTTGAGGTTTTCAAAAGCTCATGCTAAGCCCAAAATCTCTGCCTATGGATCAGGATGGAGAGCTCTCAGCTACCTCTCCAGCACTATGTCTGCCTGATGATAATGGACTAGACCTCTGAAACTATAAGCAAGTCCCAATTAAATGCTTTCCTCTATTAGAATTGCCTTGGTCATGGTGTCTCTTCACAGCAATAAAACAGAAACTAAGACAGTAAGCTATTTATGTAAGCTATTTGGAATTCAAAAAAAAAGTAAGAAATGTGGCTATTCAAATCCATCTATTTACTTTCACATTTATTCAACCATATCAGTAAAGGCTCAGGAGTCTTTATTTTATACTTTGGGCTACAGCCAGCACTTTTACTTTGCTTCAGTTGCTCAGCTTTGGCCACGGGAGCTCCTTGAGCTGTCTGCTGTGTCTCTTTGATGTGTCCCATCACTGTGTCTCGGTGTGAGCACTTTCTTACTGCCTGCCACTTCCAGAGGCTCCAGGCTCATTCTGCATATTTTGTGTCTCAGTACCAGCTTCAGCCTTCCTTAAAGAGCCTCAGTTCCTTATATTAGAGAATGGTACTAGGAACCAAGACTTGGCTAGGTATGCTCATTGTCCTGGAATATTGATTGTTTCTATGCCTTCTCAGATGACAGAGTAAGGGACTATCCACACATATACTAAAAGATCTACGAGTGTTTCTGTATGTCACCATCTCTGTAATCTTCCAAACGTGAGTTTATTATGTGGTGGAGATAACTTTCAGCTTGCTTGCTTTTTTCATATTTCTGGTTCTATAATGGAAAAAGTAAATTTCAAATTCAAAAAAACATTGAAATTAGATCTTTAGTTCTGTTTCCTTGCCCATGCCTTCCACCCCAGCCACAGACAGCCCCTTGGACAACCTCTTCTTGGAATGCATGGGCATCCTAGATGGCCATTCCAGAGGAGACGGCCTGGTTGGGGCTGCTTATGTCTTTGCAGCATGTCACGCTGTCTGTTTTGCTGACGTCATTCCTGCTGACTTCCTTCCCACAGCCTCATTTCTCTTTACAAAACTGATCCACACTTGATGATTTATATCTTGGTCACTTATGTGACCAATATAAACTCCAAGGTGTTGCGGCCTCTCTTCATTCCGCTTCTACCTGCTGGCCGGATTTGGTACTTTGGAAGTTCCTCTGTGCCATCACATGTATCAATGATTTGATAGTATTTGAGTAGTATTCCATTGTGTGGATCCACCACAGTTTATCCATTTATCATTTGGAGGACAGATGAGCTGTTTCCCATGTTTTTATGATTAAGCCGCCAGAAACATTTTGAAATGAACAAATATAGGCCTTCATTTCTTAGGTATTATGCAGTGAGGTAGCTGTGCCATTTGGCAACCTAAACTGTGGTGGATCCATACAATGGAATACTACTCAAAAGATCCTGCTGCAGGATGGTATTTGCATGGCATTCTGGAAAAGGCAAAATGAGAGAGAAAGCAATCTGGTAGGAGACGGATGAGCTACAGAGAGAATCTTCGGAATGAGAAGGTGTTCTCCATCTTGATTATGGCAGTCATTGCACAACATATAGATTGTCAAAATTCAAAATACAGGCTGTAGAGGGGGCTCGGTGGCTAAGAACACATGCCAGTCTTGCAAAGAATCCGAGGTTGGTTCCCAGAACCTATGTCAGGCAGCTTACAACTGCCTGTAATTTCAGCTTTATCATAATCCATGGAAGCACCGTTATACCTGCAGTCAATTGTTCACGCAAATATTTCACATGGTTCATTATTGTGCTTTCCATTTATACTTATTGGTCATAACAATTCCACCTAGAAAGCAGTATTACTTGCCTTTGATAGGGGAAAATGAAGGCTTAGAAAGACTCAGGGTTTTTGCTGCAGGACAAATCAACAATATTCTGAGATTCAAACCCAATAAGGTCAAACTACAGTGTATAAATTCTAAGGGGGTTGGGACCATATGTCTGATCTTTTGTCTTCTGAGGCAGAATCTGGTACTCATAGGGGCTATGGGATTATTCAATATGACACAACAATTTATCCATGACATGAAGCTTCCAAATTCCTGATTTTAGTATGTGTTTACTTTATCCTGTTTAGTAGAGATGTATAAAAAAAATTCCTTGAAGTCAGGATCTTATACCTACAGTTCAGAGTTATCAAACTTGAACCCTAAAACTATCCCATGTAGATGGATGTGTACTGTTATCTTAAATATATTTTATTTTCTGAGACAGGGTTTCTCTGTTGTAACTCTGGCTGTCCTGGAACTCACTCTGTAGACCAGGCTGGCCCTGAACTCACAGAGATCTACCTGCCTCTGCCTCCCAAGTGCTAGGGTTAAAGGTGTGCACCACCACACTCAGCTTAAAGATATTTTAAAAAGGCATGTTTTCAAAACCCTGAGGGAGTTCCAAGGGGATGGAAGTCCTCTTTTTGAATTGCCCAACTGCTTTCACCTAATCGTGAGTAATGGAATCCACAGGTCTTGAAGTTACTTGCTACAAGACCAGTTGTTAAATCATTTGTGTACATATTTCTTTAGCCCCTTTTCTTACGGTAACAATACCAGAATTAAACTGCCCTTATCTCATTTCTCATTGGATCCTTCTACACAGGGCCACCTTCTTTACTTGGGTTTCTAGGGTTTGGGCACTTAGTTCCCAATCTTAAACTAGAGCAGCCTCAGTAGAGTCTGTATGCTCTGGACCAGCCCTCCATCCCTTCTTTAGACATTCTCAACTCTTGGCTAGGTATGCTCATTGTCCTGGAATATTGATTGTTTCTATGCCTTCTCAGATGACAGAGTAAGGGACTATCCACACATATACTAAAAGATCTACGAGTGTTTCTATATGTCACCATCTCTGTAATCTTCCAAACGTGAGTTTATTATGTGGTGGAGATAACTTTCAGCTTGCTTGCTTTTTTCATATTTCTGGTTCTATAATGGAAAAATTCAGACCGTTACCATGGGGACAAAGAATAAGTGCTAGAATCAGATGAATGAAGCTGTTAGTTAACAATTGTCACATAATCACCCCAGAAAAAGATAGCCCAAACTATAAGCCAAAGTATGACATTTGTTTCTGTGTGGATTTTTATTAGCTGAGTATCTGCTTCTCTCGTTGGCACAGATGACCAAAAGTTACTTGTGTTTGACTACCTCGTGAGTTTCTTGTTTTCTGTAAAGTGAGAGCCATGACTAAGCACCCATGTGTGGTTTGTAATTCAGTTTTGAATACTGTTACACTTCAAAATAGTGAGAAGCAAATATTTTTGTGACTGTTACGAGATGCTGATAAAAAAGTCACATTGTAAAATGCAAGAAAAAAATGTGTTTTAAAAAGCAAGCTTTGTACAATATTTTCAGCAGATTTAAGCTGCTTACCTCCCTCGTTGGCGGCAGGGAAGCCCTTTGTATTTATGTGACTGCAGAGAATGTCAGCTAACCTACTTGCAATAGATTTTAGAGGACAGGCTCTGACAAGGTTGTTAAGCCCAGAGGAGGCAGGAGAGGAAGGTTGATCATGTATCTGAGAAATGTCATTTGGAAATGCTTCTTGGCCCCTGAGCATAAATACACTTCAGTATTTTTGTTAGGACTGCCAGAGAACCAGCAAGTGCTCACTTTCTTTGGCCAACAAAAGCATGACTCTCTGAGCAAAAATCTTCTGCACATTTATAAACAAGAACATTTAGAAAATCCCCTCGTGCTGAGAGATATGACAACAGATATGTTTAACTGGGCTGTAAAATAAAGCAGATATTATGAATACTATCTGCTCATCAAGAACAGAAAAAGCTTTTCTGTTTCTTCTGTCACAGACACACTTAAGTCTCCCTACCCACACAAACACCTGCACCTGCTCACTCCACCTTCTCCCCCGCCCCCTGCTACATTTCTTTACCACAATATGCTTATTTTCTAATATTGCAGTCTGTTTTGATGATGACAATGATCTCCTAATGTGACAGTTAGTAATTGTCTAGATTAGGTTGAGCTGTTAAGGCATGTCATGTCTGTGAGGAATTCTTTGATTGTTAACTACCCAGCCTACTGTGGGTGGCATCATTCCCCAGGCTGAGCACTGCATTATACAGAAGTGAAGAAAGCCTGCTGAGCAAGCAACCAAGCAAGCAAACAGACAGTGTAGATGCATTTGTTTTTTCTTTTCTCTAGAATGGATATGGTGTGATCTCCCGGATGTTGCTGTTTGTTGGGATATTTGTCACAGCAACAGAAATGAATTGAGGAAACCTATCCCAAAAGGTAAAAACTTCCCTCCCTCACAGAATCCTCCACTTGTAAAAGGCCACTGGATGGCTTGGGTAAAGGTTTGGCCCACATGGAAAGCATTTTAGGCTTTGCAAACCATTTAATTGTTTTTACAACTATTCTCTTCTACCACTGAAGTATGAACAGCACATGAACAAGTGAGCATAGTTCATTCCTATAAGATTTTATTTGTGGATACTGCAAAATAGTTTCCTATAATTTTAACCTGTATCAAAATAGTCTTTTTATTCATTTTTTTGAGAATTTCATACAGGAATACTGTATTTATATCATTTCAATCTTCTCTCCCCCTAAATTTCTTTCCCCCCCATCACTCCTTCTCAAAAATTGTTTTTGGTTCATAGGATGCACAAAACAGGTTGTGGGATAGATTTAGTTTGATCTGGCCAAACTTCCAATCCAAATATGAGCTTCACCCCAGCTTTGCAGCCAGTCAGACAGACTCGATATAACTCTAGTTCAAGGAGCTTGTACCTCCAAAGACAGCTGCTCTAAGGTTCAATGGATAGCTTTCTTGCCAAAGTCACAAACAATTCAATTCCAACTCCATGCCCAATCTTCAAATACTGAAATGTATCTATCCTAGCCACCTTAGAGACCTCACGTCTGAGCAAAATTGCCCCTACCTTCCTCCCCTTCCTTCCTTCTTTCCTTCCTCCCTTCCCTCCTCCCTCCCTTCCTTTCTTTTTATGACAGGGTTTTATGTAGCCTAGGATAGCCTAGAACTCAATATTGTAGCTGCGGATAGCCTTGAACTCCTGATCCCCTTGCCTCTGATCCCTTTCAAGTACTGGGAACAGAGGTACAAATCACCACCCCCAACTGTTCCTTTATCTGTGTTGTATACAGTGTGTGTGTGTGTGTGTGTGTGTGTGTGCACGTGCACACGTGCAAGCAGTCTCTGTTGTAGTCTGGTGGAATCCTCCAGCAAATGTTGACTCGGGATACATATCCAGTATGCCATTTCGGAGCCTAGGAGAGCAATCTGTGCTAGCCTGTGATCTGCCAGTCATTCTTAACTGCATCCGTGCATTTCTCAACCTCATCAACTCAGCTTGTAATTTCTTCCCCTCTGGGTTTCCATAACTCACTCGGATTCTTTCCCGATGACCCCACCCACCTACCAGACCTTTTGTTATCTACCGTAGCAGTGGGTGTAACCAAAACTTGTCATTGAAGCATATGATCTCTCTTACACTTGATGTCTCAGAGAACAGATTGATTCCCCCAGCCCATGGAGCCCTTCTAGGGGGCTGATTCCACAACCGTATCTGTGGCTTAAGCCTAGCACGTGAACGCTAGGCTCCTATTCTCTGCCTAGAGGAGACACTTTAAGATCATACTTTACAATCACTGTAAAACCTGCAGATCCAGTCCTCACAGGCTGACCATTATGGTAATAATATTCATAACAAAACAGCATATACCATTTATTGAGTGCTTACCATGTGTTTAGGACCTATCCTAAACTAAGGATTCATTGTGTTACTAAACTTTTACAATCACTATGAGGAAACTACTCAGCCCTCTATCATAGTTGATGGAATGAATTCAGATAATTTGTTCAAAGGTATTGCTAATAAGGGATGGAGCAGGATTTGAACCCAGGGATATTTGAAACAGTGTATATTCTTGATTACCTAAGATTGTCTTTGTAACTATCTGAATGATGTCACAGGGATCCCATTTACCTGAAATGTCCTGCCGGGAAAACCTGGGTCAGTTTTGACTCTCTCCTGTCATCCAGCCTCATTACTCAATCAGCTGCCAACACACTGGGACTTTTTGTTCTAAACATCTAAGAATACCTTCTCCATTTATTTTCACTGTCATCCTAAGCACCCCCTTACCAGTACAGTTTGCAGCTACTCTCTTCTGCTGGGTCTACCTGTATCCAGTTCTTTCTTCCATCAACAGTGCATCATCCTGCCTAGCACATTTGAGCAAGTAGGATCGTTCACCTGACATATCTTTCCTGCTGTCTTCCTCCTGAGCTTCTTCTGATTATTGTTCAGCCCTTTCTAACTTGGAACCCTCATCCTGTGGGGAGGAGGCGAACCCCTCAACTAGTGGATAATTTAAATATTTGACGCATGCACCTCTTTTCCTTTCGTTTTGCTGTTGTTGTTTCGGTAGTTTTAAGAAAAGTGTATTCTACAATGTGGGAGAACAATCAGAAATGGAATACTAGGTTAATATATGTGTGATGCTGGTAAATTCAGAGCATCTTTCTTAGGATGGTGAATGTCACTCAATTGATAGAGCTTGCCTAACATATATAAGACCTGGACTGTATGCCCAGCAACAGAAAAAAAAGTGTCTTTCTTGCTGGACAGGTTTAACAAGGATTGGGGTGTCTTGTGGGGGGGGGGAGAGAAGGGGGGGTCATGATGGTGGCTGTGACCACCTGGAGAAGAGGAAGAGAATATACAGGTTGGGGGTGTTGATTAATGTCTTAGATGCACCCAGTCCCGTGCCAGTCCTACGTGCTTTTATGTCCACCCTAATGATGTACACACAGTTTTACTCTCTATATAATTTCTGAAGTTCGAGGAGTGCCTGAGGCCTATGGACTTTGAACAATGAGGTTAAGATCTCGCTTTGTAAGCCCATGTGGGCTGACCCATGAGCCAGGACAAGATGTCTCATTATCCTTGCCATCTGCCCTGCTCCGACCTCCAGTGGAATGCTCAGCCCTCTCCCTGTTACTTCCCTGCTTCTCAAGGGACTTGTAGGCAGGCTGCTTTGGCAAGCAAGGCCTCAAGGCCTAGGCCCACCTCCTTCCCACCCTCAGGGGGTCCCAATGCGGGTTCTATAGTGAGTGCCGACCTACAGGTACTCAGAATCTTTGTGAAATGGGAGAGTCCTCATGTACACTGACAGAACAGTGAGGAAAAAGAAAACCAACAACTTTCTTCCCATTGTTTGCTCACAGTGTGGCTTATGCGTTAGACCTCGGGCACTCCCTCTGCACAGAATGCAAGCACACATCCCACAGGACTTGTGCTGGAAGACTGTATCCTGATCTCACTGGGTAACTCTTAAAATATTCAAACAAACAGCAGCTTGAGTCCTCATTTCTTTATTCATGGCTTTCCATGACACACATTTATTTTGTAAGATGCAATATTATATGCATGCAAAGAGTTTGCATCGGGCTTTGATGTTAACAAAAGCCTGAGTTTCCTTTTGGCCTAGCCTCTTTTTGTGGCTGTGTAATATTGGGCACATTGTGTAGTCTTTCTGAACCTGCTTTTTTTTCAGAATAAAGCTGTGGTTAACCTTGATTGTCAGTTTGATTGGATCGAGGAGTGCCTACGAAGAGGGCTAGCTGGAGGAAAAAGTCACCGAGGACATGTCCTTAGGGGCTGCGGATACCCCTGTCTCTGTTTCCTGGCCACCATGATATGAACTGGTTTGTTCCACCTTGCTGCAAAGATGTATTCAAGCGTCTGAAACTGAGTCAAATTACATCTGGCTTTAAGTTGTCCCTGTCAGGCATTTTGTTACATTGATAGGAAGGTAACTAACACACAATGATTCCCTCTTTTCAGTGTTGTGTGAAAGCTAAATGTGATAAAGAGCGTGAAGTGTTCTTAGGCTCTTATATACATACACTATTTAAATGTTTTCTTCATCTGGGCTGAATATACGCCCTCCAAGAGCCAAAGACCAAAACCAAAGTCTAGCAAAAACCCCAACATCAGGCATGAGGGAAATCCTCTTTTGCTGGCAGGGTTGTCCAAGAGATTTCCAAAGCATTACAGGTGATTGCTATTGCCCTTAATTGCCTCACAGAAGTGGAAGGTAACTCCCTATAGCTAAAGACACCATATACTTCAGAAGCAGATCCCAGAGGCCCTTGAGTTGGAACTGACCTGAAAGCCTCCTCTCTGAGGACTAGTTTTTATAGTACCAGACAGTCAGTCCCATGGAAGCTTCCAAAGGAGGGGAGCAACCAATAGCCCTACCCTGCCATGACACCTATGAATCACAACAAGGACTAGGCAGCAGAGACACATATACCTTGCTGGTAACCAACAGCTCTCTAGTTAGACTTAAGACCAGCTCAACAAGGGGGAAATTATGTCTGGTACTGGAAAGTTACCCAGCTACCCTGGGCTATTAAAGTCATGGATCTTAGAGGAGAACCTACAACCACCACGTTGCTAAACCAGCACAATCCCTAACTACACTCCAAACATTTTTCTTATACCCACAGATAAGTGTAGCTCTTACTACTTGTCAAAACAAAACAACAACAGTAACAAAAACCTTTTTGCAACGGAGACCATTACACTAAGCCACAACCAATCAATCAAAATGCAGAGTTGTGAATCTCATTACCAACAGCTACATTTACAAATCATTTACAAATGTATCTAAGGCTAAGGGAACGGAAGAAGAGGCAGAAAGATTTTAAGAGCCAGAGGATCTTAAGAGCCAGAGGATCAGTTTGCTGTGAAACTGTGTCTCCTAGTAATGTCAGCAGCCACACCACCAAACTTCCACCGATATGACTGCTTAAATATAGGTTAAATGAGGACAACGCCAATAGACACACTAAAGTGGATGGGGAAAGTCTGTGAGGCCTCAGCCCTACACAAAGAACTGCAGGTGACTAAGGAATGCTGAGAGCCAGAGAAATAGTCTTCCCTGGGGAAGAACACACCAGTCGATTATCCAATATCAAATGTTCAGCCCTGAAAACATGAATTTGAAAGAGGGCATGTTGGGGTATATGGAAGGGTCTGAAGAAGAAAAAGGGAAGGCAGAAGTGATGCCATTATATTAATCTCAAAAAAATAAAATAATGTGAAATGTTTATTTGTTGCTGACTTGGTACAAGGCACAGAACCAACTGCGGCTCCATCGTTCCTTTCTCCGTAATCACCATCACTGAAAAACCGATGAAGGAACTGGGGCTGTAGGCCAGTGATAAAATACTTGCCTCAAATATATGATGCTCTAGTTTCAGTCTCTAGTACTTCTCAAAATACATGTACTATTATGCAGGAAAATGGATGCAACTGGAGACAAGCATAATAAGTGAACCAAACCAGTCACAGAAAGACAGTATCATGTATTTTCTCTCATATGTGCTTCCTAGATTTTATGTAAATACATGAAACCATGTTATCTATATATGACATATAAGTAGAAGCCATACTGTTTGGGGAAACAAAGAGGACCAAGAGGAGATGGACAAGAGAGAGGCTAGGGGATTATGGGGCATATGCTCAATATGTAATATATGTTTGTATGAAAATATCCTTATATAATAGAATCTCATATAAAAAATAATACAATGAAAAAATTTAAGATAAAAAAACCAAGGTAAATAGTATGTGTAGGACTATCAGTCAAAAACAAACAAACAAACAAACAAAACAAAACTGGAAATAGACGAGATGGTTCAGTGGTTAGGAGGACCTGGGTTTAATTCCTGGTACCCATACAGTGGTTCAGAACCATCTGTAGCTCCAGTTCTATGGTATACAACACCCTTTTATGGCGTCTTTAGACGCTTTTGGCCAAGTGGTATACAAACACACATGCAGGCAAAAATTCATAGCATAAAATAAAACGCAAAGGAAAAAAATTTTAAGAGAGCAATTGCTGCTGGGTGGTGTGGCACACGCCTTTAATCCCAGCATTCGGGAGGCAGAGGCTGGTGGATCTCTGTGAGTTCAAGGCCAGCCTGGTCTACAGAGTGAGTTCCAGAGTTACAACAGAGAAACTCTGTCTGGAAAAGCAAAACAAAACAAAAACCAACAGTCCAAAAAAGAGAGCAATTGCTAAAGTTTTGGCAAATCAAGTAAATCAAATGAAATATTTTGGTAAATATTTTACTATCTGTGTGAATGTATATCTAGCTACACATTCAGAAACAGCATTTTTAGCACAATTGAATCAAAAGTGCAATCTTTTTCATTCATTAGAATATTGTAGTCACTCTGTATCGATAATTATAGTTCTGTATTATCACTAAAAATTATATAGCCTCAAATAGTTGTCAATTAACCAACTTCCCCTTTTTTGATAGGAAAATTTTCTTTGCCTATCATTATTAATGTAGCTTAATGTTAGGAAGACTGTTCATGAGTATTAAAGAAACACATATTAGATGAGTGTGGGCTCACAGTTTGCTGGTGAGAACTGCATTTGGTGAATGATGACATTTATGGCCCTCAAATCTCCTTCAGGTTGAGTTCACACTGTGCCTGGGAAAAGCTCCCCTTCCTACCCTCCAAAGCACTAGACCTGGGGACACACTCAAGGGAAATGCACTGTGATTAACTATCACTTGCCCAGAGTCCTGCAGGGAGAACGATTTGGAACCCAGGCTCACACTCACACTTCACATAGAGCACCCCTCTTCCCACTAACCCAGAGGTGGTCACCACCTCTGCCATAATTTTTAGTGCTTGGCATTGTTTTTTCACCTATGTGTATGTTTATTCAATATTTTAGACCTTATATGCCTTGAAGTAGATTGTAAATCCCCACAAAAGGCATGTTTTGTTTTTCCTTTGTATTTCTAACAGCATCCCTTTCAATAAATAATTGATGCCACACCAAGAAGCACCATTAATTATTAATGTACTTATTTATTAACATGTATTACATACCTGGCATTATGTAAGGAAAGAAAGATATGGCCATGAATAAGGTAGAAAAAAATTGAGTCTAAAGAGATAAGGGAAGGGGGAAAACCCCAGCCATGTCAACTGTTTCCTTAAACTTTGAACTAAAATTTGATCAAGAGCCATCTACAGGTGCAGTATGACCCAGAGAAAAGTTCTGCGGATAAAGATGGCTGGTTGGTTGGGGGAGTGGAGAAAACACTGCGAAGAACCAAGAGGGAGGAGGCAATAGTTCTGCTTTTGGCATATTTGAGATGCTTCTTAGGCACTGTTGGAATATAGCTCTGCCAGGGCAGAGAGTTTGCCCGTATTTGCACTATAATGTACCTTTGTGTCCAGAGCAGCAGCTGAGAAACAAGCTGGTACAAAAAATGCCCAAGAGAAGCATTGAGACGGCAGTTGGATTTATGGCTGTTTAAAATCTTTTGGGCAAATGCAGATCCTTGGCAAAGCATAAATACATTCCTCCTTGGCTCTTACATGAGCAGTAAAGATCTCTGAGATGGTGGTTTTTCAAAGAGTTGAATTAAATATCCTAATAGGGTCAGCTAATACAGTCACAGGGAGAAGCTCAAAAGCCCAGTCTCTGACTAAAGAAAGCTTTGTGATCTTCCCCACCATGTTCAGGGGCATCAAGGCAATCTGATCGCCAAGGACCAAGGCCTTGAAGGGCTGCTGCAGTTTCTCTGAATCACTTTTACTATTTCTAATGATGAATGTAATAACATACCTACATGTGTCACAAATCTTGCCTATTCTTATTTCTTCTGATACTGTTCTTATTTCTACCAGTCTCAGGATTGAAGTATTCCTGGATGCACTGAGAAAGCAAGCCCTCAATAGGTCCCTCTTATATGTCTCCCAGTGTGAAGGAAGGTGCTATATTTTCAGTATCAGAGTAGGAAGTTAGGGCTGAAGTTAACAGTGTGTTGAAACCAGGGAGATGTTCTGAATCCTCTTGGGAAGAAAATGGTCTTCAGGGGAAGACAACCAAGTTCAGACATAATGCTTCCCCATAAGTTCCATACATTCAATTGGAAGCACCAACTATACCAAGGACATTGCTTAGGAAGCCAGAACACCCAAGTTCCCATTCAAGCTCTCAGAGTACAGATCATTACTTAGACAGTCCAAGCCCAGATTTACCCACATGTTAAGTAACTGGTGATCATAAAAATTAAACTATGGTGAACTCTGTCATCAATAGTTATTCTGAAAAAAAAAACCATTTATTTTAGTGGTGTTTTTCCTTCTAACACTGAATAACTACTGTGCCTTTGCTCTCTAAGTGATTTCCCCACACCATCTCTCTGGGCTAGGTACTTTATCACTTGTGATGTTTCATTTGATTATTAACTTGATTGGATTAACATATATTAGTAAGTTACACCTTTACCTCTAGGTGTGTCCGTGAGGATGTTTCCTGAAAAGGATTACCTAACAGGATGTGGGTAGCACCATACTGAATGCTGAGGGCCTAGATGGGAAAGAAAAGGGAAAAGAAGAGAGCCTACATGTGCAGGCATTCTCTGTCTGCTTCCTGGCTACCACGAGGCAAACATGTTCCCATTGTGTTGATCTACTACTCCACTCTGGGCCCAGAAACAGAGTCAGGTGATTACGGGCTGACCCCTCTGGAACTATGACCCCAAATAAAACCTATTCCCTTAAATTATACTCCTCGGGTATTTGGCTACAACAACACAGAGTTAACTAACATATCCCCCTCTTTAAAGAGGAAAGATTCAGGGCAGGGGCTGTAGCTCAGTGGTAGAGTACTTGTTTTGCAGGTATGAGGCCCTAAAGTCAATCTCTAAGGTTGAAAAAGTGAGGGATTAGGCAGCTAGTTAGATAACTGGGCAGGGTGAATTAGAATTCAGGCAGCCAGTCTACAAAGCTGCCCCTGAGTGACAGTGTGCCACCTCCTGCCACTACTAAATGTTACTGCGAGTGAGAAAGTTTGTTATCAGTCAGCTCCAGGATAGTTGAACCACCAACAGAGAAGCTTGCTCTTAGAATGCTGCAAACAGCAGGCCTGAATTCTGTGCCATCATCGTCTACAGTATTTTTTTTTTTGTGCTTAGATGGTGTCTTGGGTACGTTTCTGGGACCATTCTCAACTCTTGGGTTCAAGCCTTTTCTCCTGTTCCAACCTCCTGAGTAGCTGGGATTATAGACACATCCCAATTGATTGCTCTCGGGGAGAAGGGCACTTCTAGGGAGACACGTGCACCTGAGAGACATGCTTTTCTCAAGGAGAAAATAGGTTTTCCAGTGAGCCGAAATTTTACTTCCCCAAGTGTCTTTACCAGCTTCTGCCTACATGTGTATTCATCTGAGGAAGAAAGTTTGCACAGCAGCCCTCCTGGGCTGCCTGCTTTTACAAAATGGGTTAAGGCTTCGATAGGAAATGTTTTTCAACACAATTGGCTATATAAGCTTAGGACTATTTTCCGAAAACATTTCAAGTGGAGGACATATTTCATCACCACCCTGTGTTCTGTACTCGGTTTCCTGGAGAAATTGTTCTCAGTGCAGACAAGGCAGACTTCTGGGTGTCAGAATCAGCTACAGTGATGGCTGTCACTTGGGAAGTACAGAAGGGATTGGGGAGCTGGAGGGGGGGTGGCGCTCACCTCAAACTGCTTTTGTCTAGAAAGATGGCTTATTTTTCTTATTTATCTTTTCCCTAGGAAAAAAGCTGTGCCTATTCTTTATAGACAAGTGGCTTCTGAACTGCTGAACTGATGCATCTCATGAGATCTACCAGGTGGAAGGAATAAGCAAGAACAGAATGTTGCTCTGGACCACCAAGTTTGTATGGCCAAGGGGACCGAGTTTGTGAGTGACACAGTTAGCCACACGTGGGTAAAGATAGTGAGGACCCAGAGGTTTCTGGGGTCCTGTGTTACTGAGGGCATTAGTGCAGGACTTAGAACCTGCAGGTCTAGAAGAGGAGCCCAGACAAGGGATCTTGCCAAGAACTACTCAGTAAGCAAAAACTGCCTTGTTAACAGCCTCCGGAAGCTGAATGTGACTCCCCAGCCAGAGATAGCAACTATCTGTGCCGCAGAGGAGGGTGTGGCCATGCTTTCTGCAGTGATAGGCTGTGGAGTCCCAAAGTCACTTTAGGAACAGATCCTGCAAACCAGTCATCACAGGCGAACAACACACAGGGCAGAGGCCATATCACAGGGCATGAAGATCGGGGAGTAAAGACTCAGAACTGTGACCCCACAAAGTTCTCTCCTTACCCTGTGTTGTACCATGGACATGCTGAGAAAAGGGGTAAGGGAAAAAGTAAGGGGGTGACTTCAGTCTCCACTTGCTTCTTCTAGGATGCTTATGCTCTCTGTGGTAAAAAAAGACATAGGGGAAATACATTTCTGTTTCTTCTAGAAAAGGAAAATGGCTTGGGAATTTATTGTAAGGGGAATAAAAACAAAGGAAGATCAAAGAGAATGGGCCAGCAGAAGAAACTGGGTAAAGGAGGAAAAAGAGGGCTTAAAGAATATGATTTGAGACTCTCCAAGTAAGAGGCTTCGTGTGTGGGCAGGAAGCAAGGCAGCTCATCCAAAGGCAGAGAGGGAACATGGGCTCCTGGGAGCTTAAGGTCAAGACTATGGCCCAAGAGACAAGTCAAGCCTATGAAGGTCCAGAAAGATCTATCTTCCAGACCAAGCATGCAGGGGGTTGGCGGGCGGAGAGTCCAGTATAGATCTGATGCCTACCTGCTTAAGGACCCCCTCCATGGGCTTTCTGGGCAATCTCAAGGAGAAAGACAGGGTAAGGTTCCTGCATAATGCTCACCTCAGTCTTACAGAGCAAGGAAAGGGCATGAGAAGAAACGCTGTGAGTGATCTATCTCCTGGCCTTCCTTCATGTCAGCAAAACCTTTCCAGCTGCCTCATGGTTGTTCCCTGAGCTGCATTTTATCCACACTTTGCTCAGAACAAACATTATTCGACATTGCATCAGGAATTTTCTTCTCTTTGCCCTCATTTACAGAGTTTGCCCTTATGTCCAGAGTCGTTGGGATGTGGGGAACACACAGCTCACGTGTTCTGCTGGCATTCAAGAGCAAGCTACCTTGCTGTGCCAGGAAGCCTTGCTGAGGACAGAAAATGTTGGATGGATTGTCTTCCTGTCCAAGTGTCCCTCCTGTCCTCCACTTTCCCCCCTGTATTGACTACCGCACAAGGCCCAGCCCCAGACTCAGAGCTCAGCAGAAGGGGCTGCCATCTCCCACTGCCACCTCCGCCCGCACTGTCTGTGGCACTCACGCTGCACGCACTCGCTGCCTTTTTTGGTAGTTATTTGTGTCTGCCCCTGGTAGCTTCTGGCAGCTGCAGACTCTTATTTACTTTCCTGAGAGCACATCCACCAACTGGCCTGCTCCTGAGACTGTGCTGAATAAATGGGCCAGGATGACTGACTGCACCAATAAACGAATCTGCCTCTCCCTGGGGACTAGTATTCTGCGATGGCTGATGTTCTCTCTCTTCTTTTTACGGCACTGCAATGTGCTAAGAAATGTGTTTCCTTCTCTCGAAGAGAAGTGTTTCTAATGTTGACAAAACCAAAGTATGAGTTAATGATGTTAAGTTCTGTGGTGACATACTGTTAATTTCTTATTTTAAAATCTGTGTTGGCCTATCATTGAGGGGGAAGGAGAGAAGGCAGAAGCCCATTTGGCACGCAGTAAGTCTGCCTCGCATAAATGAATGAATGAATAGGGGACTGGTGGCAGAAGTCTAGTAAATAGAAAATTAGATGAAAAAAATAGAAATAGGAATAAACGCACAAGAGATTTAGGGGAGAACAGGGAAAGGGATAAAGGCTAATTAAATTCTGAATGAGCAATTCCATATTCACTAGAAAGTTGTCTTTATAATTTAAAAAAGCTGAAAAGCAGTAAAAAAGACAGACTGAAAACAAATCCAGGCTCTGATATCCACTTAGCTACTGTGTGACCTTGGACATGTGACTCAGTCTTTCTGAGCTCATTGTGTTATTTTATAACTTATTTTGAAATAGTTTTAGATTTCCAAAAAGCTGTAGAAATAGTATGTAGTTTCCACATATTCTTCACCCACTTTCTCTGGATGCTAACATCACTCATAATCCCAGTAGGAGTATGAAAACCGGGCATAAACATTAACACAGTAACCAATTCAACTGTATGCCTTATTGGGGTTTTACTATTTTTCAGTCCTCTCCCCACCCCACCCCCCTCAGTTCACTAGAACTTGACACTACACACACTAGTCAAGTCTCTTCTTCAGTGCTGGGAGCTCCTCAGATTTTTCACCTTTTATGACCTTGACTCATTTGAAAACATTGCCCGTCCCTCAACCTGTGCGCCTGACATTTTTCCATTACTAGATTCAGGTTTGCATCTGTGGAAGAACACATGGAGGTGACATCATATCCCTTTAAAGCAGGATCAGTAAGGGCGCAGTTGGATATGCACCGTTTCTGGTCTAGGAAGCTTGAGACAGTGTCTGTGGCTGGGTTTCTCCACTGTTCTATTGTTCTGTGTGATCAGCATGGATCTTCTGGAAAGTTGCTACCCCATCTCTCATCACATTGCTTTTCACCCAATAACTTCGGAATGCATCAGTGGTTCTACACGCAATGCTGAAGGCTCTTGTGTTCTCATGCGGATTCCCCATTGCCTCAGTCCTCCAACTCTTAAATCAGTTCTATAAGTAAGAACATTATCATTTATTTCGCTGTCTAAATTTCACTTTCTTCATCTGAAAGACAGGGGTCACGGCAGCTGTGAAAGGATTAAGTGGTTTTAAAAAATGTGATAATGCTAGGCAGAGGTGGGAAGGCAGAGGCAGCCGGATCTCTGTGAGTCTGAGGCCAGCCTGGTCTACAGAGTGAGTTCCAGGACAGCCAGAGTTACAACAGAAGTTAAAAAAAAAAAGAAAGAAAAAAATGTGATAATATCCTGTTCAGAGCACCTACTAAATAGGTGGGCTTTCCTTTATTTATTTATTTTTTGTATTGTATATGTACATGGTCACATGTATATTCATGTGTGCATGCAGATTGTGTATGCTTGCTCATGAGTGTGTGCATGTAGAGGCTAGAGTTTGTGTCCCGTGTCTTCTTCAATTTCTCTCCACCTTATTTCTTGAGTCGGGGTATCTCACTGAATCTGGAACTCACCAGTTCAGGTAGGCTTACTGGCCAGTGACTTCCAGGATCCGCCTGTCTCTTCCCCACTCCTCTCAGTGTCATTTTGTGTCTTTGTGGAAAGTCACACTGATTTGGAGACAGTCCATTGTAAGCAGGTGGAAGTCATTCTTGTATCATTCTCTTAGAATAGAACATAGTCAATACATCTTATGGTAGAAAGTGATCAGAATTAGCTATGTCCAGTTTGGATGGTGGAAGTCCTCTCAAATCTGCCTTTGATGACCACAGAGACTGAAGTTTTAATCAGTTTGCCCATGATGATTTGTATGAAAATAGATGCTTGAGAATCCTTGAAGACACTCTGTTCTCTTAAGTAGTTTAAGTGTTTTCCCAGAAATCTTGTTTACATTCTGAAGTTGCCGCTAAACTATTTTCAGAGATAGCCCAAAGCATACCTCAACCCAGCTGTGGGTGCCCCACCTCCAGCTCTGCTCTGCATCAGCGAACCACTGGTTCATCATTGACCTCCAAGGCTGTGGCAGTGATGGAAAAAGTCCAAGTTTGATTTAAAATTAGATTTTAAAATTTCTGGCAACTCACTTGTAGGTTAAGGTCTAATTTTTTTTTTTTTAAAGACAAGAATAGGGTCTTAAAGATGTGAGAGTGAATAGAACTGGAAATTTCAAATAAGTCACGAAACAGTAAAATCACTCCGTTTATGGGAACTTTCATTTTCCAGTTTGTTTTTATCAGTAAGAAAAATCAAGAACACCAGGAGATTTATTTTAAAAGAACAACTCTGGGTCAGTGTGGTTTGCAAGCTTTCCTGTGGACTTCCAGTGATTCTGTCTCAGTTTGGGGTGGGACTGCAGGCTGCAGCTACACCAAGGATCATCCTCCGTGCAGGTGAATGGAGACAAAAGCCCAGACTATGGTGGATTTGGATCTCACAACAGCCCCCCATCCCCATAACCAGATCCAGTGACTGCCCTTGAATCCTGGTTTCCTGATTGGTAGACTGAAAAAGCTGTTCCCCAAGGTTTCTGTGAAGAGATGGAGGTGGTGCAAGTAAAATTGTCATCATGAGCCTTCCAGGCCTGTGGGCACAGGCTTCTCTCTGAGGACTGGTGTATGCCTGGCCATGGAGTCACTTACGATCACCCTCTAACACTTTCTTCATCCACTGGGCTCCATCCTGACCGGTGCTATTTACCACCATTGCCAGAATCTTTGACAACAAGCTACGGAGACTTCAGACTGAGGCAAAGAATTAGGAAGGGCCCACGTAACAAAGGCTGATTGACTCTCTGTCAACCAGAGAGAGATACATGACCCACAGTGAGAGCCCTCTTAGCATTAGATGGAGCTCATTAGTGATCCGAGTCAGAAACTGTGCTATTTGTGCAATCCATCCAACCAAGAGCGCACAATACTCATATTAAAATTTTGTAACTTAATAGTCAGAGCAAAAGAAATTAAAATTATAAGTAGAGCAAGAAAAAAAAGAAAACTATGGGTGTGGGGCACATTATGGGGAAAGAAGGGCCCTTTAAGACCAAGATCTGCATCTCCTTCCTGTCGCTTCCTCTTGGACCTAAGCCATAGGGAAGATGGCCATTGGCTCCTCACTCCCACTCTGTCCCTAGATGCCATACAGAAGTTCCATCTTCATTGTTCCAAACTCTAGTCACACTTTTGTTCTTTAAAACTGGCTTCTGGCATGATCTCAGAGGCTTTAAGGTGACTTTCTAGGACTCAGGATGCTGATAGGATGCAGAAAGAGGAGTGGGGTGATTCACACCCCTCAGGAGCTACCTCCAGGCTTCCTCATAGGAGGATCCCCAGGCACGTTGCTCTTTTAAGTTTCCGAGAAGTGCTGCTGAGGCACAGGGGTAGCTAGATAGATGTGGCCAGACTTCATACTGTCAACACTCATGACTGAGACACAGGGAGTGGGTGGAAGGGAGTCTAGGGGTTGAAGTGTTTGTAGACTGCGTCAGACTCTCGGGTGCACTGAAAAGGAAGAAGGCAGTGTGGTGGCAACCTCAGGGCCTGGGAGGAAAAGTGGTCGCCATGGAAGTGACAATACAGATAGGCAGAAGAGATATCAAAGACAGACAAATACCAGATGGGAAATGCTCTTAAGAACCAGACATGGTCGTCGAAAAAGAGAAACATCCGAGTGGTTCCTTACCTCATTAAATCTCATCACGAGGTCTTCAAGGGCATTGTGCTCTCCATTCTGAGAACTGAGGATCGATGCTGAGATGGATGCTTTGAGACGGGGCAAGGACCTCTGGCATTCAGGGGAACTCAAGTCTCGGGTTAAGAAACAAAGGTAGTCCATGGGCAGGACCCTACGGTAAATGTTCTGTTCTTGCTCTGTCAGGATGCTGGCCACTTCCTCCGGGAACTGAATGAGGGGTTGGAGATCAATCAGCTCCTTGCTGATTCCAGCTGAACTTGAAGGGACAGGATTGGAATTGGCCATAGAGGTGCCCGGTTGACGTTCTGGAATGAAAAAAAAAAAAAAAGCAACAAAACTTACAGTTATACCTAGGTTGGGATCCCTGACAATAGCTATTTACTGGAGAACCAGTCAAAACCTTGCAGATTTCTCAACCTAATCCTTTGCTTAGTGAATAGCTCTACACCATCATGCTTGCTACAGAGACCTTTCTCACATCTATCCCTGGGAAGTGATAAACGGAGGCTTATCTTCCTCCAGCAGCAGCATTAATTTAACATCACTCTCCACCATGCTCACCATGGAACTTTATAGATCATCAACTACTTCTTTATCTTTCTCAGTAGTCATCAGAGTTAAGATAAAAAAGGGTTGAGCATGGGTACAGCCAGGTGAAGAAAGCTGTGCATGTAGGTGTGTATAAACATGTAGACTAGGTACCCAGATACTCTACACATACAATTTCAAAGCATCACAGCATATTCTAGCATCCCCACACTTGCAAAGACTTCTGTTTCACTGAGGTTCATTTGGAAGTTTGCAAGAACAGAACCACCTATAAATGCAAGAAAGGAATAGGTTATAAGGGGACACATTCAAATAAATAATCTTATTTCATGTTACAACTAGAAGCAAGAAGGTGGCACAAGAATGCAGAACAGGAGGTGGTGGGTGCAGCAGAAAGAAGTGTAGAAGGCAGAATGTCTAGGTTCAAAACACCTCCCTTAATTAGAACTGACACACATACTTCCTATTTACATTGGTACCCTCCTACTCTAGTTCTTAACTACCTGCCCAAATGAATTCATTCATTGACCCATTCATTTACTGAGCCATTCACTATTTTACTGAGGATGTTCCTGAACTTCTGATCCACCTGCTTCTACCTCTCGAGTGTTGTGATTACAGATGTTTATGTAGTACTAGGGCTCAAACCCAGAACCTTGTGCATACTCAGCAAGCACTCTGCCAACTGAGCTACATGGGAGAACAGTCAATTTTGTGGTTATATAAGTTTAGGAAAGGTTAAAACATTCATGTCACACATATTCTTCCTGGAGATACTTCAGGCACACTGGTACATTATTGCAGACTCTGAAGGACTTGTGGTAAGGAGCTCATTTGCATTAACTTAGCCCAAATATTGTCCATACTTTATCCAATATCTACTGCATCATTCTGTATGACTAGCATCCTTAGAACTTCTTCTGGAAACACTGCTATGGGATCCAAACTGCATATGATCTCTAGTCTGTGCATCTCTCCCAGCACTACCCCCCCCATCTTCCTTACATTCTCACACTGCTGCAGGAGGGATCATATGCTATGTACCCAGAACCACTCCTGCCTACTGTCACAGTATGTCCAAGTAGTCCTTGTTAACATAAATCCCACCTGTCTTCTTGATGACACCATACTACTAGACTCCCACCTATGGTCAACTTGGGATGCTGACGGCCATCTATCACAGAAGGAATTCCCTAACATTCAGACTTCTGTGTTCTTTAACTCTTTTTGAATCTCTCTTGCAGTGTGGTGTTACTACAAGTGGCTCTATCTCTAAATTACTGAGTGAGAGGAAAGCATATACAATTCCAGCACTGGAGAAGGTGAGACAGGAGAAACACAAGTTCAAAGCCAGTCAAGAAGAGATAGCAAGTTTCAGGCCAACCAGGGCTTCCCAGTGAGTAGTGAGACTTCATCTAAAAAAAATATGAAGAAAAATATTTTAAAGTTTCAGTGACTTTGCCCTCCATGGATATAAAACTAGATGGTTCTAAACATATTCCTGATAAAAATTTCTGCCTTGTCTTCCCTATAAATTCTATCATATCCACAAGATCATATCTGCTTAATTCTACAAGTCAGATAAGTAAGTGAGGATTCACTTTACACTTTATCTGTCTTTTGGACCAAACTACCAAAAACCTACTGTAGCAAAAAGCAGAAACTATCATTTGGTTCCTCTAAGCTCATATTTTAAAAAGCCTAACATGGATTCCAGAATCTAGCCACTGTGGCCTCACAGTTCAATTCTTTAAATAGTTTATAGAGTGACTAGGTTTCCTGAAAATTGAGTCATAATAAAGCCAGATGACAGGGACAGTTTTTGGGTACAGCTAATTTATGTGGAGTTAGCCACATACAGGAACTTTTCTCAGAAGCGCCCAACTTGAAACCATGATTTCAAAATAAAGTACTCTACAGAGGAAACAAAACAAAAGTAAATCCTATGAAATATCAGCTTGTCTAATATATAATAGAAGAGATGATGAAACAAAGTATATAAATAACAGTAAGAGAATATATTTGAAACAATATATCTTGAGATATGAATCACTGTTACAATGATGAATCTACTGGTAAATTACAATGATGGAGATTAGGATAAAACAGTAAAAAAAAAAAAAAAGAAAGAAAAAGGATTATAATTAGAGCAACCACAATAAATCTAATGGTTTCATGACATCACACCCAAAGAAAACACAAATCAAGGCTGCAAGGCTTGAGGCATATTTAGGCTTTGGCACAGGTTTTCTGAAAGCAGGATTACTCAGGGATTTTATATATCCACAACAAGGCAACATCACACAAGTATCCTTGGGACATAATTTTTATCCACCAACTTCCATGCTTTGAACGATGGAAGGGCGAGAGCTGCTGTGCCTACTCAGGAAGCAGTAGTTTACCCCCAATAGCTTGAGCCAGTTCTAAGAGAGTTGGGGGTATTACTGTAGACAACAAAGAAGCACCAGATATGTGTGTGGGTATGAAGAAACAAATATGTATGCATTTAGGCTTCTGGGTCTCATCATCTGTCTAAGAAGCACCTTAGTTGAGGGATGGGAAGCCCAGGACAAACCTTTCTTTTGTGAAATATTACTCTGAGAAATGCCCTCCTCAGAATGCCCTCCTCTCTCTCTTTCCTCTTTGATGACCATCAGTCTCTGACTTTGCCTACGAGGACCCTTTCCAGGGGCAGTCTACAACAGCCTGAATCACCCAGGTGGCCCCAGGGAATAAACTCTTAAATTTATGACTGTTTTCCATGAATTAATGTCCTTTTAGAAGTCTCCTACTCTATAGGATTGCATTACAGGAAAGAACGGCTTGTTCAGCACATAGTCTCACCCAAGTGCCTTCAACTTGAGTTAAGGTACAACAAGGCTGGCTACCTCCACATCTCATTTTGTTTGCTGTTTCTTAAGAAAAGTGAAAGCATTTGGTTTTTCCTGCTATGGTTCATGTGATCATCCAGAGTTCCAAAATATTTTTTATCATACTGTGAGGGAACCACTTCTCACATTACAGGTGGGCATTGCTACTCTTATTTTGTATAAGGCTAGAGATAAATTGTTGTTTGAAAGGCCCAAGAATCTAGCTTATCAGCAGCCAGTTCTGGTGCTGGCAAAAGTGAGAACCTGAAGATTCTGGCTTCTGGCTGAGCACTCTGCCTCACTGCACCAAGATGGAGTGATCTTGTGTGTGTCCCGTGTTCAGAGTTGAACAGTACATCTGAATGGATGTTTAAAAAAAAAAAAAGATGCCAAAATTTCTCCGTCCATTTACTGAGTGCCTACCGTGCTCTAATCTTTATTTCTAAGTACTCTGATGTTGTGATTTAGTAAACAAGAAAAGATCACTGCTCATATAGAACAGCCTGATAAAGGATATGGACGGACACAATGAAGCGCATCAGAGGGTGATTAAGGCGTAATGGTGAAAGTCATGGGAGGCTTCAGAACGTTGGGTGGGAAGGTATAGTGCTGCAAAGTGTGTACTAACCAAAATGGCAGCATTTTCTGCAAAAGTGACTAAAACGAAATCACCCAGGATACTCTTGGCTTGGTCATCTGTTGGGAGCACAAAGATCCCTGTGCCCACAGATTGCCTGGGAAGCCAGGAATGTTAAACACACAGGTTTGTCCTCTCAAAGGGAAGGATGCAAAACCTGTTTTTCCACCCAGAAAGCTGGGAACTGTAGGTGATTAATACTTGGTGATTTGTAGGGCCGGGCCATATTCAAGCTCTCACAACCAGGACTGGAGGTGGCTAGTAGTCTAAATGATCTATACAGTGAGGGGCTCTCCCAAGCTCCCACAACCAGGACCAGAGATGGGTAATAGTCCAAATGACCTCTATACTATCTGTATAGTCAAGACCACTCCATATTCTTCCCTAAGCCCTTAAGCTAATACATGTAGCCTATCGCTAGAACCCATCTTCTTGGAAGAAGTGACATGTACTTTGAGTTGAGTTTCTATGTAACTATGCCTCCATGTGTACTGGGAATTGTATTACACCAGGAAACTTTCCCTCAAATTGTACTGTGTTTAAATATGAGGCCAATAAACTGCCTGGCATTAAGACTCCCGAAATTTGATCTGGCCTGAAAAAGTCAGGCTGAACCGAGTTTTCATTCTCATCTCTTGGTAGTTCCTCTCCCTGCCTGTCATAATGCGTTAGGGACACCACAGTCAGCCTCTTTTAGCATCTCAAGTAATAGCCATTCATTCTAGCCCTTGCTTACTATCATTTGCATAACACAACACATTTTATTCTCCCAGAGAACACGCTATGGGCGTGATAATTGCCATTCCATAGACTATGGAAGAGAGATGGGAAATGTTAAGCCATTCTTAAAGATAGCAATGCTCCAAAGGGATAGGGCCAGAATTTTATCCTGGTTCTGACCCTAACAATGTGCCCATTTTCACACGAACATTTTGAGGGGTCTTTTGCAGAGGGGACACAGTCTCTTGATTTCCTATGGAGTGGATTTCTGCCCACTCCCTGCCAACACCTTTCCTTTCTGGGTAAGGAGTGAGGTTGGAGAATTGGATTTCACTTTATGAAATCTGAATTTAGAAGGTGCACTCTCTTTCTAATTTCCAACTATAACTTTAAAGAACACTGGACTAAAACCCAGGAACACCCGTGTACGGCTTTGCTTCTGAAACTCTTCATTCCCACTCTGCAGATGGTGGAGAGCTATGCATGACTTGAGAGGTAAGTCAAAATTGTAAGCATGTTTACTTAGCCATTCTAATTCTAGTATTTTATCCAACAGAAATCCTTGCAAAACTATAGATTGAAGTAAATTAATCTCTATGGAAACTGAAAATTTTCACTAGTTTACATGAAAAAAGTAAACATTAAACAATAAATATGATGCCATCAAGGGTCAGGGAAGTTTGTAATGGTAGGTTTACGTTTTCATATCTGTCCAGTACACACAGTTCTGTTTTGCTTAGTTTTTTAAATAATGTAAAAATAACAATAAAAAATCACATTAAAAAAGTTTCTGGAAAATTTATCCAGAGAATAACACTCCAATATTCTCATGACCAAAAATCTGACTCAGCTCTTGGGGTGTTCATATTATTTTTCCAATAAATATTGATAGGGATGGAGAGACAGCTCAACAGTTAAGAGCACTTGCTACTTTTACAGAGGACATAGGTTCAGTTCCCAGCCCTCACAGCTTACTACGGTATGGAACTTAAGTGCCCAGGGGATCCAGTGTCCTCTTCTGAACTTCCTAGGCACTAGGATCACACATGATGCACAGACACACAAGCTGGCAAAACACTCGTACATCAAATGACTAAATATTGCTTTCGAAAAGTAGTTTACTTAGGGAAGAAAGCAGGAAAAACTTCTTGTATAGACTCCACTTTTTCCTTTGAAAAACCTTAAGTGAATTTCATAAACATTTTATGAAATTACATTTTAAAAAGCTAAACTTCAGATTCCCAGTTGTACATCTCTAATGGTGAACTTCCAATTACATAAAATAAGACTCAGAGAAAAAGATCGATTTCTTGTTATAAGAGACTCAAAAACACTGCCTCTCAGGCAGAGCTGAAAATTGCTTCAACAGTGAAGTGATAGGCTTAGAAAAGGTTAGTAAATTGGTGTGGGATTTCCCCCCACCCCTTTGTTTATCTGTTATTGGTATTCAGAGTAACAAAATCAATCTTAATAATCAATATGTCTGGCTTGTTAGCAGCCTCCCCTGACAAAGATGAGTTCATGAAGTCAATGAAGCATTATTATTTCTAAATCATCACTTAAAAAGAATCTCTAGATCGTGAGTTAAAAGATGGTTAGAGAAAAATTATCTACTAGACTGAAAATCCCCAGAGAAAACTATAGGACAGTTTTTCCATGGAGGAAACAAACTGTCACCCCTGCTTTCCAAAGAAAAGCATGCTACAGAAAATACAAAGACAAATAAGAACAGTATTAAAATGGTCAAATTTCTACTAAATTTCTATTAATATTTTTGTTGTGACATTTCATTCTTTTCGTATACATATATATTCACACATACACACATATACAGACTATTTATAAAATTAGGCTATGAAAACACAAAACTTTTTCTAACCCAAAACACCCATACAGTACACTTATCTTTGACCCTAATCTTATGTTTAATTTTAAAAGACTCTTTAACAGTCCATATTGAATATTATAATTTTTAACACTTTAAGTAACACTGTGATAAGTAATCTGCTTGGGTTTATTATATTACGTGTCATAGTGAAAGAGGAAACAAATACCTATGAATATTGAGGATTTCTCTGTTCTAGAACTGTTTCAGTGAACTGCATCGTACTATCTATACACGGGATCAAGCCATCTGTCAACATAATAGATTCATTCTCTTTTCCAGTCTGGATTCCTTCTACCTCACATTCCTGTGTAGCTTCCCCGTGTGGAACCTCTAGTACGTTAGAATGGGGAATCTATATTTGGTCATTTTCCATCATTAAGCACAGAATAAAATGTAAACCATGAGGATTATTTCTGACTTAGAACATATCACTATAGAAATGACCTACACCAAACTGTGGATAGGTCAAAGTTACTAACAAAAAAAAATACATATGAATCTAGAGACTTTGTTTTCCCCTAAAAGGTATCAACAATGATGCTGATAACTTACCACTTACGGACACTTAAAAGCTTCCCACTCAGCTAAGCACAAAGCACATTGCTTATTTAAAAAAAAAAAAAAGGTAACTTAATCTTACCAGGTAAGATTAGTATTCCATCTTATAGCTGAGCAAACTCAGAGAAGACAAGCAACTTCTCCAAATATCCATAAGTAGTGAGAAGAGGCATCTGAATTCTAAGTTAGATGCAGGCGGCTCCAAAGCCCATTCTTTCAACTGCTTCTCGCAATTTGGGCACCAGAATTTAACTTATTTGTAAACTGAAGATAGTTCATTCCTCCTTTTGAGCAGAAATCGGATCAAAACTCCCAGAAGGCCACTGGACTTGCTACATCCCACTTGGTAACCTGATGTTATTATACATCATGTTTGCACTGTGTGCCTACTAAGTGAATTCAACCTAGATCATGGAAATGTTCTAGTAACAGACAAGGACTGTTTTATATTTAATTATGCAGCCAGCATGCTTTTGACTCTGTCTGATGATTTAAGCAAATGCTTTTTACTGAAAAAGCCAAACCCAACTTTAGCAGAAAAAGAATGGCTGTGCAAAGTGAGCAATGATACACTTGGGAACCACAAACTGGATGCATTAAGATCATCATAGGGTTGTTGTATGGGGGAAACTTGGGAATCTACAACTTCCTGCATAACAACATGGTCAGGTGCAGGTCACCACATTACTGTGACTTTCTTATTAACTCTACAGCCATGATACTAATTCCTGGGCCACTTTGCAGCTCCTTATCCTGAACTCACAGTTCTCAGTCCTCCGTCCATCACTGTTTTATCTTAAGGCTGATGTAAACGTATTCAGGTGGAGGTTAAGCGAAGGCTCACTGTTAAGCTGTAACCACCATATCTAAGCAGATGGTTTACAAATATACAACTCTGGTTTTGAGCTTTTTGCTGTGATTAAATTTGGACATTCCAGCATCTCAAAGTTAAGAGAACCAAATTGTCTCTAGGTTTCACTTAAAAAATGAAACCAACACCTTCATGTCCTCACACCCTAAGTCTTCTTCTATGTCCTGGGCCAAGTTTGCACCCATTCATCTCCTGCTTATCTCAAGGGCCGGTCCTTTCTTTCCATTGTCTTAGCTTTCCCTTTACCTCCACCTGCATATTTACATCAGCCTCTGATTGTTCTGTGCTAGAAAAAAACATGGAGAACATTTATGAAATTCCCATTAGATCAAAGTGTAGGGGCTCAGAAAGGACATCTGGACCTGTGAGATGAATGTTCTTGATGGCAATGCCAGGCAGAAGGTGGATGGATCCAGCCCAGTGAACTGTGTAAAGAAAACAACACCATTTATACAAGTGTAGGAGAGACTTCACACTTCCTTCCTGAGGTCAGTTTTTTTTTTTTTCTTCCTGATTTGGTATAAAAAAGCCATCAGATCTGAAAAGACAGCTGTTAGTGTCTCTCTTTGGGGCCCGAGCAGCACATACAAGAACAGTGTTGGTTCCTCCAGCTGGATGTGGACAGTCCAGTCTGCCAGCATCTAGGTGTCTATGATCCCTTGCTGGCTGCTGCTGCCATTACTCACTGTGCAAACCAGGGCTGAAGGCCCGAGAGTCCTGGCACCGGCACTCTACAGTTGCCCACTTCTACCAGCACCCTCCCAGGGCTCCATATCAAGTAAAGAGTGCTCAGGAGTGTGGGCTCTAAAGTGGGATAGACCCAAGTTCAAATCCTGGTTGGCTAGATTCCTTAGGTCTTTAGCCCTGAAGTCAAGGTCTCTGGGCAAAGACATTCATCAGGTAACTTCCTAGGACTCCTAGAAAGAGTATAAAATATCACCAGGAGGATGGCACAAGTCAATATTCTTGAGCTCTTCACACACATTAACATATCCTACATGTGTCTATACAGCCAAAGGGATCAAAGACCTGGAGCCTTGGATGTTGTAGGTTAGAGGGTTTTGGAAGTGGCATGGCAGTCATATTGACAGACTCTTCTCAGATAGGCAGCTTACTCTCTCACAGGCCACACTTCTGTAGCTGGGGGTGAGGGATACATACAGTCATCTAATATCATGCCCCAAACATGCCAAAATAGAGTAAACCTAATAAACCTAGTAAACCTAATCACAGGGCTTCAGTTTGTGGACCAGAGCAATCCAGTTTGGAGGAAGAAGAGAATAACTTTGAGTAGCAGGGCTTAAAGACATCAGTTCTCTTTCCTTTAACCAGTCTCTTTACATAACTAACATTTGAGGGACACCAATTTACAGTGTAGAAGCTTCAGTGTCTCACTTTTAAAACGTGACTCATTAGGTTGTTCTGAGAGTTACACAGACATAATTGAAATAGCACAGTAAATCAGGCCGATAATGGAAGGCTTGCATGTTTCCATGCGAACTCCAGGCAGGTGGTCCTATACCCTGGGCACACGTTAATATTTACTTATTTAAGCACATGCGAGTTGGAAAAGGATTAAACAGGTCATTAATACACACAAGCCACGTGGCTCCTTCACCTCATTAAAGGGTAAATTACTCATTGGTGACACATTTCTTTCAAGGAGATTTCCTTTTGGTCTACACTTACAGATGTAAATATAAAAAAATACTAGGAGATTGTATATTTTCTGACATCTGGTCGATACAATCTAGGTACTCTGTGATCCTTCTCACCTGAAGGGGGCCTGTCTGACCACCTGCTCCCTCTACAGGACAATGACCCATCAGAACTCTACTCTGGCCACTCAGTCTGCTTCATAGTTGTTGACTGGAGACCCTGAGCATCGAAGAGTAACTCCAAACACTTCCTCAGCGAAGGGAATTTGGAATACTTTAAAGTGGATCATGAAATGGAGACTGAGGAGTTGGTGCTGGAAGCAAGGGAGAGATGATTACAGTTGTGCAATGATGTTGCATAAACAAGAACAAACCCATGTTTTTATCTAAAGCTCCTATCTCAAAAAAATTTAAAAAAAGCAGATCTTGACTCGTGACATCTTAGGTGAGGTCAGAGATTCTTGCTGGCTCTGCACTGTGTTTCCAGTTACAAGAAGATTCGTGTCAGTAAGGCACTTAGAACAGTGCATTGCATATAGTACTTGAGTCATTATGTTGCAGGTATATAGTTTGATTTGGGTTTAGGAGTCTGTGAGCTTGAGTAGCTTAGATCAAGGAGGTAAAAGCTGATTCAAGTAAAGTGTCCACAATGAACTGATGATGCAACCTTCTGGGCTTACGATTAGACCTCAAGGTAGAGCGGAACAGACACAGACAAAGGGGTCAATGACCTGGAACCCTCCATGGCATAAGTTAGAAAGTTCTGGAAGTGACATGGCTTTCATATTGGCAGAATCTCCTCGGATAGCCAGCTTATTCTCTCCAAGGCCAGACATACCAGCCAGAGAGGGAGCAGAAGTGCTGAGGTCCTACAAATGGCCTCCACTGGCAAGGCTGGGTCTAAGTTGATTTTGATAAGGTGGTCTTTGGTCTCTGTGTTTTCTGGGTCATGTGTGCTTCAGACACCTGTGTGTCAGTGCTTTCTCTCTCCTCCCCTCCCTCTCTTTGTCTTCTCCCATCCTGTCTTTCCACTCTCCATTTTCCATTTTTTCTGTCTTTTCTTTGGAAAGGAAATTTCTGCATCAAAAATATCAACTTTCTCAGGACTGAGCTACAGCAAGAGAAAGGGAACAACATAGACACTATCCAGTTTAGTTTTCTGGGAAGATGGAGACCTAGGGCAGGGAAGGTGCTGACCATGGCTGATATCTCTCGAAGGGTCCTGATGTGGGTGGGAGAAATGAACCCTGAAGGTAAGATCAGGAAGGGCTATTGTCTCGAATCCCTGTCCTCCTGAGGTTTGCCATGACCTAGCACCCAACACAGCTCCAAACCCCTCCCCCAGACCCTCTGTGTTCTTTCCCTGCTATCCCACTTCCTAAGACTCATTCTACTATTAGAACTTTGTTCTTGCTTTTTCTGAGAGTCTTCTTTACTTCATTTTCACTTTGGGGAACAATAGTTTAATCAATTAATATTCTTTACTGTACTTTCTAAGATGAGCGCATGCAGTGGCCCGTTCTACAGGTTAAGATGATGAAATGTGGAAAGTGAGGAGTTAAGTGACCTTCCCAGAATCATTCTGTGGTACATTTGGGAGTCTCATCAAATCTCACATGCTCTTTTCAAAAACTTATAGAAGCATTCATTTTTAATCTTTAAATTATTTTTAAAATTAGCATACAAAGTAAAAGGTTTCATTATGACATTTTCACATATATACACTACTATTATATTTCAGTATATTAACATTATATATAAGTATACAGATATATTATATATATATCATTATACTTCGTTCTAATTAAGTCTCCTCCTCTACTGCTTCTCACTCCCTGCACTCTCTTATTGATCTTCTTCCTGTCCTCCAAATAGCTCCTCCTCTACATTCATGTCATGTGTTATTTTATTACATTACCCTCTTTTCTCCCCTAGACCCCGAATTCTTTTTTTTTTCTTTTTCTTTCTTCCTTCCTTCCTTCCTTCCTTCCTTCCTTCCTTCCTTCCTTCCTTTTTTTCTTTCCTTCTTTCTTTTTTCTTTTTTCTTCTTCTTTTTAGGTTTTTCAAAACAGGGTTTCTCTGTTGTAACTCTGGCTGTCCTGGAACCCACTCTGGAGACCAGGGTGGTCTTGACCTCACAGAGATCCGCCTGCCTCTGCCTCCCAAGTGCTGGGATTAAAAGGGTATGCCACCACCATCTGGTGACCCTGGATTTTTAACCACTATCTTTGCCTTGGTACATCACACAAAAATGTAGTCATTTGTTCAGACAGTCATCTGTCAACTAAATTATCAGCTCCTGGAGTTGAAGAGTGCCCTTCCCTGCTGTTTCATCCTTAGCTAAGAAGGGTCTGAGCACACATCCGAGTTTTCCATACTATGCTACAGAACACCAATTTCCTACAGGTAAACCAGAGTCAAGATAATGGTTTGAATGTAGCTCTAAAATAATTAAAACCATGTTCCTGTGAGCTCTAGGTTTGTAATCATCGAAGGCTCAGTTCCAAGCAGCTCTGTGCCTTGTTTTCCTTCTTAAATATCTCATCTCTACTTGTAATAGATTGTGAACATCGGGGGGGGGGTTACATTATTTTATTCTCTAATCAGTTCCCTGCACTGTCCCCAAACAGTGTCTAACACAGTCACTAGCCCACAGCAGGAACTAAAATGACTATTTTTTGAAGAAATAACTTTCCAACATGCCTGCCCAGTGTTCTTTCTTTTCTTTTTTAAAACGGGATCAGACAGATTCTGAAAATGATACCACTTAGTTACTAAGGAGAGACAGCCATAAAGTTTCACTCTGCTGTGCATATAGAAAACTTAAGTAAACTATTGAGCTAGTAAGAGTGACAAAGGATATTGAAAATAGAAATAAAGGTTGGGAATGTACCAAGACTCCTTCCATGGAAAATGTGAATGCTCTTTGGAGCCTTTCCAACCTTGGAATTTGTATCACAATTCCAATAGGTCTAACTTGGTTTTATCATCCCGTTCTCAGAAAAAAAAAAAGTGTATGTTATTAGTTCAGAGCTCCAGCCATCAGTGAGTTGGCAACTGAGATGTTAAGATATATCAAAGGACAGAGTGAAACATACATATCCCCATCAGACTGGAGCTGAGCAGCTGAAAGAAGATGTTAACCCACTCACTCAAAGACCCCAGAGGCTCAAGTCTTTCCCCTTGGATAGCTCTGCAAGATGTCCAGTGAGTTCCAATTTGGGCAGGGGTTTGTTTATTCTGCCTGGTTCAAGTCAGGGTTACGGATCCCTAATGGTTTTAGCGTCCCTAAAGGTTTTCCACATTTGGGCAAGATCTATGCTTTATATCAGTCCCAAGGAGGCTTTGCTTCCAGCTGCTTTGCTGAGCCAGATACCCATATTCATGGTAGAAGCTATTCCTTGGTACAGATGTGGAGTTGGGGTTTTTTTTTTGTTATTGTTTTGTTTTGTTTTTTACAACGGTGCTATGTTGTAGTAAGAATGCACCATTCTTAAGCAACTGTATTTTTCATTACATTTCATTTTTCTCCCCAATGATGCTGAATTTTCTAAACTAACCCTTTTTCTGCAACTTCTGCTTCATGACAATCAAAACTAAGAGTTCACACTGACTCTTGGATCTTCGCATTGAGCACAGCAATTCTTAATGCAGGAATAACCAGGCTTACAACTGCCACCATTCTCCTCACAGAGGTTGCCTCTCAGTCCTTTGGCTATAGGTCATTCACTGTTAATAGGACTTTCCTAAAATCCAATCTGCTAAGACCCCAAGTGGACTCTTTAAAGTGTTAGGTCCAAGCTTTTGCCTCGATGTCTGACTTGTAACCACATCTGCCAAATGATACTTCCGTCTCACTGTGACACTGGACCACTTCCTCTTTGTCTTCCGGGCTCTGCACATACCCCCCCTCCCACAACCTCTCCACCTGATCCACCCCCTGGATCTCGGGAGCTTGCATGTGCAAGCCTGAGCCGAGACAACCTTTCCATGTTCACAGTTTGTCTCCTCTTTGCCCCAACTCCTGGTCTAGCTTCCTGAATCCTTGATCTTCCTAGCTTCCTAGCACACAAGACAACCAGAATATGATCCAGGACTCACAAACATGGGTGCCTGGAAGGCCAGGCAGGTATGGAAATGAGGTGGGGAGGGTGTAGCGGGAATGAGGCTGATGTATAGCATGGGGTTGCCAAAAAGTTAGACTGTTACGTGTTAATGAAAAGTTCCCCAATTTTGAAAACATAGCAGCTATCAAAGGAAAACACACATGTCCTGGGTTTGGCCTACTGAGAATGAATTTGCTTCCCTGATACAAATAGAGCACTGGTGAACTCAGAGTGATCAGTGTGGGCCAGGAGAGTGTCTTAGTCGTGTTTCCTGTTGTTGTGGTAAAATACCACCATATGGATTTTGGGGATCAAAGCAGAGTCTTCTGGAAGAGCAGCCAGAGGTCTTAACTACTGAGCTATCTTTCCAGCTTCTGGTACTTTAACTGTCAAAGTGTGTGTGTGTGTGTGTGTGTGTGTGTGTGTGTGTGTGTGTACATGTGTGTGTACTACGTGTGTGCTGGTGCCTGATGAGGCCACAAGGGGGTGTTGGTTCTCGCACAGTTGGAGTTACAGGCAGTTGTGTATTTCATTAAAAAAAATCATTAAAATTTTAGCTTGGGGTTAGGGCAGAATTTCCAACAATTTCTGAAATGGCCCTCAACATATCCTGCCATTTTGTAATATATATTTAATGTGAAGCCATATTTTCAGCATTAATGATTATAAAATTTATATATTGATCAGCTTTGAAAAATGTTGTGGATTCCCTATATTCTGAAGTATCGACTACTCAGCCATACTTAATTCCTTATATAAAGATAATTCATTCAGTCTCATTAGTGTAGCATTGGCTTTCATCATTTGTGTACATATAACTTTACCATTCTAAAAGAATTATTCTAAAACAAAATTCTTTATTATCAGCAATTGTATGATATATATCATGATATATATCATCATCGTATATAATGATAAATATATCTTCATGTATATAATGATATATATCATACAATTGCTGTGTGTGTGTGTGTGTGTGTGTGTGTGTGTGTGTGTATGTGTATCCACAGTTTTATTAAATTTCTCAGGCAAAAATGGGTTATGCATGGAAAAAGTTAGTAAGCCCCATCTTAGGGGTGAAAACATGGATTTGGGAATCAGCCAGACTCAGGATCAGTTACTGGCCTATTCTGGCTGGGAAAAATCCAGCTGAAAGTGTGAGTTCTAGGCTGAGCAATCACTAGTCCAGAACTTCAGTTTCCAAAGCGTTTGAAACTTTTGCACACTTCCTGTCTATGTCCCAGACCATCTGCAAGAACACTGGCTTGAAATGGATATTTAGATGTTTGCTCAGTAATCAAGAGTGTAGCTGAGTATAAACTGGGGGAAATATCCCTCATATTCACACAGAAAGCCCCAGAAATGTTGAAGCATACGTTTGTTCAAGTTTTCATGGAATTGCCTGTAGATTAGTACATGGAAAACATTTTTTGTTTTTCTTTGTTTGTTTTTTGCTTTTTGAGATAGGGTTTCTCTGTAACTCTAGCTGTCCTAGAACTCACTGTCTAGACCAGGCTGGCCTTGAACTCACAGAGATATATACCTGCCTCTGCCTCCTGAGTGCTAGGATTAGAGGAGCACGCCACCACTGCCCAGCTGGGAAGCATTTTTTAAAATAGCATTTGCTGCCAGAAGAAATATATTGTTAAGAAGATTTAAATAAATAAAAGAATTAAAATAGTAGGTATTAACTTCTACTTTACAAAACATTTTAGACTTCCCTACACATGGTTAAATATGTTGTTAAAATTCAGTTAAACAAAACACTCTCAATTTAACTACATTACTGGTTTCTTCATTATTTCTTCAAGTCTCAGTTTTGATTGAAGTTTAAAAAGACTCAGTTAACTTGAGATTTTTCTCTCTTTCCCAATTATCTGCTACTGACCCACACTGCTACTTCAAACAGATAATAAGTATATTATTATGTTCTATAAATGTTCCCATGGACAAGAATTCTCATAGCCCACTTAAATGAGTTTTAATCTTCAAAATAACTTGAAAACTTGAAAAAGGATTGATTTCATATAGTCAAAAAACTCAATTTTTACTGTAATGAGTAATTTATTTTCATTAAAATGTACATTACAAATTTTAACTTGAACGCTAAATTTTGTGCCAATTACAGATTTTACTCAGCTGAGGGTTTCTACTGCTGCGTTAACACACCATGACCAAAGCAACCTGGGGAAGAAAAGGATTATTTCACCTTGCAACTCTTGGGCCATACTCTATCACTCAGGAAAGTTAGGGCAGGAATTCAAGGCAGGACCTGGAAGCAGGAATTGATGTAGAGGCTCTGACTTGCTCTTCAGAGCTTGCTCGGCTTGCTTTCTTATACCATCCAGGGCCATCGACCCTTGGGTGGCACTACCCGCTATGGGATAGGCTCTCCCACAGCAATCATCAATCAAGCAAATGCACCACAGGCTTGTGCACAGGACAATCTGTTTGGAGGCATTTTCTCAGTTGAGATTCCCTCTTCCCAGATGACTCTAGCCTGTGTCAAGCTGACATAAAAACGGGCCAGCACAGCTCCCAATGTCAGCAGTGAATGCGTAGCACATTTTCTACTGTTGTGGGAACAGAGATAGCAGAGAATTAAGTAACAAAAAGAGTTCTCTAATATAGGTCAGAGGTTGCCCCCCTTGTTAAATCCTATTCACATTTCTTCAGGTTCTGAGGTAGTTTTATAATCCCCACACGTCACTCAAGGTAGTTCCGGATTTTCCTCTGTGCCCGGAGGCGTTATGCTTACTTCAAAAACAACCCTTATACTGTACTAAAGTTGCATGCTTATTTGTCCATCTCCTCCACTGGCAGTGCGATCCTCGAAAGTAAAGTAGTTTGGGCATAAATTCAATAAATATTGTTAAGTAAATGGATGTAATGCATGGAAACTAAGGGAAATCTAATAAAGCTACAAGGCACTGCCTGAAGCTACTAGAAGCCTCCTTTCAGATGTCCCTTAAGTTGCTAGTGCAAGGGCCCACAGCCAGGGAAACCCGGGGAGGAATTTTTCTTCTCTGTACGCACTATGGCTGAGCTCACAGGAGAGCTGGTGAACTAGGAAGAGTAGAGGACTGGCAGGTGGCACGTGGGGTTCCATAATAAAGAGTGGGAGCAGCATCACCACCGCCATCCTTAGTGACTGTCATTGTCTCAAGACTGACAGAAGACATACCAGATACTAAGTTCCTTGTATAGACTGTCACACCCAGTCCTGAAAACATCCAGATGGAGCTATGGGTCTGATTTTTGTTTCACTGATGCAGACACTGAAGTTCAGAAAAGCAAAGCTGGTTTAAATGAGAGCAGTGGTGTCAAGACCCAAACCCAAGACAGAGCGCTGCTCATCTTCAATGCCTCCTCAACAATGACACAAGTCAAGGATGGACATTCCCAACAGGACTGAAGAGAGCATAAAGTAACATCCATTCATGTTTGCGCATCTCCCATCACCTCACTCCAACAAAGCCTCTGTGCCTCCTCTCTTCTGGTTTCATCTGAATGTGAAGACAGAATGGTCTTCATCACAGACACCGACAACAGGTGACCTGGAGATGAGGGGCTTGAGTTCATCAAAATCTTCACACTGGCTTCTCTTAAAATTCTAAGCATAATGAGTGCACATAGAAGCAGTACAGCCATCTAGATGGGAAGGGGTGACATATGAATGGCCTTTCTTGGCCATGACCACTTTGATAGGAGAATAGACTCATTCTCCCAATTATTACAAGTTGCAATTTCTAGCCTTACATCGAGGCTATTTTTAGTTTTATATATAAAATAATTGTTTTATGCACTGTTGGGTGAGGGGCTGTCTAGGGCATTTTGTGTTGTTTGCAGGTTGGGTTTCTGTGGAGGTTGTTTAATTGCTACTGATCTGCATGTGCTATCAATAGAATACCTGAGGAGTTCTGAAAGAATAAAAACACCTGAGCTGAGATGCTCAGGGTTCCACTGTCTATCGAGTATGCCACTGGCCATGATGGTGGCTCCCTCTGCTGAGGTCTGGCAGGGCTTAAGCCTATGAAAAGGGCTCCTTGTCCTGTTTGGTGAGCCGCCCCAGCAGCAGTGTACTACCTAAACCTTATTTATCTATTGATAGTCTTTTCAGCTTCAAATACAATTCCTAAGTCCTCGTTAGCTTCTAGTTCAGATGCAGTTTTTGACTCAGTCCAGCTGCTGTGTTCCTTCTCTGTTCCGCCTCTTCCTTATTCCAGGTGGGCTTTTTGGAAACATTTAATTAGCAGTCCTGACAATTCATCTTTTGAACTATTTTCACTTTCAATATTTAGCAAGACTTTTGGTGAAAGCCTTGGAATCTAGTCACGATTAGATTAGATCTTGGTGTAGCATTTCAAATAACTCTGGATGAATTTCTGGACTACATAACTAAGACTTGACATTTTAATTTGAAAGCCTGAGTGTTGCTCTGCCTCTATGGTTCTCACCAATCGCCTTCCAGAGTCACTGATTAGAACTCAAAGGCCCGTCAGTTATCTGACGGATTGCCTTCCGTCCCTCCCTCCCACGGTGCCAACACTTTCATGGAGACACAGGACAGAATGTTTTCTTTTCATAAAAGTAATTTCTAAGGGCAAGATGAAGATGAGTAAGAGCTGACTGCAAGCCAGCTACCCACTCACACTAGAGGTCACAGCCGATGGCAGACTCACTCCTGGATCATGGCTGAGGTTACCCTGTGTGTGTATTCTCTTCTTTGAATGACACCAGACTACCCGGAGCCCCACAGCAGAGGCATTTTTGTCCTATGCCCACCAAACTTCCTGATACTATGAAGCATTGGCCCACTTCAGTTCAGCAGCCCGGTGCTCTCTCACTTTGAACAGTCAGGGCTCCTTCCACTGGCCCGAGACCAAGCATTACGTTTTCTCTGGAATGAGAAACACTATTCTACAAGCTGCAGACTTCCCCATGTATCCGTGCATTCTTTCCATAGTTGACACAAGTCTAGGCTACAGTGGGAGGCTAATGAATATCTCTTAATTAATTAACTGCTACAGAAATATACTCAGTATCACATTAAGGTATATTTTTATCCACAAAATAATTTCAAGGTAGCAAAACTAATAAGTCAGGACATTTCTTTAAACAAACAGAAATCCTGGAATTGGAGCTATGTGCATACCTTCTCAGCCTGGTAGGCATGCAAGGGGTAACTGTTTTGATTAAGAGGAAGTCAACTAAGACGGCTGTTATAAACAAAGCTATTTATGAGGTATAGTCATGCACTACGAATGTGTGCATTTTCCTACTATGATTTCTGGTTTTAATATCCAAAGCTATTAACTTTTGAAAAATACGCAGATAGGATATACTTATTGAAGTAAAAGAAAAATATATAATTGAAAATGTGTCAGACTTTTCTATCAGAAGCAAAATACCCTCTATTTTCTAATAAGAGTTTTGAATCCATAAGTCATGCTTTGTTTTCACAGCACTGCTCTAGCTACAGCCTATGAATGACCAACAACTCAAATAGTTATTCACAGATGTACAGACACATGCAAATTTATTAAAAATGAACAGTGGCGTTTTCTCTTCCTGTTACATACTTTAAATACCAGTAACTACACTTCGTGCTGGTTAAGTGTGATATTTAATCTTGTCATTTACAAGCTTTACTCAACAATGTAAAAAGGAAAAACTGTGTTTGTGCACTGTTTATCCTTTATTCTATCGGCTGATGTCATGTACACGTATGAGAACGCTCAGTTGCCTTTGAAAGATTCTCATCATCACATCTTTATTTTATTTTTCTCTTTCAGCACTGCATGTTTCTATAGACTGCCTCAGCATGTTCTCTCCATTTTTGGCTACCTTTTTTTTTTTTTAACTGTGTTTTGATTTGCTTTGGGAGAGACAAGTTTGTTAATATTGTCCATGCTAGCCTCAAACTTGCCAACCTCCTGACTGGGCCTCGCAAGAGCTGGAATGGCAGGTGTGTCCCCACGCCACACTTGGCTACTTTGTGAGTCTATTAAAGCTAGTGATTCTTTTGACTGCATTACCACAGTGTTAATCCCGAGATTCTAATGAGGCTAGCGGGGTTGGGGGTGGAGATAGCAATAAGAGATTACTGGGTCAAACTATTAGAAGTGGCTCCATGAAGAGCATTAAGAGTCTCTACTTGTCCATCTGGAGATAGCATACCCTTGCAATTAATATCCTGGGCTGATCAATGCTTTACATCAGAATATGTCTTTTAAGGGGATAGAGAGATGGCCCAGAAATTAAGAGCAATTACCCTGAAAATTATTTTGCCTTCTGTTACTGTGATCAACACCATGATCAAAATCAACCTGCAGAGGAAAGGGTTTGTTTCACTTATACTTCCATATCACAGTCTATTGTTGAGGGAAGCCAAGGCAGGAGCCTGGAGTCAGGAACTAAAGCAGAGACCACGGAGGAATGTGGCTTACTGGCTTGCTCTCCATGGCTTGCTCAGCCTGCTTTCTTATACAATCCAGGACCATCTTCCCAGGGGTGGAACTCACCACAGTGGGCTGAGCCCTCTCATATCAATTAACAATTAAGAAAATGCCCCTACAAATATGTTCACAGGATGCAATTCCTCAACTGCGGTTTCCTATTCCCATGTGACTGTAAGCATGTAATAAGTTGACATGAAAACCAACTATCACACTGTGAAATTACAGGACCTGGAGTTCAGATCCCAGCACCCATGGAACAACACAGGCATCAAGAACACCCCTATCACCCAAGCTCTGAGGGAGTATGGAGACAGGAGTGTTGCTGGGACTTGCTGGCTTCCAGTCTAGCCAAAAACATGTGGGACACATGTTCAGGGCAAGACATTGCCTCAAAGACATAGGTGGAGATTAATAAAAGAGGACATCCGATGCCTTCTTTTGGCTTCTGCACATGCACACAGGCAGGCATACCAGCACACACATATGTGTATCTCATACATAGACATACATGTGTATGCACAAACAGACAAATAAATGTATCTTTAATATCTCTGAATTTGGGAAACTTTCAATGTAATAGATCATCTCCAGAGATCCTGAGGACAAAAAAAAAAAAAAAAAAAAAAAAGCGCCAGCTTTGTTATTGTTCTGGTTGTTGGCCATCTCTGTACATCCCATGCACTATGGCCAAGCTGCGAGGCCGCAGAGTCCTGTGTGTTCACCTCCTGACTTCGGCATAATGATAAGCTACTGGGCAGCCTCTCCTCTATATTCTCCTTCAGGCTGCTGCATTAACCATTTGTGATCAAAGCTATTTCCAGAAGGTGAATTCCTGGGTTCTCAGTAAACTCATGTAGACCTGGGAAGAAAGACCGACATAGCCTGAGCCTTCCTGACCCCCACTTCAGTTACTTTCTTTAATTGTGGTAAAACAAGCAACATGTTAGATATTCTTCCTTAACACTTTTGAGTGAAGTTCACAGGCATTAAGTATACTCACATAGCCATGATGCTACCCATCTCTGGGACCTTCCTCTGGCAGAACTGAAACAGAGCCCGCTAACTCCACGTCCCCTATCGCTGCCACTTCTATAACCCTGTTCTACCTTCTGTCTCCATCACCAAGACTTGTGCTAGTGGAATTTTCTGCCTCCTCCTTTGCTTCTACTCCCCTCAGTTCATTTTCACAGACTTCAAACATGACTTCTCCCTCGGAGAGGTCATCCTTTGACCCTCCTTCCCTTTTCTCTCTGGGGAAAAGAACTTGTGCTTTTCCATTTCTCCCACTTTGTTCCATTTTAAAAAAGTAACTGGGGTAGTTTTCTGGTTCTTCCATCCAGGTATGAGCATGGAAGTGCAATCAAACATAATCAAGATTGAGAACTGCCACCATCTAATGTCTTAGAACAGGCTGAGAGTTCTTTTCAAAGTCCAATAAGAGTCTTAGCTCTTCACTCATCTCCAGTGAAGATTGTTTCTTCTTGACAGAAAATGCCATTTAACCTGCTTCCCACACCAACCCTCAGCATCCTGTGTTAGCATGTGTGGATTTCTGTTGTGCACAGGTTGAAGGGGTTCTAAGGACTAGACTCTAGGAACCAAACCACTCTTAGTGCCACTTCTTTGAAAAAGTATCCAAAGGTCCACATAACTCCTGAGAAATAAGCTTCTAGAACAGATGGAGATGAATATGTGCTATACATCCTTTATATGTTTCTTCTGCTTTCTTGGCTTTCTTTTAGACAGGGTCTTGTATGAACCTGAGTCTGGTCTCAAGCTAATTATCCTTCTGCCTCAGCCTCCTAAGTGCTATCATGCCTGGATCCCTGTGAGCAACTTTTCATTAGCAATCCAAAGCTGAAAGCTGCTGACCAAATCTATGCCACAGAACACTCACTGAACAATACCAGAAATGGCCAACTGAAACATAGTACTCATCTACTTTCCAGATCCCCTTGTGGTTCAAGGCCTTCTACCCAACCTGAGGATCCGACAGATTCTGACAATAGCCTGTGCCTCCGAGGCCTCATGTGTTTGTGATTTTTTTCTTTAAATATTAATTTCTAAACTAAATATAATTTTTGAGACAAGAATCTCACTATGTAGCCCTAAGTGGCCTGGAACTCGCTATGGAGACAAAGCTGGCCTTATTTTGGAAATTTGAGTTGACAAAAATCACATGCATTTGCTGTTTGCAATATAATGTTTTGAAATATACATACACCGTAGAATGGCTCATTTGAACTAGTTAATGTAGCTTTTACCTTGCACATTGTGTGTGCACATGTGTGAATATGCACGCGTGCATGTGTGTGTGCGATGAGAAACCCATTTAGTTTTTTTGATACATATTATCCCACTTCATGTTGAAGAAACATATATTTAACTAAGGCACTTTGAAACTTTGAAAACCCCAGGGAAGGGAGCAGTAGAGTGACATCAGCCTCCAACATGGCAAACTAGAAACCACAGAAATACGCCTAGAGCAAAAAGCAACCTGATAATAGTACTATTTAGCAGGAACTAGTTTGACAGTTATTAGAAACTATCAAGAAACTACAAAACAGAAAACTAATTCCAGCTTTTGCTTAAGACACCAATTGGAAGCTCTCACATTATCTCAATGTCTTGGGAAGAGCACCGTTGAAAATGTTGTTCTGCTAGTGTCTGGGACCACATCAGAGCAGAGGCACCTTCAACCCTGAGGCAGTGGGATGACTCCTTACTGCCGTAGACAGTGCGTGGAGATGATGCTTTACTCCATTGCCAGAATGTATAGCTAGCACTACTTTCTCCATGTTACTGTTTCATATTAGTGTGCCCATGTTGAGTGTTTTCCTTCTATTCCTCATTCGAAACCAATCCCCAGAAGTTAAGATAATAGTGGAAAACCATCCAACATGGCAATCAATATGGTATACCAGGATGTAGTGGCCTGGTAAGTGTGAATGTGAGGGTAGAACAAGAGAGGTTGAAGATCAAGGAGCAAGGTCACTGGCCGGCCAGCTCTGGTCTGAGGGTTCATTGTAGAGGGACAATGTCTACTGTCTGTGACAGATCAGCCGGATGTCAGATGGAGCTCTTGGCAGCCCCCAGGCAGTGGAACACAACCTTGCACGGTCCCTGTCTGGCTGGTAGCTTCCTGCCAGGGAAGGCTGCCAAGCAGTTTGTGGCAGCTGTGTTAGGTTCTCTGGTGCACCACCATTTCGGATCTGCCCGTCTGTGAGTCGTGGGAAGTCTCAGGGAGGTTTGGATGCCCAGGACCCTAATTCCCACTGGTTTCCATTTCTCTGTGCTATGCCTGCCTTTGGGCCTTTACAGTGGGACACACTGAAAAATTGTTCCTTTATTTCCTTGTCAGCAGAAACCTATTGGTTCTATATGTGAAGAATATGTATGTTTCACTCTGTTCCCTGCTGGTTTTCAATGCAATCATATGATCATATTTACTTGCTAGCATCCTGTCAGAGTAATAGGCATCTCTCATGGATTATTACTAGGAGAAACTACCCACCTGCAATTTTTTTTTTTTTAAAGATTTAAAGGACCAGAGAGATGGCTTAGCGGGTTAAGGTGTTTGTCGCCAAGCATGAAGACCTGAGTTCAATCTCTGGAACCCATATGGTGGAAGGAGAGAACCAACATCTTACAAGTTGTCCTCTGACCTCCAGAGACACAACTGTGACACATACGTGTCACCCACATCCCCACCCACACTCACCCACCCACCTCCAGATGCAAAATAAATAATGTAAAAAAAAAATTAAAGATAGAATTTTAGCCATTTACCACTTTTGAAGAAAAAAAAGAACTTTAGAATATTAACGCTTGTCATTTATTTTTTCTTAAGGAATTAAATTTTCTGTTTACTCAAAACAGCTACTTTGGCTCCATTTTCTTAAGAGTTTCTGACACGCGGACTCATATTTTCATCAGCAGATGCATATTGGACGGTTATCTTAGATTATTCTCTAAAGGCAAATATGAAATGTTAAAAATGAAATCCCAGACATTACCTTTCAGCATTATTCGTCCTGTGGATCCTCCGAAGGTGCTAAGAAGGCCGCTTCTTGATCCTAAGGAGGTGGTTGCCTCTAGGAGAGAACCGGTGATGTACTGAGCGACAGATGTCCTTTGGAGAGTAGCACGGAACTCACATCCAGCGTCTCGTACACATTGCTTTAAGCATGGACCGTCTCTAATCCTTCCACTTGCTGTCTCGGAGGTTGGGAGGAGCTGTGTGGAGCAATGGAGAAGAGACCCGATAGTGTCTTCTGTTTCTTCTCCTCTTCTCACTGCACTGTAGATCTGCGAATAGCACAAAGCACAGGAAGTATTAATCTAGTTTCTTAGAAAAGCAAATTAACTTGTTGACAAAATGCCAAGATGACTTATTAAGAAAGAAGGCTCAGCCGGTCTAAGCACAAACACCTTTGAGCTCTGCAGCCATGCATTAACCTGAACATTCTACAGACACCATTTATTTGGAGAAGCTCTGTGTAGTTATGAAATAGGCCATTCAAACAACTCTGCTATCAAACAGAGCACTTCAAGTTGCAACAACCAAAAATACATTCAGCTCAAATTTCTCCTCCTCCACAAGAGAGCAACACTCTTCTGTAGAGTGACAGGGACAGACCGTTTCTCTCATCCTTTGGGCTCTCCTCTATGTCTGCCTACCTCCATCCGTGCTTCAGTTTGACCTCCACAGGGAATTCTTGTTCCACGAACAAAGTAAAGCGAAGATGAAAGGGTCACGGGGAACGGTTTCCCTCCTTGGCATACGCTTCTTGTCTATCAGGTAGCATTGAAGTCTTTGAAGCTTTTATTCTCTTCCTCTTTCCTCATCTCCCACATTCAAAGAGTTAGTCCCTGCCCAGTGTTTCCTGCTCTGTCATTTTGTTGAGTTCTTCTTCTTTGATCACTTGTATTCACCAAGCGTGATCTGATTAGAACAGGTTCCTAACTGTGCCTCCTGCCCGTTCTAATATAGTCATTCAACATGTGTGAACACAGACCCTGCTCTGAGTCAGAATGTGTCAGAAAACATGGGTAAATACAATGGGTAAAACATACTGCTAGAAACCCTACAATAAACCTGAACCCTCACAGCATTCGAACTGGGCTAATCTAGATTTCTACTCTGCTTTTCTCTGCATGCTGATGTATCCTTGCCACTTGGAGTCAGAGTGAGAATTCTTAGCTTTACTCTATGCCACTAAACTTCTGGAGACCAGTGTGTCCAAGGGAATGGTGTGTTGGGATTGCATCCAGATTCTGAGGTGAGGTACGGGGGACAGATACCTGATTCTGTCTTGACTGGCCAGAGAAATGGTCATGAACATGAGTAAGTGACTTGAAGGTTTTGATCCAGGTTCCTTCTCTGTAAACTGGGGCCAATAATACCCCTTCTTAGGGACATGTTGGGTTTCACTAAGTGAACTTATGTAGCATACCCAACTTAGTATTAAGAAACAGCATGCATTACTATGGGGTAAGTCTCTAGGAGAGAATGCACTCCTCCAGGAATGATGGGGAGGTTACTAACTAGACAGCAGAGTCTGCATTATTCAGTGTGATGTAGTTATTACTGTGCTCTTATGTGTGGTTGGACAATATAATCCTAAACCTATCTGAGAAAATGCAGAGCTCAGAACATACTTTCTTCTCAATGCCTGTCTTTTCATAGACACTGATGGTACTAAAGAAGGAAGGCACTCTCCATCGTCATCCTGCCATACATAAAAATCATACAGGCAATAAACACCACGGTAAATCCCATACAAGCTCTTGGGAAGTAAATGGTCCAGAAGTTCAAGGACAGGAATCCTTTGTAAGAACTAAGAAAGGCTCCATAGGGAAAACAGGTTTGGCTCCAGTCTTGGGAAGTAGCTGTGACCCTAACTGCAGTAAGTGGGGAAGGTAATTCAGGAGAGAATCCAACCTTTGAGCTAGAAAATGCAGACTCTGTCCTGTCAACTGCAAATAGAGCAGGGCATGTAGAACAGAGAGCATGGAGGGTATTAACTGTGTGATGAGGAAGGCCAGACAGCCTGATAAAGGAGAACCTTAACTGTTGGAGCAAAGAGTTGGAATCCTTTAGAGGTTGCAACCCTTGACACTTGGTATTTGTTTGTTCTTAGAAGAGGAATGAGGCTAAAAAGTTTTGTTTAAAAAGATAAACAGACAGTTCCCAGTTACTAATACGTTGCCTACTTCCTTTTCTTGCCAAGCTGCCCCACAGGCTTACTGTGCCCATGTTCATTGCTTTGTGAACTTTGCCTACTATAATACTTTCTTAGATCACTAGTGGCCCATTTAGTCCTTTCTCCAGCTTTGCCAATGTGTTTTCTTAAAACCTTAGACCTAGAAGAAATGACATGATATATAAATCTCTTGACCACACAAACTTGACACAGTAAATAGCCCCACTTCTGCAGATTTACACTGCCCACCATAACATTAGAGACAGCTATAGGTGTAAAAAAATTTATTTCATTTTACTTAACCTGATGTTCGAGGGTTTCTTGTGTTATTTGACCAACAATTGTTTTCTAAAAAACACTTAGCCTACAGGTGAAGCATGGTGCAGTGTAATTTGTTCAAATCTATAAACTTTTATTATTTCCAGTTCCTTGATCTTGGTTGAATCTCTGAAATACTCTCCCCACAACTTTCTTGAAGTCCCTTCTCTCGTTATCCCACAATTCCATCTCCACCTGTTCTGTTTCTCTTTTACCACATCTTCGGGATAGTTACAATGCAGTTGAGAAGTTCCGATAAGAAGCTAACATAGGCAGGTCACAAAGTGATCCTTGTGAGCCAGATTCATGCATCGGATTGGCTTCATCAAACATCAAGATCAGTGAAGTTTGTATGTATATGTGAAGCCTCAGCATTTCCCCGAACACCTGGACAGTCTGGTAGCACTGAACTTCCCACAAGGTATCACATGAGCAGGATTTCTCTACTGTCACATAGAACAAAAGGTTTTACTGGTTGGTACCAGTCTCTGCCTCTTTTAGTTATCATATCTGGCCAATATCTGGTTTTTGGTGGAATATATGCTGTGACCCTTCCCTCAGTGATGTAATGGAGAGGGGTATAGATTTATACATAAATATTCACCAAGCCTTTCCAGTGTGTCCTACTTGTGTTCTTCCTGTGCTAATTGCTGAGTGTATATGGAGAAAGCCAGTCTATGCTCTCAGAAGGTTGCACCTCATACTATGCAAGCTGCTAAGGGAAGCAACCAATAGTCTTACTTTGCTGTGGTGCTCATGAACTAACAATAATGACCAGGATGGAAAAACACCCAAAATCTTACAATAGTGACACTCATATCCTAGCAGTAACCAACAGCTATCTAATTAGACTTAAGGCTCACTCAACAGGAGGGAAATCATGCCTGAAACTAGAAACCTAGCCAACTACCAGAGCTAGTGAGGTCATGGATCTAAGAGGAGAACCTGCTACTGCCACTTTACTAAACCATCATAATTCCTAAATGCATTCTAAATATTTATCCTTATACCCACAGAGAAGTGTAGCTCTTATCCCTCATCAAAGAAGCTTCTCTTTGGAACAGACAGAGACCATTATAGAAAAAACACAACTGGTCAAAATGTAGAGAATAACTAACATGGGGTGCCCAGCCCCAGTGGATACATCTACAATACAATTCCTGCAGAAAAGGCTCAAGGGTACATCTGTGAAAAGGGGATGGAAAGACTGCAAAAGCTGGAGAACCGGGAATCAGAGGTTGTGTGAGATTGTGTCTCGTAAAAATGAAAGGGAAGCTTCACCCATGATACCCCAACAATATGGCTACCTAAACGAGACCTGAACAAGGTCAACAGCAAGACATGCTAATGAGCAAGTAGAAAATCTCTTAGGGCTCCATTCCTAGACAGAGAACTACAAGCAACTAAGAAATGCTGTGAGCAGGAGAATTAGTCATCCCCAGGGATGAGTTCCTTAATTGGTTATTTAATAGCAAAGTAGTCAGTCCTGGGATCAAATATATACAAGTGACACTAAATGAATTCAGCAGGTTTTGTTTGTATATTTATATGTGTATGTGTATACACATACACACACACACACACACACACACACACACACAGAAAGAAAGAAAAAGAGGCCATGAATTTGAGAAGGAGAAAGGAGGTAATGGAAGAGGGGAAGGGGGAGAAATGATATAAGTATATTTTAATTAAAAAAATAAAATGAAGTAAAAAGGTTGCACTTCACCTTAAACTTGAACAAAGAAATAGAAGGTTAAGAGCTCTAAAAATGAACATCTAACCTGCCCCCACCACCAAGGCCCAGAAAGAGCATCTGCATTAACAAGCCCCAATCATGCCAATTCTTGATAAACAAATTCAAAGCGTTTATTAGAAAAATGTTGATCTGTAGACAGAGTGATAGTAGATATGGTCATAATCAGGGAACAAGCCAAAACCAGGTTACTATGTCTCACCAGGTCACTCCCTTATAGAAAGGAGGAGCCTTGGATATCTATACACAGAGCAGGAAGAGCAGTACTCATTACTGACCAGGGCTCTGGAGCATTGCTTTGAATCCCAGCTGTTTGCCTTGATTCCCCAGCTGTGTGACCTTCCCTGGATAAACCAATGCTGTGCCGTTCTGAACCCTCAGTTATTTTCTCTACAATATTCGGACATGGACCTATCTGCTTCATGAAGCTGAGACTAGAGTTAGGTTTGATAAAGATAATGCATTAAAAGAGCATCTGGCCCTTACTAAATGCTCAGCAAAACATTAGGTTTAGAGCGATGGTGACTGCTGATTGTCGTAGCTATAAAGCTTGCTGCTTACTCTCTCCTTACTAACTTTGGCTAGCCTTATGATTTGCTTCCCCGGTGGGAAATTATTCAAGTTGAACCTTACAAAAATATTTTTATAATAGGCCCCGCTCCCTCTTCTTTAGGCTTTGCAACAACGACCATATGAAGAAGCCTCTATTAACCTGCTAGAAGATAAGACCCGAGGTCAGTTGCTCCTGTCACCCTAGTCTACGGTAGCCTCACAGTGAAACTATTCTGGTTCCCAGGTCCTCCATTGCCAAACCAGAGACTGCCACAGATGCACAAGACAGACTGCAGATTCTAGTAGATCCAGACTAGAGTAGCCAGCTAATTCACAGAGTCATGGAGCAAGTAAATGATTGCTATGAAAAGCCACTACAACAGACATCATGGTGAGGCATTAGGCACATACATCTCTGTTGACCCTACATGGTAACCCATATAGGTTGATTTCATTTTACAGACGAGAAACATGGCTAACCTTACACAGCTAATAAGAGGCTAAGCCAGGATTAAGAGCCCGTTTATCCTACTCCTTTACCTAGCTTTATGGATTGCATCATGCATAGTCACACAGCTCAGTGTGGGATTCAAGATCCCATTGTGATCTGGCAGGAGGCCTCAGAGATGCTAACTCTGATATTGTTTTTATTCATGTTTTTCCTTTTCATCCTAAATTAATTTTAAAATAGTCAAGTTATGACTAATGAATAATGACCAGAAAGTGTTTCCTTTATATGGAGATTTATAGTTTTAAAATCACAAAGTGAGAAAACATATAAACTTTATCCCACTTGATTAATGTGGTAAAAGAATGTGTTGAAAAGAAGACAGACTACTGCCCTGCATAGGTCAATATTATTTTTGAGATAAAATGAACATGTCACAATATAATCACCCAGCTTGCTAAACAGCCGTGGTTCATTCCCTCATTCAATTGCTTAACAGTTCATTTGTATTTACTAAGCACATACACAGTGCCTAGTCAAACTACTGGCAATCCAACAGCCAGAAAGAACTGCTGTGTCAATACAGAAGATGACAGTAAGCAAGCAAACTAAATAAATTAATTAAAGCTTGGCCGTTGGCAAAGCATGATGGTCTGAATTCAAATTCGAAGAACTCACATAGAGACAGATGCCTACCTGTAAACTCCAGTGTGAGACTGGAGGCAGAGATAGGAGAATCTCTGAAGCTCATAGGCCAGCTAGTATGGTGTACACAGTGGTAAACAATAAAGGGACCTTGCCTGTCTCTAACAAAGCACAGGGCAAGAACTAACATCCAACGCTGTCCTCCACACATGTGGGGTTACATATATAAACACATGTGCACATACATAAACACACACAAATTTAATCAAGATGTAGACCAGCCTGACCCCACACTCACAGAAATCCACTTGTCTCTGCCTCCCAAGTGCTGGAATTAAGATGTGTGTCATCACACTTGGCACCACAAATATGTATTTTTTAATTGTAGGCTGGGCTGGGGCTATAGTTCATGGTAAGTGACTGCCTAGCATGTAAAACTCTGGGCTCAAACCCCCAGCACTGAAAACAAAAGTATACTGCTCTATAGTCAAGACAGATTTTGTACAGACCGTACAATCCTTGCTACATTTCTGGAAGTTAAAAAAAAAATTAAATTAAGCAAAGACTCTCCATTTAGCCATTGTAAGTTTTAGAGATTTAAGATTTATATAGTAAGATCAATGCTGAATTCAGTGCCCCTCGGGTCTCCTCAGTTCAGCAACTGTGAACAATCTTCTCCACAGAATTACACTTATCCTATTGTGACAGGAGCTGTGGGGTGACACGACCTGGAGTGGTGGGAACAAAATGACTTTAACATTTGAAAGTCACATGCTGAGTATTTACCAATGCTTAGACAACACCTATAGAAACAGCAACCCATGATGTTATGCAGCACAAATCCCTTGTGATTTTTTTTTACTATACAGCCTGGCTGACTTGAAATTTGCTGTGTAGACCAGAACTTACATAGACCCACCTGCCTCTGCCTTCCCAGCATTGAGATTAAAGATGTGTTCCACCACACCTAACCCAATATTCTTATCATTGACACGAAGAGAAGGGGAGCTCAAACTATCATTAATGTCCTTTCAGAGTTTCTGTTTTAACTTACCTTACTAAGTTGGGGAGGTGGGTATTAGTTGACCTTAATACTGATTTTTGTTTTTGTTTTTTGAGACAGGGTTTCTCTTTGGTAACTCTGGCTGTCCTGGAACTCACTCTGTAGACCAGGCTAGCCTCAAACTCACAGAGATCCACCTGCCTCTGCCTCCTGAGTGCTGGGCTTAAAGGAGTGCACCACCACCACCTGGCCTGATATAAAATATTTTAAAAGGTTTATTTCTTTTGCATGTATGGGTGTTTCCTGTTAGTACTTGTGTGCCATATGCATGCAGTACCTGCAGATGCCTGCAGAGGACGTCAGATCCCCTAGAACTGGAGTTACAGATGGTAGTGAGCCACTATGTGAGTATAGGAATCAAACCCAAGTCCTCTGGAAGAGCAGCTAGTGCTCTTAACCTCTGAGCCATCCTATCAGCTCCAATATTGATTATTTTGATCACTATTATTCTCTAATCCAGGTTAACTCTTGTGCTGCCTTCCTTCTTAACAATGCTCTTCAGTATCAGTGATCACTTCAGTAGTCTGTACATCTACTTCTAACAGCACCCTTATCCTCCCCTGTGATACAACTTTTAGAGTGTCCTGGGCTAGAAAAACAAATAGTCACAGTTATTTAAACTCTGTTAACCATAAGTTAATAGGTAAATAGGGTGAATAGTTGGTGAAAAAGATGTATATTGTGCTTTGACTTAGAATCCCCTTTTACTGGCCTAATAGAATACTCTCCTAATGACTGGAACTCTAAAAGCGGTGTTCTAGAAGGTTCTAGAAAATTCTCTCAAAGATTGATGAATATTCATATGCAAATCAAAGGCAATGATTAAAAGACCCTCCAAATTGCCTAGGGGTAAAGAAAAACAGGCTGTTGGATGGGTGGTAACTGCAATGGCTTAGAGACCTAATGGAAAGGATGGGGAGCCACATTTTGGCAGCAGCCTGTGTTTCCTCTGCTCCTGATTCCACATTCCATTCCAGAGCCTGTGTGGAGAATTCCATTCTCCTGAGAGTATTGAGACCATACACAAGACACTGACCAAACATAATTCCAAAGAGCCAAAAATAAATCTTTGTGAGCACTATGCCAGTTAACTGGAGTTGTAGCACTGACTTCTACAGGAAGCAATCTGAACCTTCATTACCATGGGAGGCCTCTCAGGAGTGTAAGAGGATGCCCCACTGGTGATGACCTGGGAATGTCACAGCAACTATTACCCTTCCCACAATTCTTTCAGTCCACATTACTTCCTGTGTCTAGTCATCAAGCAAGAAATACACGTTCTTTCCAGTGCTCCAACCACACTCAAAGCAGAACCTTAGAGTGGTGCTTCCTGAGAACCACGGAAGTCACTGCCCCTTTGCCATGCCGCCAGCTCCATCTCTTATTGCACCCCTCGCTCCCAGCACAGGGCATGATGCAAACAGTAGAGATAGGGAACAGTGGAGAAATAATTGAAACCTTACAGCCCTGGATCTCAAAATGAGGGCAGCTGAGCAGCAAGGGCAATAGCATCACCTGGGAACTTAGAATTGCAATCCCAGATGTGCTGAATCAGAAACCTCTTAGATCCCTTCCCAGGGGAAACCCTTGCCTGGTATGGTAAATCTGGCCAGGAACCCACAATGGAGGAGTTCACAAATCTCACAGGTGAATCTTCTACTAATATTTTGCTAAGTGGACATAGTATCAAACTGCCCTCTAAAATCTGATCTCCATATCCATTGTAAGTACAGCTCTCAGACCTTATCAGAAAAGTTTCTTCATGCACTGGACAGCAGTTAATGCAGAAACTCACAACAAAGTGCAGAAAATAAATATTTGTAGAGCGTTCAGCCACAATATATTATATCAGCACATTGTATCACACCCTCCCTGCAATGTGCATGGACCATCTCAGAAGAGGGGGTAGGAAGATCGTAAGAGCTGAAGGCTGGAGAGCACTCAGGGGAAAGTGTATCTGGACATGACAGGACTGCTGCACCCACACTCACCGTGGTTGCCTACACAAGGTCTGCCCATGATGGAGTCAGTCAACATCCCAACAGGGCGGGGACTCCTGAATGCCCTCCTCTAGCTGAGAAGTTGATGGCTGCTAGAGTAGGGAGAATCAGTTTAAGGTTGTGGCTCCTGGTAGGTGGACCCCATTCCAGTGGGTAGCCCGACACCCAGTGTATGTGCAGCACGTATTGGAAACACAAGAAGACATAAAGGTAGAAGGGGGGGGGTGAATGAGTGGGAGGTGGACCCGGAAGGAGTTAGGAGGAGACATTGTGGTGAACATGATTAAAATACATTGAATGCACGGATGAAATTATCAAAATAATTCATTAAAATATCATATTTTTACAAACTCTGGGACAAGAACCCAACAATCTATGTTTAGCCAGCTTTCCACAGGGTTCTGATTCCTTCCAGCATTTCAGATCTACTACCATGGACTTTAAGGATAAATATTTTATATTTAATTTCTGATCATGCTTTCAGATGATCCTTCCCATCCATGCCATCCTTCTAGGATAAGCCACAGAGGACCTTGCTAAAGTCCTATTCATCTCTCATGCTTCAACGCTTCTGGATTTAAATCTAGTATGAGGCAAAACAAGTGCCAGCTAGAGGGAGGGGCACCGCTCACTGAAGTTCCTCATGGCTATGAATATAATGGACCATTATAAAGGATACTTCCAGCTTAATATCTGCTGAGATGAATCACGCCTAAGATACTTATTCTAGTGGGAATTACCACAGGGATGAATCATGCCATAATGAGAAAACCTAGCTGCCAAGGAAGCCTCTGGAAAAGAAAAAAATCAGATTAGGACAAATGGATTATGTTGTTAGGCTTATGATGTCAGGCGGTGAATTAGGCTTACAGAAGGGACTTAAAGGCTTGACCCGCCAGGCTTCTTGCAGCTCTGAGGAGCAGTGGGTCATCTAATGAAACACATGTGGACAAAGCCCTTGCAAGAACAAAACAAACTTCCATAAATGCTGTGGTCCTGTTCCCTGGCTCAGAGGCTGTGGCTCTGTTCTTGCTAAGCAGTACCCATGGGAAGCTGTGAGGGACAGGAAGTTCTGGACATCTCACTGTTCAGGGATGCTGCAGGTTCTGAACAGGAAGAAGGGACCAAACCAATCATGGGACCAGGCTGTGTGCTTTTTGTGTGTTTCTCCTTTCATGGCCAGAATCCTCACTGCCCACAATCCACTGTCTAACTCCCTTCCCTCTGGCCAGCTGGAAAGGGCCATCACTGCCTCTGTGCTCACAGTTCTGAGAGCCCCTCTGTCTGTGACTCTGCCTCTGGACAACATCCCATTTCTATCCTGGACTTTTAAAGAAATTGTGATACCTGCTTATTTTTCTCTTGTAATTAAAATAATTATACATGTACATCGGAAGCAATGCATAACTCCGGTATGCTGCACTGCATGTAAGGACCAAATCAGGGTAGCCAGCATGGCTCTCTCCTTACTACTGGTGTTTGGGCCTCGGGGCTCCTCTTTTCTAGTTCATCTCAAAATATCTAACATGTTACTGTAAATTAGTCCCTGGACTCTGTCACAGTATACGGAGCTTATTCCTTCTGCCCAGCTGTATTTTGGAACCTGCCATCCAACACAGCAGAATTCCCTCTTCGCTTCCCTTCTGAACCTTTAAATCACTCTCTCATTCTCTTTTTCCTTTCAGACCAATGGGTTCAGGGTTCACAATGAGAGAGAACATGTGGTATTTCTCTTCCTGCTCCAAGCTTATTTCCTAGTCAACCCACCTTGCTGAAATGACAGGCTTCTATTCTTTGTTATGGCTGGATAATGCATATCACATTGCTTTATCCACTCATTCTCCAGCGGATGTTTCCTTGGATCCGTCATCATATGCTTTGGTAGGTAAAGCCTCGGTAAACACAATGGTATGGGTTTTTATTTGATATGCTGTTGATTTCCTTTGGTTGGATATATCCAAAAGTGGGAGAGCTGAATCAGATTAAATATTTTAAGTATTTAAGTATTTTGAGGAGTTTCCCAGTATGGCTGTACTAATGTACATTTCCGTTATTTTAGGACACTTGGTTCCCAGCTGCTGGCACTGTTTTGAGAGACTGTGGAACCTTTGGGAAGCAGGGTCAGCTGAAGCAAATAGGTCACTGCAGGGTCGGCCTAGAAGTTTACAACCTGATCGTGCTTCTCACCCTGTTTCTGCCTATTTCATCAAGACATGAGCAGGCAGCCTCATGTTCCTGCCCCCAGGCCTTCCCCACTATGCCATGCTTTCCCCATCATAACAGACTGGACTTTCAAACTGTGAGTCAAAATAAATATTTTCTCTCTTAAACAAGTCTATTCTAGTTATTTGCCCATTAAAATTGGGTGACTGTCATTATTTTGCTATTGGCTTTTTAGTTTGTTATGAATTTCAAATATTAATTCCTTGCAAGATGAATAGTTTGAAACTCTATTCCCCCAGCCTATTTCTGCTGATTGCTTACTTTGTTGTGCAGCCTTTATTATTCCATGTGTCTATTTTCTATTTTAACACCATCTCTAAAAGTTCCTTGTCCATGAGGGATGTTTTAGTGTTTCCTCTATTTTTATTTCCATGGTTCCTAGTCTTCTATCTATTTGATTTTTGCATATGGCAAGAAGAAGGAAAGTTCCATTTTTATGCATGGATGTCCACTTTCCCCAGCACCATTCATAAAAGAGGCTGGCCTTTGTCTAATCGATGTCTGGGAGTACCTTTGCAGAGTACCAGCTGACTTAGCTGTGTGGATTGATTTCCTGATTTCCATCTTGTATGTTGTTCTGTTTTTAGGTTTTTTGTTTTTGCATGTGTGTGTGGGCATGTGTGTGCATGCTGATGCTGTGATCTGCATCATCTTAGTTCCTCTTTAGCTTTTAATCCTATTCTGCCAGGAGATGACAGATCTGAGGTTGAGGTGGACCTACTAGAATATATTGTTTGGACAACCAGAGATGGCCAGCAAAGTAAGAGAGCTTAGGATGGGCATCACATTGACCATACTGGACCCTTAAGTGTCATCATCTAGTTGAAGCAGGTAAATAAGATGTCTCTTTAATGGAGATGGTTATCGTCTTATTCTAAGTAAGACTCTAAGTAAGACTCAAAGAGAGAAATTAGATGTAAGTTCCGTGTCTCCAGTTTTACCAATATCTGAGTAGTCATAACAGCTTTAATGCCTAAGTCAGGTGCGTGTGTGTGTGTGTGTGTGAGAGAGAGAGAGAGAGAGAGAGAGAGAGACAGAGAGAGACAGAGAGAGAGAGGGAGAGGGAGAGATTGAGAGAGAGAGAGAGAAAGAGAGAGGTCAAACCATTTATTCAGAGGAAAGTGATAAAGAGGTGATCACAATGTGATTCTAGGGGCCACCCTACAGCCTTGCACATAGAGAACAACTCTGGGATACCCACTGGGACACCAGTCCACAGAAAGGAGTGCCTGTCTAGAGGAGTTTTCTAGAGAAGTTCAGACTGCATCCAATGTGGTGGACATGGAGGAAAAAGATATCTATGAAGAAGGAATGTCTTCCCTGTTTGAACTCTGTCCATTCACTCATTCAACAAAGGGTTACTGGATGCATATTTTGTGCCTAATAACTTGCCAGGAGTTAGTGGCAAAATGATCAATAGGAGATTTTTTTTTTTGTCTTCAAGAACATTACTTAGTATCAGAGAAAGTGGAAAGTTTAAGGATGGTTTCAGTGCAGTGTGCAGGGTGCGTTCTGCAATGTGTGAGCACAGCGTGTGTCGGAAACAGGAGGGCCTTAGCCAACTACAGAAGGCTTCTTCTACCAGGGAATACTTATGCACAACGATGTGATAACAAAGCTGGAGAAAGTCAGGAGAGGCAGAAAGTGTATTAAAAATAGTTCCGTATGGTTGAAACCTTCCGAGTCCTTACAGGTGGACACAATTTTAGTCAAGAACCACTTGTTTTCACAAATATTTTCATTTCTTATCAGAAAAAAAATGTTTTACTAGAAAAGGATCAATCTTTAAAAAAATAGCTCTTTGAGAGTTTTGTACATGTTTTGATCATAGCCACCCATCCCTCTCTCAACTTTTCCCATATCCAGACCCCTTCTCTAACCATTCAACTCCATGTCCTCTTTTTTTTTCTTAACCCTTCAAGACCAATTTGTGCTGCCCAAACATTCTTAGGTGTGTGGCCTTTCACTAGAGCATAGTTAACTTGCCAGGGGCTACACTCTTACCAAAAACTGTCCCTCTGCCTGGCAGCTAATAGCTAATAGCTCCAGTGAGGAATGAGACTGTGTGTCCAACTCCCCTCTTTGCTGACAGGGCATGTTTCGGACTTTCACAGGTTTTGACAAATATTTTCTGAACAAGCTGCGAGGTCAGTACAGCTGAGGTCTCCATCTCCTGTGCCAGAAGACTCCTGTCACCATGCAGCACAGTGCTGAGCGCTCACTGAACAACGCACAGACACAGGCTCTGCCACTGATGCACTCATGGAACAGAGCTAAGCTTTCTTAGAACTTGACAGTTTTCTTTATACGTCCTGTGTACACACACACATGTACACTCACACACATACACACACACACACACAAACACACACACACTCACACACATACTCACATACACACACACAAACATACACGCACACTCATATACAAATACACACACAAACATACACACATACACAAACATAAACAAACACACACACACAAACACACACACACTCATATACACATACTCACATACAAACATACACACACAAACACACACACTCACATACACATACTCACATACAAACACACACATACACAAATACACACACAACGAGAAGGTACAAAATGCAGCATGCATATTACCTACCAGCCTACAATGGAGACCACCTTATTTTCGCTCACAAGCTGTTAAGCTTTCAGAGATACCCCCCACAGGGTGAAAAGGGATTCAGGGCTTTTCCTGCTTGGCTGAAGATACAAACCTGAAGAGCAAACGAGTACTCTTCCAACTTTGGAAGAGAAATCTTCAAGAAGTTTCTAAAATACTGGAGAGCAAAGCAATAAAGATGGTGGTGGAGAGGACGACGACCCTTTAGCTGGCGAGGATGAATCAGGGAAGGACTATGCCTGTAAGGCATGCTTCTGTCCCGTGGCAGAGGCTCTCAGCTGTAGTGTGTGAGCACATGAGCTCAGGGCTAATATACTGAGAGACCAGAGGTCAAGAGCGACATACTTGACCTTGAGAAGACTCAAGGGTATGGGAAAGTTATTATCTCTCACATCATCTGTCCTCATGATGTAGTCAGATAAGAAAGATATGGCTACCCTCCAGAGACCTCCATAGACTTCACACAAAGAAAATACCCTACAAAACCTTAAAATTGAACAAAACTTAAGTTTTTTTTAAATGAAACTATTTAATAATTAACAAAACTTAATTTTTTTTCCTAATTTACATTCCTCAAATACAACATTTTAGCTCTTACATTTTGTATTTTAAAAAGCCTGTTCTGTTGTCTCAGTGAGTTTAAGGTTTTTCTTGGCTATCAAAACAAAGAGGTCTTTTGTTGAAAGAAGCAGGCGACAGTGTTTGGTATAAAGAATGATGGTGTGAAATGTGAGTGTGTAAAAAGCAGGCTTAAGAGTTGCCCTGTCTCCAGATTCTTTGGATTTCTTGCAACAAATTAGAATACTATTGTCCTTGGCTCTGAAGGAGCCCTAAACCATTATGTATTGTCATGTTTTCTCAGAGTGCATAGAGGACAGCATGCAGATGTGATCTTATAGGATTTTATAGGATGAGTTTCAACCATCACCAACTCAGTGGTATCGACTACTAGTGGGCATTCCAAGGACTTTCTCCCCTTTATTCCCTTGCTGATCCAGTGATATGACATATTATATTGCATACAGTTGTAACTCATGAAATATTCCTTAGATTTTAGCTGGTCGGTAGCATCTGCATTTCCTGGGCATAACCAGCATGCCAAAGGCAGGGAACAAACAAAACCAGTGCAGTCAGACTTTGGCATGAGTTCCTGGGCTGTGTGGGCTAGCTGATGCCTAGGGCCACTGGGACTCACTCTGAGCAGAGTGGGTAAGAAGATACAGTGCTGAGTCCAGAATGGAGCTTTTAGATGTGTTACATTTCTGCTTAAATCTCAGTAATTCAGAATTAATTACAGTGGATATCCACGGATGATGTTTCAGAAGCAAATGCAGTTCAGCTGGGGGGTATTGCCTTCACTCAAGGCCCAAGAGTGGAACCATCTTTTGTTTTACAGGGAACATAGCCGTCTCGCACTTTCTTCTTTCAAAACATAAGCATGAAGTAGAGAGCAAAGAGCTTGATTTGTTGCCTTTTGGGAATTGGGGTGGGGGAGTCCACAAAGAGGAACGAATTCATCTCTGCTTATTTGTGTCTCAGGGGTGAAGGTGATATAGATATGCTACAGAATAGTAGGAAATGGAGAGGAATGTTTGGATTATCAGCTTGGGAAACTGTGCAGGGGTGAAACCAGGGGTTCTTTCAATGCCTTCCCTCAAATTTGCTCTTCTTCAATTCTTCACTTTGAATCCATGGAGAGGCAGATGCAATCTCATTTAGGAAAGGGAGCGGGGAGTACCTGTCTCTAGATAGCTAGATCTGGAGTTCCACCAGTTGATCCAATAAGTTTCATCGTTATTTCTTCTATACCCCAGCTTGAACACACCACTCAGAACTCCAAAGTAAAGCTGATAGCCTTTGTCTGCTAACGCTGTGTATCCTTTCCACACTTCAAACATCAACCAGAGTCTCCCACTGTCTAGTGTTAGATGACAGTAGTTATTATCTTTTTTCAGACACAAGACAAATATAAAAATCCAAGGCTGTAGGCACAGCAAGTAATAGGATAAATGACTCCCTTGAACACGAAAGGTTAAGGAACAGGGATGGGGGTGGGTTATGCAAGTGTTGGGGATGGGAATTTGGTGAGGAGACTCAGAGGATGAAACTTTCCAGGCTGGAGAGAATCAGGAAGGCAGAGAAAGAATAGAGGACAAGCATGTCTGAGATTGATGTGCTTCAGGGACACCTGCTGCTTACCCTGGGGTGGGGGTGGGGTGGGACATCAGCACAATTATCACCCTTCATCCCTGCCTCAAGAAGCATTCCCTGATTGATCAGTGACTCACACTTGTTTCATCTAAGCACCTCTTACATGGCCAGGGCTGGCCAGGAAAGCAGATAAGAGGGAAAGTCAACTAATGGGACAAACTGGAGATGGTAAGTGAGACTGGAGAGGTTTAGGCAACTGGGGCTCCAGGAGGTCAGAGGAGGTCAAAGAGGGGGACAGACTGACTTCACTAGGGAGAAGGTCAAAGAGGGGAGCAGGCTGACTCCACTAGAGGAAGGGCTCCTGTAAGGACAAAAAATGAGACAGGATATAATAGAATTGATACAGCATTGAGTCCAGAAGAAAAGAAACAGGGAAAGAAAAATACACTGTCAAGTATTGATTGGAGGTGACATGGAGACAATAGAGCGGAGCTACAAGTGAGGTACTGAGGCTTGGTATAAAAATCCGAGGAGGTCAGGAAGTCAGAACAGGAAGACAGGAAGAGATCACAGACTCAGATGGGATGACAGGTCCTGTGATTATGTCCATCCACATACCAGGTGAGATTTTGGAACAGGACCCAGATAAACACTCCTTTAGATAGGCACGTGTCTGCACTCAGAACACTGTGTGTGCCTCCTGAAGGCCAGCTTTGACCCAGCTGTCCTCAGTGAAGCATTTGCGTTCTTTAGAAGAGCGAGGAGAGCCCAGAAGCTTCCCTCGTGGATCCCTGTGGCCACATCCTCCACTATTAGCCAAGCCAAGCCCACCGCTATGTACTGTCTGCCCTGCAGGCACACTCGTGCCTTCTTGTCCACAGTCACTTCACACGCTCACACCCCCACAGAGTCCTCCCCACTCTTTAAAAGTGCTCCACATGCCACCACTTGGCTCACACCTATGACTTTGAGCCAGGTCCCCTGCCCTGCTTCTGGGTACCTTAGTTTCAATTTGGCTGTGTGATGACTAAGTAAACGAATCTAATGGAGATGGCTTACTGAAGAGCCTGGAACAATGAGCTCCCTGAGCTTTTTCTTGTCCTTTTCTTGCTTAGGACGTCTATGCCTTCCAGACCCACCTACCCCACTGAACACTCAGGAGCTATTTGAAATATAAGTGGTGGTACTAAATGTCTCCCAGTAGGATGTACTTTGTTTTGCTTTCAGTGACTGTTTGTTCTAAGCTCCATCATTCTTGGGAAGAATGGGTTGCTATGCACAGCATCTCCTCTGCTGTTCCTAATTCACTTATTTGGCATTTGAACTTCCCAGAAAAGGAACTTTTGGCTTAAAATATAGGAGCATTAGTAAGATATAATTAGCATTCCATACAATCCACCCACTTAAAGTGTACAAGTCAATGGTATTTAATATATTCAAAGAATTGAGCAACCATGCCCACACCATACAGACCACCGAGATCTCCCTATATCTCCACACCCCTCAGCAGTCCATACCAGCCCTACACAGCCATGAATCCGCTTCCTATCTTTACAGATTTGTCTCTGAATATCTTGCTTAGTCACCTGGCTTTTTAAGGAGGCCAAACTTCTCTCTAAACTGTCACAATTTTCCAAAAATACTCAGCCATGGGATCAAGCTCCTAATAGCTACTCAATCAATATTCTGTTGAATGAAAACCAAAACAGGAGCTGACCAAGTTAAGCTTACTTTACATATTTTGTCTTTGAGTCTTTGGGACTCAAAGCAAGACAGGGAAATAGGTCAAGATGTGAGGCGTCATGGAGAAGCAGTGTAGACTCTTCTCAAAGCAGAACCCTGGGACAGCGGCTCTCAGGCCTGGCTGCACCATTGTGCCACCTACAGAGCAAAATCTGCCAAGGTTGAGTCCTGCCCCACCACATACCAACCCCAAAGGACTGACTTATCAGCCTAGGGTAGGATCAGTGTTCTGAAAGTTCCCCAGGGATTCTGTGAGCAGCCAGGGTTGAGAACTCTTGTTCCAATGGAAACAAGATTCTAAGCAAAAATAATGTGTTGAATTCCAGCCATGCCCAACATGATACACAGCCAAAGTTTTTGACTCTGTCTTCAGGGAAATGAACCTCTGAATTTTTTTTAAAGGCAATAAAAAATAGAATATTCACTTGACAAAAATTTTCTTTATAGCCAACATTAGTACTTGGCTGGGCCATGTGAAATTGCTGCTACTTGACTGGTTTTGACATATAAAATGGAAATTTTATATTATTCAGCTTAACTGAATAATTTATTTCATGAAATATATATATAAATATATATATATAATAATTAGATTACCCAATATGAACCATTATCTTCATAATCCCGTATTCATTTCCCTTGTGCTCTACATATTATTTTAAAAAACACTTCAAGCTTTTTCATATCTAGCAGAGGATGAAAAATGTATTAGCTGTTGATCATGGAGGAAGACAAGAGCACAAAAACCCATGCTTGGGGAAAGCAAACCCCAACCGTATAAGGGAACCTTTTCCACACATTATTTCTGGAAAATTCATCATAAAGGATATTGCAATAATGCAAGATATATTTTCCTGTAGCAAAATAACCAACCCACATGATTAGTGGTTTGTTCTTGAACGAGGTCTAATATAAATCAGAGATATGATCAGCAGTAGGGCAAGAGCCAGTCAGAATCGTCTACAAACGCTGATGATCACAAATACATTATTCAGGTACTATAAAACACTCAAAGCACATTTCCCCCATCAGGCATTTTGAAGGTGCCACCTACTTCTCAAGCTCTTTCCTAGGGTCAGCTCTCTTTCTGTTTTCCCCCACCCCCCAACCGAGTATACATATCTCAGTCTTAACCCAAGCCCCTGTGAGGCTATGCAGATGCTTTCCAGCTGCCCATCCATCTACCTCCTCACCTGAAGTCCTGCTTCTTCCACCCACATGCTGAGAGCTGCCCCCAGCTCTGAGGACAAGCTTGCTCCCCGACAGGAGGAATTTAAGGAGCTTTAGCTCTCTGGGTACAGGCTCCACAATGTCTAGTCAACAGCACTTCTGCTTTCATTCTCCCCTCAGGCTGGGAATTCAGCTTCTACCTCCTCCCTGTAAACAGTACTGCAGGCTTCTCTGTCCTTATGAGCCCTGTCAATCACCAGACCCCTTCCTTATTAGATCTTTGCCTACAAGCAGCTGAATTCCTCCTAGAGGATCCCACCCTGTGCAAGGAAGGGCTTGGCATACCTACTGCCACATCTTCTCAGACCAAACACATTTCTGGTGTGTTCTATGGTCAAGTGAATGAATCCCCAGATTTTCATAAACAATATTATGGCACACATTTAACAGTTCCACCAGGACCAACAGGGTTCACCAGGGTGAGTACTTGAGAAAGGATCAGCTCACGATTCCAGAACAGTGGTCCTCAAACAGGGGATCCCATCAGGGACACTTGGTGATGTGTGGAAAACCTTGGGTTGAAAAGTTATTGTCATCTCATTCCATAGAGGCTAAAATCCCACTAAACACCCTGCAGTACATAAAGGCTCTTCCACAGCTAGCCAAGGTTGAAAAACACTTTCTAGAGAAGTCTCACGGGCCAGAGGCAGCATTAAAAACAGAACTGAAAATTACCAATGGAGATGATACTTCTGTTTTCAATACACCCCTTACCTAATGATCAAAATCCATACTTCTTATAGAAAAGTTAGAAAATAAAGATGGGTAAAAGACAGCAACTAATACCTTCATCACTGTATTTTTACCCAGCTGTGGTGACATATAAAAATTATATTCTGCCTTTTCTATACAATGTGCTAATCAGCTTTTCTCCACATTCCCAGAAGCTCTCAAAACTTCACTTGACTTTCTGTGTGAGATTCTTCTCCTTGACCAAATTACAGTGTGATGAAACATTCTCATGGGGATTTGAACTCAAGTCCTTATGCTCTCACAGCAACAGCTTTTATCCACTGAGCCATTTCTGCAGCTTCTCCTGATATAATTTAGAAGGGCATATAAGACTTTCTAACAGATTCTACATAACTTTAAAATCTGTGTGAAAGACTCCAGCTCTGTCCTGATATTAAAAACCCATGGCACCACAGCCTTGAGTCTGGCCATCTAAGGAACATCAAAGGAGCCAGGAAGGAAAAAAAAAATCCCAGAAATTTCTGAATAGAGCATTGCATGGAGCATGAGAACAAGAATGAAAGGTCTTGTGATTTTTGGCACAGAGAGACAAGACTAGTGTCTCCTTAAAATGGTAGGATTTGCTGGGCACAGAGGCAAAGGATTTTATTTAAAACATCTCCCTTTTAAGCACAATCTACTTTCTGTTCATTCAGCTGATTTCTTAAGCTTTATTTCTTTATTTATGGTTGTAGTTCATCCTTTATCATAGGTATTTATTTTGATCCGTGGGAGTGCAATAAATGCGACAAATACCAGTTGTTTCTTGAGATCAACTTTGAACTCTGAAGCCAGAGTAAGTTGAAAGTAAGTTCTTTTCACCAACACCCAGATAATTTTGTTATGTTCCAGCACCTGGTTAGAGTCTCAAAGGAGAAGTCAGGTTCTTTCTTCCTGACTCAGATTCTCATGGGCACAACAAGTCTATGCCAATCAAAGCAAAACAGCATATCCTGAGATGCAAAGCAGAGGCAGTAGGCCACAGTGGTCTAAGAAGCAAGTGACCCAAGGCTGCTGCCTGTGCCATCACAAGCCCACTGTGTAGAGAAGTCACATTTCAACTGCAGCCGTCAAATGAGACAACACTGAGCTGTTCTTACAAGGTAATACCAAAAAGACAGCGGGCTTCTCTAAAGGCTAATGCATGTAAGGGGGTTGCCGTGGTATGTGACTTGGAATTGCACGCTGTGCTCTGTGATGTCGGCTCAGGTGTGGGCGAAGAAGACACATCATCATCGATTAGGTGGCAGTGTGACAAGAGGAGCAGGCAGATGTCCAAGTGGGGGATCAGAAGCAGGCACAATAATGAAGTAAAAGATCCAGTCTAAGCCATGGGGTGGGAACAGGCTATGAGGAACAACAGTGTGCGTGTGTGTGTGTGGAGGGTGCACTACAAGGACCTCCTACCAGCAGCAGCTATAATGGTTAATGCACTCTGTGGAATGCCTTGCAGCCTGATGGGAGCATTATATGCATAGACAAGACAGAGGTTTACAATGATGTGCAGAATGTTGTAGCATCCTACAACTGTGGAAAGTGGCTAAGCAGCATCGTCAACTAATATAGCGATCTGTAGATTTAAAAAAAAAAATAAAAGGAATTTTTACCCTCAAGGGAACTCTCATTTGAAATCCAAGAACTTAACATGGATAAGAAGTAGAGAGATTCCAGTTTAAAGAGATGAAAGAAGCCGGAATGCCACATCCATTTCTTCCTCCAGATATCTTCACTAGTCCTGGGATTGGAAGCCTAGGTGGTGCAAGTCATCGACACAAACCACAGAGACCTCCATTATTCTAACCACCCTCAGTGACCCAATGGCAATGCTTGATTGCCTTTCTGAACTATCAACCTTTCTAAAAAGTTAGCTAAATTGTGCCAGACTTCTGACTACAGTGAACGCTATTTAGAAGTGCCAGTTATGCCCTTCCTCTTCTCCCAAACTCACACTGTTATAGTTTGAAGTGTCTTTTAGATGGTTACACTGTAATGGTTTATGGTTTTAGGAACTTGGTTCTTGTCCCTGTCCTTGCTTCCACGCAGAACATTCTTGATCTATTTAGTCTGCCCCACACACAATCATGTATGGAAGGACCCAGCAAGTGGGGGAGGGCACAGAGGATGAGCTCACAAACATTCTGCTCAGTCCTTACTCGTTCATCTCCTTCATCTCTTAGAGACCCACACCAAAATGGACACGGATATACATGCTTGTATCCCCGTACTTGAGGAGTTGAGGGAAGAGGGTACTGAGTTCAAGGTTACCCTGGACTATAGAGCAAGACTGTTCAAAGAGAAAGAAGGTCCCCATTGAACTTTACCTGCCATCACAATCCTTTGTTCCTTTATCAGTTCTGTTCACTGTTATGCTCTGCATAAAGGAGGCAAGGTGGGGCCATCTTTACCAATGCAGTCAAACACTGGCACTGCAAGGACCAACCCCACCGGTACTGTGTAAAATACCACCTCAGCCAGGTGCACACAGCTTGTACGCCTCTGTACTCCTCTGTGCAGCCTCTGAGTTCTCTCAACATGAATACTGGAGCAAGAGAACTTGAGCCTGTGTCTTTTTTATGCTTTTGTTTAACAGAGGAGGGAGGGAAAGGAAGAGAGGGAGGGAGGAAGGAAGGAAAAAAAGAGGGATGACAAAGGAAGGGAGAGGAAGGAAGAGGGAGAAAGAGAAGGACAAGAAGAGAGGAGAGGAGAGGAGAGGAGAGGAGAGGAGAGGAGAGGAGAGGAGAGAGAGAGGAAAGGAGAGATAAAAGAACATGAGACCAAGAAAGGAGCACTGAAGATCTGATGCAGTCAAGCAGTGTGGGAGAAGAAAATAAAAGTACTCTGAAAAATGAGGAAATACAAGCCAAGAACATGGAAGTGTGTGCAAAGAACAACAAAAAACAAAACAAAACAACACCAGAAACTGCCATGCACTACGAAAGAACACAGCGGCAAAGGGCCTTGACAAACTGACCAATCCAGTAGGAGGAGACTTTCATTCATTCAGCAGAGAGTGTGTGCCTTCCAAGTGACAGATCATTCTAGAAGCTGGGATTCATCAATGAACGACATGGATAATGGCAGCATTTTTTGGGAAAGACTAAGGTAACCAACTGTGGCTTCAGGGACACCAGGAGTGTATGCCTTACAAGTGTGTGTGTGTCCCTAGAGAATGGCAGTTACCACAGTGTTCAAAGGAATGCTGGTGACGCCTTAATACTCAGGAAATCCAAGCCTGAAGCTGAGAACAGAGGTCTATGAGGTGAGGTCACAAAGGGTGTCTGGGTAGTGGCAGAGGCTGGAGGAGACAAAAGAGGTGCGTTGGTGGGTTTCAGAGCCTCCACACACCAGCTTTTCACAGTTCACCCAGCATTACCCACCTCGGTTGGCTTGAGTCAGGTGACCTACTTTGATCTCATGTTCAGCACCATGCCTTGAGAGACACTCCCAGAAGCCTCTGACAAAATGACAGGATCACTAGGATGATGTCTAGGAAACACAGGCTCTAGCTTCCTACAGTTTCCCTATTAACACAGAGACTAGAAAGGGACTTCCTGTCCCATGGCGAACGTACTATATTGCAGGTCAAAGAGAAACCATTAAAACACAGGATTCTGATGTACAGGGTAATGTATGAGGTTGTTTATATTCACTTCCTTCTTGAGAAAGTGCATGCTGAATTTTCAGCCAGATGTATGTGTCAAGATCTGAAAATAGGTCACTGGAATGATTTTGCTCCATACATGCAGCTGTTGTAAAGCAGAAACCACACTCCTCCAGTAAAACCACCATCTGTCCTGTGAGGAATCTACACATTCATCCCACCTCTAATTTTAGCCTAAGAAGTCAAATGCACACGAGGTGAAGTGGAGTTAAGGCCACCGTCCCAGATGCGCAAGTGGGGCTAAAGGCACAAAGCAGTGATATATGAATCTGTGGGTATGGAAATGAAATGACCCAAGGTATCAAATAAGTCATGGCATCAAAGTGGCAGACAGAAGCTACAAACAGCCATGGTCCCTGTGTTCCCTCACTAGACAAATCTCCCTCACAAAATAAATCATCAACATAAATGGGCTCTGACTCATCTCCCATTGCTTGCTGTGGTTTGGTTAGGTTCTTATCCTCAAGGTCACAGGGTTCATGAACTACAAGCTCAGTGTCTGGGTGATAAAAGCCCAGCACGGAGACAATGAATTCTATGGTAGAAGAAATTGCATCTTTCACCTAATCATCAGTAACACAGGAGTCAGGCTCTATGAATCCTGAGCCCGTTGCTTCTACTGGCCAGCTACTTCACTTCACACAAGCTACTCAGAACCCCTTGTCTCAGTCTCCCCTTGGGGGTTGTAAGGAGGAGGCTAGATGCTATTTGCTCATTATTTTGGTCAGTGCCTGCTGCAGAGTGACTGTTGTGTATGTGTTTATAAAATAAGTCTTAGTTGCTACAGGCAACATAAGGCAGCTAAGCAGTCATACATGGATTCTCTTAAATGACACTTGTCAGCTCATCAAGGAAAGCCACACATTAAGAAAGACAAAGATTAGCTAGCTCTTCACTTTTACTTGGGGGAGGGGGCAAAAGGAATTATCACTGAGAAGTCTTCTGCAAGTATTGCTGAAAACAAAATGCTTCTTCTTTTTAAAAAGGAGATACTAGTCCGCTGGCAGAGATGGATTTAGAACGCCCTGGCATTGTGCCCACCAGCCTTGGAGTCTGTAATTTCAACCAACTGTTGGCTTGAGTTATTTGAACTCATCTTATTCTTAGCTGTTTTGCCTGTATGAGGTATAATATGTCCTAGTGTGTGTCTGCACTATTATGCTTCTCTCTCTCTCTCCTTCTCTCTCTCTCTCTGTCTCCCCCCCTCTCTCTGTGTGTTCATACATACACAGTGGGGGGGAGAGGAAATGGCCCAGGAGGGGACAATATGCTTGACTTTGGATCATTTCAGCTACATTTCAGTCAATGTTTTACAACTTGATTAGCAGAGTAGAAAAGTACTATTGCTGTTCATTCAAACAGGGATTTCAACAAGGGCCTTTGGGTATCTTCTCTGGATCAAGGCCTAGTATTCAAATGTCGGCAGCCTCCTCCTTGCCATGGACCACATCCTTTGCAGCCACGGCAATGATGAGAACAAGTTAATGCCATCCAGCCCAAGTTCAAATCCAGCCTCACCAACCTTGAAAATCTCTCTGAGCTTAAACTCTGACTCAGTTTGCCACTCACATGGTAGATGTGATGACAAAGGCAGAATCCATCTTAGCAGGCAGTGGTAAGAAAAGATGTGAATATTAAGAAAGCAGTGTGATGTCTTTCTTGCAAAACTCCTATAGGCTAGAGTTGGGGAGTCTCTGACCCCCTTACCTGCCCTTGGGACCCTTTTGCTCCTCCTGGGTTGCCTAGTTCACCCTTTATGTAGGGAGTAGTGCCCGGCCTTGTTCCATCTTCTTATACCCTGGTTGAGCAGTAACTCTGGGAGGGCTGTTCTTTTCTGGAGAGAAGTGGGGATGTAGGGGTGGGAGAGGGGGTGAATCTGGGGGAAAGGGGAGTCAGAGGGTGATGGGAGGAAGGGAGTAAAGAGAAGAGGGGGTCGGGATGTACTGTACAAAAGAAGATAATATAAAAAAACGAAAACAGTGTGGTGTCTAACAGTACATACTAAACTAGACTTGTGTAACAATGGTTGCAGAAAGTGCTTCAGAGAGATCTTAAGTGTAATGGGAAGTTTATTAGCTGGTTTTAAACTAGCTTTTAGAAATTTCCAGGGACAACTCTTTAAAACATATCTGCCTTTTCTGCTGTTTTTGTCCTTTGCTTTTTTTTTTAAATTTCAAAACAAACCAGCTACTTTAAAGTATGTCTGAGTGGAGGGATATTATTCACAGAAGAGATCCCAGGGCTTTGTGCTGAAAGGATTCCATATGTGGGTGCCCTAGCCAACCCCGTCTCAGTCTCTCTTGCTCCTGGACAGCCCAGGGGACAAAGGAGATTCTTACCTCTGCAGGATGGAGAGGAGCTGGGAGTCCAGGCAGTGTGAGGATAGTCAGGATTGCTGAGAGGATCAAACTGGCTCTTCAGTTCTGCCCTTGGCCCTTCTGCTAGCTAATTAGCTATGTGACCTTGGGTAAGTCACTTAAATGTGTTGGAAAACTTTGTCTTTCTTTGTGACACAAGGGGCTAGACAATTCCCCTGGGAGCATCATCAGCAAATATAGCATACACCTTCATTAGTTATCAAAAAAAACCTCACAAATTAAAGATGAGAGAAATATCACTTTTATATTTACTTAACATTTCAAAATAGTATGTGTTTGCATCTCTGCAAGCATGGCAAAGTAGAGCGCCTGCTGTGGACTGGGGAAGGACTCGTGTCATGTGAAAGAGATCGAGGAACACTTGAACACCGGTTTTGAGTCTCAACCCCATCAGGCTCCCTGGAATAGACATTGCAATGAAGATAAATACGTAGCGCTGCCTTGATGAATTTCCATGAGGTCTAGAATCGGGCAGCTAACGGGACTGGCCTGACCTCTGGCAGACAACAGATGCTGTTGTTGTGCCATGACTCGGGAGACAGTGCCTGATAGTGCATCTGGCTCATGTTCCATGCCAGATGGGGAGAAGACCCATTTGGTTCTCCATTCTGGGAGTTCTAAGGGACGGATCACTGTTCATCCAGTTTCCCAAGTGATTCTATCTCTTAGCCACAGGATCTTCAGGTAACTCCAGCCAAGTGCTCCACACAACCATCTACTGTCATAAACCAATGTGTGTGCGTGCACACACAGACATACATACACACACACACAGACATACAGACACAGACACAGAGAGAGAGAGAGATACACAGACAAATAGACACACAGACACAGACACAGAGAGAGAGAGATATACACAGACACACAGACACATAGACACACAGACACACACACACACACATACACAGACATATACACAGACACACAGATGCACACACATGCACACATCACTTCTGCCCAGTGGCTAAAGTTCACACAGTGCCTCGGTTGGCCTGGGCTGGGGAGCCAGCCTCCTCCAGTGCTTCCACCCGGAACAGGGAGCAGCAACCTCCATGCTTCATCACCCCGGCCTGTGCTTTTAGGGGGCTCAGCTCTCTGGCGGGTATGTCAGTCATCACCAGCACCCTGGCATATTCTCCTGTGACAGCCACTGGTCACTGTATCTCCAAGCAACTCTCTCTTCCCAGCAGAGGCCCCAGGCACTTGTTCTCAAATGCCCTTCGGCTCCTGGAAGGGCTTTTCTCCTCTTCCTTAGATTTCTCCTGTGATTCATGTCTTGTTGGTAACTCAAGCTTGGCACTGACTAGAATTGCCATGGTCTTCCTACTCAATATCAAAGCTATCTCTTCTCAAATATTTCTTTGAATTCTTTCTCAATACCAGGTTCTGTCTCTGTTCCCATTCTGCAACCTAATAAGGACTGAAATCTGTTCTCAGTAGTTACTTGATCCTCTCCCCCCCCTCAACTTTAAAAATAATTTCAGAGACCCACAGAACTGAGGGACAAAAAGTTCGTGTGGAGTCCTCGTTTCATTCATGAGAAAATATTCCGGAGAGGTGAGGCATGTGATGCCCACACAGGATGGGTGAGTGGGACACAGACTCCTGGAGGTGCTGCTTCTGCGTTGTCTGCCCCAGACTCCATTTCAGCAGGAGGCCAAGGCCATGTCCCTAGGCTGTCTCCTCTGTGGAAGGTTCTGAGAGCCTGACAATGGTGCAGAAATAGTTCCCCACAGGGTCCCAACACCAGGGGTCCATTCTTTTCTCTCACTTCTAGGGGGTTTGCTTTCTTATTCACATATATTAATTATACAAATAATGGGTTTCATCATGACATTCTCCTACATGTATATCATGTATTTTGTTCACATTTACCCTTCATTGCTGGCTCTTGCTCCCTTCCACTCGCGCTGATCACTTCCTCTTCCTAACTAGTCCTCCCTTCTTCTGTGTTGGACTTTGGTTGTTTTGTGACCCACTGAGTTTGCTTACAGCTGCTTACAGAAGCATGAGTGGTGGCTTATTTACAGGAGCGTTACCAGCGGCTCTAACACTGGAGAAAATGTCCACTCCCTCCCCCAGCAAACATTAACTGCCAACAGATCCTTCTCTGAGCAGGTCTTGAGCAAGTAATTGATCACCACAGCTGAGAGTTCGAGAGTGCAAGGGCCGTGTGGTGCCTGGAAGACGATATTCTATAATGCCCTGCCTCTAATGCTGTCACTACCCTCTTTTCCACAGTGTTCCCCAAGCCCTGTGTATGTGTGTGGGGGGTGGTTTGATATGATGTCCCACTTAGGACTGAACATTTATCAGTCACTTATTTTTACACATGCTATTTCCTCTTTCTGGTTACTATGGTTACATCACACTCAATCTCCAGGTGCTTTCTCCTGAGCCTCCAATTCCACAAGGGACACCTCTCAAGGGACATATTAGATATTTTCCCAGCTGGCATCACTTCCCTGCCTTGCCACAGACTGTTCCCATGTCTACCCATCTCCCCAGTGGTCTAAATATGACTTGAGAAAAGAACACATACAACCACCATACCACAAGGAAAAGGGAATAATCCAAATAGCAGTCAGCAGCTCTACCACTGAAGGCTTCATAATCTTAGACCAAATGACCTTCTAAGATTTTCAAGAAGTTGGGGGAAAGTTTCTGCCTCAAGAAAATACAGGTAGCAAATTAACTACCTGGGCCAGATGAGCACGTGCAACCTCCGTCCTCTTGATTCTTTTCCTCTGTTACTCAGGGTCCTACTGTGGAAAGCGTGCCCTTGGAACCTGTCCACTCTCCTGCCTTAGTGGTTCCCCCAGGTCCTGACTGCCCTTTGAGGTAGAGGTGGTAGACTGTAATCCTGACAGACAGAGGAGGGCGACCTAGAGGTGGGATTGCTGTCACTCCAGATTTTGACTTCTCTTGGTTTTGTCCTGTGTCTTACATTGTCTCACGTAGTTCACCAAACAACCCCAAGACTTATGACCTCCCTTTACCTGGGAATAAATAACGAGATGCAAAGGTCAGTGACGTACTGAGACCGCAGAAGCATAAGGAGGCTGTGCTGCTGTGCTGAGACTTACCCAGACTAGTTGAACCCTGGGTCAGGCAACTTTCTTAAAATGTAATTTTTTACATAGTCTGCTTAAAGGGGACACAGTTCTTTCTGACCACGCAAATATTCACTGTATTAACAGGACCATCGGGAGGTCTAGTGTGGAACCCCTTTCCCCACCTCCTAGGGGAATGACTTTAAGCTCTTCTTATGGCCCAGGACCCTACCCACCCTCCCTCACCATAAAGGCTTCAGTGTGTGTTAATGTCACCATTTCCCAGATTCTTGTCAGGTTTTTAGTTGGTTCTACACTATTTAATATTTCCCAGAATTGTCCAAACATTTGTATAATAATTATCATACAATACAAAATTATTAGACAAATATGATGTTTTTATGATAATAATCATAAAAAAACAAAAATACTTTTGATCATTTACTATCTGCAAATGTTTTATTAATTTTCACGATAATTCTGCCAAACAGAAAACGATTTACAAAGATACACACAATAACCTAAAAAATAAGCTTAGGCTTACTAATCTGTTTGAGGAAGCAACACAGTCTACCAGTTTGCAGTGTGTGCACTCAGCTCTAAATCAGCCCACCATGGCTGGAATCCCAATTCACCTCATAGGTCATTGTGCACAAACTGGTTCTCCAAGCCTCAGTTTGTAGATGTATAAAACAGTTGCAGAGAAGACTCGAAGGAGGCAATATACATGGCATACTGAGCCTAGGACCAGTGTTCAGTCCTGCTGGTGACTGTGGATACACACTCCCAGGAGAAAGCAGCTCTCAGGGCAAGAGTCAGAATCGGGTTCTAATGTCAGGGCCTCACGCCTGCTTTTCATACAATCCTGAAGCCAGCAGAGTTTCTTTCCTTTGTTTAAAGATAAGGAATTAGGCTCAGAGATGCAAAGTAACACGCTCAGGACCACACAGCTGCTAAATGCCAAGACTGGGGTTTGAGCCAAACGGGCTTTGAGCTTCACCTGACTTCCTGCCTGCACTGTTAATCTGTAGTTTCTGTTAGTTCCTTCCAACTGCAGGATTAACTCCTTAGAGTCGAGCAAAGACGTCTCCATTTTCTCCTGCATCTCTTAGATGTCTGGGTATGGCATCACACATGCAGTTCTCCAAATACAGCACTGGTAAGGAATCTCCATGCTGTTTTCAGGATTGGAGATTTTGTTTGTTTGTTTTTTGAGACAGTCTCATGTGGTCAGGCTGGCCTCCAATTTGCTCCATAGCCAAAGCCAGCTTTGGACTCCTGACATTCCTGCTTTTACCTCCCAGATGCTAGAATTACATCCATGACTACCATACTAGGTTCTGTGATTTTCCTGGTAACCACTCTCTCCTCAGAACCCTGCGCAGCATCAACTATGAAGCCAGGACAGAAGAAATACAAGAAGGAGAATTTCAATTAGTCATACGTGGCAGTGCACATTGTAATCCCAGAGACACAGGAAGCTGAGACAGAAGTACTAAGGATTCTAGCCAGGATTTATGTCTGAAGTAGGATATAAAATCTGGAGTCTACCAAATACTCCAGGGCAAGTGAAATGCTCAGTAGAGGAGATTGATGGAACAAGATGGCCAGCACTGACAAATGCTGAAGCTAAGTGATGGGCATATGGAGTTCATAAACTTTTCCTGTATTTTTATGCTTGAAAATGTATACAATAATGAGCTTGTTTAGAAGGAACAAGGCTGGGCATGACAGCACAGCCCTGTAACCCAGCACTTGGGAGGTAGAGGGTGGAAGATCAGGAGTTCAAACCACACGCAGTTTGAAGTCAGCTTGAGCTACAAGAGATTTGTCTCAAAATAAAAACAACATATTGGCGATTCCCCACAATGCTCTGTTTCGTTCTGTTCCTCCTGTACTTCCAATCTAGTTTAATGTCCTGGATGGCATGAACGTTGTCTTCTTCCTAAGTCTCCAGGTAAGGGCTGAGGCTGAATACTCCTTGGGACAGCAGCTTTCCTGGACTCTCTGCCACTCCTGGCCAACCCACCTGACCCATGACCTTCCCTCAAACAGGCTCACTGTCTCTGCTGTCTCAGACTGACCATTGCCACCTCCCAGCCACTTAAGGCTGAGAAGCCTCAGCATCACTTTTGCATCTTTCCCCTTCCATCCTAGGGCCAAGCAGCCAGGGATGCTAGGTCTCCTCCATTCTGACTACTCCAGCACTGTCTAAGGTCTCAGCACCACAGGCTTGGATTTCCACAGCCCCTGCTGTAACTTCTCCCTCCCTTGACCTGGCTCCTTCTGTGCAAGCATCTGAAGTCCCTAAACACAGACTGAGACACTTAGTAGTGTAGCTGGGAATTACAAATTCTGCTTTTGCTATGACCCTGTCTGTTTTCAGAGAGCCCAAAGGAGTTCTTACAGCCATGGTTCATCTTATCACCTTTCACAGTTCACATGCAGCCCCTCTGATCACTTTAGGATAAATCTGATTATGGGAAACATCAGTAAAAGAGTAGGACCAATAATAAGCAGATGCTGGAAGAAGCCTTACTTCTCCCTCTACTGATGTTCTCTCCTACAGAAGTCTTTATCATGTCTATACAGAATACCTCCAATTCCTGATTAAATCCTCAATAAGCTTTGCTGGGAAACCGCATTGAAGGCTATATGAAAAGTACTCCAGAGTTCCTCTCTTCCACAAACACAATCCAAGCACCCTTCAATGACATGTTAAACCCTCTAAGCTTTACCTCTGCTTGCATAAGAATCAATCCTCAATATCTCTGATCCTCTGTTTTATCACCAAAAGAAGAAGATTAATCAGTTGGATATTTTCAACTCTGTTTCTTTGATGGATTTTGGTGGTTAAACATAAACCCAAAGCCCATAGGTACGTACTCTATAATTGAACCTGCTCCTCACAGCCTTATAAAGACATTTGTTTTATAGCAGCCACAGTACCTGGACTCAAAATACCATACAGTTCCCCTTTACTACAATTTTCAGCAGCTTGCCTGATAAGGAAATTAGATTCATGTACTCAGAGTCACATTCGCTCTTTTCTTCAACAAAATGTGCTTCTTAGATTTTTTTCCTAGTGTTGAGATGGTGGCCTGCCTTTCAGTCAGTATGCTACTTCACACCCAGGGCAACCGATAAAGACAGTCAAACAGAGTTCCTGAGTGGTTTATCATTTTGCAAAACGTGTCAGCAGCACAGTCAAAGTCAAATGGTAAGTGGAAAGTGATGGAACCCAGAAGCTAGGGCTTTTGAATACTGTCCTGGTCTCCTTAGCATCACTCTGTATTTCCCTGGAATTGGCTGGAGAACTCTGAGGGTAAGGGGACCAAGGGGTGCTCATGGCAAGTTGAGAGGTTGATGTGATGGCACCAGAAAGGATGCGCTGGAATCACCAGAGCCCCCAGGACAGATGGAGATGTCCTTGTTTTTACTCCTGGAGGTTATACAAGTCCAGACCTGCCTTATAGACAGACAACATTCCCAATGGCCCTGTCCTAATGGTAGAAGAGTTGGAGCTCAGCAGACACACTAGTCTTGGTGGGTGGTTCTCCTACAGAAGTAGAAGAAACACAAGGCTACTAAGTCCAACACACTAGTGGCCTCCACCAAGACCTGTTCCTTAGCTACCTGAGGTCAAACGTGGTTCTTTTCCATTAAGCAAAGAGACGCTACTGGCTTAGAGATTTTCTGTGAGTACTGAATGGAACATCTTACACAGAAGCAGCTAGAATGGTCTTAGGGCCCACTCTCCCTTTCTCCCACCTCGTATTGCCTCTCCCTCTTCTGTGCATCCCCACTGTTGGAACATAGCAGGTCCCCACTGACTATTTCTTGTCAAGGAACTAAGAGCCTCTGAAGTAGCCAGAGAGCCCACAGGAAGGGGCAGGGAAGATTCTGGGAAGACACAGCATGCATATGTCCCAAGAGGCAGTAACTGTTCCGCGATCCTCCAGGCAGACTGGCATGTGCACAGATGCAGGCCTCTGCCAGCAGAAGTCCAAACCAATCTCCCTCCAAAAGGAGCCAGTTATGGGCAGAGTGGAGAGAGGAAAGGGGGGAGTTCTAAAGATGCTTAAAGGTGCTTTGATAAGCCACTGCCAAGACGATGTGTGGTTACCAGCAATTGAACCCAAGTTGTAGTAAGCCAAGAAAATATTTTTGCTAACAAAGTTTTGAATCTTGGTCTAACTGCATTTAGCTAATCAACCGTCCACATCTTAGCTAAAGGGAGTAGTTAGAATTATATGGAAAATTCAATAAAAAAGAGGATTGAAGCCTTAATTCTTCCTTTTATGCACTGAGAACACTGGACCTACACACCTCTAAAGCACAACACTTCTCATCTGTGTAGCTTTCAAAGACTGTTAACCTGTTGCAAGATCTGAGTGCTAATTGGGGTTACATAAGATTGAGCTCAAAGATTGAGCTCCCCCCAGGCAGGCCCAGAAATTCCTCGCTCCCTCTAAGTGTTGGAGCCTTGCTCTTTCCTCTATCTCAGCCCTTTTTCTCAAAGGGGCTCTAAGGCTTCTCACCCTTCAGGTGGCCTCCAGGCAGTGACCTCCTCCAAGGGAGCCTATGCTTGTGCTGGGTTAGAGGCACCCCTCCACCACCCCTGTAAGCACACATAACAGCCTGTTCATTTCTACATGGGTAATCGACATGGTATATTCCGGTGTTTCTCAGCTGGGGGTAGCTTTGCCTGCATGGGACCCTAGGCACAAACAGAGACACTTTTGGTTGTTACATCTATGAATGGGGGGGGGACAATGCTCTCATTCAATAAGCGCAGGCTAGAGATGCTGTTATACATCCTGCAATGTGCAGGACTGCCCCACAACACATAATTATTTGGCTCAAAATGTCACATGTGCTGAGGTTGAGACACTCTGCCCTACTGTAATTTTTTATGTATTTCTTGTTCTCAGAGGGGCTGTCTCATTCATATTTATAACCCCACTGCATTTTTTTTCCCAGGAGCTCAAAAAAATATCTGTTAAATGACTGAATGACCTTCGGGAGTGAAGGTCACAGCTCTTGTTTACTCTTGCTAGCTTTTGACTGTGACCAGCTTCCCTGCACTGAGCTTTTTGTCCTGCCCAGCACAAATTTTAGACTCTCTGACTCTGTGTAGGCTCCTTCCCAAATGTCCCTGCTATCCACTGCAGTTCACAGGCAGTCGAGAACTGGGAACAGGTAGCAAAGCAGAATTCAGGGCTCCTGGGCTGCAGAATTAGAGAGAGCAGAAATGACCAGAAGATGGCCCGAGACAAGTAGGGCAGCCTGGCCACTAGGCAAACAGAGTAGTGGGAGTCACAGGGCTCAAATGCTGAGGATCTTTCAACTCTCCCATGGATCATTTATTGACTTCCTTAGCAGGGAACATTCATGCTGAGCCCCTGTCCCCTCCCCTTTGTGAATCATCCCTGAATGATGGATACATTGCCAAACCAGGGACTCAATGCCCATTCGTTTCTTTGTGCTTCTGTTACTCAGTTCACTTGAGTTGTGATAAGCTTATTTTACATGATTGTAAGGGCTGGTAACTCTGAGCAATTTCAAGAATGAAATGTTAGCAGAGACATCCAACATGGTGAAATACAGGGCTTGGGAATTCAAAACCACTGCTATCTAAAATATATCATGCTATCTATTATATTTTACACACATAATCTAATTTATGTCCAGAGAAATGCAGCCAGGCAGTTTTGCTCATCAACTAAGGTTGAGAGGTTGCTGGAATTGTGAAGGTAAAAATTAGTTGCTTTTACTAACAGTCCCATGAATTCACTCTGGAATTCCATTATAACTCTTGGATGAAGTCCAATCTGTCCCTGTGATTTATTCAAATCCAGTCTGTCAGCTAGGTCTAGAACATTCTGTACATCTATTACAACCTGATTTGGTATCTCTACTTCTAAAGAAGATTTGAGATTGGTATTCATTTTGATGTGGTCTTCTGAAAAGGGGAAGATCTAGTGTGTCTGCTGGCTCCTTTTCACACCCTCTAAGGTGCATTGTGATATCTACAAAGATACCATCAGGATTGGAGTTGGTTCCTCCAGGTTAAATCCTCTAAAAGACTCTGTAAGTGTCAGTTTTGCTTCAATATCAGTATCCCATGGAGTTCTCCTTAAATTACATGTGGAACTTTTTCATGGGCTTCCTACTTGGGTCTCCTAGTTTTTCCAGCTGAATTGTTTCTTTTCAAAATGTCTCTATCTTGTGAAACATCTCTGCCTTGAGCTGCAGTTGTAAATGACAACGATTTCAGCTAATAATCCTACTTTCAGAGTTACAAGGATACAATAAATGAAGACACACAGGGGTTTCACACAAGGCTTGGAACAAAGACAGTACTGAGCAAAGTGTTGTTGATTTTTCTATTGGACTAAGGGTTAAAAAAATGATCTAGATTTCGATCAGGAACCCCTAAAGGATTTTCAAACCTCATCACCCTTTCTGCTCCCCATAGGTGTATGACGGTTAACTTTTTAAAATAATTAGTTGTTCAGATTGCTGAAATCTGCTGATGTTTTCATAATTAATCTTTCACCATGTCTGCCACACCATCCTGGCTTTCTGTTCCTGCAGCAGACTGTTAACCCGACACCCACCATGTTATTCAGTCACAGTGGTTCATACGCAGATATCCTGCACCTTCCATGTAGCTGCCCTTGCCTTTCTCCCATAAAAGCATTAGCGCAGGAAATGACCATTTGTCCTAATTCGGCCCAGGGAGTTGTTTTGCAAACCTATAAGCAAGTAAACACCCTCATTATTACTAATTGGCCTAATTTTCTAACTCAGCCAGTCTGATTCTAGCTTCTAGCTCCATCACATTATCCTTGTCAGGTGGCCCTCGACCCCTCTCGATTGGCATATTTTCATTAGCTTTCGACTATTTCCACTCACTGGACATTTCCTGTTAGCATTTGTTTAATGCTGGGTACCCACCGCTCTGTTATCTAGTTCATGACCCTATCTTCTTATGCTTCTTTGTCATCTGTCTCAAGAAAGCCTTCAGTTTCTGAGAAACTCAAATGACTTCTCTTTGTTCCTCTGTCTCTGGGTCTCACTAGGACGCTCAAGTTTCACCAATCCCATGGGAAAGGGCTATGGACAATAGGGCTTTCTGTCTGTCTGTCTATCATCTTTATATCCATTTGAGGCAAATCTCAGGCAGTGTGTTTTAACCAACTCTGACATTATGCTAATATGTACCAAAGGTGGATGAATACCTTTCAAAAGCACTGTTTATATCTTTACAAAACTCTCCCAAGGATGGTCCCACAGAGGAGACTTTTCATGGTTCACTATGTTTTGTAGCTATATTATTTTTCACTCCAGTACCTGCCTTACTGTTTCAATAGAAATAAAGACAACAAACAGAGCCTTTCCCAAGAAAACATTAAGAAGACAAAGAGAAAACTAGAGCAGTCACCCCTGGATGCTCCTGGCAATTGTTCCTCAACTGTTTCCCTGGACACTTTGCCTTCTCTCCATAAGGAAACGTAAGGAAGAAGACAGAATGGGTACAGCAATACTCTGGGGCATTTACATTTTGTTGTCGTCTTCTAAAAATAATTGAGAACTAAAGATATTTCTCAAGACATTATCAGTACGACAACGAACACAGCAAGGCAACATCAGGATTTACCACGGGCTTCCACCCTCTAAGCACATCTTCATAAAGTTCAGTTACAAAAAGCATTTTCTGTCTAGATTCTCCATTAATCCAAGAGAACGAACACGTAACAACTCAGTTTGCAGATTATAATTCTTGGAATAATTTTCTCTCCTCAAAGAGTATAGCTGCTCTCACATCTTCTCAGATTAAGACTTAAATCTACCTCCTCAGCAGCCATCCCACCAAACTCCCCACACCATTACTACAGTCATCCCGCTAAATAAAAATACTCACGGTGGTTAAAATGCTTAAGTAATGCAAAATGCAAGAGAATGTATGGCTTCTTGGGTTCTCATGAGAAAAACAGGATTTCATGAACTAAAAGGGATCATCAAACAAAAACAATAAAAAGAAACGGATGCACAGACATCCTCCCACAACCAGAGCTGTAACTGGTCCTCTACAGTTAATGAGAACATTTACTTACTTTCAATAAATTAGCATGACCAAGAGCCCCTACATCTTTCTGCCTGACCCAGGGCCATAGACACTGATTCTCATCAAGTCACCCCACATACTCACAGGACCCAGATCTGCCAAATTCTCCCTTCCACATGACTTTGGACACAGGGAACACGAGCTTGTGTCAGGAAATGGACACAATTTCCCAAGTTACTTTCTGAGGGTTGTTTCCCTTCTTCCAGGGCTGCAGAAAGGAGTGCTTAACTGATAAATTTTAATCCTAACAGCCATAAAACATACGCTCTCACAGAAAGTTACGGACGTTTGCAGATGCACTCCTGTGAGCCGATCTGAGAGTAGTCTTCATAGCTTACATTCTTTACACACAGCACTTTGCAACGAAATTAGCCAAATACAGAGAAACAAAACAGTTTTCGAGTTTTACCCTAGGGTTATTTTTAACTTCAGATTTTTTTTTTAAAAAAAACAGAATAGGATCAGCATTTGGAATGGAGTTGGTGCTAAGCATAAAACTACTCTTCTAAAGATCCATTATTGAAGTAATCTTACCCAAGAAGATCTATGCAGCTATTAATGCACATGGATAAATATCTTAACTCATCAGACCAACCGGACCACTTTTTCCACAACACTATGGGTATTTACACTGAAAAATTTAAAAATGTAGTGTGTTTGAATCACCTAAAAGCAAGTTGCTCAGTTTGATGAGGAAAGCCAGCAGATGTGTTTGCAATGAGCTCTTCAGTGTAGGTCTTTCTTCTTAAAATTGCTTAGACTTCAGGATATGCTTTATGAATATCATATTTGCAAACTACCCACAAGAGATTAAAAGATCAAATGTGTATAAAGCAGTAATTTATTCAAAAACTACTATGCTGGAGAACATAATGAATTAGACATTGTCACTGAACTAAATGATACAGAACACACTACACACATTTGTAAAAGCAAAATAAAACCCTCCAAACACACACCTCGCAGAACAGCAGGATCTTTTTCGAGATCTTAAAGACAAAAAAGAAAAAGAAAAAAAAAAAAAAAAAGAAAGGCAATCTCAAAGCTATGATTTCAGGGAAAGAAATTTGTACATCTACAATGAAACATTTTGGGTTAAAACGTTCTGGAAACTTTCTTGACATAGAAAGAAACTTTGCTGATTTTCTCTGCAAAATGTCTCAGAGGAATTATATTTGGCTGATACTGCACCAGAGAAGGAGCAGTCGGTCTGAATCCAGTCATTAAGAACCCCAGGGGACTTCAGACAACGGGAGCAGAGCGAGCGCTTACCTGGTCTTCTTTAAAACTCCAACATCCACATTCATCTTTTAATGAGGTAAATCTGGGTACCTCAGAGAGAGAGAGAGAGAGCGAGAGAGAGCGAGAGAGTGCAAGAGAGCCAACCACCCTTCAAGGCCGGCTGGGAGTGTGTAAAGCCCCAACTGACACTCTGCTTCCCTCTCCTGGGGCTCTCTGCCTGAGAGGCTGCATAGAAACCCAGCCTGGTGCCAAATCTTAATCCTTTTTTGCAGAATCTCACATGGAGCTGCCTCACCTCTTCCATTGCCGCAAGGCCTCTTCCTGCTGTACTTTCTGAAACCATTCATCACCACAACGACTAGGAGAATGAGGCTCAGCCAGTAGAGAAGGATCCTGCAACATGCAGGGTGATGAGTGTTTACATTCGCCCAAATGAAATGATGTAACATTCAGAATCAAGGGAGGGCTGAGATCCAGACTCAGGGCATGCAAGACCTGCTGGGAAATACAACTTCTCAACCGGGGATGAGGGAAGATTACACTTGAGTGATATTAATTTGGCCTCTAATTTTGGGGTCATTTGAATTGTTCTGGTCTCATTAAGAGTATCATAGTTTCTAAATAGAAATTGAGAATGCCTCAACTATTTCATACGCTCAGTCAAATAATAAGACAGGGCAGCAGGCAGAACCTAGTGTATTGATGCACAAAGAACATAGGATCAAACGAGTGGTGGGGTGGGCAGAATATCAGAGTCCACAGAGGGAAACGCCTTAGGAAGAGGCACCTCCCAGGAACAGCAGTGTTTGTTAGTCAGTGTTCTATTTCCCTTCCTGTTTCTGTTAATGATCAAACAAACAAACAAACACCCAGGGATAAGAGTTCCTAACCCTGTCTCTTTCTGCATATGGAGATGGAATGAGGGTGGGAGTGGGGGTGGCAGAATTCACATCTGTGTATGCAGAATTGTGGCAGCCAGAGGTCAACTGCCCGTAGTGTTCCTCAGGGGCTAGGCAGACCCTTGTTCCTTGGGACAGGGTCTCTCACTGGAACCTGGGACTCGCCCATTAGGCTAGGCAGTCTGGCCTACAAGTCCCCACGATCTGCCTGTCTCTGCCTCCCCTAACACCAGGATTACAAGTGTACACTACTGCACCTGGCTTTTTATGTGTCTGCTGAGGATCAAAGTCAGATTCTTGTGCCTTCACAGCATTGTACCAACTAGTCATCTTCCTCACTCTGCAAATCTATTTCTGATGGACAACATCTATCTATCACTTCAGGATTTTATGGTCCCTGAGTAGGGCAGAACACCAGAGGTGAAAGGTCTCATGTTTCTGGATGAAAAGGAACTTTGAGAGGGTAGGGGAGAAATTGTCAATAGCATCTGCTTGGGAGACCAGGTCAGTTTTCATAGTCAGTGAGAGGTTAACTTGAGATGGTGGGGAAAGCCCTAAGGAGATTTTTTTAAAATGTGTTATTGATCATAATATTTAATTTTAGAGAGTGCCCAGCAAATGCCAGATAACATCACTTTTGTGCATTAGCATTGCCTTTAACCTTCACAAGGATGCTAGCAGGTAGATACCGTTGTTCATGTTCTACAAATAAAGAAGCCAGAACTCAGAGACAGTAAGCTGGCATGTGGTGGAACCAAGCTTGTCTGACTGGTTCCTTAGCCACCACCTTGTATTGCTGTGATCAGCTTTGTGAACTACACAACTCCTGTGTGCTCTGTACTCTGCACAGTGATGGTGTTACTTCACAAAAGTATGGGAAGTATGTACTCGGTTCTCTCCGAAGGCAGATCTCAAGCCCTTGCTATTGCTCAGGAGTATCCTTGCTCAGTGTTCTTGACTATGTGCAAGGAAAGCAAGGTCTCCCAAGATAGAAAAATCAGAAGCCACATAAAATGCTCTGACCTTCTTCTGTCACGTGCCAACTAGCTGTATGACCTTAGCCAATCCACTTCTCTTTCTGAGTCTCAGTAACATTGGGATGGGCTCTAGGGTTTCTTCAGCATAAACCTTCTTTGGCCCTCTCCTCCTCCCTCCCCCTCCTCCTCCTCCTCCTCCTCCTCCTCCTCTTTTCCTTCCTCTTCCTCTTTCCCCTCCTCCTCCTCCTCTTCTCCTTCCTCCTCCTCTTTCCCCTCCTCCTCCTCCTCTTCTCCTTCCTCCTCCTCCTTCCCCTCCTCCTCCTCCTCTTCTCCTTCCTCCTCCTCCTTCCCCTCCTCCTCCTCCTCCTCTTCTCCTTCCTCCTCCTCCTTCCCCTCCTCCTCCTCCTCTTCTCCTTCCTCCTCCTCCTTCCCCTCCTCCTCTTTTGCTGTTAGGGACTAAACCCAGGGTCTTGCACAATCTCAGCACATACTCTACCATGGAGCTACACTCACCGTCTTTCAGCTTGCATTTCTGACAGTATGTGATTTTTTTAAAAAGTAACTTCTAAGTAAATTCTTATATTTTTAGAGATGGAATGCATGCATCAGATGAGGTTTCAATCCAATATGACAAGAATTAACAATTGCTCCCATTTAGGATTTGCATGTAGGAGACAGGAAATTCTCACTTGTTTTGAAGTGTTACTGTCCCCATCACACAGATGAGGAAATTGAGGATCAAGGGAAATAACTGACTACATAGGGTGAAACCCTTGGAAAAGAGAGACTGGAGCCAGGCCTGGCAGATTCTAGAATGTACTACACTGCTCATCGTCCCCAAAAAGTTCTCGTTGCAAATATTCTGAGAGATCAACTTGGAAAGTTTCTTGCCCTCCCAAGGATTCCAAACCATCAGGGAAGAGAGAGAGAGAGGCAGGAGATGATCTGTTCCAAGAGATACTGACGCCAGTGTTATCACAGAGAGAAAGGACCATGAAGGTCAGTAAGAAATCACTTCAGAACGATCCAAATTTCTGCTAATCAACTCAGCAGTGGTAAATATTCAACCTCAAAGAGTGGATGTAGTTTTGGCTCACAGGCAAGTCAATCAGAGCCAACTCTGGAGAACAAAGTGGACCATCAAGCCTGGTGATACCATTTTTGGGCACAAGCTAGGTGTGGCTATAAAATAAAGCAGTGAGATGGTTTTTCCTGTGTTGCTCCAGAGCAGCTGCAAAGGCAATTCCTAAAGGGCGAATCCAAAAACTGTCTTGAGCTGTCATCTCCAGGTTAAAGGCAGAGCCAGCCAGAGAGATTCTGAAAGACTAGGCTTCCCCAGCACAGCGCCTGCCCACACTGGAAGCAAGGCCGAAAGAATCATGTCCCTTTCTGAGCATCCTATTGGCAATGTGCTCACGGCTTCGCTCCCAATATCTGGCAGGGCACTTGGAATGAGGATGGTGGTGCAAGGCCCTCAGCAAATATTTATCGACAGACTGAGATGATTTTGAAAGTGAAAGTTCTAGCTTCTTTTTTTAAAAAAAAATTGTCGTATTATTTAGTCACACTTAGACATCCGCATGTTGAATCTGAGCACCTAGCTGAGCGTTATAACCAAATTAAGACTGCAGCTACCCATTTATTTTCAGCCAGGCCATTGATGATCGGTTTGGCCATGACCATCCACTAGAGTGCCCTACGTATCTACATGGCCAGTCCTGCATTCAGAGCTAAGAAGGATGAGAACAGGGCACTTAACCAAGATGCTACCACATAAGATCTGGTTAAGACTTGTGACCAAAGGGGCTGACTGGTTCTTCCATTGCTGCCAACTCTGGAACCCAGGCACCTCCTGGGGATGTGTTTCTACATGTCAATAGACATACAGAGTGCCCTGTAGCCACCATGGCCTCCTAACATGTCTTAAGTCTGTAAGAGCTTGGGACACCCCAGCAAGCATCCTACAAGCATAGACCTGCCACATACATACCACAAAGTAGGATGATATCTTTGAAACCCCAAAGACTGCTCAGACCAGCAGAACCGCATCGGTTTAGAGTAGAACTCAGGATAGTCAAGTCCGCAAAGGTCTCCCAGACTTCTGCAGGCATCAATTCCCCATTCTTTTCTTCTCTCTGTTCCTGATTATTGAGTTGTAATTGGTTTAATAATTAGGTATGAAACAAGCCAATACTTTCCTGCTACTAAGGTCTCAAAGAGTAAGGGAATTTGGGGGAATCTAAAGCGAGCCCCCACCCCATAATCCACCACTACTGAAAGGAGATAGTAGCTCACGGGCTACAAATCCAAATCTTTGCTGAGCTCCTTAAGCTGCCTTCACTTTCTTCGTTTTTAAATAAGAACAATTATAGTACTCCTAGGCACCAAGCTGTTCAACGTAAACATGTACATAAGGAGCTTAGAACTGTGCCTGATACCGGTAGGCCCCTAGTATATCTAGTTAATATAGCCTTCCAGGAAAGAGAAAATGCAGAAGATTATGGGTGCAGAGGTCAGTGGGGAGGTGAGTTCCTGCACGTCTGCATTGATTTATAGTGTCCCATTTATGCCATGGGAGGATTTGGCACAGCTTCTATATTAAAGTACATAAACAACATCTACCTCTAAGATTTTGAGGCTTGAGCTGTTTGGGAAAATCTTCTATTAGGGGCCGCTGTATTTATCCCTGAGGTGCTTAGCAGATGGAACCCTAAGTTAAACACTCCAAGGTGCATCACTGATACTGTCCAGTTGGAAACAGTGGTAAGATTCACGCAGAGGCATGGACACTTTTCTTGGCACCAGATTTATAAGCTGGGATTCTCCAGCACCAGAAAACATAATGGACAACATGACACACCTCTGAAGCCCATCTTTGGTAAAATACTGAAGCATCTTTTCCTTGGCCCAGACTAATACATGGGATGTTCAACATTAAGGTGTAGCACAGAGCAACTGTTAACCCAGACACCTGTTCTTATGGAAGCCAAAGAGTAGCTTGCACGGCCTCAGGGACAGTCGTCTGAGGACAGAGACTCAGCTTCCTGCACAGTGCTTGCCCTCTTTTTCTGATTGTTTTGTTTTGTGTTCTGTTTTTGAGACAGGGTCTCTCTACATAGCCCTGGTTGTCCTGGAATTCCCCAGGTAGACCAGGCTGGCCTTAACAGGTGGATCAAGAGATCCACGTGCCTCCCTCCCCTCCCCCCTCCGCCACACACACACTCTGTGATTAAAGTCGTGCAGCACAGTTCACAGCTCTGCACTCTGGATGAGGATGGCTGCTTGTACAAATGCACTTCTCACCTGAAGTCCAGTTTTACAAGGTTGTGTGTCTCACCTGCTTCTAGTCTTAAGAGCTTTCTCTATGCCTCACATAGTTCTAAGTGCCCATTCTGACAGTCTCCTTCATCTTTCCAATATACTGTATGTCTGTTCCAAAGGCAGGAACTGAACGTCATTGGTGGATTCTATATAGCCCAAGGTCTTAACTACAAACCCTCAATTCCCTGGGTACAGTGAAAGTCTGCCAGTTAGCAAGCCCTGTCAATCAACCGTGTTTAAGTAATACAAGCCCTGTTTAAGTAATACATTTCAGAGGCCAACATTTGGTAAATAGAATGCAGACTGTACTTGGGTTTTGGTTTTTGATTGGTTGGTTTTGTGCTTACTCTGAAGCACAGGCTATCCCAGAACTTAGTATGTAAGCAAGACTGCCCTCAAACTTGCAGCGATCTTCCTGCCTTAGCTTCCGAGTGCTGAGATTATAGGTGGGAGCCACCACGTGAAGTTTGCAGTTGATTATTCTGAAGTTCTAAGGTGGCCACCTGGAGAGATGATCTGAAATCGGGGCAGTTGTTTAATTGTGGTCTCCTGATCACATCAGGATCAAAACGAGACCCTCATAGCATATCCTCATTCCATATTTATATGGCAAACACTTCCAGCTAGTCACTGGACACCAAGGTTTACCATGACCATGCAAGAAAGAAGAGCAGGAGAGGAGTGTGGATAACACGTGGACTGCCTAGGCCCCCAGCATGGTCCTGTTTCTAGGTCTTTCCTGTGCTAGAGAGTAACCCTGAGCAAAGAGCTTAACTTCCCTGGCCCTGTAGGGCATTAAATGTGACAAAATGTGATAGGCACATGATATAAACTCAGTGAAAATTAGCTAACACTGATAGCAGACACCTACTTTATATATCAGAATACAGATCCATTGGTAGTTGGTAGTACTGAATGTCCTTAGTATAAAATACACTGTTAAACATCTGAGGCAGTTTTCTATATATAGCCTAATTCTATTTTATCCAATATGCACCTTTCTGGGCTGGGAGAGAAGCTCAGTGTGTGGCTGTGTGTATGTGTGTAGGGTGGAAACACTTCCCAGGTCTGCCCTAGGCCCTTTGTCTGATCCCCAAGACTGCCGAGAAACAGTCTGTGTGTCTGTGTGTGTGCACACGTTCAGGCATGTGCACAGAGGTCTTACATTAACTTTTTTAGTTATAATTTCATCTCTTTAAATTTTATTTTATGTGTATGGGTGTTTGCTTGACTGTATGTCTGTACGCCACCACATGTATAGCTGGTGCCCACAAAAGCCAGAAGAAGGTGTTGGATCCCCTGGAGCTGGAGTTACAGACAGTCGTGACCTGACAAGTGAGCCCAAGTCCTCTTTAAGAGCAGCCAGTGCTCTTAACTGCCGAGCCATCTCTCCAGTCCCTCGTCTTACAGTTTTAAATTATAATCTTCAATCAAGTCAGAGAATCAAAAAGCCACTGAGCCAAAGTCACAGCCTTTTTACTTCACACAGAGTTGCTGTTGTATATTTGTTCTATAGTTTCCTACTGGCTTTCCCAGAGTGTTCTGTAGTTTCTGGGGGATAAATCGTACACTGCTTTTGCTAAATTTATTCCTAAGTATTTAGTTATTTTTGATGATGCTCATGGAATTAAAAAAAAAATACTTCCTAAAATGTCATTTCGAAGGTAGTTCATTGATAGTGTCTAGCACTATAAGTATTAGAAATGTTACCGTAGTCAATAGGTTTTTTTTTATTTTTTTTTTTACAGATAGGCATTAGAAATGATATTCATTCACCAAACACATTATGAGCACCTATTGTTTTAGGTACCGTACATGATAAAGAATAATCTTTCCCTCAAGGAGCTGGGGTTTGAGAAGAATAATGCAGTCCATGCAATCCCCTACTATTGGGGAAGATTTTTTTAGTTATGTTCAAAATTGTTTTATGCACTGTAGGGTGAGGGGCTATCCTAGGTCTAGGGTGTTTTGTATTGTTTGCAGGTATTAGTTTTTTGTGGGGGTTGTTTAGTTGCTAATGATCTGCATGTGCTATCACATGCTATCAGTAGAATACCTGAGGAGTTCTGAAAGAATAAAAACACCTGAGCTCAGACGTTTGGGGTTCCACTATAACGTCTGGCACTGGCCAGGATGGTGGTTCCCTCTGCTGAGGTCTGGCAGAGTTTACGCCTATGAAAGTGCATCCTTGTCATGTTTGCTGAGCCTCCACAGCAGCCTACAATTACATCCCACCATTGAGAAGACACTGGTGAGTACAGCCCACTGCAGCCCAGTGCCCTGAAGTTTCTCTTCAGTCCCCAAAGCAGGACGTGCTGGATGTTTCCTTAGCGACTATTCTATTTCCATCCTGTGCCCACTGTGAACTGTGCAGCTGGACAGGTTTTCTTTGCTTCAGTTGCTAGGAAGCTTAAGGCCATGTTGTGGTCAAACTCCAGCAAAAACTCTAAGGAAGACTTATTAATTTAGCACATTTGTTTTCTTTCGCCCTGATCTTCCCATCTCCATGGTATACCTTGTTTTAGGCACTTCTTTGTAAACTCCCTTGGCTTTTCTATGAACAGAAGCTGGAAAGGAAGGGAGGGAGAAAAGAGGGATGGATGGATGCAGGGAACATAGAAGGAAGACATTTTAGTTACTTTTCTCAGAATGTTAACGTCTATGAAGATCCATTGTTTTTGAGTTTCCACTAAGATGTGATTATATTACCTGAGTGAATGCTTACACCATCTAGAATAAGAACTATTTCATACTTACAAGGTTCTCTGATCTACTCTTGGCAGGTCTAAATTAAACAAAGTCTATTAGTTTTGTTCAGACTCACTGGAAGTGCTTCTCTGGCATCACTTCAATAACATTTCCTTTCCCTATTAGCAACAGAGAATCTGGGCACAAACAGGCAAGGTGGGAAGGGATAGGTCCTCCCAAGTCAGCAGTGACCAAGACGCAGAAGCAGCTAAACTCTGACATTACTCAGATGGGTTTTCATTCAGACTCTGTTATTGATCCACTAGCTGTGTGGTTCTGCAATGTGGTTCCAGTCACATCATTGTAATGTTGAGATAACGTCCGCATTGCTGTGATTAATGTGGTCAGATTGGGTGAGAGTTAGCTCATGGCTAAGGACATGTATATTTAATGTTAGTGTTAGAGATACTGGTCAGTGCAATAAGACAAGAAAAAATAAGCAAGATGCACAAATACAGTAAAGGCAGAAATACAGCCAACTTATTTGGGGATAAAGGTTAAAATAAATTATATTTCTACCCAACTAGGAAAATATATTCCAGATGAATGAAAGAGTGAGGTATAAAAAGTAAAACATTTAAAATGTTCTTAGAATACCTTTATTGCTGCAGATAAGGCAGAAGTTCTTCAGCAAGATGTATATTAAAAACAAATACCGTAAAGGAAAAAGTAAATGAATTAGATCACATTACAATTTTAAATGTCTACATGTTAATAATAATAATGTAAGCAAAGCTAGGAAACAAGTTATGTTCTGGAAGGAGCTATCTGAAGCACAATTAGCAGGCAAAGGAATAACTGAAATATACAGATACTTTTACAAACCAATAGTAAAAACAATCAAATAGATAAATTGATAAATAGTTAGTTGGCTGAAGCAGATCAGGTAGCCAATAAATATGAAAAATGTTCAGCTTTACTAGTAATCATGGAAAAACAAACAAAATCAAGAAGGAGCTTGTATTTCCAACCTGTAAGAGGAGTAAAAATGTTTTGCTCTACTGATAACTACCCACAGACCTTCCAGCGATTTATCTAGCAATCGTCTGTAGAGTGGTCTCTGCTGATGGGAGAGAGAAGGAGAAGGAATGGGCCTCCTATCGTCTCCATATCCTGGTTATTTCCTTGAAAGTTGTGGTTGTTTGTTTTTTGACAAACATGAACAACATTGACATTTGCAAGTCTAAGTAGTGGGTAACTGGCTGTTTGTCCTAAGTTTCCCTTTGTTTCCACAGTGTGCTCAAAAATTCACAACGAGTAAACACAACACCAAAACAAAATAAAACAAAACAAAAACCTTGTGTCTAGAGAAGTGCCTATAAATTTTTTTGAGAGAGCTAGCTAGGACAAGGATGAGAACCAGGGTGTCCTGGAGACACTGTGACAGCCAGCAGAAGGAACAAGAATGATGTGAGGAGACACTTCAGAGAAAGCTTTGGCTATTTCTATTAATTACTATTACTATTACTGTCACTATTACTATTACTAAGATAAAATCTAAAGGTAGAGGAGATGGCTGAGAATCCAGAGATACATAGTACTTCCTCATTCACTCTTTACACAAAGTCTTATTTGAACTTTGGAATATTGAGACCATTTGGTCTGAACCCAACACCATGACCAATATCATGTGAGGAAGAGACCTGTGGAATGATTTCAGTCAGTGGTCAATCTCAGTGAAGGGAAGAGGTGTGCTGGTCTGGAAAGCCTTCTCTGAGTGTTTGGATAAAAGTTAAGCACCAGGTTAAAAGGGGTGTTACTAGGAAGAGAATGTTAGTAAACAACCAAAGGCAGTGTGCTTATGTCTTTGTTAAAGACCAAACACCCCAACGTAACTCACATGACTGAAGATAAGAAGTTTAAAACTAAGTAAACCAAGAGAGAACAGAACTGATCTAGCCTGTACACACTTCATACCCGATACTCCGCGTCATCGTGGTAAAGTCAATGGTGTACTTGTTTGAAAACACATCAGTAGACTGAGTTTCAAAACATAGTGGAGATGAGACAGTGGAGACTCTGCTGAAGACAGGATGTCCCTTGCTTATGGTTTCTGGAGAAACCTCTAGAGCTAGGAGGCAGCAGAACACATGACACCAGGGGCATCTCAGAACCAACCTAGAAACATCTTTCTTGGACACTACTTCAGTCTAGGTCTAACCCAGGCACACACAGACACACACAGGCACACACACATGCACACAGAGACACATACATATACACAGAATCAGAGAGAGAAAGAGAAAGAGAGATAGAAAGAGAGAGAGAGAGAAGGAGAGAGATTAGAGATTCTAGTTGACTTGGGGAAAGAACTTTGAATTTCTTTGGAAAGTTCTTGGATTGGCTTTGCTATAGAGAAATAAAGATAATATTTTTTACACCTCCAGCTTTCATAATGGAAACTGACAGCTCCAACAGCTTCTTGGGATTAAACCAAGAGAAATGAATATATCTGGAAGCTCTCCCTAATATCACATCAAATTCAGGTTCCAGGGAGGGCATTGATATTTTTTCATTTCAAATAACGCTCAGCGCTGGAGTCTTTGGTGACAGAGCATTGTGACCCCAGATTTACTCTGCTGACTTCCTTCTAGTATTATGATAAAAAACATCTTCTCCCCTCAAATGACATTTGCTGATTTTCCCTAAGTCCAAGTACAGTCTCTTGAAAGGAAATCAAACTTTGAGATGATTTTTATTTCCTCCCCAAACAAAACAAGACAAAACAAAACAATAACTTAATGGTCATCAATATAGAAATACTAAAACTGTCTCCCTGGGGGGTGAGGGAATTGGAAAATGCTGTCAGGGAGGCAGCCTACAGAACTACAAACTGGGGTTCTGACACATCCCAGGTAGGTTACTTTACCCGTGTCTGTTCCCAAAAGCTCATTTTCTTAAAAATAAAAAGACTACCTCCCAGAGAAATCAGGAAGTAGTGAAGGCAAGATTTGGAAATTTTTATTAAATATGAAACATAATTAGTACTCAATTTGCATGGAAAACCACAAGACAATGGCAAGAACAGAGACCTGAAGACTACCATCATCAATCTCCGAATGTTCAACTTCTTCATCTTCAAAGGGAGAGTATTCTACTCTGATTATTGTAGTGCTGGGGACCTAATCCCAGGGCCTGCATATGCTAGGCAGGTGCTGTACCACTGAGCTAGGTCCTGGGCATAAAGGGAGTTTAAAATATTGAAAATAAAATCACTGGAGTCACCAGTGTGTGCTCATTCCTACACAAGAGGATTCTAGGGGCTAAATCCTGCATGTCAGTGCAGTACTTAATTCTTGGAGCAAATGTTTCAATATAAATTGATTTATCCCATAGTAGTGTTGGCCAAAAGGATGGTTAGCAACTGGCCTCTACTCACCACATGCCAGTAGCATCTGCCAGCCCAGTTGTGATGACTCCAGATGTTGCTAAGTGTCAACTAGGGGCAAAACCACCCAAGCTGAAAGGAGCTAGTTAGCACTAATCATATCCATGGGTGGCTCTGAACGCATGCGTAAGCAGTAAGTGAAGTGCACACAGCAGTAACAGTATAGTTAAAATAGAGCTGCATGTGGCAAATACATGTGTATAGAAAACTTTGAATATCTGCATAAAGTACTATTCAGGAACACATCTGGACAGTGAGGAGATTGTGAGGGCCAGCTATCCCTTTTATCCATGCATTTACTCCTTTAATTGTTTTATTTTCAAAACCATCCTTTCTAGAAATGAGCATATCTTTCATATCTTTGAAAATGATATTTGTCAGGACAAAGAAAGCCCCACCCCCCACTGAACAGGGTCCAGCAGAGGCCACAGGATTCCAGAGCTGCCGAAGGCTGCTCCAGGCACCCTGGCCTCTAAGAGGTTAAAACCAACACCAGGACCATCAGACTAGGGGATCTTTTCAGTTCTGACTACAATCTTCTAACTGTAGCTCTGAACTTCTCCTGAGGATTTTCTTTCTTTTCTTCTCTCCCTCCTTTTCCTTTGAGGGAGAGACTAAAGCAATCCTTCCAGGATCTGGCTGAAACATTCAGTTGTTTCCACCTACTGGTAGGAAAAAAGACAACAGTGTACTATGCCTCAGCAGAGGTAGCAGGACCCTCAGATATGAAGCTCCCACTGGTGCCCCTACCCCTAAAACAACCTGACTTCTGACCTCGTGCTGCAGGACAGTGGTGTCTCAGAAATCACTGTCAGTGACACAGGTATAACAGTGCTCAGAAATCTAGAGTTAGTGAGTGTGCCAAGACATGGTGTCCCCAGCATGTCTTTACTCCAGCCTGAGTATTCTCTTGGTAAGATGCTTTTTGCTTTTGAGACAGGATCTTGCCATGTAACCAGGTTTGCTCTGGGTATATATCTCAGGCTAGCCTCAAGCTTGGCGTCTCATTGCTTCAGCCTGAGTGCAGGATATGCACCACACCGCCTAGCCATGATACTTCTTTCTATTGAACCATCTTTAATAAGGATATTTCCCACACTTTTGTTTATTTAGCTTTTTTTTTTTATGGGACTATCCTGGACAGGAATGAAAGCAGTTTAACATGCAGATAGAGATGTCTGGAAGATGTGGATTCCACTCTCAGACTTTACCATTAACCATCAGGTGACCGGGAGCATCCCATTCACCCTCCCTGAACAGCTGTTTCCTCTTCCATAAAGCCAGGTCCTAGTGCCTCCATCTCACGTGCTGCTGGAAAAATCTAAATAAGTGAGCATTCAGCTTGATTCAGGAAATGAATACCAACTGTTCTTGCTACACAATAAGTCTACTGACTTCCACCCATTGATAATATGGAACTAGGCAAAGGATGATGCTTCAGAGGAAGGGAACTCTGACAGCAGGATACAGGCTCAGTGTGGCTCTTCACCCCAGGGCATGATGCAGGCCCCTTCAAATGCGCAGCCTCACCCACTTCACTCAGGAAGAGGATATCATCTGCTGTCCCAACAGAAATGCCAGCATATTTGTCCCATGACATGCACATTTCCAGTCAGAGGTTCCAAGTACTCCCTTTACTCAAAAGAAGGTAGGCTCAGCTGGAAACAGCTGGATATCAATGCTGTTATCACTGCAAGAGACAGAAGCCAGAATCATAGTCAGGACTAGTAGCTACCTTTCCACGTGGACGGCTCCTCAAATCCAGTAATGGATTTGCCACCTAATTTTACACCAATTAGATTCTCTCAAATAAAGTAACATGAACAGCACTGCCTAGGAACAGAAGGAAATTCTAGAAGCCCAGTGCTATAAAGATGATTTGCCGCTTCTATGTGTCATTAGCGTCTGTTGCTGGTTAAGGATGCAGCTGGTGCCTAGAGCATGATGGAAGATGGATAGAACAGGCTGCCCTGCAGGGGTTGTGAGTCTAGCTGGAGAGGACAGGTCCTTAACTCATCAGCATCCTGCAAAGGTGCCAAACACTGCTGTAGACCCAGGGAAAAGGCAGACCTCAGACAGTGAGGAGAGGGCTTGGGAACAATCTTCTAGGGAAGGTTTCTGCTCCAGTATTTTTTTTAAATTAATGTTTTCCAATTTTTTTAGATTATTTAGTGTGTGTGTGTGTGTGTGTGTGTGTGTGTGTGTGTGTGTGTATTGGTGGCTGCTGGGGACTCAGGCAAGCACCTACCACAGTGTGTATGCAGAGATCAAAGGGCAACTTGTGGGAGTTAGTCGTCTCCTTCTATCATCTGAGTCCGGGGTTCAAACTCAACGCGCCCTTACCCACTGAGTCACTTTGCCAGCTTTGTTCTAGGTTTTGAAAGATATGAAAAAAATCAAGCCAGGAGGAGAAAGGAGAAGGCAAAAAAAAAAAAAAAAAAAAAAAAGAGATCCACAGGGGAAAAGAGCAGAGGCTGGGAACTAGCAATCACACTGACCCAAAGGAAAGCCGTATATACAATAGATCCCATGTTGTTAAGAGATAAATTTTCTGCTTGACAAGAAAGGACTAGAAGTTGTTACTATAATTGCTTTGCTTGGTAATATGAGAAATATTCTTTAGAAAAATCAATGCTAAATTCTACAAAATGGAGCTGATCGATACAAAATTGTGATCTGGAAAATGAAGCAATTAGCATTGGGTAAATCAACCAAATGTCATCTTCTAAAGAAGATATTATGAAGCAGACGTGCTAGAGAGATGGTATCATAATGTAGTTGGACAATCATATTAATGCTGCTATAATCCTAATTTCAATTTTTCATTCAATAAAGTGACATATAAAACAGCCTCACTTAAAGTAAAACATGATCAGGTTGACTAAAGCCAGGACATGAACAGCAAAGGGATCTTGTATTACATGTCAGCTCTGGCTAGTAGGTGAAACTGTTAGGAAGGCTGCGTGCTGAAGGACTTCGAGGTCACGTCAGAACTCATCAAGACAAAGCTGTTATGATTTGTTATCATAGTAATATCTGCAGTGGGTGTAGTGGCCGGATATTCCCAGAATGCCACCTCTGACTTCAAACCTTCAAAGAAGTGGGCAGGAAGAGTAGATGAATTAAAACAGTCAGCTGGCTCCTAGTTACTGAGTAGAGGAAATTTCTGACGTATTTTGTCCTCTTCACAGTCCCTTATCTACTCTTTCTGTATTCCTCTCTCCCCCAGGCACATCTTCCTTTCTGACCTTCTGTCTGGCGGAGCTAACACAAGACCCACCTTCCTTGAAGCCATTTAGGACAAAGGCCTGTCCTCGCTGAGCTCTGCTTGACTTCAGACATACTGGTACATACACATTTACAAATCAGTTATTTGTAAATCAGACAATAGTTGCCCATAGAAAGGGTACTATAAATATTAGTCAGCACCCTAAGCTAGTAATAAAAGAAACTCTACGAGGATAGAGGAGTTTACCATACTGTCCATTTAAAGATAAGCTGTGATGGGCTGAGGGTAAAGGAAGCTCCACTTAGAAAACACTCAGGGTTGCGAGTGGGATTGAATACTGAGGGAAGAAGACCGAGCCAAAAGAGCTGGTTGTTCCCTGGAGCAGGAGGTGGAGGGAGAAGGAGACAGGAGAGACTCTGTTGCTGGAAATGTCAGGATGATTGAGGTTGTTCCCTGAGGAAAGGTGATGCAAGGCCTCTCCTGTAATATCCCATAGGCCTTCACCATGTCTCCAGCGCTAACCAGTGCTCCCGTGCAGGAAAGAGACGCCTTTGTGTGGAGCCCAAAGAGGAGGGTCACGTTTACTTAGCCCTAACCACTACACAGAAACGGAACCAGAAAACTTACTGTAATTCTAGGAAGCCAATGTAACGAAAACAATCAAATGAGTGTCACTGTTGCAGGGGGAAAAAAAACTCATTTATTCATAGACACAAAGTTACAAATGGAAATGCAGGGAGATATCTGAAAAGTTCCTAAGCTCCCATCACAAACTCAGATACCTGCAGAAATCAAGCAGGTATAAAAGGGCGGTATGAGCAAAGTGATATGAAGGTAAATTGTGGAGATAAAGGGTCCCATCAAGTTCTGGAACAAAATAGAGTAAAAGCATCAAGAGCAAAGGAGCAGCGCACCTCAGCCTTAGTACCCATTCTGCAGATGAGGAAATTGAGGAAGAGCGTTTTGGCCATGTACTCAAGGGATGAAAGCAGTAGTGTCACATCCAGGAAGAATACTCTGATCAGCTCTAGAGCACAGCTGTCCTACTCAGCCCCGTTTCAGTGATTTTTACCCCCCTTAGCTCCTTGGTGAAATAAAATGGATGAAAGAGAAGAGAAGCAGAAACCAGAAGGCAAAAGTCAGCTCAACGGAGAGAGGATGGAGGCAACTTGAGGGCTAACAAATAGAAGAGGGAGCAATCAGGTAGCCAGGCCAGAAGATGACATTCTGGGGTCTGCCGTCATAAAAGGGGAGGAGAGAGAAAGAAAGGAATCAGATTGTAGCCAAAGCAGCACTGCCATCCTTCTGGTCTGTGCACAGGGCCTGCCTGGGTTGGATGACAATATGCTGGCATCAGAGGTGTTAGTTTTCTACACCCGACGGGACAATGAAGCTGTCTGATCTGGGCAAGCTGTTCGGTTTCCGTGTACTTCACTGGGTTCATCTGTAGAACAGGGATGGGAACACGTCCTCCCAGGTTTGTGGGCCAGAGTAAGTGTAGATGAGTGTTTAGCAGGTGCCTGGCAAGCAACATGTACAAGGTCGCCATCATGAGGAAAGGACTGCCGTTGGCCAGTGTGACCAAAGAAAGCTTTACAGAAAGAGGGTGCTGTAAAGACATGCGGAATTCATGAAAAGAGAGAAAGGGAACTGAGCCTGTGGGTAGAGAAAAGACAGAAAAATGGGGGTGGGGGCTTGGCCGCACAAAAGCAATCCAGAGCCCCAATCTTCCACACATGAGACCCAGATGAAAGTCTCCCCAGTAAAGTGAGTAGCAGGGGTAGTTGGGAAAATCCTTCAGGTTTCAGAAAGGCATAGATGTTTTGCTCGAAAGTGTCTGTGCCACGCATGGTGCGACCCTAGAGAGCACTTGGGAGACATTACTAACAGCTGAGTACTGGGAAGCTAGATCCTGGACTGGTGATAAAAGGGTGATAAAAGGAGAAAAGCACTTTGATGCACTTCTTTGTTGAAATGGGGGTATCGCCGTGTAGCCCAGGGTGGTCGCAAAGCCAACCGCCCTCCTGCCTTAGCCTTCTACACTCTGGCTTATCAAGAGTACACTACCAGATCTGGCTTCACTGATATTCTTAACAAGGTCAACTAGCATGCATTTGTTGGAGCAAAGAGAAACTGAGCCTCCATTAACAGCAAAAATAAGCACTTCACACTTAGTGTTTAAAAATAAGAGCGACCTTTTCTTTTTCCTTCCTGCCTTCCTTTTTTTCCAAGGAAGGTCATGTAGCTCAGGCTAGCCTCAAATTGGATATATACATAGCACGGGTGGCTTTGAATCCAGTCTTCTGCTCACTTCTTCCCAAGTGCTGGGATTTTAGGTGTGTCCCATCACATTCAGTTCAAAAATAAGAGACTTCTGATTGATTTTATGTCATGTTTTTCCAGCCAGGCATTTGCTTGTTTGAAAATTAGCTAGGGGGCCTGAGGACATAGCTCAGTTTGTAGAGTGCTTGTCTAGCATGTGGAAACCTTATGTTCGATCCCAGGATTCACATATATCCAGCACACATGCCTATAATCCCAGAACTTGATAGGTGACCACAGGAAAATCAGAAGTTCAGGGTTGTCTCCTGCTATATAGTGAGTTTGAGGCCATCCTGGGATATAACAAGACCCTGTCTCACCAGGCAGTGGTGGCACATGCCTTTAATCCCAGCATTCAGAAGGCAGAGGCAGACAGATCTCTGTGAGTTTGAGGCCAGCCTGGTCTTCAGAGTGAGTTCTAGGACAGCCAGAGTTACAATAGAGAAACCCTGTCTTGAAAAAAACAAAAACAAAAGATCCTGTCTCAAAAGAAACATTCATTCAATTATATACGAAGATAAATTATTATCATACCATGCATATTTCAGTTTCACAGCTCACTGACAGACAGTATGTATTGGTGTCTTAGGATCATTTGATGGGTTGAGGCTGACGTCTATGGCTACATAGGTCCTCCATTCTTAGGGACTGACTTGCTCTTGTAGGCATGCTTTTATATAGTTCTACCTGAAAGAAGAAGTATTACATAACAAAGGAAAAATTCCTCCTTTCTAGTCATTTTAGGATCGCCCAGGGAATGCTGACTTAAGTAGAGCTTTATTCCCAGTATATCTGGGTAACGTTTAGCATCCTTTATGGAACTGGAACCCAGAGATGGTTTCTCCCCTGGCTTTGATTAGGTCCTGTTTTGCACCTTGGAAGACACACCCCTTACTTAATTATGGTCCTCTTTGAATAAACGGGCCTTTGGGGCACATTCAACATCCAAACTATAGCATCTGGCTGGCTTTTGCAGAAAGTTTGACGATTGTTCGGTAAATAAGAGCAGAGTGGGCATTCCACGCACTAGAGGCTATATGAGCAAAGAGGGAGAACAAAGCTGTAAGCAAAGAGCCATCCCAGGACTTCGAGAGCCTTGGAGCCTTCACAGGAGCTACAACAGAGGGTCAAGGTGGGAAAATCCCTGGACAGAAACCATGTTATATAACTTCTGTTAGTACGTCTTTCCTCCTTCTGTTGTTCCATGAGCTCGAGACTGACAGATCAGCCTTCACAAAGCTCCTTTGCCCTCATAGGTGGGGACACTGGCAGGAGCTCAGAGCCAGGAGGCAGTGGAGGAGAATTTCATTTCCTCTGCTCTTTCCTGCTACTGGCTATAAGTTGAATGTATCTCTGCACTGATTACAGGTCTCTCTCTTTCTAGACAGGAAACTGTTCCTCTTTAGCCCCCCTGGTGCTAGACCTGGGATATTGCCCTGGCCCTCACTTGTAGCCTACATACTGCCACACCTCTGTAAATATTCCCTTTATGAAATACTCTTCAAATCACTTATTTTGATGTTCCATATGTGCCCTACCTTGAACATTTAACAGAGAATTATGGGAACATTTTGGACAGGGCTTTCTGACTCATAGTTGGAGGACAATTGAGGGATAGAAAGATCAAAGGCAGATCTTTATAAATAACACTTTCTGAACAGCAGGGGTTCTTGATATATATATTCCAAAGACTGTCTGCCAAGGACTCTGATTCAGTAGGCCTGGAAAAAAGACTATCGTTTAAGTCAGGACTATGGAATCTCACAGTTGTCTGGAGAGGTTGACTAGTATGTTTATCAGGATCCAAAGAGATCAAAGGAACTGGGAGGGAATATGTGAGGGTCCGAGGGATGTGGAAGTAAGAAACAGAGCCATACACTGAGAGTAAAGGGGAAAACTAAGGGATGTGGGGCTGAAGAGGCACGGGTTTAAAACAGTCACTTTGGGGCTTGTGGCAGAGAATGGTGGCGATGGACATTTTCAGAATGCTTGATGGAACTGAGACAGGCCTTTAGAACTGTGTGCCATATAAAACGTCTGTCATTTGTCTCCAGCAGTGCTCCGCAGCCCTTGGAAAGAACTGGATAAGAAAGTCGTTTGGTAGATTCTTTATGGGAAGGCTGCAGAGCAAGAACAACAGAAAAAAGAGGACCCAGGATGTTAAGAGCTATGTGCACAGGAGCTCCGGAGTAACAGCAAGGACATGAGAGGGGTGCCTTTAGGGGAGGGGGTGCTGTCCTTGGTCCTGAACCAACATTGCACACAAGGGCATGGCCATTGGACTGTGAAGTTGGGAGTGGGTTGGGAGGTGCTTCCCTTCCTTCCCACACTACTCCCACCATTCCAGAATGGGGGATGTTCAAAGATCATGCTCCTAGACCCAAAGTACTAAAAATTGTCTGAATATGGGGCCAGAAAGCTACATATAATCTTTTGTGAGGATATAATTCCAACAGTCACAACTATTACTTAAGAAATCAGTTCAGCTACTATTTCCTGGTGGGTTTCCAGGTGCTGAAGACTGTGCTAATTGGAAGGACAAAGACATTTTTTTTGAAAGACAAAGTCTATTGCTAAGTCAGATCTCCATTTTCTTTCATACAGACACCAGAGGGCCCCATACATTATCCCCTCTCTTCCCTCTCCAACTCCTGTTCTCCTTGTAGTTGCTCTTTTCACAATGACCTCCCTAGGTTCACACTCTGACCACAGAGGCCTCTGAAGCATCTTCTCGTCTCTTCTCCCTCCTTGTTATTATGCAACAGATGAATCTGATTCTCTCTCAGCTGGACAGAGTGCTACTCCATTCAGAAAAGATTAAAAAACAAACAAAAAAAAAAACAAGAACAAAAACAGGACACAGAAAAGTAAGCACAGGCTTCAGCAGGTCAGAAGGAGAGGAAAAGCTGAATGCACTAGTTTTTTATGTCACAATGTTATCTAGAAAGTCCTCCCCAGGCAGAGAGGGAGGCTGCCTCAAAGACTTGATCAGCTGATGGAGCCTCCCCATAGATAACCATCTCTAGGATTGGTCCATAGTTTCCAGAGCAGTCAACTATCCTCTCCATGGCTCAGACTGGCTGGTCTTTTCTTGAATGGCTACAAACTCTAATTAATTTTTAAAACCCATTCATTAGAGGCCTCCTTCTATTTTGTAAGTCCCCAACAAAGTTCTGATTCACAGAGATGATTAGGGATGGTTTGCTGCCTTTGGAGAATGCCCACTGCAGAGGGAATGCTGCAATGCAGCATTCTCTCTGCCTGCCACTTGAAAAAGCACATGGAAAGGCCAGATGTGGTGGTGCACACCTGTAATCCCAGCTCTCAGCTGGCTGGGCAGGATGGCTGCCATGAGTTCCAGACCAGACTGAGCTATGGCGTGAGATCTTGTCTCAAAACAGCAACAGCAGAGCACACAATGAAGCATGAGGAGGGAAATTTTGTTTTGATATGTGAATCTAGGGCTGGAGATGGGAACTCAAGGGTCATGCCTATTATCTAGAAAGAAATAAAAACAGCGATAGCATGAGGTTCAATATGTAATACTTACGGCCAAGAGAAGGCCAGGTACAAATGTGGATCTTGGATTAGATAATACAGTTGTTTTCCCAGATAGCAAATGTCAGAAATGAGCCATGGTCCCTGAGCCAAGAGGTCACATGGGGAAAAAAGGATACATGCATCAACAATCCAGTGCAATCCAAGGGTCTGGGGCTAGAGTCATGGGTGATAAAACAGAGAAAGTCAGATTTCAGTGGCCAACCGAGACAAAGCTCCAGAATTCATGTCAGGTAAAAACAGAGGTTGAGTGAGAAAGTAGGGTGACAAAACCATGACAAGCCACCTTAAGAAACAAGCTAGAAGATTTAAGAATGAGTGGCTTCCCTGGGGAATGCTGAGTGGACTACAGACTTGGTGCCATATGCTCTCAATCTTCCTATCTTTCTTTAGGAAGTTACAGAACAAATCATGAAAAGCACTGGCCTCTCACCTCAGGCAATGCTCAGGGCTCTGTCAAGAAAGGTCAAGCCGCAGCTGAGGAGCTCTTGGCTTCCTACCGTGATGGCCTTCAAAACCCCTGTACCATCAAGAAGCATGAATATGCCACAATCAAGTCACACAGCCACGGTCTGCACTCAGTGGTCCTACTACACTCATTTATTTAATCTCTACCATGTCCATTTTCATTTATGAAAGATTCTTTTTTAAGGTAAAAGCCCAGAGAGGTTAAGTAGCTCAAGATCTTTCCTCAAGAAGATGATGAAGCCATGACTGGAGCTACTGCTTCCAGTCAAGAGCAGAGAGAGGATGAATGCATGCATGCTAACTATCCAGCTCACCTTCTCTACTCTTACATAGTTCAAGACTCAAACCAAGGAATGGTGCTGCATCCAAGGTGAGCTAGGTCCTCTCATATCGAATAACTTAATCAAAAGAATTCCCCACAGAAGTGCCTCCAGACCAATATGGTCCAGACAACCCCTTATAAAGGCTCTTGTCTTCCCAAGAGATTCTAGATGGTTGAGTTGACATTAAAACAAATTATCATACTAACTGGCTTCTGATCTCATCAATATAATCACTCTGAGCTAGAGACAAGGCAAAGATAATCTTACAGGGATGTAAATGTGTGGTGTATAGGAACACGCAGGACAAGGAGACACGGGTACAGACAAACAACAGTCATGTAAAGAAAGATCAAGGCTCAATCGAATGAGTGCTGAAGCTTCCAGCTAGGTCCTTGTTCATTCAGTTCTCAGTTCCTTTGTTTATCTCCTCATTCTTATTCCTGTATCTCTGGCTTTTGTTCATCCCATGCTGCCCACCTCAGGACCTTTGTACATGATACTCTGCCTAGAACACATCATCCCTTTCCAATACCCCTTGACTTTGCAGCTGCTGCTGATGCCCCTAATACTACAGAAACTTCACTATTACTACTTCTTTGTTGTTGTTGTTTGTTGTTTTGTGTTTTTGAGATAATATGTACCCATGGCTAGCCTGGAATTTGCTATGTAGACCAGGCTGGCTTTGAATTTAGAGATCTGTCTACCTTGGCATCCCAAGAACTGGGATTAAAGGCATGTGCCACCTATGTGCCAGACTGTATTCTGTTAGTCTGGGATGGCATCAATGAGATATGGCAATACTACAGCAAGGATTTCATCCTGTGATAGTCACAGGGAAGCGGCCATTCAGTTATCCACTTGCAGGAAGTCAAATGCTCACTTTTCCCAGAGCAGATAGAACATAAGATGTCTACAGTTAACAAAAAGTACCATACAAGAAAGGAGCAGATCGGGAGGAAATAATGAGTGATACAGACATGCAGGAGTGCTGCCAGCAGAGCAAGCATTTGAAGAGAAGGGGCAGAGGCAGAGGCAGAGGCAGAGGCAGAGGCAGAGGCAGAGGCAGAGGCAGAGGCAGGAGAGGCAGAGGAGGCAGAGGCAGGAGAGACAGAGGAGGCAGAGGCAGAGGCAAGGGTTGGGTAGCCATCCAGGCAGGAAAGGACTGAACCTGTTTGGGGTCTAGGATGAAGACAGTAGGAGAGAGGGTCTACAGAAGGGAAGAGAGGAGAATGGTGTGGAGAGGGAGAAGGAAGGAGATTGGAAATGAAAGGAAGCAAGAAGACCAGGGAAGATGGGTATTAGGAAACCTGGTAACAGCACTGCATGTTTTTATGAGGTTCAGAAGTGCAGCGTCGGGAGTCCTGTGGTGATTCATGTACTTTCCTGGAACCTGATGTGTTGCCAAGATCTGCTGCAGAACATCATGGTCTGGAGAATGGATTCAAAACTGACTGACTGTTGTTTAGCAGCCAGCTCAAAATCTGAGAAGGCTCTCCCAGGAGTAGAAGGTGGACACCAGCCCCCAGAAGCCCGTGGCACTCAGATTTTCCAACTTTCTGCTTACAGGCTAAGAAGGTTGTCGTTGCAAACTGAGGAAAAGCCGAGCAACCAATAGCTGACACACATTAAGCATTTCATATCTACCAGGCACACCATAAATTCCCATTCAATTCTCCCACCATTCTGATCAGATAGATGCAAGATGTGTATATATTTAACAAAATAAAGACTGTGGAAGTCAGCTCACAAGCAAGACAGCTAGGACACAAACTCAAACCAGCTGAGTCCAGGGCCCACACCCTGAACCCACAGCTCAAAATGACAGAACCTAACCTACAAAGCACTCAGTGCCTATGCTGTGTATTGAGTGGTATCACAAATTTTATGTATGTATTAACTGTTTTGCTGCTTACACCTAACTCTGAGATCTATTCCTACAAGGTCAAGAAATCTGCACAAATACGCATGGCTATGAAGAGGTTGAGCCTGGATTCCAGCCCAGAGGGTCTACCTCAAGAGAGTCTGTTCTCAATCCTGGTGCTGAGCCCTCACATGACTGTCCCTCCACATGGTATCATTTGAGACATGTAAGAAGTAACCTCTATACTTGGTTTTAAATGTACTACAATTTAGTTGCCTTGGGGACAGGAGATGTTGCTCATTGGGTGGAGCCTTTGCCTAGTGTACACAAGGGAGATGTGGGTAATTTCTCATAAATACTCATCTTCGCTGGTGTCCTCACTTTCTTTCATCTGCCCTGTCTCCTCTTCCACAATATTCTCCTCCCCTTCCTGGTCATCATGCCTAGGACCTCCCTCCTAGTGCCTTTAGCCCAGTCTACAGCTCCATTCAAGTGCCAGAACCAGAAAAATGAATCAAGAAATAAACAAAATAGATACAGAGAACTATGCCAAACTTCCACTTCTTTATTCACGTAAGCAAAAAATAATAACATTCTTGAGACTATCACCATTCTTAAAATCTATTTTTTTATGTATACTGATGTTTTGTCTGCATGTGTGTCTGTGCGCCACATATGTGCTTAGTGCTCTCAGATCCCATGGGACTGAGGATAGAGACGGTTGTGAGTTGTCGTGTGGGTTCTGGGAATCGCACCCAGGTCTTCAGGAGAAAGTAGTGCTCTTCACTCCTGAGCCATCTCTCCAACCCCAGGACTATCTTCTGGATACAACTATGAAAGCTCATTGGCTTTGGCTAATGACCAGAAGAAAGCACAGCTGTTATCTCCACAAGAGGAGCCTCATTCTGTTATAATCTTCCCATATAACTTGTTTCTCAAGCTTGTCTCAAGGAGAAACGATATTGGGTAAGGTTGCTCACCCTGAAACAAAATCCGGAAAACTGGTTTTGCTTGCACCATGTCACCCAAGCATCCAGCACCCTCACCCATGGCGTCCTCCACACTGAAACTTCAGAGGGAAGTTCTCCGCCATTCCCTCAGTCACACAGCAAAGAAACACAGAAGTTTCATGAAAACCGAAAAGGGGCAGGAAAAAAATAGTCCAAATCCGGTAATTGTTCCCGGGTTCATGCTAGCATTAATGCATCCCAGCTGCAAAAAATATTTCCTACTTTGCATTCAGAGAGTCCAGGAGTTCAATATAAATTCACTAATCCTTGTAATTTTCTTGTAAGGCAAGCCGCAGAGTACTCATTTCTTCAAGGCGCAAGGAAACAAAGTCTTGCCAAGTTCACAAAACTAAGAAACAGACATTTAAAGAGAGGGAGTCTCATTTCTCATACTCTCCTTTATTCTTTGTGTTTTTTATTTTCCAAATAACTACAACTTCAAACATTTCTGTCTGTTGAGGACTATATCCAGTTATGTTTTCAAAAATGATGATAATGGTGATGTAATCCCTTTTCGGCGTGTACTTACTGGGTGACAAGTGTTAAGCTCATACACATATCAGCACTCAAGACTTATAACCACATTAGGAAAGAAATAGCAGGACCATCTCCACTGCACAGAGCTGAAGGTTAGACAAGCAATGTAACCCGACCAAGACTGACACCTCCATTTCAAAGCCACGCTGTCTCTTATACCCACCCGAGCCCTGACCTACATACTTTGTACAATCGTTAAAAGCACGAAAATCAGAGAAGTAACCACAAGGATATTGACTTTTAGTTGTCATGTCAAAAAGGCAGACCAAAGGTACAAATAACCCTTGCATTACAATTCCCTGGAGTTTAATCAATTGCAGCCACTTTCCTCAAAATCCATAAAGTATGTGGAAACCGAGATCATCAGAACTCACACCTCAGGTTCTCTGGCCCTCGCTTCAGGTGACTCTCTCAACTCTGCTCATCCGAATTAATGGATGAGACTACTGACAGAAACCTAGACGCCTGAGGGAAACTCTCCCTTCACTGAAGAACGTTTCACATGCCTACGTACACCACAATGTTCAAGAGGGGTGTGGAGAGAATATAACACAGTTTCCCCCACCCTCATTATTGTAGAATATTTTGTTCAAAAATTATCTTCCAGGGCTAGAGTTCCACAGAACACACGCATGAGCATGTTATGGTTATTGACATCTCCGTTGGTGAAGATTTCAATTACAGAAGTCCTGAGAGACCATGCTCCATGCCTCCCCGAAAGATACACTAATAACTGCTAATGTCTAGGGGGTGATTATTAATATTTTAAAAGTATTTTAACATGTAGTAGCAAGCAATAGGAGTGTTAACTCTTCATTTTAAAATGTTTCCCTGTTGCAACTGAAAATGAGTAACAGTGTATTCTTCCCTAATTTGCAGAAAATTAAGTGAATGGATAGAAAGCGTGAGAAGGAAGTAGATACATTCTACCAACCTCCAGTGAACCTGGGAAAGGACACCTATCCCCAAAGGAGATGCTCAATCTTTGCTAATGCCTCCACTTTAGCCTGATGAAGCCTGAGCAGAAAATAGAGCCCCCACCATGTCAGATCACTGTATTCCAGAAGGAACACAGTTAATTCACGCTGTTTCAAGATCATTTCAAGATCATGTGACACTTGTGGTAACATGTTACAAAGCAATAGACAATGAATATGATTTTTGATAGAGTCTCATTTGCACGGACTTGATAGGAGCCATGAACAACACCTTGTGGCAGGTTGGTTGCTAACTGTTACTGTTTGAGTGTGTGTCCTGCACAGACGCCTATGTTCAAACACTTGTTCCCCAGCTGGTGATGATTTTGAAACTGTTAGGTAATGAAGTACAGCTGGAGGAAGTAGGTGACTGGGGCTAGGGTAGAGGTGAGCACCGAGGATTTATAGCCCAGCCCCACTTCCTGCCCCAGTATCCTAGTCAGCATCCTGCTACAAGCAGCTGCCTCAAGCTCCCACCCTGCTGGAGAGCCTCCACTGCCAAACCTTTTCTGCTGTGATGGACTATGCTCTCTTAGACTGTGAGTCAAAATAACTCTATCCTCCCAGAAGTCGCTCAGTTCAGATACTGTATCACAGAAGCGAGGAAAATAACTAATGTACAAATCTTTCTTAGAGGTAAATGTGGCATTGAGGATCTAGGATCTTAAATGTATCTAAACCCTTTGATCTGTCACTCCACCTCTAGTGGTTTAGAAGAAATAACTCAGGTGCACAGAAACACCTGGGTTTGGGGGCAGTGCAGAAACTGATGATATGGTAGAGGTGACCTGGGGTAAAGACAGCGATTGACAGGGAAGGAGAAAAGGGACAATTGCAGAACTGTATTTAAGGTTGGGTCCTCTTTTCCTGGAGTAGAACTTAACAAGGAGGGTCTAGCACCTCTTCCTTCACAGAACTTTCCAGGGTGCTTGTGTCTTTCAGTTTGCTTGGGCTTGGTTTAACTCTCGCTGTGGAAGACTGACAGCGCTGTGACCATACACAGCTGAAGCTGTCCCTACTTGTCTTGTAAGGCTTGCTCAATTGTGTCCCGAGACTCTGAGACGCAGTGGTTTCCTTAGATGAGTCAAGCATTTGTACTGGCAAATGCACTGTTTCTTCAATCTGGATTCAAGAAGTTTATAAATCTGATTCTCGAGTTCTGAATACATAATTTGAAATATTTACTAGAGGGGCCAGGGTGATGACTCATTGAACAAGGTCTGTGTTCTGCAAGTATGAGGAGTTTAAGTTCCCAGAACCCAGGTAATGCTGGACATGTGTCTAGTCATAGTGTTCACAGTAGAACAGGACAATCTCCAGTTGCACAAATAACAAAAAGAGACCCTGGCTCAAACAAGGCGGAAGGCGAATACTGACACCCAAGGTTGACCTCTGACCTCCACACAAAGACCATAGTGCACCCACCTTCTCACCCCCCATATACACACCACACACACCACACAAATATTAAAAGTAAAATAAACAGTCATGAAAGGGGCCACTAAGTAAAGTGGACTCTCTGTGTTTACCAAGAATCCTGGACATTTCAACCTCATTCAGACACTAAAAGAGTGGCTGCTACTACTGTGGCCAGCACTATAACAACTCCATTTCCTGGCTGAAACACTGCCTCCAGCCCTTTCCCTCAGTCCTCAACTCTGAGCACAGTTCTAAGACAGAGCTCTCACCACGGAGAGGCCAGGACCCAGCCTTCCACCGATACATCCCTAGTGCTGCTCTATTAGTCTTTCTTGAGGACCTGCTATCTGCAAGGCACACTTGGACTCCAAAAGCTAATGTGTCAGAACTGGTTATTCTGGCCGGAGGCTTACAAGTCTAAGAGAGGCAACCTACATAAACAAGTACCGCTTGACAGGGTAATGATACCTCACGTACTAGAGCATTCGCTCACTAAGACAGAGGGCGCACATTCTTCTGTTTCAGATCAGTCCTTACTACTAGAAGCCCTGGAGGAAAGCGTAATGATGATATCAGAGGCTAAATTTTGCTGAGCAATTTCGACCTGCCATGTGTGCAGTTTTTGCAGCTACCCAGTGCTCAAGATTCTCTGGATGAACTGTGATTTTCATTGCTCTCTGTTTGCATGTGAGGAAAATGGGGAGCGTAGGGAGATCAAGAAAACGGCTAATGGCAGTACAACTTTAGTAAGCAGGACAGCCAGGAGCCGTTGCGTGCCCAACTCTTAAGTACACGCCATCCTGGCTGCACGACGCGTGCTATCACCATATGAAAATGCCAGGAGATGAGGCTTCTTCCAGAATGCCCGCTGAGACAGCCCACTTCAGGTACAGTGGAAGACTTGAAAACCTACCCAGAACGACTCACAGGCAACGGTAAGTGGCGCCTTCTGGTCCAGCCTGCTTCAATTTGCAAGCACCAAATAAACGTTTAGTCATGGAGCCAGAGAATAATAAAATAAAAATGAAAATGAATCCTTGGGGAAATAATAAGAATCACACCTTACCTCGATGATTATTTTCAGTCTTCAAAAGCCGCTGCTCTTTACGTTTCAAGGCAACTACTAGTTAACTAGAAATGAGACATGCTCACTACCTTTGTTCCCAAAGCAATGATTAATTCTGCAGCCCAAGTAGAAAAGACACTTCGGATGGTCTTACCTTTTTTTTTTTTTTTTTAAATTAAAAAGAGAGAGGGAGAAAGGAAAGGGGGAAACTTGTCTGCCTTTGTGCTTAAGGAAATAAAATACCAATATGTTTAAATTGCAATGTAGTGCCTGGACGTGCTTTTACCAGCATAATTTCAACTTTCTTCAAAAACATCTGTAAAAGAAATCACTAATAAAAAATACTCCAGAGCAAATTTTACAGTCAAGGAATACAAACTAACGAGTTTATGGACTGCAGCTCACTTGTCTTCCCAGCCTTCCCTTCACTCTCTAAGAAGGAAGAGGTAGGGACAGAAAATCACAATTATCTCTTTTAAAATATTACACCCCACCCCCATTCCCATCACACTGACCATCAAGCAGATGAACTTGCGCAGGGAGCCTTTGTGCAAAGCATTATTCTGGACAGAAAGAGTAACCTTGTTAAGTAAGAAATATACGGCTCCTGATCGAGCCTTAAAGCAGAAGAATTTATAGGGATAGAACCAGAACCAACAGACTTTGGGAAGATAGGATCCCACAGAAAATGGAACAGGAAGAAACTATATGTTTTAAAACTGTATACACTGATGTTTAGGTATAAGAAATGTGTGGTACGTTGGTGGGTCCCCATCACCACCAATAATTGAAGCCTAGAGAAGATTAAAGAGAACATACTTGAAAATATGTAAGTGACAGGATCCATCACTGCACAAACTCTGGAGATAAGCATAGGATATCCCAGAACCTGCTAGAAGTTTCTGATTAAATGATCAGACACTGTCCAGTGTTAGAAACCAGAGGCATTGGAGAAGTGCACTGTTCTATTTTGAGAGTACTCCAGAATTTAGTCATTACTAGTAAGTCCTAAACCTGGGTGCAGAATTGTAATATGCAAGGACTGAATACATACAGCGCACAGTTGTTTTTAAATTAGCTTTCGTGTTGTTTTGTTTTGATGATGGATCCTGCTGTTGAGGATAATTTATTTTCAGACAGAGCTATTTCTCTTAAGTAAGCTCAAATGATGATGTCTGACTCAGCAGACCAAGGCTGGTAGAAAACAAAAAAAATCTTAAAGCATCCTTCTCACTCATAAACAACTGGGAATATCTTCTGCAATTTCAGTTTCTTCTAAGTAATTCTGGCATTGTTTTTTTCTTTTTTTTTTCTTTCTTTCTTTTTCTTTTCTTTTTTTTTTGGTTGGGATTTTTCTTTTATCTAAACATTTTCTAATTAAGTGTATCCAGATGCTTTGCTCAACTGGGATGAAAATTATGCATGTTGAACAACAGTCAATTCACAGAGCTTTGGATTACCAAAGTAGTAGGTGAATAGGTCATGACAAGTTTCCATCCCTCGCCGTCTTGTGGCGTTAAAATAAACTAAGACTGGTATGTCTTGCTCTGACTTCTTCCAAGTGTTCTGTCCCATAAGAGAGCTGAGGCAGAACCATGAGCAAGTGTGATCATTTTCTGCATCACTTTGTGCTGTGAGTCTGGCACGCACGCTCTCCCAGACAGTGATAAAATGACTTGACTTGAATAAACTCTAGCAAGCTGTTTCTTCCCACATTTCCTTGCGTATGTCTAAAAGGGAATTCACTGTCTTCATGTTTGGGAAAACCTAATTGAGTTCCTTCTTACAAATACAATGAGACCTGTTAGTTCATAGTTGCTACAAAATATTTTTGTTTGTTTGTTTGTTTTGGTTTTTCGAGGCAGGGTTTCTCTGTTGTAACTCTGGCTGTCCTGAAACTCACTCTGTAGACCAGACTGACCTTGAACTCATAGAGATCTACCTGCCTCTGCCTCCTAAGTGCCGGGATTAAAGATATGAGCCACCACCGCCTGGCTCAAAACACTTATTTTAAAATTTCTTTTCTTTTATGAGTGTGTGTGTGTTCCAAATGCACATGTGTGTGCTAAAGAAGGACATCTGGTATCCTTCTCTATCAGTCTCCACTTTATTCCTTTGAAACAAGGTCTCTTATTGAATCTGAAATGAAGTTGGTAGCCAACAAGCCCCACCAGTCTCTGCCCCCTCACAGCACTGGATTTACAGGCAAGCCCAGCTTTCTCATGTGGGTGCTGGGATGCAAACTCAGACCAATCGTGCTTGCACAGCAAGTGTTCTCAACCGCTAAGCCAACTCTCCAGCCCTCCAGGTTTTTGTTTTTGTTTTTTCCAAAGAGCCTTTGGAGCGTTGCACTTAAGAGATCAACTCACAGGGTACAAGCTTAGATGCCCCGCAGGGAAAAACTTGGTGGATCTGGGCACTCTAAGAGCTCTTCACAAAAGGCTGGGACACATACTTAGATGTTTCAAATGGCCGGGATCTTAAGTACTGGAGTGAACAGGGTGTGACAGGAAGAGGGAATTCACTTGGGCAAGGCTCAGAGCTGCTGGAAAACAGATCAGCACTATTCAAAATACCCCCCAAACCAGAACAACCCAAATGACTATCAACAGAAGGATAGGTTAAAAAGGAGGATTATTCATGATCTGAAATAGGGAATAGCCAAGAGAATGCATAAACTACAGATGCATGAAATGATATGGCTGAATTTGCCAAATACAATGCAGGGACTTACAAAATAGGGATTCACCCATGTAAAGTTCAAATGAATCTACATGTTTGAAAGGAGAACAGGTTGTTTTTGCGGCACAGAGAGAAAGAGAGAGGGAGAGGCTAGAAAGAGATCAAAGAAGATCCTAGGATATGAATTTTCTACTTGCTAGTTTGGGTGCTGATTAAATCACCTTTGACCTTTATACTTTTTACAGTTGGTATACTCTTCTACAGGTGTGTTGGGCTTCAATAATAAATTAAAGAGGGTGTGTGTGTGTGTGTGTGTGTGTGTGTGTGTGTATGTGTGTAGCTCCAGGAATAATAATGATGCTTCTGAAAGGAAATTGCTAGGACTTCATCCTGTGACTGTCACAGTGATGAGTGAAGTCCATACACCAGGGCTGAGAGCTTGAAGATTCATGCATATACAGAATCTATACCACTCCCAATTCAGGCAGTGGCAGACTAGAGTTGGAAAATGGATATTAATTATATCCTACTTATCCTAATTATAATAATATCCTAATCTCTTAAAAATACAGGAGACAAAAATGGATCTCTGCCTTCTACCACATACAGTATCAAGCATCCTAATGGTTTAGAGGATTGGACATGAAAAGCAGTGGGTTAAGCTTCTCACAGAAAGCATACTAACAATCTTAGACTGTATTTTAATTATCAGGTTATTTAATATGTAAGTTACATTGCTGTTCATCAAATAAATTATGGCTTTAAAGAAAGATCTCACTGTAACTTGCTGTACTTGTCCATATACTTCAATAGCCTGACTGCTATTCAAGCACACAGACTGGCTACCGAGATTTGGGACAGCAAGTCCTGAAGGTCAGAGCATTGTTATAAATATGATGTATGTTTAGGCAGGATTCCCATAGCTAAGTAGTGTTGTAGGAGTTTATTTTTAGTTGTATTTAAAATAATTGTTTTTGTGCACTGTTGGAAAAAGGGATGCATAGACCTTGGCGTTCTGTATTGTTTGCAGGTGTTAGATTTCTGTGGAGGTTGTTCAATTGCTAATGATCTGCATGTGCTGTCAGTAGAATGCCTGAGGAGTTCTGAAAGAATAAATACACCTGAGCTCAGATGCTCAGGGTTCCACTGTCGATTGAATACGGCACTGGCCATGATGGTGGTTCCCTCTTTGGAGGTCTGGCAGAGTTTGAGCCAATGAATATGCCTCCTTGGTGTCCGTGGTGAGCCTCCACAGCAGCATACAACTACAGAGTAGCAATAGTTTTGTTAACTAGTAATGAACTGTGTAAATAAGCTTGTATGTTTGTGGTCCCGTGCAGCATAGTGAATGAGGCAGTCCAGCAGCCTAAACACTTAGCTGCAGTATGCACATTGCCTCCTCATGTGCTTGAGTTTTCAAGCACATCTCTCTGAACTCCAGGCCCCACTGTGATTCACACTTGCCTCATTTTGTTTGTTTGTGGTTGTGGGTTTTGTTTTAGTTTTTTTGTTCATAAAAAATTTAAAAAATTTTTAAAAACTTGATTATAGACATCAAGAATCTTAGCAAAAAAAAGAAAATTGTTTCTTGAGACAGGGTTTCTCTGTTGTTACTCTGGCCATCCTGGAACTCATTCTCAAGACCAGGCTGGCCTCAAACTCACGGAGATCTGCCTGCCTCTGCTTCCCGAGTGCTGGGATTAAAGGTGTGAGCCACAACTGCCCAGCTAAGAGGCCATAAATTCGAAAGAGAGAAAGGGGAGACTCTGAAGGGAAGAAAGGGAAGGGGGAAATGATGTAATTATATTATGATTTCAAAAAAAATTAAAGAAGTAATAGTAAAAAGACATGTTAAAATTGTGAGAAAATATTAGTAATATATGCAAACAAAATCAGATAATTCTAGGAATATATATTATTTTAATCCATAAAAGAAAATCAACAAGAAACACCAACATCGACAGAAAACGGGGCAAATAATTGAAGCATTTCATACAAAAAGGAACACACATAGCTAATGAAAACGTGAAGATACGGTAATACTCATCAAACCAACCATAGAGAAATACATTTCAAACTGGCAAAATAACAGGTTGGAAGCATCATTCATGAGAGAGTTTGTTAGCCAGCTCTTTCTTATGTCGCTGTAGAGCATGATGGTACAACAATGTTAAGAGACATTTCACCACTCTCTCCCAAATTACATCACCCATGAACCCTGTGCTCCAGCAATTCCACTCCTATGGGAAAGAGAAAATTTGGGGCATATATTACAAGTAATATATTTTAAAATGTTCATGGAAGGAGGCTTACATTTATAAAAAAGAATCCAAATATTCATCAGCTGGAAAAATCATGAAGAAACTGATATATTCTTTCAAACCAATGACTACAGCAATGTAGAACAGTGCACATCAAACAGAAATATAATGTGCTTTTTAAAAAGCCCTAAAAGATGGCATGCAGTCTGTCCTCATGTAAAGTTAAAAGCAACCAAAATATCTATAGTTTTTGAGGGTGAATTCACATAAGAGATGAAGCACTCTGAAGCATACCTTTCAGTAGTATTCACTACAAATATATCGTTCCCAAAAGTACCTGTGAATACAACTCCTTGTACAAGGCAGTAAGGAAATAAAAGAAGCAAGACTCACACAGTGGTACCTGGGCTGGGAGAGGCAGGCAGATGTTTGGGCCAAGAGAGAAGACCCATATGGCTAGATGCAGGATTTGCCGAGGTCCAGATTTGCTTAGGGTTGTAAGCTTACGGGAGGTTGCTTACGTCATTTCTGAAAATCACCAACTACATAAACAGAGGAGCTTCTCTGTGTCTCGTATCAGCAGACCTTATAAACAACTTTCTGCAAGTGCAGAAGGCGATCCTTATAATAGGTGCTCAGAAACAAAACAGGAAAAGTCTTGTTCTGTTGGCAGTAATTGTATCACTTAAATTTTATGTGAAGTAGTAAAACGTGGCTAAGATGAAATGGCAAAGGCCCTCTGAAATCCACGTAGCATTCAGAATCAGTCACATGGACTTGCTCCCACCAAGGGGACTGTCATGTGAATTTGCTCCCACCAAGGGGATTGTCACATGGACTTGCTCCCACCAAGAGGATTTTCTTGTGGTAGAACATTCTGTCTACTCATGGTGGAAGAGAAGCAATTCTGGCTTCGGACAAGAGCTGGTACTCCATCTCCTCCAGGAAGTGTTCTTAGACCATACCAATTCTCCCAAGACTTAGAAACTCTCTCCCACAGTTTGTGTTTATTCTATCAGAGACCTGAAACCCCTGGAGGGTACTAGATCACAAAGCTGCTAAGGGCCAGGTCAGAATTTGAACCTAGGCATATTAGCTCCCAAGCTTATAGTATTAAACACTTGTAGAGGAACATTTAATTTTTTAATCCAGCAGCATGGCTGCTGTAGCAAAGGATCAAGTTGAAAGGCCTGTGTGATACCTAAGAAAGGATCACATCCAAAGGCCTGTGTGAAGAGATCACATTTAGAGATCTGTGTGATCCGGATGAAATGCTCTGAAGGCAATGGTAATGACGCCTTTAATCCCAAACTCTGAGATTGAATCAGAGTGAAGACGTGCCCAACTCTCAGGGTATAAAAGGAGGCTCTTAGCTCACTGAGAGTCAGTTCAGTTCAGTTCAGAAGTTCAGACAAAGACAAGAGAGTTGGAGAGTCAGGCAGTCAGTTCACAGAGAGAAGGAGAAGCTGAAAAGAGCAGAACCAGTCCATAAGAAGCAGAGAGAAAGCAGAGAATCAGAAACAGATGATAATCTCAATCTCAAACATTCCAGAGTTCACAATACAGATCGGAGTGAAAAGAGGTAGTTCAGAAGATAGCTAGTCAGAGTGAGTTCAGTCAGCAGTAAGTCATGGAGGCTGAAACCTTCTAGGTTGAGAGGCTTAAGATTAGATTGTACAGAGGCTAAAACCCTCTAGGACTGGGGATTGAATAAATTGCCTTTTGCCTTGAACCCATGAGAATAGTAATAAAATCAATGTTTACATCTATGCTTACAAACATGATGCAGCTTTGGGTTCTCAATAATGCCACTTCAGCCCCACACACTGTGAGTCAGGGATAGGGATTGGTACCCTTACATAGAATAGGAAGCTGGCTTGAAATCAAACAGGGTACTACACCTGGCTCCCCCAAATAATATTTAACCTGACCTGGACAAGACTGTTTGTCTCACTTTCAGCCTCACTTTCCTTCTCTACAAGATGAAAGGTTGAGCCCAGTGGTCTCAAGGGCCCTTCCAGTGCTGTCTCATGAACCTGGATTTCTGGCTCCATTCTTCGCAGCCCAGACAATATTAGCTCTTCCTTGGCCAGGTATAGTCCCTCCTGCTGGGCTGTGTCTCACATTTGGCTCTGCTTCTCATAAACAAGAGAAAAAGAGAAAGGGAAATATCCTCTTGAGAGACTGGGAGGGATCCCTTTGGCTGTTTTACATGCAGAACTGTCGTTGTTAGCCAGAGAGCAGTACCTGCCAAGTGAAGGCTGGAAAGAAACTAGACTAGGGGGAGAAATGAACTCACAAAACCTGGTTACACTCAAATTAAAAGGACATCTCCAAGTCCTTAAAGAACTGACGATGCTGTTGCAAGGAGAGCCAGCCCGGTAAAGCACAGAGGGCGGGGAGCTGAGCTGCAGTCAGCTAACAAGAGTGTCAGCCTGCCTACCATGCACAAAGCCTCAGGTTTGATCTCCTGCACCACAAAAAACAAGGTGTGGTAGCCTCTGCCTGTGATCCCTTCACTGGGGAAGTGGAGGCAGGAGGATAAGAAGTTCAAGATCTTTCTCAGCGACAAAGCAAATTCTAGACCACTCTGCGGTACATACAACCTTTTTATGAAAAAATTCAAAACAAGCAAGCATTCTTCCACCTATGAAAAAACTCATGAAGGCAGGATATGCTGTGAAAGCCAGAATGAACCAGAAAAAGCAAGACAAACCTGACAAGCTATGCACCAACCAAGACTACTGATGCTCTGGGAAGGGGTGGAAGAATAGGAAAAAGCCCCATCTTTCCCTGAGTAGCCATAGTGAATTCTTCCTTGGCTGGTACGGTTCATATTAATCTATGAACCCCAGGAGTCCTAAAGTCATGGGGTTCAGAATGTGCTGATCTAAACAGAACTTCTACTATGTGACAGATGATATAAAAATTTATCATTTTATCCTACCCCAGAATTGAGGAGATAATATATGGAGACACGGGTTTAATTCTGGGTTTTCTAATGCTAGTTATGTTTACTCATTCAAGTAATTTTACCCGAGCAGGGCCTTCTCCATTCACAAAATGAGTGGCTGAAATATAGGACAAAATTGTGTCATTTACAGGAAAATCCAGGCGACTGGACCTCATCATGTTAAATGAAACAGGCCAGTTGGACACAGACATGTTCCACATGTTTTCTCTCATGTTAAATTTCTGGGGAGGCTTTGTATGCAACTTAAAAATGAATAAAGATAAGTTAATGAAAAATTAAAGTAACAAGATTTAGGGAGAGAAAGGGGTAGGAAAGTGAGAAGAAAATTTATTGATATAAAAGAGGGGAAGAGGGAAGAAGAAAGTGCAACGGAGGGGTGAATACAGTCAAAGAAAAATTGTTGCGGAAATGTCATAATGAAAATCACTTAAATTAGCATTAAATATATGCTAATAAAAATTGAAAATAAGATGAGGGACCGATTAAGTTTATGAAAGATGGCCTTCAGCTAAAAAAATATCTATAGGTTATAGCTATTAAACATTTCTTTTATGTTCACCTGGAAAAGCAGATGCTGGGTCGACTAAATTTCTTTCTATTTTGGGCCATCAACTCTCAATGGAATCCACTGTGCTGAGCATGCAAGAGTTGAAATCAGGAGAAATGCAGCTGTAGCTTTTGGCTTTGGCAGCTTTTCTAATTCTGTTCCATGTGGTTCCAGCATGACCATGTATGGCGAGCCATGTTGTACCATGCAGAGGTACCCAGCCAAGGGGGGTCAGGGAGGTGGAGCTAAATTCCAATATGCCCCCAGGCCAAGCCAAAGGTAGTATTGGGTCGGAGCTGCCTTTGAACTTTCCAACAAAGGAAATTAATAGGCAAGACTGGGAGGCCCCAGACAATCTTGCATTGAAGTTCATGTTGTGTACAAAGTTTACCATTTTATCTTCGCTCAGAACACTTCCAACTTCTACCTCCAATCAATCGGTAAGACACCCCAACACAACCAGCCCATCCTTTAAAGATACTGTGGTGATGGTCTGACCAAGCCAGTGTTACCCTGGATGCTGGGCTAGACTGTTTATATAAAATCTCACCCCAACCTCGGAGGATGGAGATGTTTTGCTTAACGACAGCTTAAAGAGAAATCAGGGGCAGCTTTGCAAGGTGACCCCGAAGAACGAGACCCCTGAGTTAGTGGGACACACCTTCATAGACACACTCTGTCACCGTCACATTTCTTAAATGTGGTAGCTTGACAAATGGCCTTGACAAAAACACAAACAAAACTGATTAAAAAACAAACAAACAAAAAGACTCACTGAGATTATTGCTGACACACCTTCACACAAAGGCAGTAGTCCTTTGACAACACTACTCATGATGCTTGGCCTTAAAAAAAAAAAAAAAAAAAGAAAAAAGTATCTTGCTCTGTAATCCAGGCTTGGCCCAGAACTGGAACTCCCTTGCCCTCCCAAGAACCAGAAATACAAGCACGGCCCACCAGCCCAGGCTGTACTCCTGATGTTTCTAGTGAATCAAACTTACTATGATCCGTAGCTACTGAAACCACTTGTTCTGGATTTCCCAGGTCATTCTTGATTTCAGATACTTCTTTTTCTTTCCTTTGAATAAGAAGTTTCCAGTTTTTTCTTTAATTTGGAAAATACAATCTCCGTAATAATAATGGCATTTGCTTCACAAAAATATCAGCTACACCCTCATCATGGTGCCCGTGTTGGTCTCTTTGACCATTAAAAGGATAATTGGTTGGTCCACTCAGAGCCTAAAACCTAAGTCTCACTAAAAAGAAAAGTAATGCATTTTCTATTAAACCCTTTAGAGCTCAGATGAACTTTTCCCTTGCTCTAGAGGAGAAATTTTCAAGGCTAAGGAGTTCCTACTTGATGGAAGGGTTCACGATCTGGAAAATTTGAAGCCACGGGGCTTTCCGGCCGCCAAACTCCTACACGCTGGCTCTCCAGCACACTCAGTCACTATTAAAGTGTCACCATTTACAATTTGGTGCTAAATCTTTCTGAAGCTACACTGCTCAACATGGTCTGCTAACAAAGTGATCCCTTATTAAAATATAGGGGTGAGACCAAGTAGGCGACTAAGATAAGGGTTCTCTAATCTCAAGCTAGAATTGAAGCTATTCATCCGCATCAGCGCTATGAAAAGAGAATCTTAGCTCGGGAGCAGGATTTAAAGACAAGCAGGCTGTGGCCGGCTTGACTTGATACCTCTACAGTAGTTTTGTGTCCCTGTCTTCTACGGTGCCACACTCTACATGGAATAAAGGGAGGAAAGTTATCTTTGCAGGGACACTTCTCAATGCTGCCAGCTGCCAACCTTTCTCCGTCTCCTGCCTCGCAGCCTTGTAAATGAAGGCAGTAACAAGCTCACTGTAAAGGCATGACTTCGGGAAGAGAAGCAACCGACTCATGTTCCAGAGCCGGAGGCAGTTGGTCAGAACTCTAGGAGATCCTGGAAAACTTCCCAATGGCAAAGTTCTCATTTATGTTCCCAGCATTTGTGGGTATTTCAGCGTGACCATAAAGAAGCTATAGATTCTGACTCAGATGTGTGCAGTTTGCTTTGGACATTGTTCCTGCTTACTTACTCATAAAATGTGGTAAGTGTACTTTTAAATTACAGCAATTCAGGAGAAAAAAAAAAAATCAAACCTTGGGCTTGGTTTCCTCCCCTCACTGGCTGAGTCATAAAAAGAAATCCCAGCCATTTCAATAGCCAACACACCCCTCACATTAAGAACTGGTATTGTTCCCCACTCTCCTATTTCATCCGAAGGTCACACCCAGCTCACTCTTAAAGATCTCCGGGTCTTTTCTAGCTCAGCATTTGCACATTTATTAGGAGAGCAGAGTCAGTACCGCGTTAGAGGGATGAGTTGCATCAGAACTTTCTAGAGGAACTTCTGAGAAAAGGCTATAGACATGAACTTCAGAGGCAGCCAGACCTGGGACAGAGTTGCTTCTTGTTCTGAATATTCAGTGAGAATGTTGATAATGTCTGCCCCCCAGCACAGAGTAAGCACCATCATTCAGTAAATGCTTGTATGCTTGGTTTTTGTTTGCATTTGTGGGTATTTGAGACAGGGTCTCACTATATAGTCTAGGCTGGCCTCAAACTCCCAATTCTCCTGAAAGTTGTGAGATTACAGGCTTGTTCCACCACATCTGGAATCAGCGTTTGCTTTTCACTGCATGCATGAACTTGGAGACTCAGCCTGTGTTGAACACTTGGACTTGACCAGTTGTCAGGGAGACAAGGTTCGCTCCAGTTCAACCTCGGGCGGTGCTTCGAGAAGTAGTATGTTCCCTCAACCTCAAATTGAGTTGGGACTTAAGTGAGGAGTCATAGGCTAGTGGGCTTCTAGAGTCAGGAGGGCATGTGCAACTTACAATACACTAAATTACGTATGCTAATTATATTCATAGTTTATAATAAATAGAAGCCAATGAATACACACATAGCTGCCTTCACTTCTTATACTCAATGTAAACAAAATCTCAGCCTCTAAACTAAGTGACTTCTTTAAGAGCACTCATTAACTAATGACAGAATTGAATTGATGTTGAGTCTTTTTAAGAGGGAGAGAGAGAGGCCTGTCTCAGGCCTATTGTTGAGAGTAGTGCGGCCAGACAAACTGAAGAACTTGGCCAAGCACCTTCCAAACCCCGAGAATGATCTTCCTGACTTAAAACCACAGCACACTGTTCCTTGTCCCTGATTCAGAAGCAGGATTCTGGTCTGTGTAGAAACTGCCCAGTAAGGATGATGATGATGGTGGTGGTGGTGGTGATGATCTCTCTCTCTCTCTCTCTCTCTCTCTCTCTCTCTCTCTCTCTCTCTGTTTGAAGAACAATAACAGAGCTCTAGAAGGAGGCTCCCTTTCTTTTTTCTGGGCTGCTGTCTCCACCTCTGGAAGGCCTCCCAGGGTTTTTACAGCCAGTTGAGAGAAGGAGCCAAAGACAAAGAGATACAAACATGACCCTTCTTTGTCTCTCTGGCCAAGTCTGAGGAGGTGAGAGCATGCTGTCTGGGTTCACAGGCATGAAAAAGATTCTTTTGAATTTCAGTGGAAAAATCCCAATTCTGTTCTAGGCAGAACACAAAATGAGCGGCTTTCCCAGCTTTGTCAAGAGGCTAGCTAATAAGCCTGCAGTGGGTCAGAGAAGGAAGGAAGGAGAGAGAGAGAGAGAGAGAGAGAGAGAAGAGAAGGGTGCCTGGTGGGAGTGGGGCTGGCCCAGAAGACTGCTAAGAGGATGTGACACAAGGTTCAGACCCAAAGGGTGGGTAGGAGTTGGCCAGGTGTAGAGGAGTCTCTAAGCCAGAAAAGACAAACTTCTACTGTAAAAGGCCACAGAACAAAAGCTTTATTTTATTTTTTTAATCTTTTGCCCTTGCAGCACCCCATCTCCCCTGCTTTGGTGTGAAAGCAGCTGTAGACAATGTGGAAAGGAATGAGGGGGGCTGCATTCCAAAAATCTTTAAAACCTTTACCAGCGAGGACACTTGAGTTTCATGTAATTTTCACTTGCTGTGAAATAGTCTTCAAGTTTTTAATAACCTTAAAGAATGTAAGAGCCGTTCTTGCTCGTGTTTTAAGACTATCCTTGCTGAGATTCATGAGACCCTGCAGAGATCATTCCTGAACAAAGAAGATGGTAAGAGTATCTAAGCCACAGAGTTTCTTAAACCCTTGTACCCAGGGCTGGGACCAAAGAGAGACACTTGAGCTGCCCAGCATTCAAAATTTAAGGATGCAGTTACTGATGAGTATAAGGTTGCCACCTGTGAGACCTGAGAGCATAGTGCCTCCTTAAATCTTGTACCCTGGATGCCATACTTGCTTCTGGGTTGGCTGGGTTAGCTGCCACCTATGTATAACAGAGTACTTTGTCACTAAACAGTGACCTCCACCAGGAAATTATGATGCACTTCCTGTGGTAAGTCTATTTGCATACTGAAACTATGATTTCCCAGCCATCCCTCTGGGATACACAAACTGGATAATAAGAAAAATGATCTGTAAAATAAAAAACTGGGGGTAAATGATGATAAGAGAATGAAAAGCTATACAAAGTGGCATTAGGATAGTCCGGGGGACAGGTAAGAGTCTGGAAAATAACTTATAATTAAAATTGTTGCTTTCAAGTAACATGAGAAAGAAGAGAAAGAAACTGGTGTCCAAAAAAAAAAAAAAAATTAACAAGTTTCACAGGGCATTAAAGTTGTAAACCACTTTTGCCACTTTCTTGACTTTCATTGATTATATCTACATATCTATCTATCTATCTATCTATCTAATCATATAGCTGATTGTTGTGGAAGTTTATTTTTAGTTATGTATAAAATAATTGTTTTATGCACTGTTGAGTAAGGGTCTGCCTAGGTCTTGGCATTTTGTATTGTCTGCAAATGTTAGATTTCTGTGGGGGCTGTTTGATTGCCTATGATCTGCACCTGAGGAGTTCTGAACCAATAAAAACACCTGAGCAGACATGCTTGGGGTTCCACTATGAAGTCTGGCACTGGCCAGGACAGTGATTCCCTCTACTGAGGTCTGGCAGGGTTTTCATGTATGAAAATGCCTCCCTGTCTCTTCCTTGCTGAGCCACCACTGTAGGCAAATAACTACAAATGGCCTGCAATGGGAGGTACAACATCACACTAGCTAATCCAACGTGGAGACAAGAAAGAAGAAAAAGAAACTCCAGACCTCACAGAGTCCAGCAAAGTACACTCAGGGCAGCTCCTAGAGGACAGAGATTATATGTATGCAAAAATAATGCATAGAAGTCTCTTGAAGGAAGAGGAGAGTGAGGAAGGAAATAAGTCTCTATGAAGAGAAAATTGTGAAAAGTAAGAAAGAGGGTTCAAAAGTGAGAGTCACAGAATAGAGGCCTTTAAAGACAGGCATTTTCATGGTGAAAAGAGAGTTCAGCTGGGAGCAGGAAAAAGCAAGGCTCTTACTGCTTTTCCTGATCATGGAGCTGACACTCCTTCCTGCCGCTGGTAATTGTGTGCTGTTTCACAAACTGAGTTTTCTGATAACTGTGCGGTATGTGTGTGAAGCTCAAGATATTGTGTTTGAGGTCTATGAAGAAGGACATATGTTTCCCCATAGCAGTGGTGAGAAAGAATGCTAAACCACCAGAATGTTTCAACCTGAAACTCTTCACAACAGCCCAGGAACCCCTGCTGTTGTGGAAGCCATGGCTTAGAGCCAAAAAGTTATTTAGTTAAACTGAACTTTTTTTTTTTTCTGCAAACCTAAGAGAAAGACAAGCCATACAGAGATTGATGATGGTGATAAGAACTCCACGCACAAGGGAACCCTTACTGCAGACAAAGTGACCAGTTATTTTTCCAGCAAACCAGATTCTATCTTAAAATCTGGAAGTGTTTCCTCAAGGTCAGCACACAGAAACTGTCTTCCAGAACTGGCTTGTGCTGGTAGCCGAACTTGGCACTGTAAGAGTCACTCAGGTGTTACTGGTTTTGAAGGCATGAAGAGCGCCCAGGAGAGGCCATTAGTGAACGTACAGCCAAAGTTGCAGTTAAAGGCCCAGATTGAAGGGGTCATGAAGAGAAGCTGAGGCTTGGCACCATGAGAAGAGCCCAGCAGAGGCTATTGGTGAAAGTGCAGCCCAGTTGCAGCAAGGGACCCAGCAGTTTTGAGATGCCAGTACCATGAGACGACCACCAAGAACAGCCGCAACAGTGGAGTGAAGCCAGCCAGAGCCTGGACGACAAACTGTGTGTGTTGCAGAGGGCAGAGCCAGAGAAATGATCCAAGCCCTTTGAAGAAACCCAGAAGATTGTGAATGAATTCCAGATAATTGGACATTGATGTTTTTCTGTTGTCCAAAGACATTGTGAAAAACTTGATAGATGCTTGGTTTCATTCTGTCCTGTGCATCTTAACAAGTTTTGTGATTGTTCCTCTTGGAAATAGTTTTGCTGGTGTAGTGTTAAATTGTGTTGTAAAGGTAAAGCAATTTTTTTTATACAGAAAAGGGGAAATGTTGTGGAAATTTATTTTTAGTTATGTATAAAATAATTGTTTTATGCACCATTGAGTGAGGGTCTGCCTAGGTCTTTGACATTTTGTAGTGTCTGCAAGTGCTAGATTTCTGTGGGGGCTGTTTGATTGCCTATGATCTGTACCTTAAGAGTTCTGAATCAATAAAAATACCTGAGCTCAGATGCTCAAGGTTCCACTGTCCAGGACAGCTCTTGCCAGGATGGTAATTCCCTCTTCTGAGGTCTGGCAGGGTTTGCAGTTATGGAATATGCCTCTTTGTTCTGTTTGCTGAACTCCCACAGCAGCATACTACTACAGCTGATCATGAACTTATATCCAGAATATATGAAGAACTCAAAATAAAAAACAATTTAGTATTAAAATGGGCAAAGGAGACGGGGTTGTTCAGTAGTTGAGTACTTGCCTAGTATGTGCGAGGCCCTGGATTTGGTCCCAGGATTTGACTAGACATTATTTCTCCAGAGAAACACAAAAGGCCAACAAGCACATGAGAAAATGCTCAGAGCCATTAACCATCAAGAAAATATGAATAAAAACTATAATGAAATCCCCACTTCATATCCAAGTAGGATGGCTATGAAGACAGAGACAATAACAGATAGTGCTCAGGATGTGGAGACATTGGTACCTCATGCATTGCTGTGGGGATGGGACAGATGCTTATAAAAACTGACTGGTGATTCCTGAAAGGATCAAGTGTAGAGGTAAAGGCCCCAGCTGCCACCACCCCTAGGTAGATACTAACAAGAACAGGAAACATACATTCTCACAAATGCCTGTGCTTGAGTGTTCATGGGGCTGGAAAAACAGTTCAGTGAAAGAGCACCTGCCTGGCATGCAAGAGGCCCTGAGTTCAATTCCTAGCCCTTCAAAGGAAAAACAAATTCAGGAAAGCACTACTCACAATAGACTCAGAGTGGAAAAGGCCCAGTGTTCAGCAACTGATGAGTGGATAAATATAATACAATGGAATATCATTACACGATAAAAAACACAAAGCCTCAATACATGATATAGTGTCGAATGACTGTGAAAATACTAAGCTAAATGAATAAAGCCACTCCCAAAATATCATATACCTATTAAGTCCAGGTGTATTAAAATCCACGTGGAGTTTTCCACTGAGGCAGAAAGATTAATGAGTGTGTAGGGTTAAGGAAGAGGACAAGAGGGGAAAAGTAACTATGCTAAAAAACAAGAGGTCCCCTTTAGGGGGTGAAAGTGTTCCAGACTGATTATGGTGAAGGATGAACTTATCTTTGAGAACAAGCGGCTAAACCATATTTCAACAAAGCTGTTTAAAAAGAGAAGACATCAGAGCACCCCCACCTCCAAAGCCAAGGAGATATGGTTTTGTACTTCAAAGGAGAAGAGGCACTGCCTATCCCTAAGACACCTGCAAATTTCCGTGTTGCTGAAGGCTGAGGAGGTTTTCTGCTGAACTTTCTGAAGGTTTGAGGGGTGAGAGCCTACACAAAGTTACAGGTTAGAGTTCAAGGCAGGGATCTAGTACAAGAGTTAGGAGTTTGCACTCTTGAGCTCCACGTGTATCCAGGCTACCAAAAGGAGCATCATGTGAGTGTCTTGAGGCTTTTGAGACCGTAACATGAGTCAGTACCCCTGTCTGAGAACAGTTTTTCAGGGAGGACCAAACCACCAGTTAGTCTAGTCATGGAGAGCAGAGGATGGTCACACCCAGTCCTGCAATGATGTTTCAAGTCCCTGAATGCTAAATCATTTGGTCACCTCCCCAACACCCCAAGATATCTGTGAACTCCATTTGTCTGCTGTCCACAAGTTCCCAGAGAGGGACACTCTCACTGCTCATGACTGTGGCAATCATTCCATGGTATCCTGAGGTCCCAGCCTGCAGAATGCACAACAGGGATGAGCCAGGTCTTCACTTGGTGGCATGTCCTTGCCCACTGGCTCTGATCATTTACAAGCCACATACAAATGGCCATTCCAAGAGATGAGTCTCTGAAGACGACATTTCCAGTTATGTAGGACAACTGCAGGAAAGGGAGGGATCCTACGAAACTGTCTCAAGGCTGCCATGACAATAGCAGGAGCCACAAATGCATACATCTCAAACCACAGTCCAAGTGGAAGGTTTTCATTCAACCTTTTACCAGCCAAAGAGCCAGGGTAACCACAGAGACAAGGAAGCAGGTGCATCAACACTGTCCCGGGTCAGCTAATCAAGTGGGAAGTTCCCAGGGCTGGCCTCAGACAGTCCATCAAATTTCACTGATGCACTGGATATAACTGCACTGTTCAGGGCTGGCGGGGCCCACTCTCTCTCACAGCAACCATCAAGAAAGGGCAGCTTCTTCCTAATCCCATGTCATAAACCCTGTTGAAGCCTTAGGAAAAGAAGAAGCCGCCAGGCAGCTCACCAAACACTGGCTTCTAGCTTAGTCTAAGTGTAATTTCTAACCTGATGAAATTTTAATTACTTCAAGGTTCAAAGTGTCTCTGATCTCCAGGGCAACCAGATGCTCAAAGCAGAAAACAAAGCCTTGTTGCTATTTCAAAGGCTACCTCTTAGTCTGGATAGTGGGGCTCAATAGATTGGGTCATGCATAAGAGTTACAGCTTAGGACATGAATTTATTACCACTGGGTCACATATCAGAGACATAAGCTTTTCCCTAAGATTCAGTTCAGCTCCATTTGAAAGTGAAAATAGCTCAGTAGCAGGGTACTTACCTAGCAAGCAGGGGGCCATAGTTCAATTCCCTGTGTTTCTCTCTCTCTCTCTCTCTCTCTGATGTTTATCTCAACACTCAATACAGGTATTACTGTTAAACTCACCATTGCCTCTTAAGCTTAACTTTCTGTGTTTGGCAGTAAAGAATCAGCATTTTATAAAGAGGCAAGGCAGGGCACAGAAGCTGGTTGTAAAAATAAATATGTATATATAAAGAGAGAGAGAGAGAGAGAGGGAGGGAGAAAGGGAGGGAGAGAGGGAGGGGGTTTTTAATCAGATTTTTAAATATTCTTAAATTATTTCCTATTCTTTTTGAAATTCAACACAAATCTTTTCTGCTTTGCCATACATACTCATGCAGAGCAACCCTCTTAGGGATCAAAGAAGGGACTCCTTGAAGTGTTGGCACAGGAGCTGGGCTGTTTCTGCCTTGGCTACTCAGCCCCCACCCCCAAAACACATAGGCTACTGAGTGGAGCTAGGGTTACACAGCTGTGCTTGAATCCTTCTGTAAGATAATTCCCCAAATTTCACACAAGGAGAGACTTTTTTAAAAAACGGATAAACACCTTTAGTCAACTCTTTAACCTGTAGATGTTAGCCTCTTGCCAAAGACTCCACTTTGTTGAGCCAATAGATTTAGAGCAGGAGGTAGTACATGTGGGACTGGATAAAGGGAGGGGCTTTGATAGTTCACAAGCAGGAGGAGGCTAACAATCTGGTTAGTCAGCAAGCATGAGTCCTCATTAATGTCTTCATCCAAACCCATGCTCTCCACACAGCTGTGAAAATATAAATTCACTGGATTGATCTGACCAACACACCCAGGTTAAAAAAAAAAGTAAAAAAAAAAAAATGTGATGACAAAGAACTAATTAGATGAATAACACATGCCTGCGATGCTTAGAAAGGACTGTTTGGGCAACTGTGTCATAGGCTGAGATAATACAGTTATTCCTTGGACTCCCGTGGAAACTCGGAACTTCAGATATTCAAGTCCTTTATATAAAATTGTATGGTATTTGCATGCTACCCACACACCCCCACATACATATACCTATACACCCTCGAATGCATACATAGCAACTCATAAGGTGTAAATGCTTTGTGAATAATAGTGTGTGTCGTGTTGTGTGGGGAATAACCACAAGAAAAATGGGTTGTATATGCTTTTATGACAAGTGTGTGTGTGTGTGTGTGTGTGTGTGCGCGCGCGTGCTACTTGGAACTAAACATAAGGCCTCACATATGCTAGGCAAGCACCACACCACTAAGCTATCTATATCCTCAGGCCTTTTGTATTCATTTTGACACAGGGTCTTACTAAGTGGCCTTGAACTTGCAATATTCCTGCCTCAGCCTCCAGAGTCATTGAGATTACAGGTCTATTGATACCAGGCCTGGATAAATGTTTGGGGGTAGGATGGAGGCAGTGATTACTGGAGTTTAAACTTGGCTTTATATGTGATAGGCAGGCGGTCTATCACTAAACTACAATCCTAGCGATTTTTTCTCCCAAATACTTTCCATGTGCATTGGTAGAGTTGACGAATGCAAAGCCTGCAGATATGGAGGGTAAACTGAATATCAGAATTCATACTGCTGCAAATTTCCCTGAGAGGCCACCAAAGAGCAGAACAAAGAGGGAGTAAGTCCACCCGCCAACCAGGAGATTAAAGGTGGGGAGGACACTCACTGCGACAGCACTGGATAGCCTCTCACTGTAAGAGGGCTCACAATTGCACCATTATGCCTGCTATATCTGAAAGGTAATTAAGAGCAAGGAGACTGACCTGCCAATCACTTGCAGAGCCCAAGCCAAAAATTAAATTCAGGCTAACTCCAGAGTCTGCTTCCAACCATGTCATTGTCCTTGTCTTCTATGTATTGGGCATTACACTTGCATAACATAGAGGGGAAAAAAGCAAGGTCTCTGTCCCTGCCCTTTGTAAGTTTATAACCTGACAGAGCAACTAGGCAGGATACACACGAGACAGAAAACGGAATGGGAGTGAGCCTGGGGTGCTGAGCTCTCACGAGCAAACGATTGGCACCACCAGGTGAAGGGCGAAGTTCCTGAGACCTGAGCGAATGTAATTCAGCTGTGCCAGTTCTGCTAAGCATTTCCGCCAGACTCTAAGCCAACTGTCCTCAACCTACGAGTCACAACCCCTTTGGGGATCAAACAACCTTTTCACGGAGGTCGCCTAAGATCATCTGCATATTGGATATTCACATTACGATTCAGAAGAGTAGCAAAATTACAGTTATGAAGTAGCAATGAAAATAATTTTATGTTGGGGGGGGATCACCACAACATGAGGAACTGTATTAAAGGGTTCGCAGCATCAGGAAACAAAAGATATGGAGAAGGCTATGCTTTAGAGAAGACCAGCGACTTTCTGACACGATGTTCTATGCATGTTGAAAAAGGGCTCTCCTTTGCAGAATCCTCCTGGAAAAAAGAACAGGCCAGCCAGCCCATCCCCAGCTATACCATAAGAGTCAATAAAAAATGCCCACAGCCTCCTGGGGGGGGGGGAGCTGAGAAAAAGGGAAGAGAAGTTCCTGAGGCCCACAGAGCTATGGTGACCTCTCCTAGCCTCCAGAGACCAAACAGGGAGGAGACAGTTGGCCTCTTAACATCAGTTCTTTTCACTGTAAATTAACCAGCCCAGAGCCTGAGCAGGGAAGGTGTTTAGAAGCTACTGCCCAACAGCTTCAGGGTGGAGGGGGCTGGAAGGAAGCTCAGTCACTCTGCTAATTATCCTGAAAGTCACACCCAACACAAACCTCCTTGGGAAGCTCTGACACTCTGACATAAGATAGCTATGCTATTCCTAGGGTTTCTAATGTGCTCTAAAGTGTACATACCCTTTCAAGTGGGATGGTGAGTGGGAATCAGGTGCAATCTATATCCTTTCAACCAGGTAGTCCTCATGTGTGTCCTCAGGAGCAGCCTCGTGGTGTAGAGGTGTGGGGAAAGTCTTCAGAGTGCAGAGCAGGACAGGCCACTCTGTAATGCATGTCTTGCCTTGACTCGGGTTTCATGTGGGATCGGGGGAAGAGATGCAGAAATGAATCCACATGCAGGTTGGGGTGACTGGACAGCACAGAAAGTCTTTCATTTGTCAGACAAGATCCCTAATGCTCTCAAGGGCCCAAGCAGCATCAAGGTCTGTAGGGCAGAACAAATATTTTCCACATATACAGACTTGGGGTTGAGGGTGGGGTGGGGTGGGCAAAACACTCAGTTTAAACTTCTAGCCAGTGGTTCTCCAGAACTCAAAATCTCCAAGGGAACTTTGAAAAAAAATATTCTCAATGTGCCCAAGTCCGTGACTCTGATTGAAAGGGTCTTGGTGGGACCTGAACACTAAACGTGGGTTCATGATTGTAATCAGAATAAAACCAAGTCTGAAATACCACAAACAATGGAGAGAGAGCGGTATGGGTCCATCAGCAGACACTGAAATGAATAGGAGTTTTTGGTTCATTTAAAAGTCTACTCCTGGGCAGGGTGTGATGGCACAAGCCTTTAATACTGGCACTAGGAGGCAGGAGGATCTCTGAGAATTTGAGTCAAGCCTGGTCTACATAGCAAGTTCCAGGATAGCCAGAACTACAGAGAGACACTGATTTAAAAGGGGGTTGGGGCTACTCCCATTTTTTTTTCTGTATGAAGAGAAACAACCACAGAACAAACAGCCTCGATTATAATTCTAGTGATGCCATTTGCTAGCTATATAACCTTGGATAGATGTGGTGGTTAAGTAAGAATGACTTCTAGAGGTTCATATATTTGAATGCTTGGTCTTCAGTTGATAGAACTGTTTGGGAAGGATTTGGAGGTGTGTCTTTGTTGGAGGAGGTGTGTCACTGGAGCTAGTTTTGAAGTTTCAAAAGCCTATACCATTCCAAGTTAGCTCTCACTTTGCTTCATGCTTGTGGGTCAAGATGTAAGCTCTCAGCTACTGCTCCAGTGCCATGCCCACCTGCCTGCTGCCATTCTTCCCACCACAATGGTGATGGACTCACCTTCTGTAACTGTAAGCCCCAATAAACTCTTTCTTCTATAAGTTGCCTCGGTCATGGTGTCTCATCACAGCAATAGAAAAGTAACTAACACCAAGTTACAAGGCTTCCCAGAAACAGTTTCCTTAGCAACATAGTGGGGTTAACGATCACACCAATCTCACAGGCTGACGTCAAGTATGGAAAGTAGTTAGCCCCAGACCTGGAATATGTTAAATGCCTGATAAATGTGAGCCTTCTTGATCAATGATGATAACCAAGGTAAAAACACACCAGTGGTATTTCAAAAAAAATAATGTTTATCTGAACTGAATGTTTCTTTCTAGGACTGGGTTAATAAAAGAAGTGTGAAAATCTGAATGTGAGAGTTCTAGAAACAATTTTCCATAAAGAATGGCTGAAGGGAGCAGGAATGTCTAGCAAGGATAAGAACAAATAATCAGGGCATGGTGGTGCTTGTGGCATGGTGGTACATTCCTGTAATCCCAGAACTTGGTAGAAACAGGAGGATCAGGAGTTTAAGGCCAGCTTTGTCTATACAGTAAGTTCAAGTTCAGCCTGTGCTACATGAGACTCTATCACAAGAAAGAAAAGAAAAATAGACAAGAAATAGGGAAAGGATATGGTGTGTTAAAGAGAGAAAACCATGGAAAGAATTCAGAGGACCTGGAAATATCGATGAGAATAAAAAACAAATATTCTCATCAACATTATGTGGAAACCAAACATTTGCTTAAGTATGAGTATCTACAACAGACCTGGGTAGAAGCAGAAGTAACTGATTTTGTCACCAATAAAAATAACCCATATTTCCACATCATATCTTTGTTGTGGTGGATATCTTACAGTATTATGCCTATTTGGGGTGACCGATTATCTCCATTTGCAGAGATTAGAGGGATTTCCTAGACCATCAGGTTACAATGCTGAAATGAGGAAAGTCCCGAGAGAGTCATACTCTACTCACATCCTTGCTGCTTGGAAATTTAGTTAGCTATCACATGGCTAGGTAACAACGGTCAGTGCGGCAATAAAGATGCATTGAAATGACCACCTCACAATTTCAGAATCATCCTGCGTCTCACAAACGTAAATCAACATAATTTTCTTCATTATTAAGGTTTTCTATTTCATTTGGTGTATTTAAAGTACTATTTTTTTAAGTCCACAGGTTTCATTGAAAGGGTACACGGCTTGGCACGTGTGTGTGTGCGCGTGCACACACACACACAAATTCTAAGGGAGAAGAGAGAAAAGACCTTTGGCTGTAAAGTGAAAGCCTCAAGATTTAAGCTTCTTAAGTCCTGTGAAGCTAAAGGCCACAATGGATCACAGAGCATGAAAAAGACCTGGGAACGCATCCCCAAGGCTAATAGACAAAGCTATTTTCCTGTCATCAGAAAAATCTCTGTTTTATCCACTCCCTACCTAAGCCTTGTATATTTTATTTCTTATTACACTGCAGAGTCAACTCAGACTTGAGACTTATCAATTGGAATGTTTCCCGATAACTACAAATGATTCCTCTAAGAATCATATTTTGACAGATCTTGCTTAATCTTTTCCAGTAATTAAAGCAATAGAATTTCAGGTTTAAAAAAAAAAAGTTTAATGAAATAATGGAAAGAAACCAGCACACACACCTGTAATCTCAAGATTCAGGAGGATCATAAATTCAAGACAAGCTGGGTCTTATACACAGCAAGTTCCAGGCCTATATAGTAAGACCCTATATCAAAAACTCCCAAAGAGGGGATGAAGGAAGGGAGGAAAAGTCAAACAACCACAATAAAAAGTGATGAAAAGAAACTCAAACTCTTACCAGACACCACTGGGCTCCAGATATACATTGGCTCCCACTTTGCCTTGTGTCCATTGTTGACAGACCTCCCATTACATTCCCGCAAGGCTGTAAGAGACCGGCTCTCTTCTGATCAACATAATTCCAAGCAGCTACCCCAATATGGCCAGAAGGCAGAGTTCTCATGATGGCTCTTGTCCCAGTATACACAGACTTCTTAACTTCCCTGTCATTTTTGCAAAACCTTCTGACCAACAAAGTGGACCGTTCCTTTTTGTTTTTACAGAAATCGTCTGCATCTTCACAATTATCAGAGAAATCCTCCAAAGGGTCCAGAGAAGTCTTGGCAGGTGGGCTGTGAGTACAGCCCTCCCTGCAAAAGCCACCACCTGAGCAGACCATGTTGGCCTTCTGGCAGGAGCTTTCAAAGCACAGGTATTTACCACGCAGTGAGTTGCAATGATCACACAGTAGCTGCCCATTCTTACTGCCACAGTTTTTTGTCAGTTCCACCAGTTTACAAGAATACGCCATGTAATTTTTCTGTGGCTGACTCCCAGGAAGAGTAACACAATTTGCACATTCATCCAAAATTAATTTTTCTGACAGCGTATGAAAAGCACCCGACAATGTTCTCTCAGCTTCATAACGGAAATGAAACACTGCCATGTTGCTATGAGGGTGAGTTGCTCTGGTCTCTACAATCCCTGGCTGGTTTTCCAAAGGGCTCACATCCATGGGAGGATCATCCATTTCCAGTTGAATTCCAGGGAAGACCTTCCTTTCCAGTGGAGAAGGAATTCCAGTTTGCAAACACAGGTCTTCTTCTGTGACAGAGTCACAGGCTTCACAAAGCTGGCTCCGAGGAAGGTCCTGCTGGTGGCTTTGCAATAAGCTGCTGCAGTTCATGGCACGGCTTTTCACAGACTCCGGAAGGGTTTTCTCCCAGAGCTTTTCATTGTGGTTCTCATCATTCACCATTTCCCCGCTTTCTGTTGAGAGGACCTGGGACAAATCACTTCTAGAAGACTCTTCCTTAGGCATGTTGCACTGTGGGATGGTGTGAGGGACCAGCCCACCCTGACTGCCGGCTTGTGCCTTGGGAATACGGGCATCTGAGCCCAGTTTACTCTTCTCCTCTGCCACCGATGGGGCAGATGCCACTTTCCTCTGAGTCACAGGGATGAGGACGGAAGCTGCCATTTCTTCGGAAGTCATCTTGACCAGTCTTCTGTATTGCCTTCCCTGGTGACCATGTCAAGGTAACAGATAATCTCAGATAATCCCAGTCCTTGTGAGAAACAAGTTGACAGTTCCTTTCTTTCAGATACAGTAAGAGCCAAACAAAACTTTCCAGTTGTAACTTCCCACAAGAACAGTTTGTTTTAGACCAGTATTTCAAAACGATAGGCCAGTTTTCATTCCTCTGTTGCTTGAAGCTAATTTTCTAGAAGGATTTTGTTCAGGATGACATTCTGCGCCTTGTGGTGTATTGTGAATGTGCGATGACTTAAAAATCCAGTTTGGATGTTTTCTGTTCCCTGTAAGAAAAGAGATAAATATCAAACATTATAAATAGGTTTTTAAAAACAAGTCGATAATGAATCTAATGAGAAATATAGGTCAATTCTGAGGAAAGAGTTTTACAATCAAAAGTTAGTTTTAATATTTTAAGCATTTGTCACTGTAGTTTAACAATTCAGAACTTCTGCTTCCAGCAAAGGCAGAGTACAAAAAAATCAGATTTATCCTGGTGGATTAAATAAAGTCTAAGCAAGAAAAAAAATAACAGTTTTCATACAATGAACAGGCTAAAAACAATGATGCTGTCTGAATCAAGAGAAAAATGAGATGAACACAGTGTGAATACCTCAGCTCACTGCTTAGAGAACTTCCAGGCACAGGTAGAACCTAATAGTCTATCTGAATGGAAGAGGAAAATCTGAAACTTTGGGAAGGCCAAAAGAGCTGGAGAGATAAGATGCGAGTTGCAAAGAGTATAGACATCTCATCAGAAACAGTGCAAGCAAGGAATGAATAGGGTAAGAAAATGTATGACCACCAAATGTTTTCCACAAGCGAAAATAAAGTAAAACCTTTTTTCAGACAGGCAGAGCTCAGGAATCCATCAGTAGCAGAGTTGAACTACAGAAAGTAATAAAGGAAGGCCCTTGTGCAGAAGGAAAACTCTAGATATGTCAATATAAAGGAACAAAAAGCCTAAATGGATTAAGTATGTGCATGAATGTATTTTTCATTCTTTAAATCACTTAGCAAGATAATTCTCCATTTAAAGCAAAAACAGTAACCGTGTGTGGTGAGATTTCTAATAAACAGAAGTGAACTGTCTGGACAGCACAGAAGTCAAGAGAAGGGACCTTGAACCATAATGCTGTCAGGTTATTTCTACATGAATCATTATATGATTACTTAAAGGTGAACTGTGATTAAAGATGTACACTCTGAATCCTAAAGCAATCTCTTAGGGGGAAAAAAAGCATTAAAATTAAACTCATTAAAAATTCATTTTAAACATTTACAAAGCCAAAAGGTAAACAAAGAAGAGATGGAGCAAAGAGGGAGCTAAGAGTCAGTTTAAACATTCCAATAAGCATCTTTAGTCAGCATTTCTAGTTGTCGCTGCGTGGTCATCCCCTCCCCCCCTCCCCCGACCCCGCTCCCCAAATTACACATTTAAACAACAGATCCCTTTGGTTTCATTTGAACTAAGAAATGGTTCAGTTGAATTTAAGTAGAAAGAAAAGACTTGATTTAGGAAGTGTAGTATTTTCAATGGCTTAGCTAGCCTTTCTTCCATCAGATTGTTGAACCTCTTCCTTGTGTTGCACATTGAGCTGTGGGGTAGACAGCCAGCACCTGCGTGCGACCCTACTAACAGAGAGAGTAAAACTTCCCTCTGATGCAGGACATAGTATTAGCAAGGCTATCCTGGGCCCCTTGGACCAGAGAGTGCCCATCACAAGTAATGGAGCCCCTCCCCCTGAGGCAACTCTCCAGATGTCACCGCCCACTGCCAGCTGTGCTGCTGCCTCTCTCTTTGTCATCACAGATGTCAATCTCCCTTTCCTCTTTTTCAAGGAAACCTACCAGCCGCCACTTTTTCTAGTACGTATATATCTCTTCCGCCACAAACATAGAACTTGCCTGCTCCCAGTATGTGGAGATTTTCACAATTATCCTCAAAAAACAGAGGACGTTGTGGCAATCATGGTTTTTTTTCCATCGAGAAAAAGCCAGCTCTGTGCAGCATGTCCTAGCTCCGATCCCATGATACTTTTTATATCAGCCCTCCAGTCATGTTTCGATGGTTCTTTTATTTTTATAAATATGTCTTCAGTATAAAACTTCAAATGATGTATAAAATAATAAGAGTAAAAGGTTTTAATAGTTAACACAAATATTACCACCCAGAGATAACTATTTCATTCATATATATATATGTATATATATGTGTGTATATATACACACACACACATATATGAATATATTGTATGTATATGTGAATATATATGGGATATATATGATATTTGGTATGAATACATGAATATATATGTGAGTGAAATAGTTATATATATGAACTCACAAGGATCCACCTGCCTCTGCCTTCCAACTTTTTGTATGTACGTGCTACCATGTCTGAGAATATTACAAATAGTTTAAGGCTCCTTCTTGTATAATATTCCATATACATGAACAGAGATAGAGATGTCCATATTAACTATCAAATACTAACTTGGACATACTGCTTGTCGTGTTTTTTAAATTCAAAATTTGTCAGAGCCAGCGGCTCAGGAAGTTTGCTGTGAGATTGTGTCAGAAGCTACACCCATAAAGTCTTACCAACATGGCTGCCTAAACATGAGCTGAACAAGGACAACAACAGTAGACATACCAAAGTGGTTAGGAAAAAACCCATGGGGTCTCAACCCTATACAAAGAGCTCCAGGCAATTTAGGAACACTGAGCACAGGAGAAATAGTCTTCCAGTTGTTTATCCAATACCAAATGCTCAGCCTTGAAAACATACAAATAACATTGTACAGACTAAGCAGGCTACATTTTACATATATTTATATACAGAATAACACGTAATAACAATGAAAAGAGATCATAAATTTGAAAGGAGGTAAGGAGAGGTGTATTTGAGAGAGGAGAGGGAAGGGAGAAATGTTGTAATTATAATATCAAAAAAATTTTTAAAGAATGAAAAAAATTAAAGTATGTATCCACAAACAGCTTTCTATTTCAAGAATGCTATAGATAACTTTAATGGGTTATGTCACTGATTTGGATTCAGGGTCTTCGCTTTACTCTTTTAAAGAGTGTTTTTTGTTTTTTCAAAGCCTTCAAATTGATAGCAGATCCATGTTTTTTTCCATCTATGAAAAGGGTAAGTAATTCTAGGTAGGAGAGAAGGACAAACATTTTTGGTGCTAAATCTTGTGCTAAGTACACTGTGATTAATATCTCAACTAATTATCACTCTACTCTGTGAAGTAAAAGCGATGATTTTTAAATAACATAAATGCTTTTAGTTCTCTTCTTTACAAAAGGTGGGACATAATTCTCCTCGTGAATATGCGACGTGCTAGTGGCTTCCTCCTGGCATACAGGATGTAATGGAAGTAACTGAGAGGACTCCTGAAAGTCATGGGGCTCCAGGTCAGAAGCTGTGGAGTGGCCCTGCCGACAGTCACGTGAGTGCATCGTCTTGAGAGTGGCTCCTCTGGCCTCAGTCAAGGTTTCCAACGATTACAGCTGCAACCAGCACCTGCAATCTCATAAAAGACCCTCAACTACGTATGTCCTCTCCCAAATCCCTAACATTATATGGAATAATAATATACATTTATCGTTGTGCACCATAAATTTTGTTGAATATTATTACATAGTAACAGATGATACATACAAGTTCTGCTCTCCCTGTATCTGGGAAACGAGAAATAAAGGCCCAGAAAAGCTAAGTCAGCTGATGGGAACGATGGAGACAGGATTCAAATATAAGAAGCCTGACTCCAGAGATGTCTAATCAAGAACTGGGCTGTTCTCTCCTCCATCCAGTCTGAGACCTCCTGGGTTCGGGTTCTGGTGTTTATAAAGACTGCCTGTCTTTCATTTGAGTTTGTTTCAGAAGGCTGGAGGAGGTTATGGAGAGCCCACTGAAGCACTGAGCTTTGTTTTGCTTCCAGCTGTACTCAGGAGTGAGAAGCACCGCGGGGAACTGACTCCCTAGGCTCTGCTCCTTCTCAGAATACCCATTGTTTTCAACAATGTTTACTGAATTCAAAGTTAAAGAGGCAAGCGCCTTGCCCTTGATTTCTTTATGAGCTAATAAATTCTGAGTCAAGGTATGTTACAAACAGGCCGTGCCAAGACTGAGGAAGAACACCTGAGACGGTGGCAGGGATGAGGCAGGGTTAGTTTCCACAGTGGATTTGCTGGAGATGGTGAGGATTGAGCTGCATTGTTAAAGACAAGTAAGAGTCGGCAAAAAACGATGAGGTGGAGTGCACTTTCTAGGGAAGAGCAATGTGAACCGAGATGACCGAAAACAGCCGATAATGGGACGGTCCGGCACCTCTGGTGAAATATTTTACAGTCAGGATTTGAGTTTCTCTTCCGCAAAATAGAAGTAAAATTGCCTTCTCAAATAAGGCCGTGAAAGAAATGCTTTGAAAGACTCCAAGTCAGGGGACATGTCTGTTGTTCTACATTATTCACAAGGAAGGACATTCACGGCTCAGTGGCTCCGCCTCGGTGGTGACATGGTGCTGGGTTTGCTCTCACTAGGCAACTGTACACACATTCCTCACCGGGTCCACTTGGGTCTCATTTCTGTTTTATAACTGGAATCAATTCCTTGAAAATCAGTTTGGTGACCACCAATTATCATTCTTAAGTTACCCTTCCACATCTATAATATTAAAAAGAAACACCTATGGTCTATATGTCAGAAGTGGTTAGTCAATCAACAAATATTTATTTCTATCTAGACCCTCTTGGGAAGTCCTGGGTTGACTTTAAAAGAAATGGTCAAGTAAGATTAGAATTTAAGTTATGTGAGCATTATATTGTCTAAACAAAGTTAGAAGCACCAAAATTTGGACCATACTCTAACAGATTTGAAAAGCAAAAGGATGTAAAAGGGATTAATTGCTTTTCTTACATAGACATGTTTATGAGGGAGACTAGAAAAGGACCACCCCATGCGAGTTCAAAGAATGTATGGCCTAAGGATATGTAATATGGGGGGCGGGGTCAAGGTAGTATGTCTAAGCTACAGATTTATTGAGGGTAGATAGTACGATTAGGGGAATGAATAACCAGAAAACAGAGCTATGGCATTACAAGCTGTGTTGGAAATCACAGACAAAGCAGTAAGATAAGAAAAACAGATAAAAGGTATAAAGAATCTGGGAGTGACACAGAGGAAGTTTTTAACTTCGGAATAAGGGTATATCAGCCAAGAATAATGGTGTTAATGGTTTTTAATGGCTAAAGCAGGAGGTAGAAAACTACAGCCTGAGGCCCAAGTCTGGCCTGTCACCAAACTTTATAAATAAAATTTCATTGCAACACAATTATACCTACTCATTTATGTGGTGTCTATGTCTGTTTTTACTTTATAACTGTGGAGTTGGGAATTGTGACACAGACCATGTGGTACACAAAGCCAAAAATATTTACCATCTGGCCCTTTATAAAAGAGGCTCACCAACCCTGTATAAGATAAGTAAGGAGATGACGAGATACATGTTTAGGGCCAAAAAATTAAGTGGGAGTCCTGACCGCTGTCTTCGCCTATCTGAAGTTTCGAGAAGAATAAAGGCTCATTTCATATTGTCTCAGACGGCAGGATAAGGGCCAAAGCATATGAATTATTAGGAAGGAAGTCTTCAGCCCAGCCTAACAAAGAATTCCCTGTCTTGTAAAGCTATTTAACAAAGGGGAAGCCATCTTTGATGAAGGTCTTCTTTAGATGTTGGTAGAGGAATTTCAATAGAGCAACATTGAGCGTTGAGGGAGCTCAAAATACGCTGAATAGATTGAGTGAATAAATGGCTGTCTATCAAATTTAATTATAGAAACAATGGCTAATACTTACAGAACATGGACTGTGTATAAAACATGTTCAAACTGTGGTATATATTACCTCATTTAATATTTACAACAACATAGTATCTTTCGGGTGGCAGAGATTCCAAGTCATGGTCCCCAGATTCTGGAAATCTGTGCTCATAATTATCCTCAACAACATAATCTGAATTTCAGGGCAGAGCTATATATACCCCTTATATCTAAACGTGGCCATGTGACTATGTTACAACTAATGAGATATAACAAAAGTTTATATCTTTTGAACTTCCGAGAAGTGTTCTTGAAGGTACAGGATGTGCCCTTCTCCTCTTTGCTAGTCTCAAGAAAGATATGATGGCTGGATCTGAAATAGCAATCTTAGGTGATGAGGTGAACATGAGAATTAAACAAAGTATGCTACATACTTGTGTGAAAAAGTTATGAACCCCAGCGCCGTGTAAAATGAATACATACCAATAAATAAAACAAAAACTCTTAATTATCAGAAAACTGACAGTTTTTGCACCTGTTACAATGTGCATAGTTCAGATGGCTCTTGACCAGAAGACCAGCAACAATTTGACAGATGGGGGATTTGAGCTGGGACTTTACAGAAAGATAGAAATTATTTATAGCCATGGAGAGGAAAGGGGACTTTGAGTAGAGAGAGCAGAATACATGACAAAAGATAAAGGAGCGGGAATTCCCAATACAGAGCTGAGCGATGGTCTAAAGACAAGGGAACACTTTATCCAGTCGATCAACGTGAAAGTTGCTCATCGATTTCACCACCATGAGAAAGAAGCACTAAGGTGACTATGAAATCTGGAATCAGAATTTAACAGTCCTGCTTGCATCTTTAAACCTAAAGAGTTGTACTGAGTTGCTCTGGGCATCTGTGGAGACAAACAGTCAACCACAGGATGGCTGTTTGCTTATACATTCTCTTCCCCTAGGCCCACTATGTGAAGATATTAAAGAAGGAATCTGTGCTCTCAGAGTTTGTCCTCCCTTTCTCCCTGTCACATGCACACGGGACACACACACATACACACACACACTGCATGGCACAAGTCAGTCCCAACTGTTTCTTCTTCCAAGTTTCTGCAGCTCCACTCCCTCCTGACCTTCTTTCTCTGAACTATTACGATGGAAATTCCATAACTCACAGGAAATACAGCTTTGAAACATTCCCCAAGGCACTGATGTACTCATCTGGGTCCTTGTCCAAGACCACAAAGGTTTAACCCCTGGAGACTTTAACTTTCTCGATGAGAAATCTTTCAAGGTCTGAAGTGTGAGGCTTCAGAACCTGAAGTCCCAGACAACTTGACCTTTATGATCTGTGTATGTTAGGCATGAGAAGATAGCTGACATGTAGATGAGAACGCTAGAGAAATAGTTTTCAACTTATACATTCATAAAATTGCCAAAAGACAGAATGGAGGCTCACAAAAAGGTTGTCCATATCAGGTTAAGTCTCAATTGTAAAATTCACAAGGAAAGGAAGCCCTTCTGGTAAATACAGTCATCTCCCCAGAAATAATCAGAATTCTAAGCATCCAGACTAAAGCCAAAAAAGAGGGTCAGGATTTCTACACCACAGTGCTCATGGGACAGATCTTTTCATTGGAGATTGGCCTGTTAAACCCAGACATGCACAAGATTAGTTTGCAGTGGATTACAGACCCAAACGGAAAGTCCACATGGTAAAACTACTAGGAGGAGGTAAAAAAAAAAAAAAAAAGTCTTCAAGATATTCAAGACACAGATCATCTTTTAGGACAAAAAGCACTAACCATAAAGACGACAAAATGATAAAATAGGCTTAATCAAAACTTAAAATGCCTGCCTTTCAAAAACTCAACATATAAGCCACAGAAAAGGAGCAGGTTTTTCAAAATATATTTACCTGAAAAAGGTCTTCTATTCAGAATGTTATTGTTGTGGTTTATTTATACATATACAATGTGTTCTGATCAAAATCACCCCCCACTTCCACTCCCCCAATTCTTTTGAGAACCAACCTACCACTTCTTCCTTCCAATTCCATGTATTCTTTTTTTAACCCATAGAGTTCAATTAGTGTTGTCAGTGTGTGTGTGTGTGTGTGTGTGTGTGTGTGTGTGTGTGTGTGTATAGGGTTGTGCACTATAACTCAGTTCTCAACCTGTGGGTTGTGACCCCTTTCACAGGGATTGCCTAAAACATATGTATATCAGATACTTACTTTACAATTCACAACAGTAACAAAATTAGAGTTACGAAGTAGCAACAAAATAATTTCATGGCTGGTGGTCACCAACCGCAGTATGAGGAACTGTGTTAAAGGGTTGCAGCATTAGGAAGGTTGAGAACCACTGCACTAGAGCATACAAAGGGCTACCTTCTAAAAGAAAACTGGCTCTCTCCCCTACCCCAGCAGCCACAAACTGTGGAGTAAATTTTTTTTAAGAACTACTATAACTCAGGGCTGAAGAGATGGCTTCGCAGTCAAGAGTGCTCACTGATCTTTCAGAGGACCGGACACTGAGTCCTGGCACCATATTAGGCAGCTCACAACCCACCTGCAACTCCAGCACCGCAGAATTTGACACCTTCTCTGGCCTCCTTGGTTGCACTCACTGCTTTTCAGGTATTCAAGAATCATATGGGTTAGCGACAGCTGAACTAGACAGATCAGGTACAAAAAACATTTTCAAAAGGGATCAAGTTCTAAAGAACTATGCCACTACACACACCTGGGATCTAATCAGGGATTGAGGGAGTGGAAGCATAAAGTGAAACGGTTCCAAGTGGCATTCTCTGAGCGGTACTGAAAATACTTTTTGTTGTTGTTTGTTTGAGATACAGACTGGGGCTGCCCTCCATCTGCAGCAATCCTCATGCCTCAAGGCTCCCCAAATGCTAAGAATGCAGATATGGTCACTACGCTCAGCTTAAAATATGCAATGCTCTGATTAATGTGGAAGTTACACGCGCATATAGTCCCCGACTCTATGCTTTATTCCAGACAGCTTTTGGGGGGGTCATGAACTGAAACTCCATTCTATTTCCTCCCTCAGCTATAAGACTTTGAACAACGTCTTAGTTACTTTTTTATTGCTGTGAAGAAACACCATGACCAAGAAAAGTTATAGAAGAAAGCATTAATTAGGGGCTTGCTTACAGTTTCTGAGAGTGAGTCAATGACCATCATGATGGGGAGCATGGAAGCAAGTAGGCAGGCATGGTGCTGGAGCAGTAGCTGAGAGCTTATATCCTGATCCACACGTTGAGAGACAGAAAGAGAGAGAGTCTGGACCGGTCATGAGTTTTTGAAACCTCGAAGCCCACTCCCAATGATGTACCTCCTTCAACAAGGCCAAACCTTCTAATCTTTCCCAAACAGTGACACCAAGTAGGGACTAGGCATTCAACTATATGAGCCTGTGGAAGCCATTCTCCACTCAAACCACCATAAACAGCAAGCAACCCGTTCAATTATATATATGATACTGTGCTGAGATTTTTAAAGGCTCCTATAACATGGTTCAGAGCCTGCCTCGACTGCTCGCTTAACAGACTGATCTTGGACAATTCAGTCTCACTAAACCTTGGTTCCTTCACCTGTAAAGTAGAAAAAAATGACAGTTTCTCATGTAATCCTCACAATTAATCTTTGAAGTAGTAATTTAAAAAAAAAAAAAAGCGTCCTTTCTCCTCTTCATGATGAATACTTTCTGGAGTGTCGTGAGTCCTGACATGGGGTCATGTCTATTTCACTTAAATCACCCCCTAGAACTATAATTATAAAGACTCAATAAACATTTGCTCATTTGCTGCTGTGTGTAGATCATTTGTTTGCTAAGATGTAATTGTTTTCCTTAACCTATTCAGTAAGGCAATCAAATGATTCTAAAAGTTTTATGGGCTTACTCAATGAACTAGCACATTGTAAGGTCCCTCACAAGTCACCAAAGAGAGGCATAATCCCTGTGTACAAGGCATCCTAAATTACTACATAGCTCCAAACCAAAAAGAAAAAAAAAAAGAAAAAAAAGAGCTCATGTTCTAATGCCATAAAATACCAAATATTACAGTCTAGGCAGCTGAAGCATGGGGAGTTATTCCATTCAATACAATAATGCACATATGGAATATAGACTGTGACTATTTGTGTGTCTAACTTGCGATCTAAAAAAAAAAAAAACACAGATAGTCAGAAATCAGCATGGACTGAAGTCAGAGCCTCTCTCAGGGTGTGGCATGTACTTTGACAAGGGCCTACTTGAATGAGGAAGGCCAGGGAGAAAATAGCAGAGTAGAGTCCCAGTCATTTCTTACAGTTGAGATAGACAGAAGGTTCTGGGCTGCCTTTAGCCCAGGTTCGTCCCTGCCTTTACAGAGCTTAATCTCGCCAGAGGCAGCAGAACTTGACAGGCACAGGACAGTTCCCATTCCTGGGTAAGGCAGCACATTTTGGAAACATAGCCATGAAGGGGAATAAAAAGGGGAAAGGATCCCAGATCGCCGCCGTAAAGGTCTTGCGTTACATGTCCTATGAACATAAATTCTGAGCTTCCCCAGCAGCCAACTGCCACCACTTCCTTGATGTAACTAAGGCTCCTATTATAAGCGGATTTTAATTAATTGACAGGTAGCATCAACACACTCATTTGCTGAATGTTTCTTCAAGCTAGTGTTCTTACAAGTTCTTCCATTACTCTGAGTGTCTTCCCAAGAATTAAAAATGCATGTGATGAAAACTCAGCCTGGGTGAGATAAATTCAACAGAACCACTCTCCTCTAGCAAGCTCTCACGTTACAGTTTCTCAGTAAGATGATCCCTTTTTCATGAAAAGAAGGTAGGAACCGGCTTCTGCAAACTTTTCTTCATGGTTGCTGCCACTACAACCTCCCCCATGGGCGATGCCTCGACTACACCTCATCATCACAATAAGCAAGATATTTCCCAGATTAAATAACTCTCCAGTCATGTGGGAGTTCTCCCACAAAACCCTGGCAGATGGGAGGCATTCTAACCCACATATTTAATGCATCACATGGCCATTCCTACTCATGCTTTTCTTCAAACCCATATTCTTCTTAACACTAGGACCAATGAAGGCATCTAGTCAACGAGCTAAAAAATCTCTCCTGCCGCTCATGGATGCCACCAATGACCTCAAATCCTGGGTGGCTGCCCGGGGCCAACAGCTGACTCAAACAGTTGATGTCATTCTCACTGCCTGTTTTGAGTAGAGTTAAAAATGCAAATAGAACACCTCGTTAAAACTCAAAGTTCATTTTAGCTGTGCCTCTGAGGTGAGGGGTGACACTATTCATAGTTCTTACCTGACTGGGGAGGGGAGAGAAAATGAAGCAATGAAGTGGGGTCTTTATTACTGTGTTTGGGGTTCCTTGTTTGTTCATCTTCAGGCTAATACTTTGGCCCTTCTGCTATTTTTCAAGATGGTGTAACCCCAAGGTAAATACACAGAGAGCTGTTTGCAGAGTTCACAGTCTGAAGCAAGCTGCTCCAACCTGTACTGCCAGCTTTCAGGTCCCTCCCAAGGCTACAACGGTAGTAGAAGGCAGGTAAAGGTACCCAGGGAGGTAGAAAGAATGTAGGTGGGGAGATGGGGCTATGACGTAGCAAATGCCAACCCCAGGATGGTGCTGGATCCTCTCCAAGTTAGCTGTTATAACTGGGAAGCTTAGGCTCCAAATGTAGGAAGTATGGGAATGTGATTTGCTTTCAGTTCCTCTATGCCATTATCATAAGCAGCAACTGTGATTGGACAGTGACAGGGATTTTATTTTTTTTAAAGGTTTAAAAAAGCTGTTATGCCACCTTTCACACTAACTTTTTAACCAAAAAAAGAAAAAGAAGTCTATACAAATTATAAAAGTATTACATGTTTACTGTAGAAATTCTAAAAACAAACAAACAAAACAAAACAAAAAACCCTGATAGGGAGAAAGAAAGATTTTCTTTCTTAATTGTATCTTCCTTCTATCTTTTCTCCATGAACATATATAATTCCCATATTCTATATAGAAATTATATATATATATGCAGAATATACAATTCTATATTTTCCTAGTCCTAATTATATTATACCTTCCTTCTATTTTCTCCCCACAAACATATCCAATCCCATAAACAGTAACATTATATCATCTAGACATGGTAGTAGAAAATGCCATTATATTCTCTAAAGGAATAGTTTTGGGGGAGAATGAAATCCACAGAAACACCAACAATTTCTTTCACTTTATTTTGTTCTTTCAAGACAGGGTTTCTCTGTGTAGGCCTGGCTGTCCTAGAACTTGCTTTTGTAGACCAGACTGGCCTCAAACTCAGAGATCTGCCTGTCTCTGCCATCCGAGTGCTGGGATTAAAGGTGTGAGCCACCACCACCTGGCAACAATTTCTTTACCATAGTTATAAATGTCCTTTTTAAAAGCAAGAGATTATGAAAAATCACACTGCCCTGCCTCCCTAAACCCACATATAGGTTCACTTGTTTTGTGTTTGTAAACAAACATTGTTCCATCTTTGAAGTTATAACAGGTTCCCACTTTTCTTCAGAGCACTGAACAACCAATAGTTATGATTCATTCATTCACCCATACAGTGTTTTTTGTTTTTTTAAGTTTGAGACAGAATCTTGTCTTGTAGCCCAGGCTGGTCCCAAAGGGATCCTATTGTTTGAGCTCAAGGGGTCTTTCTGCCTTCGTGTAGGATAGCTAAGACTAAAGTTATACCCAGCTAAGTAACTGACTAAAAAATATTTTTTTAAATAATATGTGTCAGACCATATAACAGGAAATGAGTACAAATGTTCCATAAAAGTACTCTGATGGGGCCTCAAAGATAGCTCAGTTGGTAAAATATTTGTCAAATCCTCAGTGCTCAAGTAAAAAGCTAGGTGTGGTCAGATGTACTTGTGATCCAGGGCTGGGGAGGCAGAGACAGGCAGATTGCAGGGACTCCCTGGCCAGCTAGCCAAGGCTAATTGGTGAGCCCCAGGTCCCAGGTCCCAGTCCCAGTTACAGACCCTGTCTCAAAAAAAAAAAAAAAAAGTGGTCAGTGGCTATGAAATGATACCTGAGGTTGATCAAGCTCTGGCCTCCACATACACATGCTTGCACCTACATGTAAATGTACGCACACAAACACACACACACACACTCACAAATATCTTAATGGTTTAATTGACATTTATTAAAGGCATATTTGCTAAGCTCAGATGCTATTTCATGTTAAATTAGGACATGAAGCCATGTTTAAAGCTGCTCTGATCAAGGTTAGCCTGCCCCAGCTACCAACAGACACCCACTTCATTCAAGGTAGTCCAGCCCCAATTCCCTGACCTAGGGACTTCTTCTGAGACCTGGATATCACTCCCAAGCCCATCCACCTTCCTTCCTGCAAGGCTATGTTCTACCAAGGTTTTCTGACCAGAGTCTGTGAGCATCACTCTCAAACTATTTCAGGATCCAAACAACCAGAACATTCTCAGACAACCCTGTAGGTCCTTGTTGCCCAGTAAGACTGTAGTAAGTGTCCAGGACAGCGGCTAGCACTCTGCTTCATTCATCACTTCCTATAGCTCAGCAATACATGTATCACTACTAATCATTTTGTTCCACCTCTCAGGAACCCCTTCAACCTGAACTTATCTCTGGAAAAGCACCTTGGAAGAAAGAGAGTCAGTTTTCTTCAAGGTATGGTGCCTGGTAGACTGACCATGCCCTAGTGGAGCCACACCCATGAGTACATGGGCACCACAAACTGAACTTAATCACGAAGCGGAAAACAAACAAAAAACAAGACATGAAGTTGGGAGGGGGTAGAGAGTTGATTTGGGGGCAAATTAGGGAGTAAATACAATCAAAATACATTATATGCATGTATGAAATTCTTAAAGAATAAAAATGTATCCTTCAAATCAGAAAGCACTCTATCCTCTGAACTGTAGGCATATTGTTTTTCTTCAACAATGAATGACCTCATCTGCTTTTATTCAGGGTGAGAGATATGGATCTAGTTTCAGACTTCTACGCATGGATAACCAGCTTTTGTGGCATCATTCGTTGAAGAGGCTGTCTTTTCTCCAATGTACGTTTTTAACATCTGTTTTGAGGATTAGATGGCTGTAGCTGGGTGAGTTTATTCTGGGTCCTCAGTTTTACTCTATTGATCTATGAGTCCATTTCTGTCCCAGTACCATGGTGGTTTGCTTACTATAACTCTATAGTGTAATTTAAGACTGATATTAAATTGCGCTGTGACACCTTTCTGCTTAGGATTGTCTTGTCTATTTAGGGTCTTTGGTGATTCCACATAAAATTGGGGATTGTTATTTCAAGTACTGTAAAAAAGTCATGGAGATTTTTTTACAGGGCTTTCACTGAATCTATAGATTGCTTTTGACAATGTGTCCATTTTTACAATATTAATTCTGCTAATCTATACTCATGGGAAGTATTTTCATAATCTTAATAAATTTAGTTATAGAGGATGCTTTGGCAAGAAGTTTTCTGTCCTGGGCAGCTATTCTTATGATTACATGCCCCATGGACTTCTGGGAACAGCTTAGGATATAGAGGAGGGCGTTGGCAGTAGGAGTGACAGTTGGTGGGATGGTTTGTGAGACGCTAGCAGCTCCTGTCCTCTAAGCTAAGAACAGACTAAAAGGGCAGTGAATTTTTCTTTCTTTCTCTCTTTCTACCTTTAAAGACCACCTGCAAGAGTGGTGAAGATTTCACACTTTCCTGTCTCTTTTTAGAGTGAGAGGGTAAAAGGCACAGTGGGAATCTGTTACAAATTAGGAATCAGTTACAAGTTAGGAATCTGTCACAGTAACAGTTGGGACAACAGAACAGACTTCAGAATTCAGTTACAATTAGTTAATAATATGAATAAACAATTACCAAAGGAAAAAAATACAAATAGCCAATAAATACTTGAAAATATATGCAACATACTTTTTTTTTGGTGTGGGGGTGGGGTGTTCGAGACAGAGTTTCTCTGTTGTATCTCTGGCTGTCCTGGAACTCACTCTGTAGATCAGGCTGGCCTTGAACTCAGAGATCTGCCTGCCTCTGCCTCCCAAGTGCTGGGATTATAGGCATGTGCCACCCCTGCCCAGCTTACAACATCCCTAATTACCAGGAAAACACAAATTTAAAATGACATTGAGATGCTATTTCACTCCAGTCAGAATGGTGATCATCAAGAAAACTAACAGCAGGGGTTAGAAGATGGTCCTGTGAGTAAATGTGAGTAAATGAAGACCTGAATTCAGAGCTGCAGTGCCCATGTAAAGAACTGAGTGTGGTCATAGACACCTATCAATTTTAGCACTGGGAAATGAAGATAGAAAGACCCACAGGGCTAACTGGTCAGATAAGCTAACAAATTGATGAGCTCTAGATACAATAAGAGACTGTGTCTTAAAAAATAACATGGAGAGTATGCACATGTACACACACACACATACACACATGTACACACACACACACACACACACTCATACATGCACAATTCACATTTCTGAATGAGAAATGCCTCCCATAGGCACATGCATTTGAACATCTGGTCCCCAGGTAGTGGACACTGTTTGGGAAGATTATAGAACATTTAGGATGTGGAGTGTACTGGAGGAGGTACACCATTGGGAGTAAGCTTCCTACTTCACATGCTTGGTGAAAAGAAAAAGGCCACACAGCAGCAGGGTCATTGTGCTTCCAGGAAAGAAGGGCTGTTGGCAAAACCCCAGGTGCCTCAGAGGCCTCTTTCTGTGACTTCACCTTGGGGTGTGTCTTCTCCTTACTTCACCACTTTTTCTAGACAGAGAACACTATGTAAAGATAAAGGTGATGTACCTGCAGACCATCCAAACAGGATAAAACTGAATCAGTACAGGGAGCTTTCTCAATATGTGCCTCAAAATAACAAGCTGTGCTTTTTAAGTCAAGGATCTTCCAGGAGGGCAGACCTCTTAGAGGAAGGCCACAAAGATACTGTCTTGAGTGTAGGAGTAGATGCCAGATATAAATGTTGATTCAGGGCAAAAGACTTTTTTGTTGTTGTTGTTGTTGTTTGCCTAATTCAATCACCGGTTCTTAGTCCTGGAGCCCTTGAGCCCTAGCCCTGGAGCATTTCAGACTCCTACAATCTAGTCTTCAGTCTAGTCCTGGAACTGGAAGGCTTCAGCCTCAGCCTCCATACAATCTAGAACATTTAAGCCTCTGGACAATCTAACCAACCTTCAAAACTTACTTGTTGACTGAGCTACTCTGACTAGCTCCTTCTGAACTCTGACTTTTCTGGTTCAATTCATTCTTTGTTCTGGCTCAAACTCTTCTCCAAGCTGACTGGTCTTCTGAGCTTACTGTTTCTGTCCTTCTCTTCTGACTCTGTCTGATGCTCTGACTGCCTCAGACTGAACTGCTCTGCTTGGCTTCAAACTTCACACTTCTCATCTGATATTGACTTCTGCTAAACTGTCTCTCTGTTTCTGTGTCTCTCCCTGAGCTCTCTCATACTACCTCAGTCAGCCTCTCTGCTTCTTTTCTTTATCCCCAGTCAGATCACCTCAGTGTCTCTGTGTCTTGTCCTTGTCTGCCTGCTTCAGACTGCCTGCTGCCTCGCACTGCCTGCTGTAACTGACTGCTTTAACTGACTCTGCTTTGAGCTGAGAGCCCACTTTTCTATTTTGAGGGTTGGGCTTGTCTTCACTCTGACTCACTCTACTAACTCTTCTCTGATTAGTCACTTTGCCTGTCCTTCACTGACTTATTTCAGATGTCATTTACTGTCAGACACTGACTCCTTCTGACCTTCTGTTTCCTGTGTCTACTTCCACACTCTGTTTCTGTCTTAGGGAATAAAGGCATGGACCACCACTACCTTCTGAATTCTGGGATTAAAGGTGTATGCCAACATTCCTAACTTTCGTACTACATTCCATCGAGATGACACAGGCCTCTAAATGCAATCCCTTCATACAGACCTCTGGAATATAGACCCTATATTTCACACAGGCCTAATCCTCTACATTGGGTCAGCAGTGTTCAAAAATTATGAACACATAGTCTATACTATGTTCTGGGCTCAGTCAAAAAGAGAAGTGACATCGTGCAATGGGGAGACAAGCCTGAAACAGAAAACTGACTCAACACAGGAATCTGATCCAGGGTAGGCACTGAAGGCTTTCTAGAGTGATCTATGCCTAAACTGAATGTGTATAGTACAGAGAAAAATGGGATGAGGGACAGTGAACAACATTCCATAAGGAGGAGAGCAGCAAGCATTGAAAGTACTAGGCATTTACTGCTGGAGTACCTAGCACACTGTGGGGAGGAGAAGCACTAGCAGAGCACAGGGGAGCCAGAGAAATAGGCAGCAGCCACTCTCCTGCATGATGTGGCAGACATACACACCAGTGGAGGCTATGCAGACAAAGGGCCCATTCATTAGTCTAGCAGCCCAGAGGGTGAGTGGAGTTTGGCTACAGTAGAAGCAGAGGAAACTAAGACAAACCAGAGTTCACTAGACTGCTAGTAGTGGGGACTTGGGTTGGGACAGGCTAGGCACCGGGAACTAGCAGAGATAAAGGAGAGACTCTGATACATAAGGGATATACTGATAATTCCTTATCACCCAGGGGACTATTCACCAAGCAGCCTCCCTAGCCTGCCAGAGCAGGGCACCAGGAGCAAGGAGAACCAGCTGGACTCCCTGCAGATTAGCACCTACTGAAACTCCTCCAAATCCCAGGAGAAGGCATAAGAAACGGAAGGGAAGAAAGTTAAGGCCTTGGTGAGTTACATAAAACATGCATTCAATTTGCTCAAGATGTCCTAGGATTCAAAAGATAGAAGGCTGGAAATGTAGAAAGAGGCAGAAACAGAGATCGCTAGAGTACATCATCACACTGAGACAAAGCCTCGCCAGGCCCTTCATCTCCTTTCCCAGCATCTTTGCTAGACAGTCTAAATTCCAAGAGCTCCAAGAAATGCAATGAATAGTACACTGGTAGACAGAAAAGTATCTCAGACCTCCCCAGTCTTTGAATCAACCTTCCCCCAGCTTTGGTGTAGACCAAGGGATGGAGGTATGGTGCCTCATCTCATCAGTTTCTTCCCTGCTTCTCGCCAAAACCTCCAGCTCCTCCAGCTTCTGGACACCAGGAAAGTCCTGTCAATGTTGGGCACAGCAAGAAGCTTTAAGAGGTCCATGGCGTATTAGTGATTGGCCCCTAGGATGTGGCAGGTCTAGCAGGCTAAGGTCTATCTCAATCATTCATGTTTCTACCCAGCAAAACCCATGCAAATGGTTCAGCACCTCCCTTCTACCTCCGCTCAAAGACACACATCTCCTTTCTTTGCACAACCTCAAAAAGCGGCACTGGCCATCTTCTTTCTCCCTGCCTGTTTTTTTTTGTTTTTGTTTTTGTTTTTTTTTTTGGCCCTAGGTATCTTACAAACTCCTGCCTTCCTCTTTTCTGCAGTTCCCTGCTCTCCAGTCAGCTGGGAATGGGTTCCTGTAGGGAGGAAGGAGTACAGCAGTTGGAAATGAGGTATACTCCATCCACCCACAGGGGAGCAAGTGAATACAATGGCACATTCATACCCAGGACATTGACAGGTTTCACTGTCTTAATAACTTAAGTCTAGATAAATTAACCTAAAAACTCCTAAACCGTGTTATTTCATTTTAAGTTTTTATACCTCTACTATTTTTTCACAATGCAGGAAAATCAAGGGAGTAGCTTTGCACATGATGGGTGTCTCATTGCATGAATGGATGGTTCTCAGTCAGGGTTACTATTGCTGTGATGAAACACCATGACCAAAAGCAACTTGTAGAAGAAAGGGTATATTTGCCTTATGATTCTGAATCACTGCTCATCACTGAAGAAAATCAAGACAGGAACTCGGGACAGGAACTTGGAGGTAGTGTAAGAGCTACAGTTATGTTTTAATTACTGTGCCTAAGAGGTCTATTTAAAAAAAAAAAAAAAGATAATCCTATAACCCCTACTTGCCCAAGGACAGATAACTTCCTGGAATGCTGGGTGAGGGCTATTTATGTGAGATAACAGGACACTAACCAAGCTTGGATAATCCAATGACATCTGACATCGATACGCTTAGTCACTTGAAGGTGGGAGATACCCAAAAAGGATAGAATATATGGTCGCCTCTGATTGGACCTGGTGGGAAGTTAGTAACCTTATGGTTCTGGATGTGACTTGGTGCCATTTTGTGGGAAACCCAGAATGATCCTGGCTGGAGTATCATTATTGGCCAGTATTTAATTAATTTAGTTAGAGCTTGCTTCAAATTTGGCTCAAAATTGTGGCAATGGTCTTATCCTTGACCTGTGGGATTAACAGTAGGAGCTGATTCAGAGGCCATGGAGGGGTGCTGCTTACTGGCTTGCTCAGCCTGCTTTCTTATAGAACCCGGGTATTAGCAGCCCAGGGATGGCACCACCTACAATGGGCTAAGCCCTCCTCCATCAACCACTAATAAAGAAAATGCCCCACAGCTGAATCATATTGAGGCATTTTCTCACTTTCAGACAATTCTAGCCTGTCTCAATTTGACATAAAACTAGCCAGCACACCAGACAAGTACTCTGCCAGCCCACTGAGCTACGTCTCAGGAAATACTGTCTTTAAAATATAAATAAACTGAAGAGAAAATATATTTTTATCTCACTAATACAAAACAAAATATAACTACATGTAGAGGTACACTTGGAATTTTTAATGTTAAGAAAAGCTTTTTGGTTTAACTGACTAGTCGTGTGTTCGTGTTCCTACTCCAGCTGTGGTATAGTTATTTACGAGTTGGAATTGTAACGCTTCATGCAGGTGGCTATAATTTGGTTGGGTGCAGTCATTCTGGCACCTGTAGCTTGTCTTTGGGATCACGTGCCAGATGGGTTTATGGGAACTTTTGGCTTAGGGCATAAAAGGTCTGAAGTCCCGAGAGTCGGGGTGGGCATTGGTTGGTGGTTGGTTGGTTGGGTTACTGTCATTAGTTAGTGTGAGAACAAAGCTTGGAGAGATTTGAGCTTAGAACAGTCTAAAAAGAGGCTGTGAGGTTTTCTACCTTTCTTTCTGTATTAAGGCCACTTGTAAAAGTGGTGAAGATTTCTATCTTTCCTTTCTCCTTCCCTAAATTGAGGGTAAAAGATCGTAGTGGACTGCTACAACAACTATGAAAGCCACAAGTGTATCTTTATGTGGATGTGTGCACACCAATATAAACGCATAGAGAAGTCCTTGAGAATGGCCACCGAACACAGGCACACTAGGCACACTTGAAAGAGAAACCAGGATTTGATAAGGATTAATAGGAGACTGTTATGCTCTCTGTAGAATTTATATTCTTTATGAAAAGGAAAACATTCAGATATTGCTCTGTGATTAAAAGTAAGGAATGTAATTTTTTAAACCTGAAATTCTTGTGTGAGCTGTTTCTCCTGTAGAGCTTGGTTCCAATGAGTTAAGTAGAATCGGGCAGGCAGCAGAACTATTTCCTACTCCAGCAAGCATTTGTTTATCCTTTTTATCTCAAGTTAAGGCCAACAATGCTAATGATTGCAAATAGCAGAGCCACTCCTGCACCATCCCATCCACTCCCACGCACACAGCTTCAACTATCACCTCCAGGGATGACTCCCAAATGCCTCTCTGCAGAAACAGCCTCTCCCTCACACAGCAGTCCTGACATCCCAACTTCCTGCCAGGCAGAGCCAACATACCAACATGGAGCCAGATTGGTCCCTCTCCTCCACCTGACTTCTTCATCCCTGTTGGCACCTTTCCCCACAGGAATCCAGAAAGGTTATCTTCGCAGTCATCTCTGATCCTTCTTTATGCATGTCCCCATCCCCAAATGTTTTGCTAGTTGTCACCATCTGATTTTTCCAAAAGATTATTTCCCATTGTGAACTGCTTTCTATTGCCAGCACACACTCTTTTCACACTAGACCAGGGCTTCCTAAGCATTTCCATTCGTGACCTTTTTTCCCTAAGAAATTTTCACATAATCTCAAGTATGTACGTATATCCAACAAGCATACAAATCAATCAAACAAAGCAATTCTTTGTTACACATTCGATTTTATCATTTAGTATAAGGCCAAACCAAATTTGCATACTGGTGAGATGGATACTGATATTTATTTTTGCCCAAAGAATTCAATATAAGCCAAGTATTTGATATTGCATAGAGCATCTTCAACATTTTTTCAGAGTTAACTGGTATTTTACTTTTATAATCATTCCTGCTGAGAACAATCCTCTCTTTCTCTCTTTTAAAAGTTTTTTTCTTTTCTTTAAGCAATGATATTTCTCTAAGAGGAATAGACTTTGTGCACGCAGTAAAAGCATTGCAATCTATAAGATGCTGTGTTACACCTAAGTTGAGACAGTTGCATTGTGTGAGGACACATCCAGTCAAAGTGCACTTCCTTGTGTGCTCACCCCTCAGGCTGCAGTGCAGTTTCACAACAGCAACACAGGTGAGCACTGCCAGAAACACCTTAGATTCATTATGAATTTGATTTTTAATTAATTCGTTGTAGTTGAGTGTTCAGAAACCATTTATTGTCTCCAAATGTTTTACTACTCCTGCCCTGAGTTATGAGGTCCCATATAGGGTCGTGACTCATAGTTTAAGAAGCTGTGGACTAGACCAACTACCTTCACGTGGTCTCCTTGCTCTTGGCTGCTTTGATACATCTACTAAATATCTTACTGGAGGAAGGACCAACGTTCCAGCCCTCTGAGGTCACTCTATCACCTACTGTATTAGCTATCTCCTCCGTACAAGACACATTTGGGACATACAGCGTTATGCCTCACCCAAGTGTCTGATAAAAATGTTATAGTGAGCCAAGAACAAGACTCTGGATACGAGCAACCTGGAAGTTTTTCACTAAAATAAAGAAAGTGACAGAAAACAAAAATAGGATTAGATGCTATGGTGGTTTGAAATGTCCTCCAAAGGCTGAGCATTTGAACACTTGGTTCCCACTTGGTGGAGTGCTGTTTGGGAAGACTATGGAACCCTTAAGAGCCTTGCTGAAGGAAGTGCTCATTGAGGGTAGGCTTTGAGTTTAGAGCCTGGCCTACTTCCTGTTCTCTGTGTTTCTTGTACCTGGATGAAATGTGATCTCTTTGCTTTCTGGTTGCCAGGCTGGCTCATGGTCCTGCTGGCATGACTTTACCACCATGATGGATTGCATCTCCTAGAGACTGTAAGCTAATAACCCCCTTCCACCCAAAGTTGCTTTTTGTCAAGCCACTCTCTACCTTACCACAAGCCCTGGTAAGAGATACTGTTACCCAAGTTTTAGCTATTTTGAGACTGAGGTTAAAAATTGCTGTGCAAATTTTGAAAAGTCTCGAAGGTATTAAGTAGTTGGATTTTCATGTGAACCATCTTACAACCTTAGAGCACATTTTTTATGCCATATAGTTGGACCTTTCACAGATCCCTGTCTGCTCAAAGATAAAGCACACGCCCCCTAAGCTGTGCTGATGAACTTCCACTGCAAGGGTGGGTCTTACCTTTGTAACAATGAACTACACCATGTTAAACACTATAGTAAATTTCACATCCTCTATTTCACTTAGTCTCAACACAACCCTAAGAACTAGATATTGTAATTATGCCCATTCTACTGATTCAGAGATGAATGCATATAGATTAAAACTAGCTTGGTTTGTAAAGTAGTTATTATTTCTCAAAATAATTTTTAAATAGCTTCATGGGGTCCGTAAACTGCAGAGCTGAATCAGATCTAGGCCTGCCTGACTAAAGAGATATTTAGGAGGTAGAATACTCAGTAATCTCCATTCATACAATTAAGCAAGTATTTATTGAGGACCTTTGCTTCAGGCTCCATCTGCGGTGAGTGCTGAAGAAAACCGAGATGAACAGTCAACAAGAGCCCCGTCTGCCTCTGCTGAGCAGACAGACTACGGGAAAAGACAAAAGTCAGGACAGAAAGCAGCAGGGTGCGAGGAGAGCTCAGGAGGAAACTTTCTCATTGGGAAAAACCATGATCCTATTGGGAGTGAGAGTCCAGCTTCAGCAAACAGTTGGCGAAGGCTGCCTACAGTAGAGAATACAGGACAGACAGCTTTGGGGGAGACTGAGCTCAATACAAGTTCTGCATTCCTTGTACAGTCTACTTCTATGCCTTGGAAGACGCTGCTCAGTTCCATCAGCCATTACCTTCAGAATCCTTCAAACGGAAAAGAAATTTCTGTAGAAAGGGAAAAAAGATGAGAGTAGAAATGCTTTAGAAAAGCAAGTAGCAGTGATAGAAATACCTTTCCCATGAGTCAAATCTCAGAGATTTAGTCAAGCTCCTTTGGCAAAACATTATCAAAAAAATTTAACTTATATAGGGTTCCTCTCTTTTTATGTTCTCTACTACCTTTCAATAAGCAAAATATATCTAAAATACTGAGAAAGAGAAAGACACACCAATATCTTCTTTCATAAGAAATCGCAGGTCCTCTCCTGCATTCTCAACTGGCTCAGGTCAGCTTGGGTGGGCAATAGCTGTGAGGGTCTTGCTCACCAGGACCCATACCAGTTGGTTGGTATGGTACCATCTAGTGCTTGACACATAGTAGAGACTCAAATATTAACCACCGAATACACAAATATTGAATGAATGATAATGTTTTCTCATCATAGTTTTTTTAAAACAAGAAATAGCGTGCAAGTAGCAAAAACCTGTGAAGGCAGAGATAAGAGGCTACTAACCCTCTGTAATGGTTTGAATGAAAATGGCCCCTATAATAGGCTCATAGGGAGTGGCATCATTTGAAAGGATTAGTACATGTGACCTTGTTGGAGTAGGTGTGGCCTTGTTGGAGGAAGTGTGTCACTAGGGGTGGGCTTTGAGGTTTCAGAAGCTCAAGCCAGGCCCAGTCGCTCACTCTCTCAGTCAATTCAGGCGTAGAACTCTCAACTCATTCTCCAGCACCATGCTGCCATACTTCCTGTCATGTTGATAATAGACTAAACCTCTGAACTGTAAGCCAGTCCCAATTAAATACTTTCCTTTATTAGAGTTGTTCTGGTCATGGTGTCTCTTTGCAGCAATAGAAACCCTAACTAAGCTACCCACCCCTTACAGGTTACATTCAGATTCTCCTTTACAAAGACACCACAGAGCAGCCAAATCTTGGGGTCATTTTCTCATATCTATAGATGCTGACACACAATTTTTTAAGTTTTACAGCTTTCTCTTTTCTATATGCCATAGAACACATTTTTAAAGACTTTTCATCTAAACTAAGACTTGATAGTGAATTTGGTTCTAGGAGATTCTAAGCAATGCTCTGGCCCGACTTTGTCGCCTGTGTTTGCTACCCGGCTCTTTAATGTCTTTTCACTCCAGAAAAGGAAGCACATAATTCCATTTTTCAAATGTCTAAGCAGCAATCCATGCTTCAGGGATTCTGTCTAACCCACTAATGGTAAGGTTCTGATGCTGCTTATCTTGCAAAGATTACAAAGAAAGGGTGTTATCAAAAGGGGGAGGGAAGTAATTCCCTTTTCATCTCACAAGAAGGCAAGTTTGGAGATTACCTTTGATTAACCAAAACTTCTAAAAACAAAAACAAAAACAAAACACCAATTAGCCAAGACACAGTGGGAGCCTCATGCTCTGCCTGCCTCCCTCAAAAGCAGAGGTCCAGCTCACTACCACATCTGAAGCTGCCCACACTTTTAGAAAAGCACCAGGGAGCTCCTGGAATTCAATCTATGCACACCCGGGAGTCCTGAGCTAATTTTAATTCTGACCCATAGTGACCATAGCTCTATTAGAGCTATTTTTATTTAACTCCAAAATAAAATCTAAATGAGCTCTAGATTAATATCTCTGTATTAGAGACATAATGCATTAACAAAATGACCACAAGCTGCCTCAATTTGGCTGCCAACATAGCTGACCAGTAGGACATTTGTTAACAAGACATATTACAGCACTAGGTTAAATGTGAAAACACGTAAATCATCTGAAGGCATTTGATTAAATTCTATTCTCTTTCATTAAAAAATCTGGAATATGGTACTACTTTTTCAAAGTGGTTTAAACTATTTTAAGCCAAAAGCCAATGTCATGCTTACTAGTAAATACAAACAGCATTTTCCTTAAGCTCAGGATTAGTATTAAAAGGCTCATTATTTTCACCCTTAGTTATTAATATCCTGAAATCTTAACAAAAGAGAGATAATGTGTTGGGGATAAGATAGTTCTTTACCTACAAGGCCAAGGACAATCTACTACAAAATTAAGTAAAAAGTATTAACATCTTAAGTAAAAAATATTAATATATTTCAAGAGAATATGAAGTTTGAAAAAGCACATGTTGGGGGGTTGAGGAGGGAGTTGGAAGAGGGGAATGAGGGAGCATCTTAAATTTCATTGAGTCTCTGTATGAAATTCTTAAGAATAAAGGCAATACAAATTAGAGTTGAAAAAACAGTATCACATTTCAAAACTATGAGTAAGAAGATAGGCTTTATATAAAGAATTCTATAAACTTTAAAGTTTAAGTGATAGATACAAAAGCCCTTGAGGGAGTCAAGAAACACTAGGACGGGAGAAACAACTATGGACAATTTTGGCAACTGTTTCAAAAGTCAATGTCAGTTCACCGTAAGACTAAACAAGAAGGAATAAGGACTGTTTGAGTAAGTACAAGGAGAATTTTCCCTGTGGGATATTAACAGATACTACAAGGCCATTTGAAATTTGTTCAAAAATCAAAGGACAGATGCCTCAGACCTATGCTGATTTTTTAATATACAATATATGATTAGGAACCATCCAGGGTTAGGCAATAATAATGCCACAAAATTATTAGCTAAGTATTTATTTTATTTCGTGTGTTCTGTATGTACACGTTTGCTTATGTTTACTGTTCCCTTATAGAGACTCCTACAGGGACTAACCACACCCCTTGTGCTGTATGTAATAAATTCACTGAGGCCCCTCACTGTTCTTCGTTGGTGAAGCTCTGTAGAGTGTGCACAACTCACTTGGCCCCAGCTTTTCAGTCTGTGTGTCTGCTATTTTTTTTTCATTCCCTCATTGCCCTAGACAGGTCAAATCCAAGCTTCCCTGGATGTGGCAGAAGGGAAAAAGAAAATGATGTAATTACTTACAATCTCAAAAAAAAAAAAATTTGTTTGCATTTTAAAAAAGCAAAAACAGTGATGGAGGTATGTCTAGCCACCGTTGATAATATCCACCACATAACTCCTGCACCTCAGGCTCAGGGAACCCAGTGAAAGAGGGGAATGGAAAGACTGTAAGAGTTACAGGACCTGGAAGTCTGCTGCGAGAGCCTGTCTCCGTGGAGTGACAGGAAAGCTACATCTATGACACCTCAACTATAAAGCTGCCTAGACAAAACCTGAAGAAATACAACACCAACAGACATGCTAACATGGAAGAGGGAAATCTCAGGAGGCCCCAGCCAGCCCACCTATAAATAAAGAACTACAAGCAACTAAGGAATGCTGAGAGTGGGAGAAATAGTCTTCCTCAATGATGAGCCTCCAGTTGGTTAGCCAAGACCAAGGGGTCAGCAGTGAAATCATACACATAGAAGTAACGATAAATGAACTGAGCATGTTATATTCACATGTATAGTCATGTGTGTCTGTGTGTGTGTGTGTGTGTGTGTGTGTGTGTGTGCATGCACGTGTACAACAATAACAATTAAAGAAAAAGAGGCCATTTTTTTGAGGAGAGAGGTGGCTGGGGTAGGGTGACTAGGAGGGATTAGAAGGAGGAAAGGGAAGGGGGAAATAATGCAATTTTTAATTTACAAAATTAATATCTGAGAGCCGAGTATAAGAAAAATAACCATCAAGAAACAGATGCATGGTGATACAAGAAGGTAAACTTTACTGTAAATTAAAAAGTAACATGAACTGTCAAAATGGCTCATCAGGAAAAGTCCTTGCTAAAAAGCCTGGTAAACTGAGTTCAATCCCCAAAACCCATGTAAGGTAGAAGGAGAGAACAGACTCTACAAAGTTATCCTCTGACCTGCACACACACACACACACACACACACACACACACACACACACACGACAATAATAAATATTTTAAAGTATCATAAAAAGAAAATAAAGTGTCCTAAACATTTGAAATATGCATTCTTACATTAGGATTTACTCACAGAGCCATACAGGAGAGATGACACCATGTGTTTCATAGTGATGAACGACGTTAAGTGACAACACACAGCAGCCTTAGCCCAGCCAGAGGAAAAGAAGCACTAAAGAAAACCGTACACCGAATGTTAGCAATGTTAGTGTAGAATTATAGGTGGTTTCTTCACTTTTTGTCTTTGTTGTTCCCAAGCTGGCCAACTTTTAAACTTGTGGAATTCAGTAATCAAGAAAAATGCTAATGGGAAGAAAAAAAAAAAGGAATCAAATGAGAAACACAGGAAAATACCTGCTAAAAATATGATTGGGCAGGGAGAGGCTGAGGGAGGGAGAGAAAAAGAGAAGACCAAAGACCCAGGGCAAAACTGTGACTAAGGAATTAAGAAAAAGCAAATGGATGATAAAATAGAAAAAAAGCCTTTCGTTACTATTAGAGAAATGCACTTTCAAACTATAAAATTACAAGCTTTGGCAAACGCTAAGTATAAGAGAGACACCACACAAAACTGTCGCTGAAACATCACTTGGGAAGACCACTCAGATATTATTATCAGAGCTGCAAGCTAGTACCCCCCCCCTTTTTTTTTTTCTTTTGAGATGAGGTCTCGCTATGTTGTCCATAGTGAGACAACTCCTGGGTTTAAGCAACTTTCTGAGTCCCTCCTGAGCACCTAGGACGGTGAACCATCATGCTTGGTTATCACAGTTTGCTGGAGCATTTTTGACAACACCTATTGGGAATCTCTTTTTTAAAGTATCTTTTGAACTCTTGATTTTGCCTCTAGGACTTTGTAAGCTAAAGAGAGACTTAGAAGAAGTTAAGTGTGTCAGTGCACACCTTATAGTCTGCAAGGATGAGGCAGGAGGATTGTTTAAGCCCAAGAGTACAGGCCAGCCTGGGCTACTTAGGAAGATCCTCTTCTAAAATGGAAATTAATAATAATAATAATAATAATAATAATAATAATAAAGTAGTAATAAATAACTATGGGGGAATGTGGCTCCACAGTAGAGGGTTTCCCTAGTACACACTCCCATGCTCAAAAGAAAAGAAAAAAAAGTGAAGAAACTAGAAATTTGGTTAATAGTTAGTTACACAGAAATCAAGTGGAAATTAGCCACAATACACCCAACTATAGGGGATGCATAAACCTACAGAGCCACAACAAGTGGTTGGCTATGCTGGGACACACCTGCAAGCCAGCTACTCCCTGTAATCTCAGAGTTGGGAGGTGGAGGCAGGAGGATCATAATTTTGAGATCAATGGGACTATACAGAAAAGCCCTATCTCAAAAAAAAAACAAAAAACATAGGACTATGCATGTAGTTTAGTGGCAGAAAGCATAACAGAGTGAGAGCCCTAAGTTTAGTGCCCAAAATGAGGAGTAGAAGGGGGTTAATATGACCCCAGAACCACACCAAGGTTTGAAACTATTTAATGGCATTAGGATTCTCTCCAGGATGGAACATGAAGCAAGGGACCCAGCATCTAGAATTCTGTATGATATATCCACAGGGTGATCTCAATTTTGATTTAGAAGGTGAAAGTCTAGTTCCACCTCTCCTAAGGGAAGAGGCTTTGGACAAAATGTCGAGTCTTTCAGTAGACTAGTTCCTTCAACTCTCAAGAAAGAGGGCCAAATTTGGATGCCTCTCCTTTCCAGTCCTCAATTATAAATTATTGAATGGCACAGCTCAGAGTCAAAAATTAGTGAGTCATAAATACATGTACAATGTGTGTATTAGTAATTTAAAGATAAAATATCAGGACTGGGAAGATATCTCAGTCAGGAAAGTACTTGCTGTGCAAGCAGGAGAACCTGAGGTGGGTCCCTAGACTCCTGTAAAAAAGCCAAAGGCAGTGGCCTGTGCTTGTAATCCCAGAACTGGGGAGACAGAGACAGATCCCTGGTCAGCCAGCCTAGCTGAATCAGTGAGCTCCAGGTTCAGTGTCTCAAAAGTAAGGTAGACAGGAACTGAGAAGGACGCCCAGCATCAACTTGTAGCTTCACACTTATATGCATGTGTGTGCACGCATAATACACACACACTCACACACCACACACACACATACACACACACACCACACACACACTCACACACCACACTCACACACACACACACACTCACCCCACATGCACACACACATGCACACACACTCACACACACACACTCACACACCATACTCACACACACACTCACACCACACACACACAACACATACACACATATACCACACACACACTCACACACATGCACACACACACATATACACAGAGATAATACATAGAATTTCAGTTTTTAAAATGGTATTTATACTAAAGATTATTTTAACTCTTAAACAGGTGACTTTGAGACATGATTGCTGGGATGGTGACAGTTCTTTAGAAATGCCCAACATGGCTAGAAATAAGCACACTTTCTCGTCCTCTGTACCTAATTTGATCTGAGGTTGCCTGTCTGGGATGCGAACACTCTTTACCTGTTGTCAGCCATCCTGTGGCTTGACATTGGAGACTCCCCAGTCATTCTCAGTCAGCATCTAGCAGTTGAAAGACCTACACACAAGGTTACCAGACCGCTGCTGCTGCATTAACCTCCAGAAATGAGGCACCGGAAAGCTTCTTGCACACATGCAGCAATCCTTGCAGATTCTAGAAGTTCTTGTCTTCTTTTCACAGATCCAAATCCTAGTCCCTGTCTACCTGGTACTGGGGATCGAACCCAGGGCCTCGTGCATGCTAGGCAAACACCCTGTCCCTGAGCTGTACCCTCAGCCCTTAGATTCAAACCATAACGGAGCACATTTCTTTCACAACTACTTTTAGTTTTACTAATCTCCACCACTGTGAATTTTAAAATCATGCCCAAGCCACAACTGAAAGACAAACCTCAAGCCCAGTAGGCTAGGCAGAGTCCAGAACAAACCAGCTTGCTGAGCAGTGATTCAGACCCCGGCAGCTCTGCACTGGTGTCTGAATTCATTCTGCCTTTGGGGATGAAGAAGTGGAGACAAAATCTCATGCCAAGAGTCTTTAACTTCTGTGAATATTATCCACCTCCCAGAGATTGACAACACAGGCAGATGGGAACACTGCAATTGTCCCAGGCAAACGTTTCCCTGGTAAAAAGATGTTCATCAATGAAGTCTGATCTTGTGTAGAATAACAAATAAGTTGACCCTTTCCTTAGAAATGACGGCTTTTGAAGCAACTGCAGTGATATCCAAATTAAAGCGCATCATATGATATTTTAATCCCAGGCGTGCATAGCATACAGTGGGTCACATGTGTTTTTCCCAAACGATTTTGTTTCCACTCCCTGGATTTTCCATACTCAGTAATATTATATAGTTTAAACTCCCAATGAAGTCATCAAAACAGAGTCTTTCCTTGCTTCTGCCTCTTCTTTAATTCTGAATAAAGAAGCCACACTGCTTAATTATTATAGTGTAGCCGGCGGTTCCTACCAAGAAATAAATGCCAGCTAACTTCTGGATGTGGGTGCACCCATAGCCAGCTCCTCTGAGGGAGACCTTTCACAGTTATGGTGAGTGATGGGTGGTAGAGGCTATAACATAGCCCCAGCAGTGTCACCACCACAGCAGTGTCACCACAAGCAGGGAGAGAGATAACAGGTTCTTTGTTTGTTTTTGTTTTTCAAGACAGGGTTTCTCTGTTGTAACTCTGGCTGTCCTAGAACTTACTCTGTAGACCAGGCTGGTCTCGAACTCACAGAGATCTACCTCCCTCTGCTTCCTGAGTGCTGAGCTTAAAGGTATGTGCCACCTCCACCTGGCTGATGAAATAGGTTTCAGGCAGATTGCTAAGAGTCTGGCTAACACCGACTGGCCAGTACGTTCTATTAGCCCTGTCGGGATTGTCTACTCTGTTTTGCTTCCCAAGGTACTTTGCTCTCACTCCAGTGCTCACGACCTCAGTGAAGGGAACGTTCCATCTGGGTGGGGGCTGGGGAGGATACTTGTGAGTCTTTGTGCCCGAGAGCTAGAGAGCAAAATTTATATTATATTCTGAATTTGGAGCAGAAGCTGGAGGGAGGGAGATACAATTCCCCAGACCCCCCGCTGGCTAGCTGGCAGGAGGAGGAAGAAGTAAGGTCTCAAGACTCTATTAACAGCCACTCTGCTTCTGCTCAGAAGACCATGAGACCTCAGGGACCTCAGGTGGGTCCAGCTACTGAGCCCCTAGGAAACAGTCCAGTATCACTGCAGGGAAGAGAAGTTAAATTCTTTTTCCTGCCATACCACGGGGCATCAAAAAGCTCATACTGGCTAATATGTGTTGAATTCTTACTTTATATTTGGTGGTATTCTCAACGTTTTACATGAGTTATCTCATTCAGTTTCACAACCGATTACATAAGTAACATGATCACCCTCCACTGTGTACACATGAGCAAATTTAGGCCACATATCTTGCAGGAGACCACACCAATTATCAGCAGTGAAGCCAGGATATAAACAACCCACACAACTGCTTCCAGAACCCAAACTTACAGAATGGAATTAGGGGAAACCCTGAGTTTTCCCTTTTTTTTTTTTTTCCTTTCATATCTAAGTTTTCTTTCATATCTAAGCCTGTGGATTAAAGATCATACATATTGCATCGTTTCTTAGGATGCAATTTCCCACCCCATCCCACCCCTGACTCTATATAAATGCTTCCGTTCATGCAAAATATAAGACAGAACTACAATATATACAGCAAACAAGAATGGACCACTCAAGAGGAGCAGAGTAAAACACTGAAGTCTCAATGGCCACCATCACTCACCAGACTGAGATTCCAAACACTCCTGGAACACCATTAAAATGCTCTTGGTCCAAATGATTATCTCCCAGAATTAGATGCTTGGGAGTCAGAAGAAGCCTGGGCAGAACACCAACAATCGCCAAATGAAAAGGCAAAAATACTCCAACTCTGTCATGGAGGACCTAAGAGACCCTGATCAGGGGAGCTGGAATTCAGGGCTGGAAGGAGAGTCAGGAATGGATAAATCCAATACACAGGCAGAGGTGGGAGGCAGAGTCAGCGGGGCACCAGGGCCCTTGGCCTGTGGTGAGGAGGGAGGTTCAGCAGGAACAGAGTTGGAAGCAGGGGTGTACGCAGGCTCTGCTCACCCAGCCTGTTCCTCAGGCTGCAGCTGTCAGAGCACTGTGACATAAGAATGACAAGAACTTACCAGGACTGCAGTAATCAGTATTTGAAGGGAAAACAAAACCAGCTACATAGCCCTTCTCACTAAATCAAACATTGCCTTTCCCTTACGCAGAGGTACAGCATTCAAAGGTGAAGGCTGTCAGGCTCTTCAGAGGTGCCTGCTTTGGGGATAGTGGGGCTCCCAGTGAAGAGCAGCGAGAGACTTGGAACCATCACACAGCTGTACCTGTGCTAGCTGTGGGACCTTGGGCAAGATAATTAACCTCTCAGTGCCTCAGACTTCTGTCTGCTCCTTCAACATACAGATGGTAACTACCTATGTCCGAAGGCAACTGGAGATTAAGCACTTTAATATGCATAAAGTACTCAGAAACAGTGCCTCGGACACAGTTCTCAGCAAAGGCTGGCTCATTGCTCTCTGATTTGGGCTTTAATTTCACCTTGAGCCACGCTTGGTTTTCTCTTCCATGTTCTGGTTCCTAAACTGCTGTGGCAAATGACTACACATTGACTGATTTCAACAATATAAATGTGTCACTGTCCAGCCCTAGGGGTCAGAAGTCTCTGTTGTTGTAAGGCTTCTTCCTACAGTGGGCTCTATGGAAGAGTTCTTTTTCTTGCCCTTTCTCTACTCCTTAGACTGGGGACCAAACCCAGAGCCTCCACATGCTAGGCTTGTGTTTTACCAGCTACCTGCCCGCATCCTTTACCTCTTTTTTCATCATGCCAAACACCTCCCTCTACAAATTCTGGCCCTCGATCTCCTTCTTAAAGGGACTGTTCAATTAGACTGAACCCACACAAAAATCCAGGATAATGTCTTACTTTAAACACATCTGTAGAGTCCATTTTGTTTATGTAAAGTGGTATATCCACAGATTCCAGGGACTCACACTTGAATATCTTTGATCTCAACATACACCTCCCAAACCCCAAACTGCAGCCTTTCACAGCAAAGAAACAATAAGGCTAGTAGCTAACTTGTTGAGTAGTTAATATAGGTGAGGGGATTTGCAAATTGCTTTAGGTGAGTCATCTTATTCGAGTCTCAGTGCAACCTTGAGAAATTATTTGTATTGCCTTACAAAACAATTATTTGTCCAGGATCATAGAGCTGCCCGGGGGACAAGATTTACATATATACTCAGGTAAGCTAGGGGCTAAAGACTTTGACTTTGAGCAAAAAAGTGTCTCAGCTTACCCTTTAAGCCATGATAACTGGCAGGGAAAAGACACAAAGACCATTAGGGGACTTCAAGACAAAAGGTACTCATGTTCCCTGACTAGGCACAACAGAATCCTGCAGAGTCTTTGGTAAAAGGAACACACAGATGGCAGAACACTCAGAACATACCCTCATACACAAAAGAGAAACTTCAGGGGGCCAAAAAGTCAAGAAGAAGCTACCTCGGCCTGAGATTTCATGGGGGTGAGGAGGTATAAGGAGTCCATTCCTGTCTCTAGCTAGAACAATCCTGACATTCCATCTGGCCTTAAAGAAAGAATTCGTGTGAATTCCTGATGAGATTTCCTACCGAATCAGGTGGATCTAGACCCTATGAAAGAGGCTGAAAAGCCTGAGAATCCTGGTGGGCCAGCAAAATGGCCCTGCCATCGCTGAGCTTGCTTTACACTAGGACCATCTCGTCCACCACAGCATAAATGCACAAGCTCCCATGTGCCACAGGTTTCAACACAGCACAGCAGTATCACCAGTATCCACAATAAATGACCTTTTTTTCTTTCCGGTTATCACACAGTCAATGGCTAAAATCCAAGTATGGCTGCCAGAGGGAGGGAAGGTATAAGCTACACAACTGCCATGCCTATCTGATGTGGTTGCTTGAGTAGTCAAAGCTTCCAAACCCCAACCACTAAACAATTTAGTCATAGCCTTATCTGAAACTTTCCAGTGAGCTGAATTAAAGCTATTAAGTTTCACCAGTCATTTGTATGGATTATGAGCTCAAAGTCAGATAGAGGACAGCACAGTGGACAAGAGAATGGGTTCTGGAGCCTGGTGCTTTTAAATCTGGGCTGTGACTTTATCACATTAATCTTCCGGTCCCTCTGTTTTCGTATCTTAAAAATGGACTTAATGTTAGAAGTCCTCATAAGAAACTGGGAGCCAGCCATGATGTAGAAGTCATTTTGATTATGTCCACATGTGGAGCACATGTACCCGATATTACGTAACACCTGTGTCCATTATTTCTGAAGTAAAGATGTATGAACAGTTGTCACCAGCTAAGAAAAGGAGAGACTATTACAAAATCACATCAGGCCAGACCAAGTTCTGTGGTCAAACCTTTAAATCCACAGAGGGCTATTGTGTTTTGTTTTGTTGGTTTTTCCAAGACAGGGTTTCTCTGTGATGACTCTGGCTGTCCTGGGACTCACTCTGTAGACCAGGCTGGCCTCGAAACTCAGAGATCCACCTGACCCTGTCTCCTGAGTGCTGAGACTAAAGGCGTGTGCCACCACCTCCCAGCTATGCCAAGGGATATTGTTATTGTAGAACTACAGATAAGGGGTCAGATCTTTAGCACTTCTGCCCAATGCCATCAGAATTAAATGAATTAACAGATGGAGTGTTTGGAACATTGTCTAGTGTTATTTCCATCAGCATAGACTCAATGGGGGATTATAAGCAGGAAACTTCAAATTTAATGATTAAATTTCATTTGCAAACCAGTTTATTTCGAAGATTAACTCTGTGGAAGCAATTCTCTAGGACAGGACTCTCTGAGATAATGCCAATGCACTGTATTTGCACTGTCTACTGGTCACATGTAGCATCCAAGTGCTTAGATGTGGTTAATTTCATTTATTTTAGCTCATTTCAACTTAACCATATGTGAACAGAGGCTACCATACTGACAATACAGCCATAGAGCACTATGCTCCCAACCTGGCCCATGCAAACCTACTTAAAGCATAACTCAACTGAATTAACATTGAATTAACAAGCCTGAATTCCGCATCCAGGAAGCTACAGGGACTAGAGAGAGTTTTCACTCCCTTGCCAGGCCTCACAGCTGGTGCGCCTTTGACATGTCATTCCTCTTTTTCCATTCCCCATCTCATCAATCCACAGCTCTTGTCTTCCCCACCCAAGGTTCATGAGGCTACATACTTTTCTAAACCTCATCCATGTCATCCATTACTTGTCAAGTAGCCCCTAAGGAGAGAGTAGGAACCAGCGCAGAGGCAGCTGTCCTACTGTGGAAGACGGACTGCCAACAATCATACACCTGCAGGGCAGCAATGCTTTCTGAAGATGTCCCCTCCAGCCCTCTCTTCCTACAAAACCCCTCACCAGGCCCAGTCCCTTTCAGTTTTCCTCTATTCAGTTAGAAATTCATAACAAACTGCACAGCAAACAAATGCCACCGTGTATAAAATGAAAGGTCAAAGAAACATGTAACCAAGAACTGTAAATGAAAAACAATCACGTTCAATGGACTCCAGCTTCACCCCATCCTCTTAAGTATGAGATTTTCTTTATGACACAGGTAAAATCTGGACCATATCCAAGAAGTTTGCTGTACTAGAAGGACTGAGTAGAATGCAGACTGGAGAAGAATGCTCCTCTAGCTCAGTCTTACCTCTTACCTGGTCTGGAGCCAAAGATGACCAGGAGGCCTCCTGAGCACAAGCAGATTTCCCCCGAGGGAGTGGGGATGCTGTAAGTGAAGGATGTGCTGTAAGTGAAGGTAAAGGCTTCTCTAAATCCTTTTGGTTACGTTAACTCCTCCAAAATACAGTTCTATGTTGAACAAACCAAAGTCCTAACATTTAATACCTGCCCACAATTATTTCTAGAGAGTCTTCAATGTGCAAGTATCAGGCCAAGAAAGTCACAGCAAATACACTGGGTGGGAAAAATAAGACACTTGCATAAATCTCACAGGCCCATGAAGGTGAGAGGCCATAGGAATCCAAGCAGAGGAACTGGCTGTTTTAGGCGGAGGCAACAAATTTGAGAGTGAAGGCTAGTTAGCACCTACAATGGCCACTAGGGAGACTTGGGGGAAATCAGTGACAGAGAAGACAGCATATTCTAGCACACACTCTCAGGCCATTCATCAGAAAAGCCACGGTTGTCCACAGTATCTGAGGGATAGCTGCCTCTTTCTGCAATGACAACTAGGACCCATGCCTAGTTGGAGCCATCCACAACCACTTCTCAAGACAACTATTCCTCCTGGGTGCCCGTGTTCCTGGCTTTAGCTGTGTCTATTCTGTGGTCTTGGCCTCACCCTGCTGTTATAGGGAATTTCTATAAGAAAGTCAAGGAGACTTACTAACGTTGATGAAATTGTGAACTATGTATCAAAAAGAGTCTGCATCTAAGTCGACTCTATTATCTATTCAGAGAGTTTATTACTTAAAATGACACTGAAATCACTTAATGATGAATAGTTCTTATACCAATTGATTCAGTCCGTTGAACCAATTGTGCCATGGCTTAAATGTAAGACGGAGTATACAAACACTGCCCTTAACATGCATGGGTCATGGCCAAACAACTGTGTATCTGAGTTGTTTAGAAGGACTTTAAAGACAAGGCATAGCCATTCTCAAAGTAACCAGTTAAGAGTGAGACCATGCTGTACTTCCTAGGACTTTGCAGATAAATCTCCCGCGGAACAAAGTCTGAGAACTTTCCTTGAATGACTGTTGCGAGTCCCGCCACGAAGAGGACTCCTACTTTTTCTTTGTGCTGGCCGCTTCCACACTGCACACCCAGCGTGAAACGGTGAGCCAAGGCAGGGGTCACCGGGTGACCTCCAGCCTCACATTTCCCCAAGGGAAGGCTTCTGGTGCTGTCCCCTAGGAGGCGGGAGCCGCTGGGCCACCAGGTACGCGGAGTCAGGCGATTCCAGTCCGGAGAGCACCCAGCCCAGCTCTCCGGGTCCGCGGTCCTCGGGGACCCAGCGGCACAGCCGCAGGCTCACCTTAGATCTCCTGCCAGTCGCGCGGCGGGCCCCAAGTGCAGCGTCCCTCGGGGAACTGGTCCGCGCGCGCAGGTCGCCAGAGGCGTGGGGAGTCCCGGCCACCGAGTGTCAGCGGCGCCGCCGATGCCCAGGAGCGCGGAGGAGCCGGGCCAGTGGCCGGGAGCCCAGCGGGGCGCGCCGCCGCCGTCCTCCGCGCGAGCCCGCCGCCCGCCCGCCCGCGCTCCGGGCGCAGCCCGCGCGTCCCTCGCCCCAGCAGCGCGCGCTGCCCGGAGCCGAGCGGAGCGGGGCGGCGCGGGCCCCCGCCCTGGGCCGGGCTTTCCCAGAACTCGCCCGTGGGGTGAGAGGCCGCGCGAGCGCCGCCGCGGGCCGCCGGGCGACCGGGGGAGAGGCTAATGCCTGGCCCGCCCCTGACTCAGCCGGACGGGGTCCGCCCCCACCACCCAGCCACCCCACCCCTGGCAGTCCTGGCGACCCCCGCCTGGCTCCCTGGCCAAGGCGTCCAGGAACCTTTGGCCCAGGCCCAGGAAGGAGTAGGCTGCAGCTGCGCCGGGTCGGTCACCCAGGGAGAGAGGGAATTCTGCACACCTCAGCGGTTGGAGGTCCTCTCGCACTGCTTCCCCTCCCTGGGTGACAGACCTGGAAATTGAGGTTACTAAGTGACTTGACCGAAGTTACTCTAGCTCGTGTCAGCAGCAAGATTCATATCACTGTTACTCATCCATTCATTTGAGTACTTGAGAACACTACCATTGCGATCAACACACCTTTCTTGCTGTGTGTGACCACCCATGCCTGTGACTTCTAAATGTTTGGTTTTTCAAAACAAATCTGGAGATTTTCACAGCTGCTAGAAACCGCCAGCTCTGAATAGAGAGTCCTCAGCTACTGGCAGAAGTTTTATGCCTAGTCTGCAGTTGGGAGAGCCAGAGGCCTGAAGAAAAACCAAACCTCCGGTTTCTCTAAACCTGTGCCTTCTCCTTTGTTACCTATTTCACAGAGACCCTAGGCTTGACATCTCCTCACCGGTTTAATCAGAACTGATCCTTTGCAGCCCGCATCTCACGTCCATCTTTCCCTTGGACCAAATCAATCCTTCACACCATACCCATAGTCTTTCTCGTCCACAACTTTAATTAATGCAGAAACCTTCAGAATCTCCATATCCCCCTCCAGACTTACCTCCCATCATGTGAGGTGGTCAACATGCCCTAGCCGGGATGAGCCCACACAACAGGATGTGTTCAGCCCCCAACCTCCCCCAACTCTACCTGTAACTTAGCTGAGCTATGCATCTGGATCGTGGCTGTCTCCCATAGGCCTTTCTCCTGTTCAGCTAAGGTTCCTCTTAAAAGAGATCTCCCCTCCTTGGAGCCTCTAGAGCACAGGAGAGGCTGGACCAAGAATACGCAAGACAGCCAAAGAATTCTGCCCATACGAAAAATCTGCCAGCCCTGTCCTTACACTGTTTAGCTGTTTTCTTACCACTAGGATTTTAATGAAAACTAGTGTTTCTGCCTCCAGCTAGAGCTGGTTTGGGAAGGCCTTCGCAGAAGGCTTTGGGGCAAATTCTTTGTTCATTAAGCACTGGGGATTTTAGCTTTAAACCAATGAGAAATAAATGGTCATTTACCCCAAATGCCAGACTTGGACAGGTAAGTAGAGGAGGGCGGCAAGAAATGCCTTCACCGATAGATAAGCAGAGTGGACTTGTATTTTATTTAATGTACACCATTACACTATGATTTTTAAAGTTCATTTAATGAATCTAGTAATCCAGGTATCATCATCACCTGGTACCCCAAGACTTCTGGTTGGTTGTTCTTTCTTCTAAATTTGATGTGGGGGTTAGATTGCTGCAAAGTGGTGACTATACAGGCAGTTAACCTCAAATCCTCCAATTGAGTCACTGCACTTATAAAGAACCAAGACAAATGTAGGTCCCATTAGCAGAAAGCTGATCACCCAAGGGTGATGACCCACAGGCTCCACCCCTACAAAGGGCTACCTTTCCTAAATCTTTGTAAAGAAAGAGTATCCAGATCAGTGTCCCTGCTCACCCCCTCTGTAAATGCCACTGGAGGGAGCCTAGTCCCCGAGGCTGCCTCACCGCATTGGAATGTCTGAGCTAACAGTACTTCCAGAGGGTTCATTGCTCCCTCTGAACAGCACTGCCCAGACTTTCTGGAGATTTTAATTCACTCCGCAACCTCGCCAACAGTTGCATACAAGGTGCCTTTTTTACACCCTGCTCTCTGTTCAGTCAAACATGCAGACCATCTCAGGGACACAATGGCTCCATTCAAGACTTTTTCAAAAGTACAGCATATAACCTCTGCGCTGTGGGTTGCTGCCAGCCATTATCTGCAGGAAGAAAGACTGTCCGATAAAGCGCCTGAGAATTGGAGAAGCGCTGGACAATTTCCATGGAAAATTCAGTTCAGAGAAGCAAGCCTGCATCTCACTCCAGAAGACCATTCTTCACAGTAAACAACAACAGTTTCAAGAAAAGATACTGTGAAAATTGTATCTACATGTAGTGCATCCATGTTGGAATTGAAGAAGAAAGCACACCGCCTTTTTTGAAATTGTCACAGGATAGACCATTCAATGGGAATGGACTTAAATGGGAAGCCTTGTGGTTAAGAATTTAAGTCATAAAAAAATCATTCACCAGCAGGAAGGCCTACACCCTCTACTGCACACACTATAACAAAAAGATGGGTCCTCTGTCACATTCAAGAAGCCAGTCATTGACAAACCTGCTTCTAAACAAATCCTGAAGTGGAAGACTGAGTGGTCGATAGCCACTGCTATAAATGATTTATGTTAAGCAGCTTGGGGAATGTGCCTACTGACATCTGAGACCCTGGGAGGCTGAGGAAGGACTGAAGGTACAACCAGTCCCTTGCTTTATGCAGACCTTTCTAGTCTGAAAATAGGTTAGAGCGTTCAGACATTAAGAGAGCCTGAACCAGGCTTTCTAGACAGTTCCCATTTGTTCACTGGTTTTTCCAACAGCTGATTTATAACCAATCCCATTCTTCAGTGGCTCTGCATTTGACACAATAAATGAGTTAGAAAACAATAGAGTCAGCACTGAAGAGGAACTAATACATGCCAAAGGAATTATTTAAATAGAAAATAAAAGGCCCAAACTGGGTTTTTGAAAGATTAATGAATAAGAAATTCCTTCATGAATGCCTGCATGTCACTTCTGCTAGCACTCCTAAATCCTGCCATTAATAATTGCCGTCTGAAGCACAGCCTGCTCTATTACCCCTGTGAGATAGTGGTAATGAGGTAAGACAACCACCCAATGCTCACCACTGAGATATTTTGTACTTCTTCAATCACAGAGGAATCACTGAGCTTTAGTCATGCTTTGCTTCATTGATGTCTATTTAAATAATAGTTTTTGCATGTATTGTTTGCTCTTTGGTGTGTTTGCTCTGGGTGTCGGGATGAGGGCAGTGAGCAGAACAATCAGCAGAGTCCCCACCTTCCCGGTACTGATATTCTGGCAGGAATTGATCTAAATAAGTCAGGCATTCAGCATAGCAGAAGGTGACAAATGTCCTCCACTGATTCTTATATAAGACTTCCTACTCCTTGTTTGCAACCAAGAAATCTGTGTTGAGCAGTTTAAAAAAGAGGGAGCAACTGATAGCTATCTACCTATCTCTCTCTCTCTCTCTCACACACACACATATATGTATATATATATATATATATATATATATATATATATATATATATATATATATACACACACATATCTTCCTCCCTCTCCACTTCTTATAAGAGATGGAACAGTCTGGAGAGATTGCTCAGCAGTTAAGGGTACCTACTGTTCTTGTAGAAGACCTAAGTTCAATCAGGCAGCTCATGACCACCTGTAACTCCAGTTCCAAGGGATGCAACATTCTCTTCTGTTCTGACCTTTTCAGAAATTAACATGCATGTGACATACATTCACATACAAATAAATAAATAAATAAATAAATAAATAAATAAATAAATAGGAACAAAACTCCTTAAGAATTTATAGATTAAAGGAAAATTATAACAGGAACCGAAGTACTAGAACTGAATAAAACGATGAAATAACAACAAACTACATACAAAAAAAATGTTGGCTGTAGTTCAATTATTGGTGGTAAATCATAACTTTATAATAAGTGCATTTATCAGAAAGTCAGAAAGGTATACAATGAGTTATCTAAGTATTCAGTAGAAGAATTTGGTTACAGAATGACAAGAGAAACAGAGGAGACAAGACATGCAAAAAACATTAGTTAAAGCTAAGTAGAAAACTAAAAAGCTAAACCTAGAATTTTAAAAGCAAACTATTAGTTAGACTAAGATTGTTTAAGTATGTAGAAATAAAATGAAGGAATAATCATCCACCCTACATTTATTAGAAGGTTACTTAATAACAGATACAGTTCTAAGTACTTGACGTGAATTCACTCATTTGATTCCCACAGCACACTTATGACATAAATACTATAGTAATTTCCATTTAGGCAAGAGGAAACCGGGGCACAGAAGAGTAGAGCTATTTGCCAGGTTCATAAATACTTGTGAAAGAAATCAAGTAGTTTGGTTGCAGTTTCTATTCTTCACCATTAGGCCAAAGATAACCGCCGTAGTGAGCTACAGCAGAGTAGAAGACCCCAGAGGGCCACAGTGAGACGTGGCATACCGTTCACTTCTTTTAAAAAAGTGAAATCGGAAATTTGACAGTTGGCTTTGTTTTTTGCTTTTTTAAACAAATTTACTTGTTAATAGGAATTGTGAATCCTTCAACTTTGATCTTTTTCAAGGTTATTTTGATAATGTGTGCCCCTTGCACTTACATCTGAAATTTATTTCATTTTTTAATTTTTTAATTTTTCTTTTCTCAGATAACTTAATACATCCAAACCCCCTCTTCCCTTTCCTCCATCCCACCAGAGCCCCTCATTTTCCCCACATCTACCCCCCATAACCACCCACAATCTCCCCATTCTCCCCAGAAAAGAACCGTCCCCCAAGGGTTACAGTACAGTCAGGGCATGACATAGCGGGATGGACCAAGGCCAGACATCAATCCCTACGTCAAGGTGGGACAGGCAGCCTAGCAGGAGAAAAGGGGTCTCAAGGGCAGGTAAAATGGTCAGAGACACCCTCACTCCACCTTGTAGAAATTTTTTTCAAGGACACCAATCCAGACACTCATGAGATGTATTTAGAGTATCGTATTGGGCTATGGCTTCAGTCTCTGTGGACACTTAAAAGTGCTAGTCAGTTAACAATGTGGGGCTTGTTCTCCTAGTGTCCTCAGCCCCTCTGGTTTCTGCCATCCCTCCTCTCCCTCTTCCATGGAGTTCCCTAATCTCTGAATATACATCTGAATTTTAAAATCAATTTGTACGAAAAAGTAGCTGGTATTTTGATAGGGATTGTGTTGAACCTGTAGATTTGTCTGACTCCATTTGTATCTGAAGATGAAAGAATATGGAAATATTTTTTTCAAAAGATGTAAAAACTGTAGTCTGGGGATATAGCTCAGGGTAGAATGCTTGCCCAGTACATCTAAGGCCTTGGATTTGATCCCAACCAACCAACCAACACATTTCTTCCTCAACATCCTTTGCCACCTCTTCCATAACTCAGACATAACCATTTGCGTGTCCTCCCAGGGTTCTTCGGTGCATGTTAGAGTATCATATCTGATACCTTATAAATCACCTGCCATTTTGCATATACCTTGGAGTTTCCATCTCTCAGTGTGTGTTGGAGATTGTCTTATGCCTGCACATAGGGAATTGTCTCCTTCATTAATACTGTGTTTTATTCTATAGACACATCATTATTTACCCATCCAGTCTTCTGAAGATGGAAACTGAATTTGCTTCCAACCTCTCTCTATTACAAAAAAAAAAGTGTGATGGATAGCCTGGGCACTTATGGATAATATTTCTATAGTGTAGAGTGCTAGAAGTCCAACTATTGGGTCAAAAGGCTTCAGACGTTTTAAATTTAAAGGCTGATGCCAAATTGACCGTGATAGAGTTTATAACCATTTATATTTCCCCTGGCTATGTATATGAGTCCTTGTTTTCCTTCCCCTTGGCCAACAAAGTCCTTTTCAAACTTCTTGAGGCTATTCCAACAGAGGCTGTTGGCATTCCCTGCCGGGTGTGTCATTTACCTTGGCATCCTGCCATCCTTTGTGGGAGGTTTGCTGGCCGTGGTGCCCTTGCTAGAGATCTTTCCACACCTGTTTAGCCTTCACTGTATTTAGCTTCTTTTCTTGGTGTATATGAAGGCTGTGTGAGGCCTACTTTATTTCATCTTCTAGGTGTGTGATCATTTTCCTGAGTGTTTAAAGGCCTATTTCTTCTAACATATATATACACATGTCAAGATGACTCCTGCAGCAAGCAGGTAACAATATGAAAATTGTAAAACTTCTAGACAGAAAGGTGGGACTTTGTTACTGTGGTTTATATCGGAGGCTTTTAAAAGAGAGGCTAACTAGGCAAATTTGGTCAGAGTCATATTTTATGGTCTGAATCTGAAGTGCGCCCCCACAGGTGCATGTTTGGACTGTTTCCCAGCTAGTAGCATTATTTGAGAGGGCTGCAGAATCTTTGGGAGGTGGGACCTAGCTAGCAGAAGTAGGGGTGGACTCCTAGAGGTCACAGCCCAGCTCTTCCCCAGTCCTGCTGCACCCCTGCTTCCTGGCCATTGCAATGACAGCTGTCCTCGTTCACCCACTGCTGTGGACAGGGGAGCCATTCCTCTCTGCCCTCTGTGTTGTGATGCACTGAAATCCTCGGAAATCACGAATCAAAACAAACTTTTACTCCCTTAACTTGTCCCTATCAGATTGTTTAGTCACAGAAATGAAAAAATAATAAATACACCATGTAACCTGCACAACCACAGAGAGAAGAAAAGAACAAAGTGAATTAACAAAGGAAACCCGAAGACTGGGAGGTGAAAAGTTGCATAAGACAGTTCATTACTGTCCTCCAGAGAGCATCTTTGAATCAGAAAAATAGAAGGTAGGACAATTACATGAACAAATGATAGCCTGCTGATTCCTATTTTATATTCTAGAAATAAACGAGATCAGCCCCCTACCTCACCCATAAGGTAGCTTTTTATACAAACTACTGGCATAAGATTCCAAACCCCTTCAAGACTATGAGAGCAAATGTTCAGATGAGAAGTTATGGTGGTCCATACTGTGTTGGTGAGAGTCTCAATTGGTACGATCACATGAAGAGCAATTAGAATCTTACTCTGAAAAATCAGGCTCATTTCTATGTCTGAACACCAGAAGAATTTTTAGAATTCTAGAAATTTTCAGAGGAATTTCATGTATGCAGAATGAGATACACTTTGGGTTCTTTGAAGTTCGGTTAGGAATTTCCCAAACAAAATCGACAGACTGCAATATACCTGTGTGTCCACTTACTGGAGATAGATTAATAGAATTACTTTCTCCTGAGATAAAATGCTATGCAGTGTTTGAGCACCACTCCCATCTTAGGAAGCGGAACCTGAATTCATGCCTGGGCCATAGGTCTCTAGAGTCCACGGCATCATTCAAGCTATCATTCAGGCTCTCCCTGACGACTGTAGAACACAGTTCACCAAGCAAAAAACCCACCATTTTCATCAGATCTGCTGTGCCTGCATGCGAGAGACCGCTAGTGGTCCTGCTGACTGTTGATGTGCCCTCAGTTAGGAGGAAGAGGGGGCGTCGGATCCTCTCTCACCTAAAATGCTAGCTCTTCTTCCTGTACCTCCCACCCGTCTGTATGCAAATCTACCCTGATTATTTATGGCATGGGGTCCCAGGAGTTGCTATACTATACAAACTGGGAAGAGTTAACTGAAGGAGACCATTTATGCAGCTAGCTATTCTCCATGCTGGGCTGAGACTCTCCGGTGGTGGCTACTTTAGAGTCACCCACACTCCTGTCAGAAAGTCCAATAAACTCACCAGCTCCACATGTCAGACTCAGGTGGGGATTTTAGTTTGTTTTGTCTTTGGAGCTTTAAAGAAGGGGATGGACATTTGATTATGAGTCCCCTGGGAAGGAATTCTCCAATACCAGCATTATGCTCCATTCATTCCACCAAGCAAAAAAACGTTCTTAGTGTAGTCTCTATGAAGTTTTGGATCGGCCCATTCTGCCACACTGTGACCTGCCGCATTCACTGGGTAAGCAGCTTCCAAAAAATCACCATGCCATCTTTCACGTGAGCCACATCGCCACACATTTTTCCACTTTGATTTTCAATAATATTCAGACAGTATTATAAAGTACACGGTTGTTTTGCATTCTATCTGGTGAAAGGTAGATGCCCTTAGTCTTTTTAAGGTCGTTATGACATTGGTGAGTAATTCAAGAGTGGCAGCCAGTAGTGGTCATCATTATTTGTATGCACCAAGCTCTAAGCCTTATTTACCTGAGCCATTGAGTCATTGGCCTTTTTTGAAATGGATTTAGAAGACTGAGATCTATAGTTGGGCATTTGTCCAAGTATATGTAGCTGGTCAGTGGAAGACATACTTTTCTAAGCTAGGATGTATTAGTTGTACGGTAATGTGGCTGTGACTGGTATCTGTCACTCCATTAGTCATCAATATTGATTCAGCTGATCTGGCCAGATAGGTGTCCCCTTCTTCTGTCTCAAAGAGACATGTGCATCTTTCCTAATGTGCATTTCCCCCAAAGCTGCACTGTAGAAGAGGACTGTTTTTTCATGAAGAATCAACAAATAGCTGTGTCCCCTGGTAAAACCTTCAAAGCTCTAAATGCCAGGGTATGTTTTCCTGCATTGTTGGTGGAGTCCCTAAACTACTATCCCCCTATCCCCACTACAAAGCCCACTGAACAACCTGTCTTTCTATATCTGATTTCACTGAAGAACTCTAAGTTCTTACTTTCACACTCACAGCAGGGAAACTTGGAAGATGGGGTGCTGTTCACATGTGTGGGGCCTGATGGTACTACCTCTTCAGAAGAGCTGCAGTCATCTCTGTGATGGGGTTGGAGGGGAGTGAGTCATGAAGCCCTGGAGATGGGGTAGTGCGTGATAATTGCTGAAAGACCTAAGGTCATCACTGTAAAAGTGGACCTGAAAGCCAAACCCAAAGCTAAGGACCAAAGGGGAGGAGGAATAAGTGAAAAATTAGAGCATGCCCCCTTGTGTGTGGACACTCCTTGTTGGTACTTAGGGACATGGATTATTGAAAGATCTTTAATCCTGGCAGCATCTCCCCTGTGCCTGGGGAAACATCAGACACCGTTTAAGATGAGCAGTTCATACCTAACAACAGTTACCGTGGACACAGGCAGGTGACTGTAATGAGCCAGCTTCTGAGAAGTGAACACTGCCATTTTCATTACATTGAGCTGCCAAAGGGACTCAGATGACCTTTCCAATCCCTGCCCTCCAACTATGAAAACCTGGGACAGATCCTTGCCAGGTAGGTGAGACCGATTCCCATTGGTTTTAACTTTACTCACAGAGTAAACCAAAGTATGCAACAGAGAGCAAGGCACTAACAAATTCAAAGCAACACAAACAATTCCATGTCTTGGGAGGCAGAGGCAGGCAGGTCTCTGCTTGAATCTAGTCTGGTCTACATAGTGAGTCCCAGGCTGGCCAGGGCTACACAGGGACTATGTCTTGAAAAACGCAAAGTGAAAACAACACAAGAGTAATACAAATAACTACTTAGTGTCTGTGACAGTCTTTTAAACAACTCTGTTCCCCTCACTTTGATTTTGATCAAAAGACTGAGACGTGAACTCTACCCTAAAAAGGATGATCAATTTAACCTGTAAGGTTAACAGTTTGAGAAAATATTGCAGATCCCTCTTAAATCCTGTCTTTGATCTATGTGAAAGCATTCTCAGGACACAGTACTACCGTGAGTCACCACACAGTGTTTAGAGTGCATTTTAATTTTGCTACACCACCCACCATAGTTTGAGTGTCCATGTCCTTCCATGCCCCTCATGTTGGAACTTAATTCCCAGTGCATTAATAGGAGCAAGGTCTTCAAGAAGTCTCTACCATCGTGGACAGAACTAGTTCCCTATAAAAATTCTGAGGACTGGAGAGATGGCTCAGTGGTTAAGCGCACTTACCACTCTTGCAGAGGGCCTTCGTTCAGTTTCCAGCACCCACATGGTGGCTCATAACCAGTTTTAGATTCCCATTCCAGGGGATCTGACGACATCTCCCTGAGTACTGCATGCACGTAGTGTACAGACATACATGCAGGCAAAACACTATTCTGCCATGTATGCCCCACCAGAGACTGAGTAACAAGGGCCCAAACCTGGAGAGGAGAGAGGCAGCCCTCACCAGACACTGATTCTGCTGATGACTTGACCTTGGTCTTCACAGCCTCCAGACAGAAAGGAATGGATTTCTATTACCCATTCTGTGGGTTTTCATTATAGCATCAGGTGCATACCTGGGCATCACGCTATTTTTTTTACGGCTTTTTGGCAGACTGCTGTGTTTCCCTGTTGGTTCATTGTCTGGCTCTCCTTGTCATTATGCTGGCACTAAATGTCACCTGAAGGTGTGAATGCGTAACCGATTAGAGACCACAAGTGGAACTCACAATTTAAAGATTAGGTTCGAATAGAGATATGCTTCTAACTATAAATCAAAATCTCGATCTAGAAAATCAGTAAAGTAAAAGTCTATTGAAAACTGTTGTGGGATAGTTTACTCCTGTGTGCTGTTTTGGGGGCATGCCTTGCAGCTCTGCTTCGTACCCATTAACACCTCTGTGCTAGCCACTCAGATCTCCACATGGAAAGGCCAATTGTTTACCGTTGAAGGTGACTGAACACCACCAAAGGTCTGCGACTGGGTGATCAGAGTCTTCTCTGATCACCCCCAGCTGAGTATGCTGACAGACCCAGAGATACCATTGTTTTGTAATGAAGGAGAGGGGCCTTGGGGAAAAGGTTAAAGGAGCTGGGAGGAGTAGGAGCAACGCGGAGCAGGAGAATCCGGAGAGAAGGGTGTGAGAAAGTGATGGAGTAAGGTCTCTGCCTAGCCACCCTGGTATTGGACCCCTGAGATTTGTCACGGCTTGTAATTAATAAATTCCTTGAAGAAAAAAAAAAAAAAACCATGGACATTTATTAACAGAAAACATTTCGAAAGCATTCATTATAGATTTCTTAAACAGCCACACTGATGCCTAAGTCATTCTCTGGTAAACACGTTCATTTTCATCAAATGCAACTACCCTCTAGATATACATCCCTGAAATCCCAGCATTCCAGAGGCTGAGGAAGGGGATTGTGTGGTTGAGGCCAGCCTGGGCTATGTAGAGAGATACTGTATAAAAGCAAAACAAAGCAACAACAAAACGGCTTTACAAGGGATCAAACCGCTATATAAACTGCAACAATCTTAACTACATTGTGCAAACATCCTTTCCTTTTTTTCCAATCAGTTGGTATTTTGGACCATGACTCCAGAATGTAGGTTCTTACCACCTGAATGGATGAAGTAAAGTAAACCCTACCCTCTGTGAGAAACCTGGGAAGGAAGTGTGATGGCCACTTAGACCCCTTGTGGAGGGATCTGGGAGCCCAACTCTGTGTTATCAGGAAACATGGCCCCACTACCAGCCTAGAAGTAAAACAGGAATCCACGTGTTCCTTTGAGTTTTGAGGATGATGCAGTTTCCTATTGCTGATGTAACAAATTATACCACCTGCTTAGCGGAACACATATATTATTATCTTAAAGTTCTAGGGGTCAGAAGTCCAAGTTCAGTATCATCAGGCTAAAGTTGAGGAAGGCATCAGCAAAACTGATTCCTTCAGGAGGATGGAGAAGAACCTGTTTATTATTATTATTATTATTATTATTATTATTATTATTATTATTATTATTTATCATTGTTATTATTTTATCTGTCCAGCTTATAGAGACTGACTGCTTTCCTTGGCTTATGGCCTCAGTCACTGCAATCTTTGCATTGCCACATTTCTTCCTCTGACCCTCTGTCCACCTCATTGATATTGGACTCTCCAGAATAATCTCCCCATCTCAAAATCCTTAACTTGGATATGAAAAGTCTCTTTTGCCATCCACGGTGGGTGATATACTCACCATTTCCAAGCACTGTGATATGGGTATCACTTAGGATGCCCCTACTCAGATATTAACCAGAGAGTCTGAGGCCTTTTCTTACCATCCGATCCCTCTGTAGGAGTCCTAACTTGACTTAACTTTGCTCTTCTCTAAGCTACATTATATCAGATAATAACATATATATCATGTGATGCATTACTATATGTCAGGCACTATCTTAAGTCCTTTAAGGCACAGAAAGATACAACCCAGGCAGAAAGTAGCAAGATCAGTGTTGAATTCAGGAAATAACTCCCCAAAGTTAATGGCTATGGCGCTCTATCTCTGACGATACAGCTTCCTCCTGAGCTCCTGGTACTGATTGTGGCATCTGAATTAAGCTGTTTGACATCTCACTATATCCTCTTAAGACTCTGGCTCACACTGGAATATGCCAATGTGGCCTCTGCTTAACCACATACCCCTTAGGCAGGCCAAGCTTCTGAGTGGTTTGGGGTCAACTGAACACATTAAGTCATTAACCCAAGAAAGAAAAAAAGGAGGAGGGGGAGAGACACAGACAGAGACAGAGACAGAGAGACAAAGACAGACCCGCCAGCTCTTGACCACGGTGTGCCACAAGGAAACAGTTCCTGAAATCTATCTGGATCTGTGCCTGCAGCCCTTATTCAGTATTGAGAAGCATTGCTTTTATAAGTGGGAATGTGAGTCATGCTTCTGTTTTTATTGAGTACATGGAAGCAACAGTTAATGCAATTTGGTCCAAACTCCAAGTATAATTCCACTGCTGGAAGAGCAGTCAGGCTCAGATTTATTAGAAACCAGAGGAGACTGTGCCATAGTTCATTAATGTTTTTCATTTTTCATCTCTGTTAAGCTCAACGGTGTCTAGTAAGCCAGCCAACACAGACCAGACACTTTCCTCAACACAGCAGTTCCCAGTCTGAGTCCAGGATCACTCGGGAATCCTGCAGGTAGGGTTCATGTATCCTGTGGATACCCACATTAGTGAAGAGCCACCAGGAAATAAGCAGACACTCCATTACTTCTCCAAAGATGGCACACATTTCTCACCCTTCCATTGGCCAGACTCACCTTGGCTTTCGCTACTCACCTAGCAGTAAGCCTCTGGTCTCTTTGCCTACACTCTTGCCCTTTACAGCCTTTTGTCAGACAGAACCCAGAGTGAGCCTTTCAAACCACGGGTCATAAAATGTTCAGATTCTGCTCAAAGCCCTTTGGTGGCTCCCCTCCCTACCCAGAAGCCCTTCTCAACAGAAATGAGCCCTTGTCTTGTATTTTCTTCCATAACACTTGTCCCTAGCAGCTGATTAGATTCAATATTTTCTGTCACCTCCATTGAATGTTCCAAGAAGTTAGTGACTAGTTATACTATTTAACTGGTATCCACCATAACTAGATTAGTACCTGACACAAAGTAGGTTCTCAATAAGGGAATATAGAATTGTAGTTAAGATATCATCTGAGCTTTTTGGTAACTTCTGTGGTATTCCTCAGTCTTAGGCATAGGGGTTGTGTTGTAGATGCATCCGTTGACCACCCTACGGTCAATGGTGCTCTGCATTTTGTCCAGTTGTGGCTTTCTGACCACTAGATGAAGAGCTTCAAACAATAAGGCTGCTCAGAGAGGGAGAACCAGGCTTCTCCAGAAATGAACTCCTTAATTTTGGCCATCCGATACCTAGTAGTTAGTCCTAAAAAATGTACAGATGAGGAAAACTAAGTAGACTCAGTAGTTTGTATACACATAAACATCTATGCTATATATAGTATAAATTTATGTATTTATTTAAAGGAAAAAGGCCATGAATTTAAGTGGGGAGGGGGCACAAAAATGGCTGGAGGGGGGGATAATGTAATTATAGTACAAATACAAGAAATTCAAAAAGTAAATATATAAAATTTTAAGATGGAAGAAAGCTAAGCATGGCAGCATAGACCTGTGATCCCAGGTAAGGCTGAGGCAGGACAGTTGCTGTGAGTTTGAGGTCAGCCTGGGCTACATAGTAAGCTCTAGGTCATCCCGGACTACAGTGAGTAGTCAACAAAACGAACAACAAAAAACCACCAAGCGCCTGAAGAAACATCAGTTAAAGACACTTGCTGCTCTCACAGAGGACCCGAGTTTGGTCCCCAGCCCCCATATAGCAGCTCACAATTGTCAGTGACTCCAGTTTCAGGGGATCTGACGTCCTCTTCTGGCCTCCTTGGGCATTGTAGTCACGTAGCACACAAGGACATGTAGGCAAAGGTTTATAAAATAAAAGTAAATCTTTGAAGAAAGCATAAAAGTGAACAGGAGCCACGTTCATGTCCCTGAACACGGGCACATTCTGTGCCTGCTCCAAACAGAACCCAGTGGATGTGACACTATGCCAATCCACAGGCTGGAGTGTAAGAGAAGGATCTTCCGTCTTACTCTCAGAACCCTCAAGTGCCACATGAGAACCACCACAAGGTCATCCTGCTCCAACAAAGCCCAAGTTTCTTTTCTGAATTCTTTCTTTTTAAAGAATCTACTTATTTATGTATGAGTACACTATCTGCACATACACCTATGTGCCAGAAGAGGGCATCAGACCCCTTTATAGATGGTTGTGAGCCGCCATGTGGTTGCTGGGAATTGAATTCAGTTCCTCTCTGGAAGAGCAGCCAGTGCTCTTAACGGCTGAGCCATCTCTCCAGCCCCTCTTTTCTGAATTCTTAAACAGCTATATCAAAGATATTGTTGTTTCGGTCCTCCCTCCCCGTCGCGGCAGCTCCGGACACTGCCTAGTCTTCCGCTCTGGCCAGGGGTGGAAGACTCAAGCTGAAAGGGCCGGGAGAATGCGCAGGGAGGTGGGACGTGGGTTTCTTGGACCGGTAGTGGACTCTGATCCCCGCACCGAGAACGAAGGAACAAGACGAAATAAGTCTCGGGAGGTAGAAGTCTGGTGGACACGATAAACAACTTGATAACCTGAATTTGATCCTCAGCACTGGGAAAGAAAAAAATATATCTGAAACAAATGGAATTACCTCTTCTCAAAGCCGTATCTTTTGTGTTGACCATCTATTGCAGTTTCACAGACCCCCCACACACACACACCTAATTAGTAACCCTTTATAACTTCTAATGGCTATCGCTCTTCATGGTGCCAGCTGGCATCCATCACTTGGCTGTCCTCAGCTGGAACGTCAGCCTGAGCACCCACATTGTTCTTCAGCCTGCCTCTCTCTCCAGGTGCTGTCCCCAGCCCAGATGTCTTTACCTGTTCTCTAACTGAGGCAGAGCCACTTGGGACCTCCTGACTACTCCCAATTTTCCCCCTCTCTACTTTTTCTTTTTTGTTTGCTTGTCTAAAGATTGTTCTTACTATTTTAAAATTGTATATATATGGCTGTTTTGCTTGCAAGTATTTCTGTGTAGCACTTGTATGCCTGGTGGCCGTGGAGGCCAAAGGAGAGTGTTTGATCCCTTGGATATGAAGGTATAAAAGGTTGTGAGTTGCCATGTGGGTTCTCGGTACGTAACCCGAGTACTCTGGGTACTCTGAAAGAGTAGTAGCATGCCTAACCACAAAGTCATATGAGTCTCACTATGTACCCCAGGCTGGTGTTGAACTCACAATCCTCCTGTCTCAGCCTCACAAGTGCTGGGATCATAGGCATACATTGCTGTACCCAGTATGATTTCTTGAGTATGATAGGCATGGTTATTATTTGTCATACCTGAAGACACACGTGGAGAGGTTAGGGATATTGTGGTGTCTTCACATTTCAACTGGCTTAGCAAAAGAAAAGAAAAATGTGTGTGCAGGTGTGTATCTATGTGCATGTACGTGTATGTACATAAGTGTGTATGCGCTCGTGTCTGTGTATATGTGCATATGTGTGTGGTGTGTGTGTGTTTGTATATTGAGAAAGGAAAACAAAGCAAATGTAGGAAATATCAACAACAGGTGAATCCAGCGAGGACGATACACTTGGTACACTTTTCTTCCAACTTCCCTGTAAATCTAAAACTTTCCAAATGAAAAGTTGGAGAGAATGACAGTAGAAAAGTAAACAGTTGGAGAAAAGCAAACATCATTTTGTGCCCATTAAAGCCGTTCTTCCCACCTCACTGTGGTTTGTTTTTTGAAATAACATCAAGTGCTGCCAAGGTGTGGGGGAAGCTGGCTCACACGAACTGCTGGTGGCATGACCACAGGCTCAACGTACCGGGACCAAAATGCAGCATCATATAGGAATTCTTCCTCACTGTGAAGGCGGTCACTTCTCCCAAGATTCTCTTCAAGGAATTAGGCTGACAAGTGTAAAAATGATGATGACGATGATATAATCATAATGATAACAAACAAGAATATGCCTGAAAATTACAAATGAATGCACTACAAATGTCTAGCAGGTTAGGTTTAAGGAATTACACTCTGCTAAGAGGTGATACACTGCACGAGCACTGGACACGGAAATTAAGGTTTCATTCATTTCATGGGATGAAAAACAAAAGCTGGGCTGTTGGGGTGGCTCAGCAGGAAAGGTGCTGGCCACAAAAGCCTGGCAACCCGAGTTTAATCCCCAGAAGCCATGCAAAGGTAAAGAGAGAGCTGACTCCACCGTGCCCTCTGACCCCCACGTGTGCACTTAGCATCTGTGCAACTACATAGACTCACCATGTGTGCATGGTGTGCACACACACCCACAACCACATAGATACAAACATGCAGCAACAATAAAGATTTTTAAGAGTTTGTGATAACAAATGTGTTAATCATACAAAAATGAAAGTCCAGCAGATGTCAGGGAGATGGCCTAATGTGAAAAAGATAGCTGAAAAGGATACACCAAGTAGTCTGATCCTGAACCTGATTCTTCTTCTCAGTGCTATTTTTCACTAGCGCATCATAGTGCACAATTTGAATAAGAAACAAAGAGCAAAACCTATATTGCTCTTATTTGGCACTTACTGTGTGCCGTGTATGCTTTTATTTATTTATTTTTCTGTTCTGAGCTGTATTCCTGCAGCCACTTAAGTAGGAGCTGTAGAACAAGCAGGCCGTGGGGCTGCTTTTCTAACTCGAGATGCATCCTGCACATTTCTTAGGAGGCTCCACCCACTGCACACAGCACCTTCAATCCGGCTGGAGGGAACTTGCCGCCTCTGCTCTTAGCCACATGCTCTTAAGATGCTGCTAACTCTGGACATTACTTCTTATTACCATTCTTATTCTATTTGTGTGTAAACATTCATGAGGTGTACATTGAAGTGCCTTAGGGATATGAAAAGGATGTTGGCTCCCTTAGACTGGAATTAGAGATGGCTGTGAGCCATGAACCATGGGTCCCCCTGGTCACTGCTGTTTTGTTTTTGTTTGTTTATTATTGTTTGTTTGTTTTTGCTTTAAAATTGTTTTGTGTGATGGGTGTTTCATCTTCATGTATGTCTGTTCACCACTTGTGTGCCTGCAGTCCATGAAGTCCAGAACAGGGCGCCTGGAGCTAGTTACAGACAGTTGTGAGCCACCATATGGGTCTGAGGAATTGAACCTGGGTCCTCTAGAAGAGCAACCAGTACACTTAACCAACTGATCCACCTCTCCAGCCCCTGAACGCTGCTTTCCAACAACAAAATGTGATGGGAGTGGCCTAGGACTTCTGAAGTTAGCTCATACTAAGCCTTGCAGCTTTAGCCTGATTGTAAGAACAGTTCAATGCAACACCCCATACTCCCTGCTGCATTTCAGGAACTCACTAATTATTTTTGAATTATTCTGTCCAGAACGCCTAGGACAAGAATGACATTCAGGTCCTGGGGATATAGAGATAAACGTGACAAGACAGACCCTGAAGAAACCACCTAAAGAACTCAGATTTAATATCTTAATTAGTCCAGCAGCTGTCATAATAGGAAAATGCCAAATGAATCGGATGGAAGGAGCTGCCCTGAGGAGTCGACTTAACCGACTTGCAATGAGGAGGATAGGAAAGCCTCATGAACAGGAAACGTGAGTTGGATATCCAAGGACAACCTAGACTGAGCCTTGCAAGGGTCAGTTGTGTCAGCAGAGCGACAGCTTGAAACACAGGACTGGGGACCTCCGTGGTTTTGGAATGAACATATGAAAATATTTTAATGTTGGTCATTAGAGAGAGATCCTTGGACCAGCCATGTCCAGCCTAGGCTGGGACAGAGTCTGGGTGCTGAAGAACAGAGGTTCTTCTGATTCAAATGTGGCAGGAGAATAGAGGCCCCGGTTCTCAGTTTCTGGGAAATTTGGGGTATTTACTTTTTGTTTTCTAGTGCTAGGCTCAAGTCCTGGCAAAGACTGAGTGTTCCCCAAGTGCTTCAGACAGCCTGGCAGGACAGTGACACAGGCAGCCAAAGCTGAACAGACTCCCCAATTGTTCCCAGGACTTGCTGTGCTTTAGCCTTTTACCCCGAGGGGCTCTGGAGCCCGGGGTGTGCAGGGCTTGTATTATCTGCGGAAACAGAAATAGACTCCCTGCCATGGAAAGAGGCCACACAAGGGACATCCACCCAGCAATATGGGTGTGTAGCCCATGATGCATTTTTACCCTTGAAGATTGGATATCTCTGTTTCCCACAAAGCTAAACACAGAAAACAAGAAAGAAAAAAAAAAAAAAAACTGCCGGAGAACAAATTGGTGTCTCCAAACCACTCCATTGTCTTTCACCATCTAACAACCAGACTGCAAGTTCCTGCTTTCCGAAATTAGATTAAAGCAATCAATGGGCAATTAATCTTATTAACATAGTATCTGCCCAAAGGAGAACCTCTAAATTAGTTTGAATGTCAAATGATTCAAAATATAATAACCCTGTCTTCTTTGTCCTTCCTATGTGATTCCCACTGAACTCTGTCTTAATTTTGCATAAGGTATATTCCTCTTGCTCAGACCCTGAATACCCTTAAGTAGACATTGTGCCACAAGCGCCCTGACTCCAAGGAGTACATCCAGCTTGCTTTCTTCCTGAGATTTACAAGAAAGTCACTCTCTGCTCACTTGGTTTGCCTACAGTAGCCACTCTGTTTCCAAAGGAGGTTGAGTATATTCCAGTTTCAGAAAAAAAAAACAAGCAATCTCCTTCATTTGGAAGCATAAGATTATCAAAATCAAAGCAGCCCATGGCAGGGTGTGGCTTAATCTCTCAGAACAAACAATACTATTTCCAAAGAGAGATAGCAGTATGCAAGGATCTATAGTAGCAAATATAACAACTCCAAGAAATAAACTGAGTAAAAGTATGCCTAGATGGGCTGGAGAGATGGCTCAGCGGTTAAGAGCACTGGCTGCTCTTCCAGAGGACTGGGTTCAATTCCCAACATGGCAGCTCAAAACTGTCAGTAACTCCTGTTCCAGGGGATTTGACACCTCACACAGGCATACATGCAGGCAAAACACCAATGTACATAAAATAAAGACTAATAAAATATTTTAAAAATATATATGTCCAGAAAAGGGAAATGAGTTAGTAGGTTCTCATCCCAGCTACACCCTTAGAAGAAAACTGTAAGAAAGCTACCGGACTCTTTTGCTCTCTGTTTCCTTCCCTGTAAATGAAGGGTGGAAACTCCCATGCTAGTTAGTAAATGAGGGTGTGGAGGCAATGGGTGTCTACAAACGGTGTGACAATTAGTATTGTCCATTTGACAATCAGCGAGCGTCCAGGCACACCTGTGAGGGTTATCTGGCTTAAGGTTAGCCTCTGAGAATGTCTATGAGAGATTGTCTTGGTTATGCTAATTGATGTGGGAAGAGCCATCTCAATTGCAGTGGACTGTCCCTAAGCAGGAGATCCAGACTGCATAAAATGAAGAGGGCAAGATGAGCACAAACATGTACACATTAATCCAGTGCCCTCTTCTCTGGACTAGGGATGTGTTGTGACCAGTTACTCAAGTTCCTGATGCTTTAAGTGCCACTCAATGATATACTGAAACATACATTTGTGAGGCAAATAAACCTTTTAATTTTCTCCTGTAAGTTGCTTTTATCAGAATATTTTATTATGGTAGCACACAAAGAAAGTAAGACAGCTGGATATGATGTTTCTGTTTGGGATGATAAAATGTTCTGGAATTAGGTAGTTATTATGGTTGCACACCTTATGAACATACTAAAAAGCACTGAATTATATGCTTTATAGTGCCAAATTTTATGGCATCTGAATTACATCTCATTTTAAATTTAAAAAAAAAGAATGTGGATGCGGGTGGTGGCAGTGGCGGTGGTGGTATAGACACATGAATGTAGGTGCTTACAGCCGCCAAAAGAGGGCAGCAGATCCCCTGGATCTGCAAGCAGTCATGAGCTCCTTGTTATCAACGCTGGAACCGAACCCAAGTCCCCCACAACAGTACAAGCTCTAATGACTAAGCAAGTCCTGAATCTCAATTTAAAAGCAGGGTCAGGAGCTCTGCTTAAAAGGCAGTGAGATAACTTAGGTGAATGAGTCTACAGAACTAGAGTGTTGTGTTCAGTGATGATAAGCTGCATTAATTGGAAGGTTTTCTTTCTTGGTGCTGTTGTGCTTTTGCATTTTACTTGTTTTGACTTCAAATACTAGAAAGCTGAGAATTTACTGATGCCACGAGTCCTTAGAACAAGAGAGTCCACCTGAGCCCAACTTTCTCCCCATCTTTGTTTTGGCTTGTGTAAACCCTAGCTCCCTATGCTGTGGTAGAGGAAGTGGTATCTGGAGCCAACCTCCTGAAGCAGCTTCGGCTCTGTCACTAGAGAAGGGCCAGTCTTCAGTCCCCCTGTGTAGTTCAAAACTCCTGTAGAATGACTCCAGCTGACCCGTTTTGGTATGATATGCAGCCAGAAGCAGTTACAGTGGCCCAGGAGTCCGTGTTTGCAAGAAAATTCTCTGGAATTATGGAGAGAGGTAAACTTCCAAGAAGAGGTGGACAGGCTTCAGCAGACAAAATAGTCTCTCTTACAGCAGAACAATGACTCAGACTTCCCTGTGTTGGAGCCAGAGGGACGTTAGCCACCTCTAAGAGCATCTATCCAATCACCTATCTCCCAGAGGAGGAACAATATGTTCGTAAAACTAAGTAGCAGAATCAAGTGTGGCTGCCTGCTCTTCTGACAGCCTGGTCACCACACACTGGCAATTCTCATATTTTACACCACACCAAAACTATGGGAATGCACTGAAAATACAGGTCTCAGGGCATTCATCTCAGATCTAAGAATTTAGGGAGCTGCTGCACATGAGTCTAAATTTAAGTATGTGTCCCTGATGATTCTGATGTCTGAGATTTATCGTTAGCAAAGAAATCCTGTTGCCTGGATCCTCCTCTACATATGCATTTCTGATCTCTGATATGTCGCTAAGACTAAGAACTACTAATTAGACTCACCATGGATACTTTATTAACACTTCAGAGACTTAGACCCAAGCCTTATGGACGAGAGAGTCTATAATTGTCCTGGGACTCCAGGCACTGACTTTTTTCTGAAGTTCAGAGAAAGTAAAGAATCATCAGTTCAGACATTACTGCCTTCCTTAAATGAAATGTAGCTCTGGAAAGTTACTGTCAGCTACTGTGTTATAAAGGACGATGATGATGATGATGATGATGATGATGATGATGATGATGATGATGAAGAAGACATTTCCTGTGTGCTTCCTGGGTACAAGGCATCATGTTAAGCATTTTATGTGCTTAATTTTATTTAATGTTCAACAACATTAGCCTGCTCATATTATTTTCCCTTTTCCTTGAGTACAGTATGTCTCCAGTTAAGACCATCAATTCAATAACAGCTATTAGAGGAAGCCTGCTGTTTGCTAACAGGACAGTATGGGAAATTAATCAGTCCTCCAGAGACTCTTGTTAGGGCAAATAAAAATTTATAGTTGTTGTGAAGAAATGCAAATAAAACATATGTGGTAAGAGCAGTGCAAATATTCCATGTGCTGTGGTGTCAAAACAACAGAAACCCTTCAGGTAACCTTTGTTTTATTTTCAGACTTTGTAGCCTAAGACTTCAACCTTGCTGTTCTGCCTCTTCCTCCCAAATGCTGGGATTGCAGGTGTGTGTCACCATTTCCAGCCTTCTGTATTTTCTTTTAAGTTTATCTAGGACCAGTTATGTCTCATCCTGGGGTAGTCATACTGTGCCTGGAGTCTGGCCACCTTATTTAGATATAATCCATCTCAGGAAAAATAAACTATGAGAAAAAAAAAAAACATGTCTTTGAGCCACAGAATCACAGAGATGAAATCATCTCTGTTTTCAGAAGAGACTTTAAAAGATTAAGTGATTTGTTCCAATACCCGTGGTTCTTCCCTAGCCAAACAAGAACTACAGCCCAGTTCTCCTGATGCTGTAGAAGCCCCACCATCAAGCAAGAACTACAGCCCAGTTCTCCTGATGTTATAGAAGCCCCTCCCCATCAAGCAAAAACTACAGCCCAGTCCTCCTGATGCTGCAAAAGCCCCACCATCAAGCAAGAACTATAGTCCAGCCCCCTGACACCAGAGAAGCTGCCCACCACCAAACTCCCTACATTTGATTCCCCCTTGACAAGAACAAAACAGCATGTCAGAAAAGCATTGCCAGACCCACCTCCTGTTAACATTTGCGAGGTACACAACGATTGGCTTTCAAGACTTAACTAGGCTGGGGATAGAGTTGAATTGTTAGAGTGCTTGCCTAGCATGCCCTGGGTTCAGTTCTCAACACCATATAAGCCTGGTGTGGTGGTGAAATGCCTGTAATCCTAGCACTCAAGAGGTGGAAGAGGGAGGATCAGTAGTTCGAGGTCATTCTTGGCAGCATAACAAGTTTGAGGCCCGCCTGGGCTACATGAGATCTTTTTTTAAAAACAAAACAAAACAAGCAAGCAAGCAAACAAACAAACAAAAAACCCTAACCAATCTCTAGAGTGCAAGCAATGCGTGCCAGTGCAGTGCGGAAACTAAAAGTATTTTGAAACAAGCACAACTGGATACTCAGTTTATCAAGAAATGCATTCGTCTTTGAAAGACACCAATTAAAAAGAAAAGTAGCACCTGGGAGGCAAAAGCAGGGGAATCTCCAGGAGTTCAAGGCAAGCCTGGTCTACATTGAGTTCCAAGCCAGCCAGAGTGGCAAAGTGAGACCCCCCACCTCAATCTAAATAAATAAATAGCAAGGTAGGTTGAGACTGTAAGAAATAAGACTGCATCAGTTGGATCTGCTCTAAGCTTGGAAGGGGCCATTGTCATGATGAGCGTGACCGAATTTATCTGACACTGCTGGATCTCTTCTTTCTTTTAAAAGTAGTATTTAACTAGAAGAAAATCAAGTGCTCGGTTTTTATTTTTCCAAAGAGAGTAACCGAGACCAATTCAAAGGGAAAAAGATTAACCAACCCTGTGTACTGCCCATCCCCGCTCTACTAAGAGACAACCAGTCTGGTGTGTCCTTCTGTAATATACTTATCCGAAAACTGTCTTCGCTAACATTGGATCATATATGTGTTGACTAAAGCTTGATCTTTTTCCTCATTTAACAATGTGTAATGACCATTCTGCATTATTTTTACCTAAATGTAAACTGATCAATTCACATTGAAAACTTTGGTTGCCCTTTATCGCTGCCAATGTTCAGGTGACACCGTGGAGAGGTTCTTACGTGCAACCCTCTTGCACCAGTGTTAGTAATATTGATCTCTACTATGTGTATATATCAAATCTGGAGTCACCAGAGAAGCTGGCGAAATCTTTGGTGTCTGCCAGAACAGAGAAATCGTGGTCTGTGGTTTTCAGCATGTGTGTGCCGAACAGCCCCGTCGCTCCCCAACTCCACCATCCTGGGCCAGCATGTGTGGTTCAGCTAGCTTAGATGAGGGTTAGGCAGAGTTCTGATTTGTAGGCCTTCGGGTTTCTATAGTAAACACTACCACTGTGGCTAGCTTTAATTATCAACAGTCTTAACACTGGCTCTCAAGATGCCTGAATATGTCATATATTCAGGCTGAGCTGCTGGGAGACACCAGCGCCAGGCCTATCAATGACCAGTTATGACACATGCCTATGCAGCAGAGACTTCTGTCTCCACACAACTTCATCATAGCCCGATTTCAAACGTATTGTCACTGTGCCCAAGAGAAAGGTGGGTATGATCGGAACAAATAATCAAGAGCCAAAAGTGGGAGGGAGGAATGAATTGGGGGAACACCCTTCTCGCATTTCTTTATTAATTTTTGGTATTTCTGGTGGATGGCCTCCAAGTGTGATGAGGGTCTTCTGATGATGGAGAGGCATGGGTGTTATTCTAATGTGTTTTTCATCTCCTAGATAAAAGTAGCTCACCAATCTGGTTTCATGTTATACTGACATCCATTAGGTGTCCCTTGTAGTTTTCCCTTTGGCAGCTGCTGGTTCACTTAGGCTTGCAATATTTTTCCTGCATAATGATTTTGTGGGAGTGAGCATTTTAAAGTCTTTCCAGTTGTGCCAATAAGATACTGGAACTTTAGAAACCCAGCTATGTATGCAAAAAAAGACAGAAAACCCATGTGCTTGTTCTTCAGGAAACCACACACTATAACGAGGATGCTGTTGCTCAAAAGCTTAGGAAATTCTCTTTCAAGTTGTCTTTAGTACAGGATTGTGATGTATGAATGAAAATTAATCATGTTGCCTTTGTCAGAGGACAAAATTAGGAATCAAGGCCCGGTGACTTACATCTGTAATCTTAGTTCTTGAGAGATTGAGACAGGAAGATTGCCATGAGTTTGAGGCCCACATTGGCTACACAGTGAGTTTCAGGCCAGCCTGGATGCAGTATGTGAGACTCTGCCTCAAAAAAAAAAAAAAAAAAAAGTTAAGAATTGGGTCAGAAGGCCCAGAAAAAGTCAGGCATGGCTGATGAGTCTGTAATTCCAGTGTTACAGGGTGAGGGGCAAGAATATCACTAGGGCTTTCTGGCCACCAACTTAGCTGTAGATTTAGGAGCCTCTGGACTCAAGGATATAAGAGGTAGAAGGATAGAACAGGACACCAATATCTTCTGGCCTCTGAACACACATAGGTATGTGTATGTCACATGTATAGTAAAAAATAAACACACGCACAGATAAAAAGTATAAAAAAAAAGAAAAGGAAAAAATTGAAGTATAAAGATTTTAATTAGTTTTACTTTATTAAGATTTCATTTCTTACATATATATATACGTACATAGTATGTACTGAGTGTTTGTGTGTGTGTGTGTGTGTGTGTGTGTGTGTACATGCCACAGTGCATTTGTGGAAGTTAGAGGAAACATTTGGAAGTCAGTTCTCTCCTTCCTCGTTGTGTCCCGGGGACACACTGGGGTCACTATGCTTGTCCTTTAACCCGCTGGGCCAGCTTGTCTGCCCTAGCAATACTTTTGATTTAATAATCATGCAACATTTCATTCCATCAAAGTGATTAAGTGTGTCCACGGGCTGATAAGAAAAGGTTGAAGGAAGTAGGAACAAAAAACAAAAAGTGGATGCCTAAGTTCCTTTCTTTGTAAAGCTTGGACCGAGAGACTGAGCAATAGGAAAGTGATGGGAGAGTGTCGGATTACTTGGGTTCACACTCTTTGTGTGTTAGGGAAGGCAGAGGGCACTTCACAGTCGCCCAGGAGGGAGTGCGTGGCAGTTCCCTCCCTCATCCCAATTTCTCCGAAGGCTGGGTGAACAGCTTGGTTCCTGGTGATGCGGAACTTTATTGTAAATGACTCAGTGTGGATTGCTACCCTGACCCGTTGGAGATCTTAGTCTAAAACAAAGGCATCCTGTCGTTTCTGTTTCACAGCCTGTAGTACCAGCTCATGCTTCTAAAACTGAAATGGAAACTCTGATACGGGGCAAAGGGCACTGAATTTGGAATAGGAAAACATGGATTCGAGTCTAACCGCCGGCAGTTTTGTGATTGTGTATCCCTTGACTTCTCTTAACCCCTCCTTGTTACAAAATTTGAGGACAACTACCTGCTCCAAGGGGTCACCCCGAAGCCCACACTGTTTGAGGCACAGTTAAAGCACCTTGTGATGTGAAATACGCTGTTCCAGCAGAATCTGTTATTGGTCCCATCTGATTAGAATGGAATGGGTTTGGCTTACCAAAATGTGGGTGTGCTTTCTAGAAGCATAAATATTTCATCACTGACAAAGTGTTTGTAGTGTAATAAGAAATACGTTTGGTTTTTATACCTGACTCTGGACTCAGAGCTCCTAAAACCCCTGGAATTCCCTGAGTGATAGACCTGGCTTTTGTTTTTCACAAGGAGTGCCTTTTGATCTTGCTTGAGTTTAATGTTAATGAGGTGACTAGGACTGATCCCTAGGTAGCTCGGGATGGGGCCAGCTGCCATAAAGACCAAGTAATGAGAAGGTTGGAACGTCCAGCCTGATTCAGGAGACATAAAGTACTAAGATCCAACTATGAGCAGGGCTAGAGAGATGACTCAGGAGTTAAGAGCACTGGCTGCTCCTCTAAAGGACCCAGTTCAATTCCTGGCACCCACATGGCAACTCACGACTGTCTGTGACTCTGTCTGTAACTCCAGTTCCAGAGGATCCATGGCACCGGGCATGCTTGTGGTGCACATACATGTTCACGAAGACAAAATACCCATAGGCACAGAAAATAAAAAAATACATTAAAAAGGAAAAAGATTCATCTGTAAGAAGCCTGAGTGAGGACACAGGTGCCATTAACCAGAAACTCTGAGGTGCAGGTACCTCTGAGATCAAAGGATTTATTAAGAACTATCACGTGGGCTTGGGTATAACTGAGCACCACACAGTATCCACGAAAGCCTGGACTCAAACAAAATAAATACATATACGAGCAAGAGATGTTGCAGATGCTAGTTAGGGAAAGGGCCAGATCCTGGGATAAATTTCACAATCTCCAGCAACAGAGCTAGAGAGTCATAAGAGAGATATCCACCAGATCCAAGGGCAGACAGTGTTTTCCTAAAAGAATTTAAAAGAGGAAGGCATAAAGCCTGGAACTGAATCTCCATTGGCTGTAGATAAGAGGGAGGAGATGACAAGAGACGAGGGACTGTAGGGATAGGAGAAAAGTCCACAGGAATTACTACTGAATGGTGGGACTTTAGTGAAGGTAGCAACCTACGTTCCTGAATGTGAAATACTCTATTGTTGCTTTGGCCCAAAGCTGTTGTCTGATCAGTAACTCTCTTCTCCCCTTTATCTTCTAGTCCAAGAAATTGAAGTTAGGACACCTCAGACTTTGGTGTTCTTTTCAAAGCACTAAGTACTCTAAATCCTCAAACTTTATCTATCTCTTCCACCTGGCTGTCCCTGAGTTGCATCTCTTTGTAACAATAATTGTCATTAAAGTAATTAATAATATTAGGGGCCAGTGAGATGGCTCAGCAGGCATAAGCACCTGCCACCAGGCTAGACAACCTGAGTTTGATTCTCAGAACTCATATGGTAGAAGGAGAGAAATGGCTTTCAGAGCTGTCCTCAGACCATGGATGTCACAGCAAAACAGGGGGCTCAAGAGTGCTGTTTTGTGCCTGTCTGAGCTCATGAGTGAGAAGCTAATTCCAAATCCAGCCACAGCACCTATGCTGCCAGATTGATCTTGGCCACCCATCACAACCTGCTGGGTCACTTGAATGAAATTTTAAGCCAAGTTACCCCAACTTTCTTTCTGTAAAACCAGCTCTTCCTGGGTTGGTCTGCTTGAGCAATCACTAAAGTCCTGCCATCTGCAATACTCCTTTCAAATCTAAGCGTATTGTCTCCTATGATCACAATAAAACAAAGAGCAACTGCTTAATATTCCAGCAAGGACTACATAACATGGTCTACTAAATAGATTAACGGACAAAATATGTGTCATTTTACTGCAGTCCCTACTTTTTTTTTTTTTTTAATTTTAGATTAAAAATGTTTCTGTGTTTTTAAGAAAGTGAGCAAGGAAAGCTGCTTCGCATTCTGAGGGAAAAGGATACTCCCATTTGGCTGTAAAAAAAATATTCATTTTTGGGCAAGTATTGTGGTTTGGATTTGGTTTGAGTGTGTCCCCCAGGGGTTCATGTCCCGAAGTCCAATCCCCATTGTGATGCATTAAGAGGGTGTTTAGAAGCAGAGCTTGGAGAGGATTAGGGCTGGATAAGGTCATCAGTGCAGAGCCCCATCACTTCATCCTGTAACTTTATAAGAAGAGATCTGAAGAGGTGTATGCATGCCCTCCCTGCCATATGGTGCCCGATGCTGCCTCTGGACTTTGCCAGCAGGACAGCCATGACCAGATGTGGCCCCTCAACCTTCTCTCTGCAGAATCATGAGCCAAAATAAACGTTCTTTTTTAAATTAACTTAGTCTGTGGTATTGTGCTATTGGCAATAGAAAATGACTAATGAAATGACAAGTTGTGCTGTATCAAAGCATCCGTGTTAACAAGGGTTTGCTGTGGGCCCTCTCTAGACTGTATTGTCTGACAGTGCAGGGTTAATAGTTAGTATAAATAAAACGTCTTTTTAAAAAAGTAAACACAGTCTAATTACATGTGGATTAATTTACAAGACACAATGTTTCCAGTGACTCATTAAAAGCCGAGACTACTCTGAATCACAATTGGCTATCACTGGCCGATGTCATTATAGATTATAAAGACTGAAAAGTCATTAACTTTAAAGGAATTGCTTGAAATGGAGGCATTTTGATGAATAGTGGTGCTCTTTTTTATTCTGTTTTGGCTTTTTGGCCTTGCTCTACAGACAAGGTTGGCCTCAAACCCCTGATGCTTCAGCTGGAATTGCAAGCCTTTGCCACCACACCCAGTTCTGTGTTCTTGGCCATGCTCATAGAAGCTCAGCCTTCGATGTGTGAAGGTTAGCTGGATGTGAAGCAACATCACATCTTGCAGCAATCAACACTTCATGGCTGTTTTATAAAGCATTCCATTTCTGAGTCCCTTATATACTTGATGCATATTTGCAAAATGTAGAGTCTCCTGGTCACTTAATATCATCAATTATTAATTTCTTAAATAACAGAACCTGTGGTGGTTTGAATGAGAGTGACCCTCATAGGCTCATATATTTGAATTGGTTCCTAGCTGATGGAATTGTTTGGGAAGGATTAGGAAGTGTGGATTTATTGGAGGAGATATGTCACTGGGGGGGGGGTGGGCTTTGAGGTTTCAAAAGCCCATTCCATGCCCAGGCTCATTCTTATTCAGCCTCAGTCTGCAGATTGGAATGGAAGCTCAGCTACTGCTCCAGCAGCATGCCTGCCTGCCTACCGCCATGCTCCCTGCAATGATGGTCAGAGACTCACCCTCTGAAACTGTAAGCAAGCCCCTAGTTAAATGCTTTCTTTTGTAAGTTGCCTTGGCCATGGTGTCTTTTCACAGCAATAGAGAAGTAACTTGAACTTATTTTAATATTAATCTGGTGTTAACTTTAAAAATAAGTTACTAAACTGGAGGTTATTTAAGCAATAACAACACTAAATGCTTTGTCTTTTCTCCTAGTGGAGGCTTAAGAGTCCCTCAAGATGAGGATTATATGTATGTATATTTTATTTTATTTTCTTGTATGTGTGTGTGGTGTGAGTACATACACATACCCATGTTTGCATGTGTATGGATGCTTATGTGTGAGCAGATGTGTGTGCATGTGTGTGTGTATGTGAGAAAAAGTGAGCAAATGTGTGTGTGTGTATGAGAGAGAGAGAAAGAGAATGAGTCTTCCTTGAATGATATTTATTGAAGAAGGGCTTCTTAGTGGAACCTAGAGCTTACCAATACAGCTAGTCTGGCTAGTCAGCTTGCTCCAGGAGTCCTCTGCCATGTCCTCCCCATGATTATGTAGGTTCTGGGGAAGTCAACCTCCAGTCTTCATGCTTCTACAACAAGTGTGTTAACCACTGAGCGATCTTCCCAGCCCATAGGCATGTACATTTTGAAGATAAGTAATGTCTGCTGTAGAAAATATAAAAATGGAGACTTAAAAATGAACATAAGTCACTTGTCCCACCATCTATGGAAAGATCAAACATTTGATATAAATTTCTCAAGAAATACTGTATTTCAAAGGAAATATGTTTATTAATTAGGCACTATGTGGCACATATCTCCAATCTCAGTACTTGGGAAGTAGAGAGGAAAGAATCAGGATTTTTAAGGTCAGCCTTGACTATATAGAAAATTGAAGGCTAATTTGTGCTATATGAGTCCTTATCTCAACATATATATGATGTTATCAATATAATATAATTAATATAATATAATATATAAAACATATGCTTCAGAGTATTTAGTATATGTTCAGAACTGTCTTAGATTCTCAGTTCTATTAGAACTCGTGGTTCTATTGATGTCAGTCTATTGAATGTATGTCAGTTGCCGTGATTTGTATCTCCAATGTCTCCTACAGAGCTTCTGGGGACCTTTAGGAGCCAGCTCTAGTGGAAGTATGTTAGGTCACAGGGAGACTTGTCTTTGAGGAGGATGGTGTAATCTGGTGCTTCCTACCTTTTTCTTCTGTGCTTCCCAACTCTGAGAAGGTGAGCAGATTCTTCTGCTCTATACTCCCTGCCACAGTGTTCTGCCTTATAACAGGTCCAGAGACAAGATCCTGAGTCCCCATGGAAAGAAACCTCTAAAACCATGAGCCAAAATAAATCTTTCTTCTTTAAGTAGTTTTTTCTCAGGTATTTTGCTTTAGCCACAGAAAGCTCCTATCATGTTCACAGAAAATATAGTTGTAATTATGCTTGAGTGGGTTCAATAAGAACAAAAAGACAATCTTTGAGATGTAAAGCCATTCACTTAGTCAGAGAGACCCGCCTTGGGTCTGGTCCCTATCACCTGGTCTTCAGGTCTTTTACTGAGGAAAGGCATTGCTCACAGATGCAAAGTCCCCATTTTCATTAATGAACAGAAAGAACCTTGCAATCTAAATCCCCTAATGCCTGGCTGGCAAAATTCAAGGCCATGAGACATAGGTGTTCTCATATCTCTTTGTTGAATGCTCTTGGGGGAACCACAGAAATCCCTTTAATTAGCACTAAAGCAATCAAATTCCTTTAACATTGAGATCACAGAGGGCAAGGTAAATTCAAACATCAATTGCTTCTTTTAAGAGTATTGAGCGGACAGTTACTGACAGTTACCAGTTCTTCACACTAGCATTCTACCTGCATATCAGAAAGCTGCAACCCATCCATACCCAGAAAGCTGGTTCCTACAGCTAAGGAAGCTGACCTTCTTTCATCAGCTTATGCTTCCAGACATAGCAGATGTTTTAAAGTTCATTTTACTTCACAGATAATGCATGTAGTTTTACAATATTTGTGAATAAGTTCAAATATTCCAAGAAAACTTAGCTGACATTTGATAATTTTTCATGTTTTAAATACTCAAATTTTTTTATTCTTGTTTTTTTTGTTGTTGTTGTTTTAAGTCTAAACCTTCTGTGTCATGTTCATTTGGTCAAGGTTGCAGCAAAAGGACCTGATGGTCTCAAGTCAAGTTTATCAGTTTGAGTTGCTATACTGATTCTTCTATGAAAGCACTCATTTCTCGCTACTTTATATGTTAACTTTTGGGGATAGAGGTGGGTGTTATGTGAGGAAATAGATTTCATTTGGGAAATTGAAGATTGAATGCCCACCATAATACAAAATCAACTAATGTGTGATTGGTCTGAATAAGGAAGCACAGAACATCAAGTTTTCAGGAAAAAGGCGGGGAAAGGTGTTTTGTGACTTGGGGATTGGCAAAAATATCTTAACAGAACACTTAAAAAAACCCAAAAACTAAAAAACAAATTTGACTTCAGCAGCCAGGAGAAACTATAGTTCGTTGCCACTTCAAACATTTGCTAGGACTATTCACAGCAGTGGAAAGGCTCTCTTCCCCCTCTCTTGTTGTGTGGTCTTCTTTAGCAGCATGCAGAAGGCTGAGACAGGAGGACCACAAGTTTGGGAACAGGCTGTGGATACTAGTAAGAACTTGTCTAAAAAATAAAAGAAGAAAAAGAAAATTTAATTTCAACAAACAAAACATTTTAATCAAGAGATGTATTTAAAAATAGAAAAGAGAAGGGAAGGGCCAGGCATGCAGCTTAGTTGGAGCAGTGATGGTCCAGTATGTGCAGAGCCCTGAGCATGTGGCTCAGGCCTGTAATCCAGAACTTGAGAAACAAAGGCAGGAATATAGAAGTTCAACGTCATCCTTAGCTACATAATGGAACAGGAGATACATTATCTCAAAAAAGAAAAGAAGAGGGAGAGAGGAGGAGAGGAGGTGGGAAAGGAGGAGGAAAAGAAAAAAAGTGTAAAAGAAAAAATTAGTAGACTGCGAGAAAATATTCACAGTTTGTGTGGGTGACAGAGAACTCAAGAATACAAAACTCCTAGAGATCAATTAGGAGGTAAACAAAAAAGACAAAACTAAAAGAGATTAGGTAACAAAATCAAACCATGGCACATAAGAACCTACGTGGTGTTACAGTTTTATGTAGCCAATAAGCACAAGACACAGTGCTGAAAATGAGTAGTAATCAAGGAAATACAAATTAAAACCACAATAATGTACCACTTCAATTACAATAGCTTTAAAGAAAAAAAAAAAGACTGAAATATAAAGCACTGGCAAAGAAAATAGTCAGTTGTAATACACTCCTGATAATGATACGAATACTACAACTACTAAACAACTACTAGCATCTATAAGTCCACTCACAGACGTGTGTGTGTGTGTGTGTGTGTGTGTGTGTGTGTGTGTGTTATCTGATGCACACAAATACAAACAAAAAGAAAAAAATCTGCTATACCTAAGATGAATGATTGTTTCCACTACCATAAAGAATGTTTGTAGCGGGCTTGTATATAATAGCCATGAATTGCTGAGCCATACTCATGTATGACCCTCACAAACATGAATACCAAGTCACAAACCACAACAGAAACACTCTGTCTAGGCTAACGAGCTTGCAAGAACTAATTCTTGCCACATGATACTATTGTTATAAGATACAAGAACAGCTGAAGCTAAGCCATGGTGATGGAAATATCTATGAGTGTCTCAGGGGACAGTCTGGTGGTGACTGGAAAGGAGCACAGGAGAACTTCATGGAATTGTGGGAATGTGCAAGAGCAAAAGTTATGTTTTAAATTTTAATGACTCTGCCTAAGAGACCTTTGAAACTAGGACATAACTTCCTGGAGTGCTAGGTGGGGCTGTTCAGGTGAGATAGTCCTGAACCTCCCTTGCCCAAGGACATAACCTCTTGGATTGTTGGGTAGGGAGTGTCCAGATCTCATTTAGTTGACCATACTGCACTATTGGAGATGTGCTCCAAATGCACCGATGTTCTTGATCATGAGTAGGCGGGAGATAATCCAGAAAGGAAGTATATCAGGATAGATGCTTGCTACTGATTGGGCCTGGTGGGAGTCTATAGTCTCACGGGTTCTGCCTTTTTAAGCACCCGTACCACGTGACTCAGCGCTATTCTGTGAGAACTCTGGAGGGGACAGGTTCACTCCATGGGTACCTCAGATGGGACCTGGTCAGAGTCTATCTTCCTGGCCAGTATTTAATAGATTTAAGTAAAGCTTGCTTGCTTCAAATTTGGCTCGATTGTGGTGGGTCTTATTTTCAACCAGATTTGGGATTTACAAATGTTCCAGCTCTTGTTTTAAGTGATGACAGAAAGTATATACTTTCGAGTAACTTTGATACACTTTCAACTTACAGAACAGAGAGGACAGGCTACTTCTACGGTCTCCTCATGGAGATCCATCGACCATTGGATACAGAAACTGTATGCTTAGGGCTGGACCATTTACTGAGTGTAACAGTTATCTTATTAAAGCATAGAGGGGTGGATGATTTTTCTGAAAAATCCCTAGGAATTGGTTATATCTCCCGTCTTAGTTTGGGGTACTACTGCTATGATGAAACACTATGACCAAAAGTAACTTGGGAAGGAAAGAATTCAGCTTATACTTCCACATCATACACAGTTCATCATCAAAGGAAGTGAGGACAGGAACTCAAACAGGGCAGGAACCTGGAGGCAGGAGCTGATGCAGAGGCCATGGAGGAGTGCTGCTTACTGGCTTGTTCCTCATGGATTGTTCAGCCTGCCTTCCTATAGAACCCAGGACCACCAGCCCAGGGAGGGCTCCACTGACATTGGGCTGGGCCCTTCTCCATCAATCATTAATTAAGAAAATACCTTACAGGCCTGCCTACAACCTAATCTTATGGAGGCATTTTCTTAATTGAGGTTCCCTTCTCACAGATGAATTTAACTTGTATCAAGTTGACATAAAACTACCCAGCACATCTCCCAATGGACATGTATGACACTTCACATTGTTTTGTAAATGTGGAGCCTCATATTCTTCTGCCTCACGCAAATCCAGGAACAACAGAACCAAGTGGCCATGAACAGAAAGCTCAACTTGTGAGCTGGAATAAACAAATTTGTTTCCTTCTTAACTATTTTATCTGAAGCTGCAGAAAGATAACTAACACATGTGGTGTCCTGGAACAGCAGAGGTCTGCCTTGCCAGTTGGTGTCCCCCTGTCTTGACTGATTTTGGACCTCTGGGTTCTGTACTTTAGACCTCTAGTTCCTGCTTGCAGTTTGTTCGAGTATTGAAATCTCTAGAATAGCTGCTGTGGAGGACTCAAGTATTTGGTTATATCTCCCTCTCCTCCCTCCCTCCTTTGTTTGTTTGTTTGTTTGTTTTTTGAGGCAGGGTTTCTCTGTTGTAACTCTGGTGGTTCTAGAACTCACTCTGTAGACCAGGCTGGCCTCGAACTCCCATTAAAACCACCATTGCCCGACCTTCCTCCTTCTTTTCTTCCTTTCTTTTAGTGCTTAGGATCAAACCCAGAACCTTGCACACATTAGGAGACTGTTTTGCCACTAAGCTACACTCCCCAGCCCTATTTACCTGCCATCCAATAAGATCAAGGCTTTGAGCTTTAGGGCTGTTTGGTCAAGCTGTTTTCTTTCCTGGTCTGCTGACAGACTTGTTCCCTATTTCCTCCTTCCTCGGGTCTCCACAGTCTCAAACTGACTTCTTGGATCTGAAGTTGATACTTCACTGCACACATGTATCTCAGTAAGTCACCCTCAGGGGCGCAAACACGTTATAACCACCAGAACCCCTCTATAATGCCAGCTAAGTCCAGCTTAGGAAAGGGTTCTCCCTGCCTCAACTGACTACCTCATATCACTTAAATGGGCACATTTTGGCCTGACCACTCTGTCTGATTTACTCTTATCCCCTGGCATGGCAGGCAGGCCTTGTTCTGTTGGACATCACAAAGAATTGGAATCAAATGAGAGGAAATGCCTGGAGGAACACCAGGCTAAAGCTGACATATCAGGTTTCTGTGCCTTCTGAGGGGCTTGCGTCTGCCCCAAATTCCAATCCACTGACCATGTGCTGAGTTCTCAGGGCAGCCGGCTGGATGAAGTATGTATTGGAAAGTACAGCCACTCACCCTCGGAGCTCCAAGGGCCTTCCGTGGTGTCTGCCTGCCCTGGCTCAGCTCTGACACTGTGTTTATCTACATGCCTATTCACGGTTCACATCAGCCTCTAGCGTCCAACTCACAACATAGATTCCTACCAAACTCCTCCCTCCAGGTTCATGGACAGTCTGCGTCCAGTCCCTTCTTCGCTTTATTAATTTCAGCATTCCTTGAAACACTAGTGTGCATATATTCAATATTTGGTAGAGTTGTAAGAAGTAAGAAAAACAGAGCAAAATTTCACACTCAGAGTGCTTATATTCTGAGGGACAAGATCCGGCACTTCTAGGAAAGGAAATATCACGGCTGTGGAGATGGCTCCATAGGTAAAGAGTGAGCTTGAGGGCTGGAGTGCAGACCCCCAACACCCGTGTGAAAAGCTGAGTGAGTGGCATGCAACCTGTAATCTCTGCACTGCAGGGGCAAATTGTAAAAAGACAAACAGCCCCTAAGCTCTCTGGTCTGCTCATCCCTGACAGCAAGCTCCGGGACCTGTGAGAAGCTCTGTATCAAAAATAAGGTGGAGAGTTATAGAGGAAGATACCTGACCTGGCCTCCATGTATGCACACATAACACACACACACACACACACACACACACACACACACACACACACACATAAATATGTCGATATGTGTCTTGGATGGTAGGAAGTGTTTAAATGAAACAAGATAAATATGATGATAAGCACCCAAGAGAAATGATTGCAAACACCTGCTTACAAATGTTTTTGCTTGTTTGTTTAAAATAAAGTTTTTTTTTTTCTTTAGCTCAGGCTAGCCTTGAATTCTCAGTTGTCCCATCTCAGCTTTCCAAGGATTCTAAGTGCTAAGATTCCAGGCATAAAGCACCATGCCTGGGATGGTGCTCACCAATGCGTTTATTTGTAATAACCAATACTCAGAAACACCTCAAATATCTGTCTGCTGATCGCTGGAGAAATGAAACAGCGCTTTATACAATGGGGTTGTCACGCAATAAGAAGCAATAAAGTACTGACGTTGTATGCCACAAGGAGAATGAATCTTGGGAGCACTAGATTACGGCGAAGGGGTCAGCCACAAAGCACTACATAGTGCATGACTTCATTTGTGTGGAAGGTCCAGGAATAGGCAATCCACGGAGATTGACATTAAAGGAACGATTGGCTGGATGCAGTGGCAGCAGGGGTTGTGACTGAAGGGTACAAGGCTTATCTCAGGGAGTATGACACTGTTCAACAGTTGATAGTGTGATAGATTCTTAACAATAATTACACTAAAAGCCAGTGGATTGTATACTTTAAGTGGGTGAATTGTATGGTATGTGAACTGTATCTCACTCAATACAGCTACTTTTTTTAACTCGAGGGTATATGAGGGAAGAGCGTTCTAGGCAGACTGGATAGCACATGCCAAAACCTTGCAATGAATACCACATTGAGATCCTGAAGGAAGGGCAAGAGTGTCATATGATTATAGAGTGAGCAAGGGAGGAAATGAAGACTAGACGGTTAAGAGAATTATCAGAGTGAGATAGAACCATGTTCATGGGGCTTGTGGACAACCACTGAAGGGTTATAAGCGGGAACAGGGTCTATAGCATGATATTTTAAAAATAGAAATGTGGAGGATGGGTGTTCTGGAACAGGGAATCACCTCAAGGGGATGGGGGCTATGGAGCTACCAGCCCAAGAAACCCAGACTTCGAGACCAGCCTCATGGTGCAGATCTACTTTATTGCAGATGCATGGTTTTTATAGAGGAAGCAGGGCATTGCAAAAGGGAGAGGACCAATTGCTCTGGTCCATGCTTAGTAGACACTTTAATCAGCCTATCTAAAGTTTGTTGTTGCAAGGGAGCATGGCTTTCCCCCAGGGGATCAGAGAGACTTCTGTGAAGATGGGGGAAGTGGCCACTGCCTGGCAGGGTTTTCTACTGGGACTCAACCAGTCAGCTGGGATCTACCATTTTGGACCATCGGACCTGTGGAGGGCTGCGTACTCAGTCCGCCAGAGGGATCGATGTCCTTATCCTCACTCATCCCCACACAAGTCTTCCAGCTCCCAAGGGTGTCGCCAAATTAAAAGGTTTAATTAATTTAGTTTTTGAGACAGGTTCTTACTATGTTGCCCCAGCTGGTTGCAAACTCCTGAACTCCAGTGATCCCTCTGCACACAAAGTAAATTAAAAACAACAACAACAACTTCATAACAGTCTTTGTTATTGTCAGCCAAATCTGGGGTGTGTGCATGCAGTCCCCAGAACACCCGAGTCTAGTTGTATTCTACTTATGTGACTTTGCCATGGACAACTTGAATCTATTTTCATGAAAGAATAACAAAAGAAAGAAACAGGGTCCTGTCCATTCTGCCTGTGGCTGATGGTCTGGTTACTAGAGAACTGAGGGAGCATGTTCTCTCTTAGGAGGTCTGTTCATTCTTTGTATTTTGAGTAGCATTCAACAGGAAGCAAGGAATGCTTGTGGAATGGAGAATTTACATAGAGCTATAAAAACTCTTATTGGACTCCTGAAAATGACCCCTCTCCCAAAACCAGTGATGAGCAGGGCATCTAGGGCATCCATGATCAAAGTAAACAAGTGTTCTGGGGCTCCCAGAGCCAGACTGAAGAGGTGTGATGCTGGCACAGAAGGGATGGAGACGGGTCCAGGGATGTGGTTTTTACCTGAGAAGTGGTTTAAGCGAAAAGGTCAGCGTCTGCCTTTTCACCTCCAGCGTGCTCATTACATCTCTCTCCGCTCTGTCTCTCTCATCCCTTTTCCCCATCTCTGTCCATCTATATACTGTTTGCACTAAACTGAACTCTGTTGTATTGGTTGCTGTGTGTACTGAGCTTTATGCTCTGTGTATGTCTTTTTTTTCATTCTTCTGTAGATTGCCTTGGAAAGAAAGCAAAATTAAAATGCAGTCAGCTCTAGTTTATTGTTACAAGTGCCCAAATGAAAAATAAAGTAGTGGAATTGTTTTAGTGGGTCATGACAGGAGAAAAAAGAAACTTCCCCACTCTGATTCCAGAGTCACTCAGAAGTACTCAAAAGCACTCTCAACGAGAAGAAAATTGGTGGAGCTGGGACACTGGCTCAGTTGTTAAGAGCACTGACCACTCTTCCAGAGGATGGGGGATCGATTCCCAGGACTCCGTGGTGGCTCACAACCATCTGCAATTCTAGTCCCAGGGGCTTCAGTGCCTTCTTCTGGCCTCCAAGAGTATCAGTCATACAGGTGGTGCACAGGCTGACATGCAGACAAAACACCCGTACACATAAAATTGGTTTGTTTTTGTTTTTGTTTTCTAGAAGAATAAGAGGAGGAGGAGGAGAACAAGAAGGAGAAGAAGAAGGAGAAGGAGGAGAAGGAGAAGGAGATAGAAAAGAAGAAGAAGGAGGAGGAGGAGGAAGAGCAGAACAAGAAGGAGAAGAAGGAGAAGAAGAAGGAGAAGGAAGAGAAGGAGAAGAAGAAGGAGAAGGAGAAGTGTGGAGCCTAGATAGAGGGAAATGGCATCCTATTTCTGTTACATAATAGGTGGGAATTGATGCTTAGGAAGCAACTGCAAATGCTCTTGAGCCTTCACAAGAGATGCTCACTCTATTTCAGGTTCTCTCCAAAGCTGTAACAGGTGCGGACTCCCTTTTCTCTTTTATCACTCAATGCTCAAGGGATTTAAGCAGCTCGAAGGAGGCGTTTGCTCAACAGACTCACAGCCAACTGGGGCTCCATTCAGGCAGCACAGTGCTCCAGCCAGCCCGAGGCTCTGACACCACTCCGCAAGCCCTTCTGAAATAGCTGGCTTGGCAGACTCCCACCCGTGTTAAAATTAGCATCACACCTGCCACATCCAGCATGTGTTACGTTTCTGAAAGTCCTCAAGAATGAAGATAACAAAAATACACTACCGATATCCTTAAAGAGACTGAAGTCCTAGGACCACATGTTGGACTGTGTGGTGAAAGGTAATGAGAATAAGCCATGGCTTTTGCTGCTAGTGTATTCCAATCAATGCATCACTAGAGAAACTGAGGCAGGCCGTGGTAAAACACTCTCCAACATCTTACTACGTCACCGTCAAGCATATGCTTGGTCTTACCAAACTTCAGAGTCCCTTCTTTTCAATTTTCATTTAGTTTCTTTTTTTTCATAAAAGTTTTGCTAAAAACAGGGAGCTGAAGAGATGGATCAGTGGTTAAGACCGGTGGCTCTTCTTTCAGAGGCTCTGGGTTCAATTCCCAGAACACACATGAGGTTCACAAAGGGCTGTCACTCCAGTTCCGGGGATTCTAACGCCCTCTTCGGGCCTCTGAAGGTACATAAAGTGCATACATACATGCAGGCTAAAACACCCACACACATTAAGGTCTTTTTAATTACATTAATTTTAAGTATTATTTTATTGTTATTTAATTGACTGAGTGATTATTCTGCTGAGAACAGAAGGATGGAAGGTGTAAGATGGAGGGTCTAAGAAGGGCTAGGGTGGGAAGCATAAATGTCATCACAAGGGACTGCAGGGATTTACCAAGCTCCCCTGACTTGGCATAAGCTTCCCTGTTGATGGAACTCACAAGACACGCGAGAGACTTGTGTAAGGAAACTATGGACAAGGGCTGTGGTGACCCGGGAGCACATTCCATCTGGAAGGCTCCTGCCAACTTTCTCCGTGGGAGAATGTGTCAGCTCACTGTTGCTAGGTCTCCTGAATTTTTATCAGAAGCCAAAATTCAGGTACTGCATAAACTTGCCCAGCTTTTAGAACCTTGGCAACTGTTTGGTCTGTTTGTGGTGCTAGAACAAAAGAGTCTGAGACCGTGAAGTTTATAAAGAATAGGTTTTATTTCCTTGGAGTTGGCAAGAGAGAATTAAGCCTTAATGTATATTTCCCTAGAACCAGGACAATCTCATTGTGCTCTCATCCCTGCCACGAGGACTCCATCTCTCTGTGTAACAGGGCCCGGAGACCTTAGCACAACTGACTACATGATGGAAGTGCCATTCAGACTGTGAGACAGCATGTAGACAGCACCACCTGCCAAAATCTAAAACAAAGGCCTAATCCATCAGGTCCTTAGTTCTGGGAAAGTCTCGAAATGTACTAGCCTTGCTTTTCGGCTTCTGTAGTTCTGCTTCTGGCTAACTTCTGATTAACTAAAGTATATCAATCCAAAACATGTTTTTTGTACTTAAAAGCTCATCCTGAGAAAAGCTCGGGGCTACGCTGGGATCCCGAACACCCAGTGTAGTCGTTGGCTGGCTAAGAAAGACTTTCTATTGACTTAAACCCGTGTCCAAGCAGTCTTATCTGGTGAACAGCACCCAAAATATCTGGAACTGGGGGCTAAAACCCTTCCTTTCTCACATTTGGCCATAGTGTTTTAACACGGCAAAGAAAAGTAACTAATACAATGACTTTGACACTCCCTCTGTTGTTGCTGTTTGTTGGTTGGTTGGTTTGTTTTTGAGACAGGGTTTCTCTGTTGTAACTCTGGCTGTCCTGGAACTCACTCTGTAGCCAGGCTGGCCTTGAACTCACAGAGATCCGCCTGCTTCTGCCTCCAAAGTGTTGGGATTAAAGGCGTGTGCCACCATCGCCCAGCTACCTTGACACTCTTAAAGGTAGTTTTTCTTTAGAATGTCTCTACCTTTGCCCACTGTTTCCTTGAGCAGATGTCTTGGCACTTTGGTAGTATGCCACAGAAGCGGTGTGTATGTCCTTGACACGTCTCACAAAGCAATGTGAAATGTTGGCCTGTCTAACGATGTTATTAAACTTCATGGCCTGATTAAAGTGGTATCTGACTCCAACTTTCTTGACTGTATTCACTCTCTCTCTGTACTTGGCAAATGTTTTGTGCTATTTTGAGGTCATGTGACGATGTGTTCCTCATCAAACACCCACTCACCCGTGTGACCATTCAGTGATATTTCTTGGCTGAATTTATTAATGTGATGGTTGCCAAATACCAATACTGCTTTTCTAATTTCCTCATCTTGTTTATAGTCAGCAGCAGACCTACTGCCAGGAAGATTTTCTATCACCTATCTATCATCTGTGTGTGTGTGTGTGTGTGTGTGTGTGTATCATATAGCTAGCTTATTGGTTAAAATTAATACCATTGTAGGCTCGTGGATCTCTATTCAAACATAGTAAAAGCTACTACAGTGATACTTATTTTGTTGCCCAAGTGGCCCCCGAGTTGGTCAGTGTGGGGAGTCTTCAAAAGTTAACCACTTGATTTTAGATAACCAACTTGGGCCTCTTCCCTGTGGAAGACTACTTCTCCATTCCTTAGTCTCCTGGTCCCATGAGATTTCCCCTTCCTTGTCAGCGTGCCTCTTGGTGACATCCTTGTTCAGCTCACACTTAGGCAGCCATGTTGGTGAGACTTTATGGGTGTAGCTTTTGACATGTCTAGGAGACACAACCTCACAGCAAACTTCCTGTTCCTCTGGCTCTTAAAGACCTTCCTGCCCCTCTTCTGAAATGATCCCTGAGCCTTCAGTGCAGGAGCTGTGTTGTAGATGTATTGGCTGGGGCAGCATCCGGACTCTCATCCAGTAAGATAGAAAATTCATGTATACATATTTTGACACCATGACTCTAGGAGGGATTCCACGAAGTCCGAGTCCCCATTTCACATTTGCATATTCTGCTTCCAGTGGCAAATATTCCAGTTTCAAAAAACTTAGACACATGTTGAGTCTCTTGCTGCTTCCTCCTACAGTGTCCACGAAATACTTTCAGGATGTCCAGGACGTCTGAAGACATTCCACTGCCGGCAACAACCCTACTAAGCAAGGATGAAGATAAACTTAAAGATTCTTCATCTTTAAACTGTCACATAATCCTAAATCGGTGGTTTTTATTTGTGTGTTTATGATGGTCTGTAGTTAAGTTTCACTCTGTGTGTGTGCGTGTGTGTGTGTGTGTGTGTGTGTGTGTGTGTGTGTGTGTGTGTGAATTTTAGTTTTTCTACCAACTTCATTTGGTATAATTTTTTAATTTGGGAAAATATTTACATAGGTTTAAAAGTTCTGAATGTTATCAGAAGGAAGTCTACCTCCCCTCCCCTTGGTTAGTGCGCCCCCTAGAGGGCAGAAGATGCAACAACAGGCCTCTGTTCATGGCTTGTGTGCCACAAAGTCCCTGCTCTCTTGGAGGATTGCCACTAATTTCTTGTTTCTCCTCCTGTGAGTCTTTCTGGCGGGGGAGGGGGGGCTGTTTTTCCACATTTTCACACATCCATATCATAAGTTTGATGTCTTTTTGTAATCTTAGGAGCCAAACCTTGTAGTATTAACCGGCTCGCCTATGTTTTAATAACAGCTTCATTGGCCGGCGATTCACATACGACATGCTCTGTTTCTAGGCAACTCAGAGTCATGTGATAACCACTCCAGTTGGTTTCAGAACTCATAGAAACCCCATACCAGTTAGCAGTCAGTCTCCATTTTCTCCTAATCATAACCCTAGAGAACCGCCACCATGCATTGTTTGTGAAGATTGGCCTAATTCGGGTTTTTCTACAGGTGTGATTAAAACACATAGTTCTTGGTAATTGTTGTCTTCATTTAGCAGAATATTTTCAATGTTTGTTTGAGTTGTAACATACCAGTACTCCGTCCTTTTTATTGCTGCATAGTATTCCACTGGATGGATGGATAGATAGATAGATAGATAGATAGATAGATAGATAGATAGATAGATATAGATAGGACATACTTTTTTGCTTCATTCATCAACTGCTGAATCCTTTGGTTGTGTTCAGTTTTTGTTTATTACAAATTTCTGCTATGAGCACTCAAGTATGAATTTCTGTGTAGACATGATTCCGTTTCTCTTGGGTGTGTACCTAGGAGTAGGGTTACTGTCTCATTAAACAAAGCCGTTTGTTTTTGCTGCTTTTTAAGGACTGCCAGACTATTTTCCATGGTGGCTGAGATGGTTCACGTGAAGATTTTATTTCGCTTTTTATTGTATGTTTGTTGGTTGGTAGATATGTGTATGTTAATGCAGGCATTCAGGGAGGCCAGAGACACTGGATTCCCTGGAGCTGGCCACCAGATGTGGGTGCTGCGTTCTCTGAGTACCGCTGTACCGACTCTCCAGGCCCCCGTGATGGTGAATTTTGATTGCTCACCTGACCAGACATGCATTTGACTAAGAGAGTCTCCATGAGTGAGTCTGCGAGGCTATTTTCATGAAGAGTTAGCTGAGGATGGAAGTGCGGGTGGCACATCAGAACCTTCTGATGAGGTGTGCCTGCCTTCTCTCCTTGCTCCTGAAGGTATCTAACCTTGTTCTCCCTGCAGGTTCTTCAGCCTTGCAACGTGAGCTGAGGATCAAAGGTTTTGCAGAAACCCCCGCAGGCCTACAGAGCCAGCCTGGACCACGGAGGCATCCATCTCTGTGGACTGAGCAGATGCAGGACTCTCTGCCTCTCTAGCTTGCAGAAGGCCCTTGTAGTGTAGCCATTCTAGTGAGCACCCTTTCACAGCATACACACCATCTCTTTGTTCTGTCTCTCTAACACCGTGGCTTCCCCATTTAATGCTCCAGTTGGCAAGCTACAAGGGTTTTCATTTCTCCGCATCCTTACCCCGCCCGACTTGTTCGCATCTGGCGTTTTGATTAAAGTCGTTCTAGGGCAGCCTAGGACTTTTTGGTGTGGATATCCCATTAATAAATGGGGCTGTTCTTGCATTCCCTTGCCCTCTAGAGAGCTCGCTGACCAGTGGAACAGACAGACCAGTAAGGTAGTGCTGAGAGTGTACCTCCAACACAATTATTTAAAGGAGGGTGGGCCCTTGCTGCAGAAGTACTTCTACTTCTCTCTTCTCAGGAGAGAAGCTGGGAGAGACTCATTCTAACTGGAGGCTGTACGGGAGGCTGAGTCTAAGCCTTTGTAAGGTGGTTAAGTATCAAGAAGCAGTTTTCCTCCTCAACAGAACATGAAAGCTGGTTAGGAAAGCAAATCTCGACATCTTTTCTGTTCAGCTAATTTTCTTTCTTTCTTTCTTTCTTTTTTTTTTTTCTCCTAACAGTACTGGAGGTCAGCAAAGGACTGGCAGGGACTCCGCATTCTCTGTGGTCATGTTGGCCTGTCAATAAATGAAAGCATAATGAAACAAAACACCGAATGCCATAACACATCCAAATTATAATGAAATACCTCTCTGCCGGTGCCAAGCTGTTCTCTTTGTGGGCGCATAATGATGATCTGGATGTATTTGGGGGCAGCTGATCCTAATGAAATAAAACTGGCCTGCTTTCCTTTCCTTACTCAGCCTCCAGATTCCTCTTAGGTAAGTCAGAAGTCGAATGGGGTATCTACAGGGAGAAGCCAACCCACGTCCACTGGAGGTGACCCCAAAGAACCCAGAAACCATAAGTCTAAATGGAGCAAACCACCAGAAATGTTGCGTGGACAGGAGATCTAATGCTTCATTTTCTATTCCGTGCAGTTGCTTGTTTTTGTTTGTTTAGCACATATACATTTCACTTTAATGGAAAAAGAAAGTCATTTCACTCTGGATTCTTAGCTTGAAAACAACGCCCTTCCTTCAGATCCATTTACTATCTAAGATGCTGGGGCCTGGGGGGGTTCTGCAAGGACAACAGCAGCCGTGGACAGCTGAGTAACCTCTTGCTTTTCCTTGGACTTAAGTCCAAAACTTGTCTGTGTCTATCTCAGAAAAGAAGGATGTCACCATTCTGGAGTCGGACACACGGTGAACTCTTGGTTATTGTGGATACCGCCGGGATAACCAGCAATATCTCAAGAGTCCGATTCCCATTTCCTCTGACTGTATAGACGCTGAGTCCTACGGTAGCTCCAGCTTCACACTCCTACCCTCAGTGTTCAAGCCTTTCTTTTTCTCCACATTCACTATTGTTGAGTTCTCTTTAGTATCAAATCTTTTTGAAGACAAGGTCTTGCTATGTAGCCCAAGCTGGACTCAAATATACAATCCTTCCGCCTTGTCCTCCCAAGTGGGGAGATTACAGATGCAATCCATGGACGATCATGTCAATAAAGATTAAAAAAAAAAGAAAGGAAGGAAGGAGGGAGGGAGGGAGGGAGGAAGAAAGGGAAGAGAGAGAAAACCCCAGGCTATGTACATCTATTCCATCACCACAAGGGGGCGCCATTGGATTTTGAATAACATCCACACCACAGGGTAGTATAGTCGTGAAAATGATCTGGTCCTGGGATACACCTCTAGTTACGTTAAATCTGAACAGCTGTGAGAGGAAAGTGAGACCAGGGAAGTCTTGCCCAAATCAATCCTAAATGCAGAACACTTCTTCCTTGGGTCCTCGCCTCTCCTTTCTTTGTTCTGTCAGAGTGCTGGAGTGGAGGGAAGCTTGAAGTCAGTTTTCCTAGTTCAACTTCTTGAAAATCAGGCAAAAAATTAGACACCTTTATCAAAGAAAATCCCTCCTCTTTCTGCTGTTCCTCCTCTTTCTCTCCCTCATTTATTTCTTCCTCTCTTTTTTTCTTGCTAAATTTTGAACACACTCCCTGAAGATTCTCAGAAAGGGCCAAGTTTTGAGAATTCAAGCCCAAGAGTTCACTCCTGATACAGGCTCTTGCCAGCAAAACTGGAATCCCTGCTGCATTTGCCTTTTCTGCACACACTTAGAACCAGAACGGAGCCAGGAGACCAGAGTGTTTGCAAACAGCCGTGCCTGTGTGCGGGGATCTTTAATCATAGCGTCCGTGTTCCACGGAAGTGCGAAGAGGCAGCAGCCACACACACTCTCCAGGAAGAGGCAGATTGTGGAGAAGGAGTTTTGTGATCTCTAAAAACACAGAATGGTTTTTAAAATGTTGGGTTTTTTGTTTTGTTTTGTTTTGTGCCCATCCCAGGTGTAATGGATGATAGTGAGTTTGGTTTAGATTATTCCTTACTGGTGGTTATGATTTGTTAACTACCATTGTGAGAAACATAATTTTGCCATGTGCAGCTTGTCCTTGTGATTGCATTCCCCTTAGACTTCTGGGAACTTAGCTCAGAGTATTTATCAGTTAAAACCCAGAGAGCTAGGTTTGGTTGGTTGGTTGTTGGTTGATTGGTTATTGGTTGGTTGTTGGTTAGTGTGGGACTTTGGTTGGAGGAATTAGGTTCCAGGATATTGTGGCGTTGAGACATTAGCCCAGCTCACCAATAACTCCTGCTCTCCCAGATTCAGGCAGTCAGTCAATAAGGGCTGTGACTATTCCTCCCTCCTCCCTCCCTCCCTCCCTCCCTTCCCTTCCTCCCTCCTTCCTTCCTTCCTTCTTTCCTTCCTTCCTTCCTTCCTTCCTGTCTTTTAAAGCTGCCAACAAGTGTGGTAAAGATTTCTTCCTTTCTTCCTATCTTTCTTTTTTCTTTCCTGAGCTAGAGGGTAAAAAAACACAGTAGCAACCTGCTACATCAGATTGACAGATGTAGCTAAAACTAGCTGTGGATGCTAAAAATCCACCTAGTAACCGGAAGAAAAACTGTTCCTAGATGGCTCCTGGGAGGTCCCAGCAGTGACTTCATTGCCCTCACATGCCACTCTGTGGCTTAACAGGCGTGGTGACAGCCTCTGACCCACAAGCCTTGCACCCAGTGCCCAGATGCTAAGTGTGTCAGTTGTTTGGGACTCACAGATTCCTCAAGCCCATTTCCTGAATTACTGGCAGGATAGAACTCCTCCAGGGCAGTGAGTCTGGGCAGTCCACAGTTCAGCCTAGTAGGAGACTCACCAGAACCTCCATGCTAGCTCACTACCTCCCTTCCCTAGTCAGTTTCCCTCTTGGATCTTCTTGAAGAAGACACTCCTGGTAAGTTCTAGGTATGCTTCAGTCTGCCTTGGGTTCTGCTAATCAGGTGCTAAGGGTCCACCCACCATTTGAGAGCTCAGCTATCTTCCCATAGTAACAGCCCACACAGTGACAGTAATGCTCGTCAGACAGCCATCTGCACTGTATACTGCCAGGCTCCAACTCTGAGTCATTTTACGGGGAGGTGTGTGTGTGTGTGTGTGTTTTGTTACTTTCATCTGTACTTTATACATCTTTACCCATCACATATTTTATCCTCTTGCTTTGTCCATTGATATCACATCACATCAACTTTCTTTTTTTTAAGATTTATTTATTTATGTGTAGGGGTACTCTGCCTGCACTTATGTCTGTATGCCAGAAGAGGGCAACAGACCCCATTGCAGATGGTTGTAAGCACTGGGGATTGAACTCAGGTCTTCTGGAAGAGCAGTCGGTGCTCTTAACTGCTGAGTCGTCACTCCAGCTCCCTTCTTTTACTTTCGTCTATACATACAGTTGTGGAAAATGTGTAATTCAATCTACAAAGGTGTGAAGGTAGCTCTTTTAGCCTGATGTACTCAACTAAGGCAACAGTTATGCTACTGCTGTAAATTAGAAAAACTATATCTTTATGTAATTTTTTCTGTTTCTGATTTTTTTTTTTTAAGGAGAAAGTCTAAGAAATTGAGTTCCTGGGCCACAGAAAAAACTACGCATTTTATCTTCATAAAGATTTTATATATCCAGTGTCTCCTGGTGTTCGAACCCTCCGCCAATATTATATTAGAAACTAACAAACCTTACCTCTCGATTCTGAGTTCAAGTAAAAAGAAGTCACCGCTCCAATACTTCACTCTTTATGGTAGAGCTGAATGTTTTAACACATTTGTCTCCAGTTAGGGGAAGTCTTTCTGTTTATGTGGGGCTTTCATAATGAATTTACACAGTTTTTGACGGCAGTTCTAGAGAAACACTACACTGATTGTGGACTTGGTCACTGAGTTGTTGATTTAGAGAGACATGTTTCCTACCCTTTCTTCTGAGCAGGTCTTCTGTCTGCCCCTGGGTAAAGTGTGTGGAGAAGATTGGAGTCTGAGGAAATTCCATTAGTAATGTAACTTAACTCCCTCCCCAGGGACAAGACAGAATGCCCAGAGAGGATTTCTAAACACAAAGCATAATTCGAGGACTTAACAAAATGTTCCAAGTGGTGTGGAGACAGAAACTAAAGCGCCCTGGTGGAGCCAGAAAACATCTGCACATTTAGGAAGAACACAGAACAGACTGGTGACATTGTGGGGCTGTGTAACCCGCAGGCCCTGGAGATGCTAACAAACAGAGGCAACCTTCCTGTTGTGTTTACCTTGGGATTTCAACTCAAGTGGTTGTTTCCTTGTTCTGGAAGCAGAGCAACTATAGGAGAAATCAAGTTGCATAACCCATTAACACTCCAAGCCAAGGCTGCATTTCAGCCCCCTCTTTAGAGAATGTAAACAATCATCTGTTTTGTGGCTTTTTTAAGGGAGTGCTGATAGATTTCAAGAAACAAGAGTAAATTTTGTGCTGAGTCTTCAAGCTTGAGTTTCAAGCTAAAAGTGAGCTTTGCTTTGGAAAAATCTGAGAAAATAAGATCCACTAACTCTGAAGTTTCTTCTCCCTCCAGACTTATCACTGAACCTAGAACATTCCTCACTGCAGTCCAAACCTTTTCAACTTTCAAACTCATGTGTGTGCTTATGTAGGTACAGGTGTGTAGTGAGCCCCAGGAATCCTCCTGCCTCTGCTTCCGCAGTGCTGGGATTACACCAGCAAGCCGCTATGCCCAGGTGTTTTGATTGGGTTCTGGGGATCAGCTCCTCATGTGTGTGTGGCAAGCACGGTACCGACTGATGGATCTTCCCCACCCCTCTCAAACACTTTTCACTGTACAAATGGCACAGAAAGATGCTGGGTGACCTTCCTTATTCGGGTTTATCTTCATCTCGGAAAGCAGCCCTCTGCAGTCAGTTCTAAGTTCCTTTAAGGTAGCCGGCTTTCCTGACTGCTCTCCTCCTAAGGAATGTCTTACTCATAGGAAGGCTCACTAAGGTGTTTTCTGATGAGTCATCAGGGTAAATCAGCTTAGGGTATGGATTCCAGAGTTTATGCCTGAGTCAGCCGGGACTTAACCTGCTACCCTAGCAAATGAGCCGAGGCAGAGGGAACCTAGTTCCCTTTACTGACATTAACTGGATAGCCTTGGATAAGTTACCTAACCTGTCACAGCCTCAATTGTTCAGATCTCTTCCCTCCTAAGTGGATATAATAGAAACCCCTGCCTCTAGAGCTCTTGGGAGGATTGAACAAAAGAATAGGCTCAGCAGAGGATAGTCCACTTAATTGCCCACGGTGGCTATCACAGTCCCAATGTATTTACTCATTGTTTCGACACTGAGAGAAGTTGCCAGGCTTGCAGCTCATCTTTCTAATGTTTTTGTGTCGTTTGCAGCTGAGTCTCTGTGGGAGTTGTTTCTTGATTCCTTCACTCTGGTTTTAGGATTTTTGTCTGTCTCCAGTACCCAAAACCTCTGTTTCTCTTCCATGCCGCTGATGGAGAACAGAGCAAAGGCTCCTGTCTCACTTCAGCAGAGCTCTGGGTACCACGTCTCCTCCCGTGTTTCCAGGAGAACAGGCTTAGTGCCTGGCGCAGGGCTTGGAGCATTGATGTTTGCCAGTTGAGTTGCTTGAGTGCTCACATACCTTCTTGTTGAAAGAGGCTGTGTTGTTTTCCTGTCCTTGTCTTATTATATCTCAGAGCTCACTTTTATTGTGCAAGCTAAAGGTTTTCCCTGACATTTCTATTTAAAGAGCTGAAACATGAAGATAGAATATTCCGTATGTGCTAATTTTTTTTCACAAATTCACATAGTGAATCTCATTAGATGTCTGTTGTGTTTTCTTAAAAGGGTTATGTGTAGACGCAGAAGAGCTCAGCGGCCTGTCCCACAGTAGCCTCATTGCTTTTCCCCTCGATGTTCTGAAATGATGTCAGACTGTAGCGACACCTACTGGTAAAAATTAAGCTGCTCACTAAGGGAATTGTCGGCACCTAACTTTGGATATTTGGACAATTATTTTTCCCATTCACGCAAACATCCAAATCAACACTCTTTGTTAATAAGAAGCACTGAACCATTTCACTAAAGTCACTTTCAGATTAATGATTTCTGATTCTTAAGTATTTTCTGTCTGAATATAAATTAATATTGTTATCTTTGAAGAAAAATTCTAGACGGAGCTGCCAGGTAGCTGTGAGGGGACCGTGTGTGAGTCTGCACATGGAACCTGAGCAAGGCATTGTGTTGAGGAATTGAGCGGTCGTGAGCCATGAGTAACACAGCAGTGATTTGAACTGATGAATCCCAGGGCATCTCAGCTCAGAAATGAATTATTATTTCAAAGTTAATTTTGAGCCAGGTGAGATGGTGAGCTGTAACTCCAGCAACATAGGCGGGCCTCAGTTTACCAGTCGAATGCATAAGAGCAGACTGGGGACTCATAGCTTCAGTGCAGAAACTCTGCTTGAATTTCCAGCCTACCCCCACACCTGCCTTGTGGGATTCAGGCTAGACTGCAAATGAGTTTCTACGTGAACTTCCAGCCCATCCGGTTTTGTGCTTGTGTGAATGTCATCTATTTGGTTACATGCCTAGGCCATCTGCTATGTTGGGTCTAGGCTATGAACTCATACTGCATGTCAGTCGGCTGAATACTTTGAATAATGGCAATGCAATGTTATTCCTGTATCTGAAATATCTACGGGTCAGTGTACACTCACTTCACCAACACACAAATAACGCCTCGCGCTAGAATTCTGCTCCTATGACCTACAGTATCACCAAGCCATGGGAATGTTTCAGGTATCATATAGCCTTATGGGATCACCCCTGTATATGCAACCTAATGATGGCCAAATTCGTGTAATTCTGTAGGACGTGACAATACGCCTTATTTCTCTGGGGGGAAAAATCTGGTTAAAATATAAGCACTAAATGACGCCATGTTTTCAATTCTCAATATTAACTTAGGAAATCTGGGTGAAGGGTAATGGAAATCCTTTGTACATGTCTTACAGTGTTTCTGAAATTTTGTCAAAATAAAAAATTAAAAGAGAAGCAAAATTTATTTGAAAGCCAGTTTAGAACATGCCGTTCTCTCCTCCACATTTACATGACCTTGGCTGACTTACCAAGGTCATTAATAAAGACCTTTTATGTGTTGTATGAGGCTAAAATACTCTGGCCTTCCAAGGAAACTAAATGGAAAGAAAGCAGTGCTGTTTGAATAGAGATTCTACCCAAAGAGAAAATGTTACAATCCAATAGCATGTCTTAATTCATCTTTCTCTGGGCAGAAAAGCTATTGGTCAATTGTTTAATCTTCAACTCTCGTGAGAAAAATGAGAACACTGGAGGAAATAACAGTTAGCAGGCCTAAGGAAGATGGAAACTGATGCTGAGGTGTGCCTGGAGAGGGTAGGGGTAGGTCAAGAAAAGATTGGTTTGATCTGATTTAATAAGAAGGAACCAGGAAAAGGGCGAGTGTAAGTGAAACTTGGCTCTGCTCTGGGTCCTTGTCTTGTGAATTCAAAAGAAGACAGAAAGTCACAGACAGCAAGAAGGCTGAGTTTAAAAAAGAAATGTCTGATTAAAAAAAGAAGAAGAAGAAAAAGAAAAAAAATACATGGCTTGGGGAGTCGTAGCCCTAGGGACAAACTTGCTATTGTTCATTATATAATTGACATGATGTCAAACTACTTTCTAAATACTCACGTTTATACCCAACAGACTTAATCAGAGACGCTTCAGTCTGAAGTGAATGGTAATGAAAACAGAGACCCACAACTGTTTGAGGAACCAAGAATGAGGAACAGTTGAGTGTTCGACCCTAAACAGGGCATTTATGCCACCCCTTTCTGAAGTTCAGGGATCACTGTAGAAAAAGGGACAGAAAGGGTGAAAGAGTCAGAGACTGGGAGAAGCCCAGCAAAACGCTGTCTTCTGGACACAACATAGCTATTGCAGTTACAAACTCACAGCAACTGTAGTGGCCAGCACTGGGCCTGCACAAGATTGGACCTGCCAACAGTCAATCATGGGTGGGGAGGAGCTCACAGGTGGGTAAGTCAGTGTCTTCAGCTGTGTAGCCACAGGTGAGCTCACCAGGCTCCACTGGAGAGTTCTAAACCTATAGCCACAGAGACGGTCCTGGCTAACATCACAGGGTCACAAGACAAAACAGAAAGACAGGCACAGGGAAAAGGGACTTACAGGGAGGGGTGGGAGAGAGAGATAAGAGAGGGTAGGGGATAAGAGTAACCAGAAGATGTTACATACATTTATAATACTACCAATGAACAAATGTAATTAATGTAAAGATATTTTAAGTTTTTAATGCTAGAGAAAGAAAAATTAAAGAGACTAAAGACCAATGGTTAAAAGCAGAGCTCTGAAAGGCAAGTGAACGAAGATCCAGATAGGATCTCTGGGAGAGAAAAAACCTACTGAGCCATTTGTCTAGGGACTTTTTATAAAACCTGTGGCAGAAGCTGAACAAAGACTGAGGTCACTTTTACTGAGATTTAAATCTCTGATCATCTCACAAGTTGAGGCAATGGAGGACCACAGACAGTGTGCACATGTCCCTGGCCTGACCAGAGAGATGATCACGTACCATGTATACACACCCATGGGTCAAGTAGGGGATTGGCCAGGTTTTGAAGACTTCTGTTCTTCTCTTACCTGCCTAGCTGTTGACCCTGACTGTCTGTTGGCCTGGCAGGTTGTTATAATGATCTTGAAGGTGTCACTGGTCTTAGACCTTGGCAGGTCTAAGGTCACCATTAATTAGACCATGTCCCTTTCAGTATCACATTTATGGGACCAGCCTGTAGTTTTACCATGGCAGTGAGTAACTCCTACACAACCATTAAATGTGGTTCTAGCTTTTCTTGGTTACCTCATATTTAATTACTTTTTGGGAGGGGTTTGTTGGGGAAGTTTATTTTTAGTTGTATTTAAAATGTCTTTATGTACTGTTGGGTGAGGGGCATTTTGTATTGTCTGCAGCTGTTGGATTTATGTGGGGGACACTGATTGCTAATGATCTGCATGTGCTATCAGTAGAATACCTGAGGAGTTCTGAATCAGTAAAAACACCTGATCTGAGAGTTCAGGTTTCCACTGTGAGTATGGCAGAGTTTGGACTTGTGAATACACCTCTGTGTCTTCCGTGCTGAACTACCAGAGCAACGCTCAACTACAGGGGTTGTTTGTGGTAGTCTTCATTCTGGAATATATGGAATCTGCTTGTTAGAAACAATCCTAACTTACTGTTTGGTCTTACAATTAGCTGCATTAAAAGCAAGACCATGTGAGGATTACAGTGCTTTGCCTGTATCTCCCAAGGGCATATGTGGGGGCCATCTGGTCTGCCAACATTGATCTTATCCCCAGAACCTATTCTTCCTCTTGGCTGGTCAGCTTGGTTGTTTCTTGACCCTAGCATCCTTGGCCTTGCCATTTTAATTCCAAGTTGTTTTTTTCTGTACCAAGAAGAAATTTGAGCTTATCAGTGATGTATGTTGAGCTAGGGATGTAACTCAGTTGATAGAGTCCCTGCCGAGCAAGCAAAGAGACTCGGGTTCAATCCCAACTCCTGCATAATGATCTGTGGTAGAACATACCTATAATCATAGCACTTGGGAGGTAGAGGCAAAAGGATCAGAAGTGCAAGGTCATACTTGGCTATACAGTGAGTCCAAAGCCAGCCTGGACCCTGTCTTAAAAGATATATGTATATTTGAGGATATATATATATATATATTACATATATATTATGTATATATATATTACATAATATTTGGGAGGAATATGTGTGCATATATATTTAAGGTCCTTTTAACAGATTAATTTTATCTATTTCTTTATACATTATTTCATATGCCTTTCTAGAAAATTCAAAATTTCATATACAATGAGCATTATACGTCTACTGGCCAGCACTATTGAAGAGCCCTGGGTTTTGTCTATGAAATAGGTTGAGAAGTTGCTGTCATATAGGGTCTTACTTTAGGGATCACTCCTGACCTGAGTATATCCCATTGCGTGCGTGTGGGGAGGGGGGGAGAGAGGGAGAGAGGGAGAGATAGAGAATGTGTGTGTCTCTGTGTGTGTGTATGTGTGCTTGTGCTCTGTATGTGTATTTGTATATGTGCTAGGATTATACTAGAAAGGAATACGAGAAAATATAGGGTCTTTCACGTGGATTATTGGTTTTAAATACCATTAATGCTAAAAGTTATGACATTGGAGAGCTAATATGAAGTTGTTACATGTTAACATTTTTATTATATTTGTGTGTGTGTGTGTGTGTGTGTGTGTGTGTGTGTGTGTGCATATGTGTGTGTGTGTGTTTTAGATCACATGCCATGACGTTTGTGTGGAGGTCAGAGGTCAATTTGTGGGAACCAAATCTGTCTTTTCACCTTCCTGGGGATCAAACTCAGGTTGTCAGGCTTGGCAGAAAGTGGCTTTACCTATTAAGCCATCTCATTGGTCCTATGTTAACTTAGATGTGCTAAGGGGAGAGGGAAAAGACAAAGCCACCCAAACACAAAGTGGCCACCCACTACCACTACTGTGTCACAAATAACAGAGAAAAGGCACAATAGAAACATTTAATGAATTTGCCATGATGTTTTCATTTCATTGAGAGCCGTTTGTATGGACTCCAGTCTAGGATTTGAGCTCGTCCCAGATAAGCACAGTCTTCATGGTAGCCTGTGTAGACCAGCACTCCCTAGCAGTGCCCCAGACTCACATTTGGGGTGACTGCACAGCCCAGCCTCCTCCGTGGTGACACTGACTCATTTGGCTTTGTGCCTGCAGTTAACCAGACTTCCTGCACGGCCCAGGCTCCAGGCTCCTGGTGCCTCCTCCCAAGGGTGACGCCTGTGGTGTTTGCTCATTTTATTGACACTGCTCATTTGCCAAGGTTGCGATGCTGTATATCACCAACTCTTCCCTGTGATTGTTCAAATGCCTTTTTCTTGGGTGCAGCTTTTCTTCTGTCTTCACCACTGTTCCACGGGAAGTGTTTTGGCTGGGGAATTCAGCAGCATCCATTTCTACACCTCCCGCTTGTGTGTTATCTGCCTTCACAGGGGATGGCTGGCTTGACTGTATGCTTACTGGGAATTGTGCCATTCCTCTGAGTTTTGCCTAGGTTCTTTTCTGATCTGCAGGCTCCTGGGTGAAGTCCAAGGCAATTCATCTTCTCATATCTCTGGGTGAGAATAACCAGGAGGTATTGTGTGTCAATGAGACTGGTGTATGCTCTGTTCTGTCCTCTGTTCTTTGATGGCTGTGTGACTTTACCAAATCTTTCTCATTTGTAACATGGGGAAATAACGATGTTTTTTCAAAATGTCACAGTGGAGAGTGTTCAAGGAGCTATGGCACCGTTTACACACAGCAGGCTCAAGAGACAGTGCCTACAGTACCCTCCTTTCTTCCCGCATTTGCTAAATCTATGATCGTCTAATGTGGTAACTATTGCTTGTGGCCACTAAACGCTGGAAATGGACGGTCTTAATGCAGACATGCAGCCATTAAGAAATAGACCCCAAACATTGAGTAACAAACAGGATATACAACATCTCACTAGTAAGTTTTATTTTTATTATATATTGAGATGGGTAATAGTTTGGATATATTGGGTTAGAAGCTATTAAAATTAATTTCATTCTACTGACATCACTATGGTAGGATCCTGATTTTGTCTGTGAAATAGGTTGACAAGTAGTTGACTGGGATCATTCTTTACTGATCGCTCCTGGATGTGATTCCATTGCCCAGGCTTTGTTCTTGAAGACGCACCATCTTTACTATTTATTTAGCCTTAAATGTCTGCCTTGTATTGCTGCTTGCTTTTTCACACGGACTTGGAATGTTAACTACAGCAGAAAACTACAGATAATACAACTGAGATGTCATCTGGGAAACATTGCCATGTCGTCAGATCCAGTGGACAGGCTGTTCGCCACAGGAAAATCATCACAGTTCAGGGAATTGAGGGAACCAAAAAATGGATTCTAACTGCACAGGGAATTAGTGGGATGGGGAGCAGCAATCTCACAGACTTGACGGGACAGCCAGCTGACTGGGCAGGCAGAAGGACAGTAATCAGTGTGGCCAAGAAGCTCCACAACCAGCCCTGAAAGCCCAGCTCCCTGGGCACTCCCTCTAGACTACTCTGTGGTGTATCTTCTGCCTTTGTGACTCTTTCAAGTCACAGATTGACAAGAGACACACCTGACTGGTGAGTTCAAGTCAGGAGCCTCACTGGCTTTTTAGGGTGACATTTTGTATCACTAACTCCACCCTAGAAATGTAAGGAATTAGCTTGGACCATAACCCCAGGGAGGGGGTATGGCAGGACATTGCTTCATGTTCCCACAATTCCTTTCCTTGTTCCTCAGCATAAAGGAAAATCATGATTCCTGCTTTCTTTTTCAGTTAGGTTAAAATGTGGGTGATAATGCTTGTCCATGTCCAAGCCCCTGTGCACATAAAATTTTGACAAGCTTGGAAGCCACATGCTAAGAAGTCTAGACCAGCAGAGGAGGAAGCTGGAGTCCTGGGTCAGGGCTGAAGGAGAGCTACAACAGAGAGTGGTGTATTGGATTCTTTTCTCATCACTATGACCCAAATACACAACAGCAACTACTTAAAGGAGAAGTTTATTTCATCTCAGAGTTTAGAGGGTTGATGGGAGAGGGGTAATGGCTGGACCAGCACAGTTCGTGGTGGCAGGAGCCTACAGAACATTTGTTTATATCTTGGTGGATCAAGAAGCAGAGAGTTTAAGCCAGAACTGGGGCCAAGATATAAGACCCAGAGGCCAGCATCCAGGAATTCATCCCTCCCAGCCATGCCCCTCACCCCAGCAGTGCTATACCCTCCCAAAATGCACCATCAGATGGTGCCAAAGTACTCAATACAGGAAACTATAGGGGGCATTTCATAAAAATTGACATTTTGTAGCAGACTTATGTATGTAAGAAACACAAGTCTAGTGTTCGCGGAATTTCCTGCGGGTGGCCCTGCTGCCTGTGGGATGTCTGGGTGCTGGCAAGATGACCAGATACCTGTAGTTGCCTGTGGGGAGACTGGGTGCCTGTGTGATGTCCAGGTGTCTGCAGATTGGCTGGGTACCTGCATGGTGCCTGGGAGTCTGTGGGATTCCCTGGTGCCTGTGGGAGGTTCCAGTCCCTAGGGGGTGGGGGGCATCATGGTGCCTGCAGGATATCTAGGTACCCGCTGGATATCCAGGTCCCTGCAGAATGTCCCAGTGCCTGCCAAAGGCACTGATGCCTATGGGAGTTCTTGATCACTGTGGGATGTCGGGGAGCCTGAGGGATGTCCCAGTGCTTGCAGAATAACAGGGAGTCTGCTCTGTTCCTGGATTTGGGCAGTGAGGCCCAACTTCAGGTTGAACTCTTGTCACGCCTCATCTCTGGCTAGTATGAGCCAGGTCAAAGTCCACAATCAGAACAGCTTTCTGCCTCTAAAGACCATAGTGAAGCCCACCATCCATGTTCCTGCCTCACAAGCTTGACTTAATTTTCTTTTTCTTTATTTTTCTTTTTTGAGGGCACAGGAGTGGGAGTGTGGAACAGGGAGGAATGGAAAGAGGATGTTATTGAGATACATTGTACGAAACTCGTTATTAATAAAAAGTATTATTTTAAAGAAAACAGGATAAACAAGCCATGGGACTAACCCAATAAACATCATCTCTCTGTGGCCTCTGCATCATCTCCTGCCTCTAGGTTCCTGTCCTGCTTGAGTTCCTGCCCTCACTGCTTTTGATTATGAACAGCGATATGGAACTGTGAGTGAAATAAACCCTGTCCTCCCCACTCCCAAAGAAAGAAAATAAGAAAGAAAGAAAGACAAGTCTGTGAAGGCTCTGAGATTTGGAGAGTTGTCTGTCATACTAACTAGCATAATTAATCTAATTAATGTAAAGATATTAGCTCAGCAAAAAAGGATGTAAGATTCTATCTTTCTAGGAAGAACCACAAAAAAAAAACAAATACAGAGACTATAATAATGAACAAACACACATTTTTATTAATAATCAAAGAAAACCTTAACAGTTAAGAGAACCAGGTGTTCAATCTTTTGGTTAGTTCATCCTTTTCTGCACTTACAGTATATGAGAAGCCAAATTATAATCACATGGTTACTTAACATGAGGATAACTTGATACAAAACACAGGGTAATCTGTTTTATAATTGTACTGCTTGATTGCATAAAGATTCAATTACTTAATCACTGGGCCATGTCCCCCAAAATGAGTTCAAGGGTTCCTTAAGACATGGGACAAACAAAACACATCTTCCTAAGGTAGCAAAGATTTGTGTAATAAAAGCTAAGTATCCTGAATTAGTCATTCACGTTAAAACATACAGATATATATTAATCAGGACGTAAGAAAAAATATATAAATTGAGAAAAAGAAAGCACGGAATCTTAAGGAAGTATTGAGCTTGGAGCATGAAACTTTAGACTTAGTGTAAGCAGTATGATGACAGAGTCAAGAACACAAGCTTGGAGTTTGAAAGGCCAGGGCTAATAAGACCCAGGCTCTTACCTATGTTAACTATGTATCCTTGGCCAAGTCAAGTAATGGTCCAAGTCTCTAGTTCCTCAACAATAAACAAAACAAAACAAAAACCTCCAAACAACAAAGAAAGAAGATTATTAGGAATCAAGGATCCAGAGAGTGCAAAAATCTATCATGCCAGACCTCCAGTGGGAAGAACAGCTGGGCGAGTGCCGTATTGGTGCATCTCATCTCCATGATGGGGAGGAGCCTGCCATCCCTGCTCTCCAGTCCCACTTCCTAGGCTGCCCAACTCTCTGCGTCTCACCACTACCCTGTATCCTTAGTGATGTTCTTAGTACATCTAGGTGCTTGAATGCAGCTGACCCAGAGTTTACCTCTGTGTATACGGTGACTTCCCATAACTCCATTCTTTCTTACTTGGAGGCAGAAGGAAGTTAATCCACAAACAGGTTCTTGGGAAACATCTTGCTATACAGTCCATGCATGCTGAGTATATAGTATGTATACATCATGCTCCCTTACAGGTAAGACTGACTTGAAGGCTTGGCAGTAATAGGGCTTCTTTACATTGGCTGACTTTCAGAAACAATATTGAAGAAATAGAACTAACATATATATGCTGGTGGTCATCCTATTTGTGTTGTCTCACATCTAGCTCTTCCTATATTAAGGATGGAGGTAGAGGGACACATATAGCCCAGCCTCAAAGAAACAATCCTTTTACCACAGTGACAGGCACCACACTGACTCCCTAGCCGTTATCCCAAGAGAGGAGGCATCTAGGCTATTGGAGAGTAAGAAATCTCTGAGTCAGACAGACCTAGGGACCCATGCACATGGTTTAAGTGAAGGGACCAGAATTAACCACCCAACCTTTCTTGACCTTCAGCTTCCCAACAGGGCTTTCGAGGATTGGCAAGGATTAAAAGCGACAAAATGTCAAGGAGCTCCTGGTCTGAGGGGAATGTATTCAAAAGTGCTGTCTCCTTCTCTCGGGGAGAAACGTTTTCTATAGAAAAATCAAACAATTGCATCAGGGCCCGGCCATGCTTCCCGTGCATTGTTGGAGGGAGGGCTGTTCCTATTAAAATCTGGATCTCAGTTTGATCTTTCATAGTTTCTTCAGTCCTGGAGCCTATGGGATGAAGTCTGGTCCATAGACTGTGTGAGGCAGGAAGGAGACACCATGAAGAAGTCAAAAAGGTGAGCAGAGCGGTGCCTCACATCAAAGTAGCAATCGACACCCCTAAAAGTGTGTGCATGTGTCTATCTCTATTTTTGCTTTCTTTTTTTAAAATAATCTTTTACTTTTTTATTTCATCAATTTTAGATCTGACATAGTTTAAAATGCAAAACATACAAGGGGATTTCAAAGTTCCCCAGTGTTCCGATCTCTCTCTCCCTGCTGCCGCCCACCTACAGCGTTCGGTTCTCCATGCTGGCCAAGCATGGAGATCATAGGCAGGAGCATGGGAGGAGAGGAGGGGGAAGGGAAAGGGCCGACTGGTGCAAATCCGATCCACCACGCAGAGAATCGTCCATCATACAGGATGGAAGAAAAAACCCTGGGACTCACTTCTGATGGCAGCCGAAGTTGCTTTAATGTAGTATATAGGTTACATATATAGGGCCACAAGCAGGGGAGGGTCTTTGGTACCCAGGGTTGGGATCCATTGGTTAAGGCAAAGATACTGGAGTAGCCTTATTTACACGTGGGGCTCAAGTCTAAGTGTCGAGGTCTTGCAAGGGCACCTTCTGCATAAGGTGTGGTCTCACAGGGAAAAAGAGGAAAAGGAAGGCACCTTATCAGTGAATGGACTGTAGACTTCCAGCTACAGTGCAGATAAGCACCAACCAAGCCACATTCCTTTGCTCTTACGAAGCAGGCAATATTTAATATTTAGCTGGGTCCTGGCCAGGGCTAAAGTGAGGAGCAGCTGAACGCCTACTGTTCTCATCTCCTGGGATGACGTGGGGTTCGAAGTCAGATTCAACCCACTCTTAGCTCTATGACAGGCTCACAGGGATTCAGTGAAAAGCCTCCTCTTCCCCCACCCTTCAGTCACAGGTTCCTTGTCTCAAATGATGGTCAATGTTAACACCTTCTGTGTGTCCTCCTGAAACGGTCCCCTTTTGTATGTATAAATGAGCACACACTCTGGTCTGCACTTTGTTTGCTTTTTCCACTTAGCAATTTTGGAGGCTTCCACAACTATGGATGAAAGAAAAGCTTCCTTGGTCTTAATTCATGTTTAGTTGTGTGCCAGTTTATTTTGCGAATGTAGCACGCCTTACTAACCAGTACTCTACCAAAGAACATCAGGTTTGTTCAATTTTCTGCTCTTACAATTACTGCTTATTACAAATAAGGCCATAGTGAATAATCTTGTATGTGCCATTTTGCACACAAGTAGATATACTGTAAGATAAATTCCTGTGTACTCAGGCTGCAAAGTATCAAAATGTCCTTCTATTGCACATTTAAAAGAACCAAGGCACAAAATACGGAGGGAGCCTCAGAAGATGTTTCTATGTGACCCAGGGGCCACTAGGTTGCTCTTTTGCTGCTCCTCTGCTCTCTTTAGAGGGATAATTTGGAACACTTTGGTAGATTTAGACTTGCTTAAATTCACCATTCTAAAAGAAAACATCAGTGAAAATGTGTCTAGTTTAGACATGCTATTTCTCTGTGTTCCATACTTTCTCTCAAGAGTCCAAGCTTGATCATCTCTTTCTGAACGCTGAAGATCAGACCGAAGACCCTACACATACTAGGCAAGAACTCTACCATTGAGCTACACCTTCAGCCCCTAGTATATCTATTAAATGTATTGTTCTCACACTTCTCGTCCTTGGGCAAGGACAGAAATTTACTCTCAAATATTATTGGTCAGATCATGTTGAAGCCAATCTATTATTTGTAAAATATAATAACAGCAATAAAAAATAAAATGAAATATCTTTTTTTTAAAGCCAGAGCTTCTGTGTATATAGGTTTTATATATAGATACCATATTTAAACGCAAGACTAATATTAAAAAGTAACTCTACTGCAGGGCTGGAGATACGGCTCAGTGGGAGAGCATCAGCCTTCACCCACAAGATCCTAGGATGACTCCCCAGGACTGCAAACAAACAAACAAACAAACTCATTTTTTGTCAATATCAATATTTTACTAAGGTATTTTCCATTCAGAAGGAGTGGAAAGGGGATGAGGTGGTAATGAGAGTAAACACAATCAAAATACACTATTTACATGTACAAAATTGTCAAATAAATAAAAAATATTTTCCCCAAAATAAGTGTCACTGTTTTACATATATACACATTCTATAAATTTAGCTAGCTTCTCCTGTTTTATGCATGTTGTAATCTCTAGAAAGCTCTACTGTATACCCATGGAAGAATGTGAAACAAACCAACATTCTCAGCTTAGGCATTAGGGAAGACAGTTTAGACAACTTTATTATTCTTTATCCCTACATATCTAACTTTTGACAACTTCATCTGGTTACTTGTCCTATTTCATGACTCTGTTTTTTACATTGAAGGTTTTGCTGTATGTAATTGTGCTCATGTATAACTGGGTACATACAAATTCAAACACGTTTTCGATATCTTTAATTTTTGGTAATTTAAAACAGCAACTATAATTTCTTGTTCTCACAAATCTTCAATCTGAGAACGCAGCAGCGGTTTAGGCTTGTGTTTTCTCTGTGCGGCATTAGCTGGGGTGGTCTACCTGAGGGCTGGAGGACCCATTCCCAGTGCACACACTCTTGGCTAGCAGGCCACTATGAGTCATCAGCTGTCGTGCAGAAGGGCCTGAAAGCTGAGACTTCTCATGTGGGTCTCATATGTGTACCCAGCTTCCTCACAGCTGTGAAACTGAGTTCCCAGGGGAAGCATCACATGAGAGAAATGGTTAGTACTTTCTGAATTAGACTTCATGTTTTGAGTTTGATTTTAATATTAGCATAGTCACGCCAGGTGTGATCATAAAGAATCCCAAATAATTAGTTCCTTGATTTCCATGTGTTTTGGCACATACAGCTTAGGCTTTGAATTGTGGTCCACCATGCTTTGATTGACTGGGTGCTTACATCATCAGGAACAGGCCTCCTGGCTTATGTGTTCCCTCTGGCCTGACTTTTCTGTCTCCAGCTGCTGTACCTTACCTTGGCTTGGTACTTGGACTCTGTACTGACCACACTGATACAATTTTCTCCTGCCCATGTTTACCTTCTCTCAAACATGGATCTATACATTATTGACCTCAGCCTGGCAACTCATCGCAAACAAGGGCTAGTTCCTGTGCTTTATAGCTATACTTGATAGGACTCTGAATGTTAATGAGTCATGAATGCTTAGAAGAGCCAGGCTCTTTCCTCTAGAAGCAGTATTTCCTGAACTTTGCATCTGCTCTTCTGGCCCAGGCTAAGCTACTGTTCAGTCTTAATATCACATGTAACCACTCTTTATCGTTATGCTATAACCAATCCTCACCCCCAATTTCTAGATGAAAGTTACCATTGCATATCATGGGCTCTCTGTGAAGTTTTCCAAGCCAAGATTCAAATTAAATTCTCAAATAGTTTATAACCTATATGAGTATTCCTTTGGGCATCATAGGGAGTCACTGGTAAGGCATGCTGCAGAGTCCTAGGTGAGTGTGATGTGTATTAGATTTGATGTAGAACATCAAAAGGACAAAAAAATATCATGGGAATGTTTAGACATCACATGTCCAAACGATACCATAATAAGCAGTTCTCCTGCAAATCGCTAACTTCAAACTTGCACGTACCTGGAGAGAGCAGAGTGGTATTGCACAAAATCAGCCCTCTCACCACTTTATGACTTGTGTTTAGAGGGTAAACAAGGAAGCTAGAAGAGTCATACTTAGTACACAGGAAACACATGGAGGGTTAGGCCTACTCCCCAAATCAGAGTCAATCATCATTCCCACTAGGGACAAGCACTAAAGCCAACTGGGGAAATGGTCACATCTATGTGTAAGGAAAGAGGAGCTGTGACCCTTGGTGGTCTTCAGTGGGTAGTTCAGCCTCAACAGAAAAGGTGTCTGTCAACTCATGTCTGTGTTTATAAGAGGGCCTGAATGACGTTTGCATTCTGAGACATTTGTTCCTCCAGTTCTTGGTAAGGCTTTTTCAAGAGGAAGGACCCAGAGGAGGGTGAATAGAGTCTTAGCCACAGCTCAGCACTTAACATGCTTTTGTGCTTCTTTTTTGGCCTAAAGTTTATGCCACTCACTATCTGGAAGGATTTGGACAATAATATAATAGTATTCTATTTAACAAATGAAAATAGCACAGGTACATTGCTTGCCTCCCTGAAAAGTGGTAAAATTATACCTATCTTTAGACACTTAACCTGGGCCTCTGTCCACTTCTGCAAAGGGATTAGTAAGGGTGAGAAGCTGGAGAGAGTGGAAAAATCAGAAGTCCCAGCTCAGCCACTGGAGGCCAGGAGGCCTCTGAGGACACATAAAAGACCACAAGAAAATCAGGGAAAAGATGAAGGACTCTTCTGCAAATGTGAGTGACAGAAAGACTGATTCAAGTACCAACCACATTTGTGCTGGGATGTGGGCAACCAGAGTGCAGGGGGAGTGGAACCCAATGGGCATAAACTACCAGCCACCATTGTGGCTTCCTGAGAACTGGAGAGACAATGGCAGGGTTTTAGAAAGATGGACCTGCCTTGACACTTGGGACAAGGTCAAAGTCTTAAGTAGCTTAGTTAGAATACTGTTGTACAATATCAGGTATAATGAGTATGTGGGCAGCAGTGGACATGGTTGAAGGTAGAATGAGTTCCTAGGACAGCAAGAAGACACCACAGGACTTAGCAGTAGATTCATTATAAAGACAGAGCGCAGCTCCAAGCTGCTCCTAGCTCTGGGGTCTACAGAAAAAAATTAAGGTCTCTGAACACATTATTATCTTTATTTTGGAGATGTATTTGCTCTGACAGTATGAGAACCAGATAAAAGTTTGAAAAAAAATTTTTTTGTTTTTTGTTTTTCAAGACAGGGTTTCCGTGTGTAGCTCTGGCTGTCCTCACAGAGACCGCCTGCCTCTGCCTCCTGAGTACTGGGATTAAAGGTGTACCTTTACCATCACAGCCCAGCTCCAAGTTTAAAATCTTAAGATCACAGCCTAGCTTAATGACTAGGGGCCAGTCTCCTATAGATAATAAAATTTTGAAGCACCCTGTTGAGAAGAGAAATGAGTTATGAGACATTTTCTATAGTCATAAAAACCAACATTATCACTTTCTTTTATGATTTTATTTATAAAATAAAAACAGGTTAGGAAAATATTTTCCTTTGAAAGATATAGAAACTACAATCTTTGGAAAATACATTACCCCCCTCCATAATTGTTACAATACATAGCCTTGTATATCACTTGAACATTGTTTAAAAATCATACCCTGTAAAGGTTTGGATAAGAAACATTGTCTCCAATGTCAGCGACACATTGTGACATTCAAGTACTTAAGACACAGCCGAAATAAAACATGTTTCCAAAGGGGTGGAACTGAGAGGAGGCTACCACTGAAACTCAGCTACTGCAGGTCTCTGTCCTGTCATCCCTGTGTGTGGAGCGTGGCAACCACAGTATAGTCTCTAAGATCCCTCTGGGCTCTAAAAGCTGCTGCCTACATTTTCTAAGACGCTGGTAGAATGACATTGTTGCAAATCTAAGTTCCAAGAGTATGAGTCAGGTCAAGTGTGATTGAGCTGTCTCAGCTAAATAAATATCACTTAGGATGTTAAGTGGAAAGTATTATTTAAAACCATTAAACTTAAAAGTTCCTCTTTGGAACTACTGGAAAAGTTTTGTTTTTTGTTTTTTTTTTTTTTTTAACCAGAATATAAATCCCAGGAGCCCAGAGCCCAGTTCCTTTCTTTGGAGGAACTGTGATGAGGGTGGCAAAGCCCCTAAACTCTGAATCTTAAGGTAACAATAGATGGTGTCTGACAGAGTAAGAGGTGGCTGCCATTATGGCCTCCCCACAAAGGGGTCCACAGTGACAAAGACTCAGAGTCATGTACTCCCAACCAATCTTCCATGCTTGCCTCTTTCACAGAGAGTACTGCCCTGCTGATACTTCCACGTCTAGAATCTACTCTGAGTTCACACTAGTATCGTGATATACCTTGTCAGTCAAAGACTAGCATTTACATGTGATTTTATTTTTTTTATGCAAGAAATTGTGAAAGCCAATCAATTGTGGATTAACAGGTCTCTACATTTTTTTGTGTATCACAAGCATTATAACATCATTCCAAAATGGAAGACTGTAAGAGTAAGTTTGATAACAGAACTGTATTTTAAAGGTATAAATATTTGGTTTAGTGGGTAAGGGGCTATCTATTAGGATAAACCTCCTAGAACTATGGTTTTACAAATGAAAATGGTAAAATCTGGGCAATTTGATAAAGCCCAATTAAGTATGAGCCTGCAAAATGTGTATTTGGCATCACGCTATAAATTCAAAGAGAAATTGTAGAAAAACCATCACATCGCTAGTGAAAACATCTCAGGATGGGAATGTACATATGGTCACGCCAAGATTTCTCTCTCACAATTTTAAGACTGGAAATCTTGGAATGTTAAAAGAAAAAAAGAACAATTTCAATCAAACAGGAGACAATCAAAAATTCAAAATGATAGCCAGTGTTGCTAATATACTTAAAGAGAGAACTGCTAACCACATATGGTGGAGCTAAAGGCTCTGTTCAGGGAGTACATACAAAAAAATCTGGCATCAAAATGAAAAGGCACAAATAAGAGTTAAAACTGTAATAATCATCTGTAAGATCCTTGAAAATAAGGCTGGTTCACTTGTATTCCTATCAGTAAGTAGGCACCTGTACTGAGTTTCAGCTTTGGCATCCTAAATGGAATTATATTGCAAACGAAATATTAACACAGTACTAATTATAGCAGCATTGTCACATTAAGCTTCTTATCTACGCTGTGAAAATAGAGTATCTCCCATCCACATCCAATCTGTGTCAAAAATACATCTTAAAAATTATATTCATAAAAATTTCTGAAATTCCTCAAACGAGTTTGCTCGTCACCAACAACATCCCGATCCCAAGAAGCCAAAGCAAAAATAAAAGCTATCTAAAAATTGCTAGGATAGACTAGCTACTCTTAATTAAAAACATATCATATTCAAAAATGGTACTTTACTTATGAAATTTATTATATATAACCAATGGATAATGCAGATTTTCCAGGTATGTGAGGGTGCATAAAGATGTCGAGCTGGGCGATGGCATACTTGAAAAAAAAATATAGATTTCAGGTGTGACATTTCATTTGGAACTCTTGATCCATTTACGAATGGTTGCGCCTGTGGTGCTGGCCACTACACAGAGAGCCCCACCCACTGTCCACCAGGTTGGCACATTATCAAAGAAAGCAATCTGAAAGATAAAAGCAAAGACTACATCCATTGTCTTCATTATTGCTACAAGTCCTGCTTTTTCTACTTGAAGTGCCTTGGTGATAAATATTTGACCACTCAAGCCTAAGAGTCCGATCAGGATGAGAAATAGCCTGTCTAGGCCACAGTAAGGCAGACGCCATTCTCCTAACACAGAGAGGATGATGACACACTGAGGAAGACCAAGAATGACGTAATACCAAACGCTCAGAAAGTAGTCCACAGATTTTCCCATCTTTCTTAGGGTAACTATAGAAAACGCAGCTAGCACGGCATGTCCAATCGCCGCAAACGTTCCCTTGATGTGATCTGGATAGCTTTCTTCCATCGCTGATGGGTCAGTACCAAATAAAAATGGCGGTCTCACGATAAGGAGCACTCCGACGATTGCGAACAATGTGAAGAAAGCATCCCAAAGGCTATACTTTTCCTTGAGAAATATCCAAGCAAATATTGATGTAAACACTGGACAGCTGAATGCAATAACTGTGGCATCTGCGAGGGACGTCGTCTGGAAGGCATAGTACATGAGGATCATGCTACTGGAGCCAAAGATTCCTCTGAGAAGGAGGAAACGTCGTTGACCTTTGGGACCTATGAACCCAGTTCTGCAAATTTAAAAGAAAAAAAAAAAAGCATTTCAAATGAACCTGGCATTGCTTATAAATCAAAATGTTTAATCAGACATTATTCCAAAAGTACCATATATTAAAAATAAGGGAATAAAAGTTAATTCTGGCTGCAGTTGAATAGTATGTATCCTTTAAAAGTATTTTTTTCTAAGTATGGCTAATGATGTCTCAAAGTGTTCATAGCACGAGCAAAGAGAGAATACAGAAACCCATAAACGCATGGTAAAAAGTCAGTAAACACAGATAACTATTTTCTCCATGTATACTCTTGCAAAAAAAAGGACAAAAATGACCAGATGTTAAGAGACATTATACCCTAGAATATGTAGAATCACAAAATTTTCCACAAATTTCCGTTTTTATTTTTGGGAGACAAGATTTCTCTGTGTAGCCCTGGCTGTCCTGGAACTTGCTTTGCAGATCAGGCTGGCCTAGAACTCAGGGATCCACCTGCTGGGATTAAAGGTATGTACCACCACTGCCTGGCAATAATTTTCCTCAAATTTTCTATGATGAAAACACATTATTTTATAATAAACATAATTTCAAGATGTTGTGGCATTATTTGAGGAAATTTAATCCAGGCTAATGTACACTCATGTGCACCAATCTTTCTATAAAAGTTGAATCAATGCTAGAATGTCCTTTAAGACACTGAATGTAAGGTAATTTTTCATTGTTCTTGTGGGTTAAAACACATTAAAAACAAGCAGTGGTTTGACACATATAACTAGTGTCGTTTTTCTTTTTTTCAACTAAACACACACTTAGAACCTACTCTGTAAGTTCCTGACGAGGTGCAACTTGATGGCTCGTGCCAGAGCAGACTTCATCCAGGGAGACACAGATCTATCTGGTATCTAGAGTCAGAACACATCTGTAGCCTGTATGTATGTGAAAAGCTATGCATCTTCTGACATTGAACACAACGTATCAAAACAGATAAGGGCCAAGGATTTTCAAGGTACATTCTAACTTTCTGAAACTTCTGTTAACAATATTTTTATTGAAAAAACAGGAAACACGGTTGGTAAGTCCAGTGCTGTCATCTCCTTTAGAAGTCGGTGCTATCACCATGATTTCCTGGAGCACTCTGGCTCATACATTTGCATGGGAATTTCTGGCATTGATACTTGCAGACTGTTGCTCTTAACTGATTTCTCAGGGTACAGGGTGACACGATTCTAAATGAATCTGTGTTGTGGCATGAGATACAAGGAGGCTATGGAGACATGCAATGGAAGCTTTTGAGATTTAAGCATCTTCAGCTCCAAAACAGAAAGAGCCATGTCAGGGCCAACTAGTCTCCTCCCAGGGTTCAAAAATCATGAAGGTGTGTGTAAGTCACAGTGGTAGCAGGGAGACAATTTCAGCCTTTCTGAGAGCTGTTAAGATTCCACACAGAAGAAAAACGATCAGGTATGGAGGCAGAAGAGGGAAAGGACGAAAAAAAAAATAGTGCCTACGTGTTGAAGTCTACAAAAAGCATTCAAACCAAAAATAACTCATATTTGACCCTTGCAACCTATTGTAGGGCAAAGCCCAGAGAGCGCCACGCCCTCCAGTTTACGGGGGAAGAAACTGAATACCAAAGCAGTCAATGACCTTGTTCAAGGTTCTTCCTGCCACCCTCTGTGGAAGACCTCCATTTACCGGTATGACCTGGTTTGTCCCACTTAAAAGAAACCCTTGACACTAGAAGGGTGCTATAACTTCCTTCACTTACTCTTATCCCAAGTGAAGGAAAGGGGGTGGTACACTTTTGTTTTCAAATAGAGAGTGGTAAAGAGCTTCCTATCACCCTTCTCCTTTGATGGCATGTGGCATGTGTTCACGGTAGAATCTTCTGTGAGTAGATCCTGAGAACACGTCATTAATCGGGATGAAGGGGAACAGACTGATCAATCTGTGATAAACCAGTTACTACAGAGAAAATATTAAGGCAGTTCAAAAGATCTATACACGCTTAAATCTCAACATCACTCTAAAAAACACTTACTTTCTGTATATTAAGCAGGGAATAATAACTAGCATTTGGAACACACATCGAAATGCACTGATCTCTACGGCATGGATGTTTTGCACTTTTTTAACAAATAAAGAGGCCACTGACAAAAAGAAGGCAGATAACATTGTGTAAAAGAAGCCAAGTCCAGGACAGGGTGCTTTCTCCTTGGCTCCTGAAAAAGATTAAATTCTGGTTAGTCCTTGCTTCCAAGCATACATTGCATTATTTGCATTTAGGAATTGAGAAACACGTGCTATATCAATGGATGGAAGAGAGATTGCAGGTAACACCTTCCAAATCCCTGTGGTCCTGTACCACTGTCCCCATGCATTGTGAAGAATCCACAGATACAAGTAACAATTTAAAAATTACATTTTTTAAAAATGTCGTTTCTCTGAATTTTAAAAAAAAAAAAGAAAAAGAAAAAGGATTCCTTTTGAATTTCCTCACTTTGCAAGTCAAGAAAATCTTGCTAAGATGGTAAGAGAAATCTTTAAGAAACACTGTCAAGATGGAAATGAAGTGTACTTTTCAGTTATAGAACCTTGCACCCTCTCACTGGTGAACTTTAGGGACAAAGTATCTTTGCTGGAAATCAGTGTACAATTGTGTTGTCTGGTTATCTGTTGACTATCTGACTTCTCCTATTATGAGCTTTTCTAGGGCTGGGACCTCAGCTTGCTCATGCCTGGAACATACGCAACCTGAGTAAGTATCTAGTGAGGGAAAGAATATGAGAACTCCATACAAAGATTCAAGGTTTGTTACTGGCAAGAACATAATCTGGAAAGGCTCCTCTGGTGTGACTGTACGCTGCCAATTTTGCCTTATTTCAACTTTTCACTTCCTACCTTAATCTGAGCCAGGAAATTTGTGCTTCTAGCAGATCTTCAAATAGTTTTAATCCATTACTGACACCTTGTGTAGCTTCAAGGACAAGTCACACACTCAGTGTATTAACACAAACCCCTTCCTCTGAACATCAAGAGGAGACAAAACTATGGAAAACAGACGCTTGTCAATTAAGAGTCTATTACAGGAGCAAAACCTGTGGATGCTGCAATGTAGCTTTGAACAACTTGGATAGCTACTCCAACTCTCAGAATGCACAAAGTGTTACTCAGCTATGGGAGAGTATTGCATAATTATGTCTCTCTTTAAAATGCCCTTCTCTGATACATTATACACAAGGTAATATATTTCAACATCCTCACATCAGATACCTTTGTCCACAAGTGACTGCAGACCGTGATAACAGTATGATGATAGTCCTTCCAGCGCCATGGGACAGCCTGACCTTTGCATGGGCAACTCCACTCAGAAACCTTCCTGTTCTGTGTGCACAGCTGGAGCGATGGCTTCGGAGCTGTCATTCTGTTGGAGGTGCTGAAACCCCCTCCCCTATGCTGCCTTGTACCCCTGCACTTCAACACTGTGGGAATGAACTACAAACAGTCACTCAAGCCATGAGGAGGAGACTCCGGGAGACTTCCAAGTGAAGCACCACAAAATACATGCCTTGGCTGTGGTCAGCCCTAGAGCTGGGCTTCTGCAATTACAAAAGGTAGGTCCAAATAAAACAAGTTTTCTCAAAAGAATCCTCCACCCTCAGACGGGACAGAGTGAGAAGTCCTGGAACAGAAAACATCTTCCCGATTTACTCAAGGATTTATTCAAGGATCTTCTCCAACTTAAACTCACTGCTTTTTCTCCAAGAATTTTAATGATACAGTATTTAAACTTTTTTTTTTTTTTTAAAAATGGGTCTTTTCCTCTAAAACACTTTTTAAAAAACATACACATTTTTTCTTTTTTCTTTGAGACAGGGTCTCCCTATGTAGCCCTGGCAGACCTGGAACTTGCTATGTAGATCAGGCTGGCCTCCAACTCAAGAGATCCTCTTGCCTCTGCCTCCAAAGGCAAGAGCCATCATACCCAGCTTCAAAACTTACAAATATTTAAAGTTCATGCTTTCTGATTAGGGACAGGCAGGTAACAGAAATTTGAACTGAACTTGATTGTTAATGAAGGCAAGGAATGGTTCTGTTCAGGTAACGTCGGTTTCTTACTAAATGTTAATTTCAATTTCTTCTGACAATGGCACCAAGCAAAGCAGTCTAAAGTGACACTGGCTCACATGATACACGTCTATGCTCACGTTCCCTGGAAGTGTCCAATCACTCCAAACAAGTGAAGTTGGAAGTTTTCAGGATTCAAATTAAGTTGTCACCATACAACTTCCAGAAGAAAGTAAAAACCTGTTTCGCTCAGCTTCACCACACTCTGATTTGAGCTGGTGATTCAGACATGGTAGGAAATTAGATTCACCAGAGTTAACTTTCAATAATTCAGTTTCCAGGCCCCACCCTAGAACTTTTGGAACTTTGTAAAAGCTGGTTCGAGGTCCAGTGACTAGAGTGTTCACTCCAACAAGGGAGTGTGAGTCCAAGACCCACACTGTTCCGAAGACAGCAAATAGGTATCAGGACAGCTGTGAACTGTCTGGTAAGGTTATCCAGTTCCAACCTAAACTTGAAAATGAGTTTTGTTTAGAAACCACTTAGACCAAGAGTCTCAAAGCCAGGCATGGTATTGCATGCCCTTAATCCCAGCGTTCTCAAGGAGGCTTCGGCAGAAGTACTGAGTGTGAGCCAGTGTGGTCTACAAGTGGAGACCCTGTCTTAAAATCTTTTTCTTTTAAGAGTCTAAAACGAGCCAGTCAAAAGTCCAATGCTAACAATATAGTGGTTTGTGAAAAAAAAAAAAAATTTTTTTTTTTTTTTTTCAAAATAACTGATTGTTAGGAACTTTCCTTGGAAGATTCTTGGGCATTCACACAGGTTTGACATTCTGCTATGTGCTACCTGAATATACAGATCTCCTCACTAAAGCACAAATGGGAAACTAAAAGAGTTTGCAAGGACCAGTTCCACATTAAGCCAGGATGGCATTCAGCCATAGGGTGATTAGGTGAGAAATTAATCTCTTCATGTGCTGCCCATCTGGTCAGCCCAGCATGGAGTAACCCCTGTTCTGGAGGCAGAGCCCATGAAAATATAATCAGAAAGCAGATCTCTTTTCTTAGCTTTTAAGATAGAAATGTAGCAATAGTCATCTCCATGGGTCTTTTCTCTTTAAACTCAGGAAAGTGTATTTTAATAGGAAGGAAAACTGGTGGGGCAAGAGGTACCAGAAGGCCCAGGGCATATTTAGGTGAGAAGACCCAAGAGATGAGATAGTGAATGATGTTAACTTTGTTCTAAAAGATCTCCTTGGGCTTCCTTCTGAAAGCTACTCCACTGGAAAAAGGCCCTAGGCCGAGTCTCTGGCAAACGAAGAGCCTTACCTAGTACTGCCTAGACCTGCCCTACCCAGACCTACCCAACCCCAAAACCCTCACCTTCCACGACCTCACTTTGCTCCTTTGTAAGAGGAGTTTGAACAAAGTCAAGGGCTCTTCACAGGGCTTCTGACAAGGTGTACCTTGTTTGAAGCCAGTAGCTAAAAAGTCCTATCCCCAAAAGCTAGAAGGCCAGTGGTCCACTCAACTCTCCTCTCTGAGATGCTAAGATTCCGGAGCACTTTTATTCCAAGTCTAACTTGGTTCTGAAAGGTCGGTTTACCCTCGCGATCGGGTTCCAGGTCGGCTTCCCTCCATCCTCTGCCTGGCCCCTCTCGGTGACCTTTCACCTCCGGCTGCCACCGCACCAGGAGGTCCTACCCCCACCCCAGCACTAATTCTGGGTTCGGGAACGCTCGAAAACTTTCTGGGTCCGGACCCCTGTGGGTGTGCAGAGACCAGCCCCGCTCGCCCGCCCGCCAGTCCGCCAGCCCCGCGCTCACCCGGCTCCTCACGCGAGCCGCACGGCCAGCACCTGCCCTGGCCAGAGGTGCCCACCGCCTCGCCGTCCGCACGCTCCTCGCCGTCCGCACGCTCCTCGCCGTCCGCACGCTCCTCGTCGAGGGGCGCGGGGTCCGCGAGCCGCACCTCGGGCTCGCGCAGCTCCACCGCCTCCGCTGCCGGCTCCGCCGCGCTCTCCAGGGGCCCCATCCCGCAGCCCGCGCTCTCCCCCGCAGCTGCGCGCCGTCTGGCAGCCGCAGTCGCCGCCGGGCCGCTGGGCTCTTCCGGCTCCCGGCACGCCCGTGCGTGTGCGTGTGCGCGCGTGCGCGTGCGCCCGCTCCCGGCGCCGCGCGCCTGTCCTCCGCTGCACCGCCCCTCCTCTCCCCACCGGGGAACGGGTCGTCTGTCCTCATGCCGCGGTGGCCGCAGCAGGCGCGGCGGCGGTCCCTCGGCTGCGGTCGGGCTAGGCTGCACACTGAGCCTCCTCTGTCTTTGCACTGACAGGGAGGGACGCTTGGTTCCCGGCCCTGGCGCCTTGGGGCCTGGGGCTTGGGGCCTTCTGCTGCCACAGAAAGAATGGGGGTCTGAGCCCAGCGCGGTGGCACATGCCTTTAATCTCAGCGTTTGGGGACAGAACCTTTGAGTTGGAGGGCCAGCTAAGGCTACAACTGGGACGCTGTCTCAAAATAAACAAATGAGATGAAAAATTACATATATATATTGTCACGTTTTTTAAACACACCGCCACCTGACCAAGGGGGATAGAATAGGGAAACAAGATTAAAAGGGAGGACTCTTAAAAATTTTCAGGGCAGGGGGCCAGAGGAGGCACACACCTTTAATCCCTGCACTCAGGAAGCAGAGGCAGGCAGATAACTGAATTTGAGGCCATATTGGTCTATAGTGAGAGTTCCAGGACAGCCAGGGCAACACAGAGAAACCCTGTCTCAAAACAAAACAAAGCAAAAATAAACAAACAAACAAAAAAAAAAAACCCAAAACCAAACAAACAAAAATTACAGAGCTAAAGGAGTTGCTGGGACTGTCCTCTGCAAACTGAGACAAGTAACAACCTCAATTCTGTTAGAAGTTGAATTCTGATGACAAAGAAAGAGACCACCACTACAACTGCAGTGTCTAGGAAGGGCAAAGTAAACTTTACTCTTGATTAAGGGAGTGGAAGATAGAACGGATAGAGACAGAAAATGCATTTACTTTTTATTCCAACTCAGATGGGACTGTCTTTTTATGGAATTGGCTGGGGACAGACCTCACAATCTTATTTAACAGCTTTAAAAATTTGACACTCAGTAATGAAGGAGGGAAGGGAAAAAGGACACTGATCCTGGTCTTTAATTCCTGGAATATAGCAATGGGCCTTGGTGTAAACAAAGGTTTTACTGGGTGGTGATGAAAACATTTGCATGGAATTCTTACATGGTGGGGGAGACTTAAAAAATAACAAACAGAAAACAAACACTTTAGTACTTTAAAACTCTTTAAAACACATTTAATAGTATTTGATAGAAAAGACTCACATTTAACATTTTTTACAAATCCCTCCTCTTAAAAAAAAAACAAAAAAACAATACTCCTTCAAAATATTGGCTCTATCTATTGGGCTCCTCATTTTCCTTTGGTCTCTAAGGTTGGTCTCCAGAGTGATGAACCCTCAATCTGCTTTCATGCCTCTTGATAGCACATTGCATCAGCTAAAAGTCAGCATGGTGGCCTTCCCATGTAGCTTCTAAATAGGAAGGCAGGAGATATTTAGCCATCATTTTTAGGTGAAAACAATAATGAACCTGTCTTCCTTGGCTGTGGCAGGTATTGCAGTGAGCCAAGGTCTGAAGTCTTGTAGAAATCAAAGCCCCTATTCAGAGACCCTAGTTTGTGTTCGACCTGGGCCTGAAGTTGCAAACTCCCCATTCTAAGGGCAAATTATTTCATCCAGCCAGATAGCCCTGAAGGCCATAAAGCTATCTCTTTGACCAAGTAGCCCTGAAGGCCATCCGGCCAGATAGCCATAAAGATATCTCGATGACTAGGTAGCCCTGAAGGCCATGAAAAACAGACGCCTGATTCTAATGACTAACCTGCCAGGTATAGCCCCAAAATATAGCCACTTGGGCACTTGTAACTGCACCTTACAATTAGAAGTTCATCAATTAAAAGCCAGATTACCTCACCCATAGGTGAAGGAAACTCCCTTTTTCTGCCAATAAAAGAAGCTGTAATTCTTTACTCAGGGTTGGAAATCTCCATGGTGTCTGACCCCAGCGTGCTGGTTTTTCTCTGCAGAATAAAAGTGCCTTTATTTTTACACATGTGGTCTCTCTGGTCCTTGGGGGGCAAATTTCGGGCTCAACGGTCTTATATCAGGACAACATCTTTTTGTTGTTTGTTTGAGACAGGGTCTATTAGCCCTAGCTGTCCTGGAAGGCACTATGTAATCCAGATTGGCCTTGAACTTACAGAGACTTGCCTGCCTCTGTCTCCCAAGTGTTGGGATTAAAAATGTGGGCCATAACGCCTGGCTGGATATCTTTTTATCAAGATAAAAATATTAGTGAGATATAATTTTCTGTGGGTCCCTGTTTTCTGGTGTCTTCTCCCGACAGCCAAGCTGTTGTGAACCAGTTTAGCCTCAAGGAGAGAGACACAGGAACTTGCCTGAGCCAGCTGGTAGTAAATGAACAAGTCCCGAAATGGAGAGCGAGGATGAAAGGAGACACAAGACATCTGAAAGTTTGAGAGAGCTCTGAAGCCACTCTGCAAACTCTATTTTCCATGCACCCCCTTTAATATGCTCCCAATATCCTACCTTATGGTTGATGGGCATATACAGAACTAGATAAAATCAAGACATATGAGCAAAGAGCCAGAGCAACCAAACAAACACTTCTTCTGATACAAAGAAACACAATAGTCCGAAGGCAAGGATAAACATCCCATGTCCTTGTATCTCAGTTAACTTAACTTGCACAGTCAAGTTCCTTAAAAACTGCAAGGTTGTTGCCACAATGTCTTCTAAAAGCAACATGGTGGTGGTTTAGCTAACTGCTCTCCACAGGAACCGTCTAGGGCAAGAGGGTATTGGGCAGAGGCTTGAGAGCAATGAGAAACAGATTTCTCAGGAGGCAGTGTCAGTGAACAGCTCTGTTTATTGAAGCAAGGGGAGTGACATATATATGGTTGAGGAGGGGGTGGGGGGGAGGAATGCCTTATGTGGTGGTATGTCATTGGTTAGGGCAGTGATACTGGGAGAGCTCCTTTTGCATGTGGGAACTCACAATCAGATATGGGTGACTGAGTGTTATTGGCCAGGCCCAAAGTCTTGAGGAAGCCTCCTTTGCATGGGTGGAGTTTTGCAAGGGCTGAGAGGGGAAGAGCCCTTATAAGTTCATTTGGAAGAAGGGAAATCCAGCCTAAGGTCTTCCATCTGCAGCAATTAGATAAGCAGCAACCAGGCCGCATGCCTTGAAGAGGCAAGATTTTATCAGGGACTACATGACATAAGGCATGTCAGCACCCAGGGGAGCTTTGCTAGCTGTTAATATTAGCTGGGGTCTGTCAAAGTAAGAAAAGGAGAGCAGCTGAACACCTTTCATTCTCAGGGTGAGAAATCCTGGGTTCAAAGCACACTTCAACCCCTCTTAGCTCTACGCCAGCCCCTCAGTTGTCTAAATGACATCTCTGATAGAGTTATGTCTAATGTCCGAAGAGTACAATCCCTTGGATTGTTACAGTTCTCTTAGTCTCTGGGTATCCTTTCCTGCTGAGTATTTGAGACAATGCAAAAGGCCTAAATTAGTTTTCTTTTTGTACTATCAAGGCCAGTTGAGGATCTGGTCTTCAGGTATCACTTGGGCTTGAGAGGAACCTAGATTCCACTAACTGTTCCTTACCAGTTGTCTGTCTATATGAGGATAAGTCAAAGGCCTTGTTTGACTTACTGTAGCTTCCCTTGAAATCACTGAGGAAATCTTCTTCTGTGTCAGCCCTCCTCTTTGGAGACTGGAATTACAGTTAGAATTCACTGAATGGGGTCTTCTCCATGGTCTCCCTGAACAAGAGAACAGGAGACTTTCCACAGTTACAGAGCATCTCTAGAGACTCCCCTGGGACCTCTTTGACCTTGGAGGGCAAGAGGGAAGATATCTCCCTTTTAGTCCCTCTGACCATATTCGATTAAGCCTCCAACTATGGTTACTAAATACCCAGAAGATGAGTTGCAACTGTCTGGTACTTTACACTACTATATAATATTTTAATGCCTAGATACTTCTAAATAAAGTTTAATAAGACATACTTTTTAGTCAGTCCTTGTAATTGCTCTTCTTTAACCTTAGAAACTTTAATATCTCATCTCCAAGTAAGTTAATCATATCTCCATAACTTGCACATGATTTCCAGTCTTCTTCCCCATTCTGGAAACATCCAGCCATCTTAATCTTTATATATAATAAGTCCCTCTTTACTAAAATGATTTCCAAGTATACATCGTTCTTCTTTATATGCTGGTTTTCTTTCTTATATCATGAGGCATAATAGCATTAACAAATGAATTTACTATTTATTGTGAGAATTTTCTTCCTGGAAGGGGAGGGATCGTACACAATGTCTATCCCCCTCCTCACATGCTCCCAATGACAAACCAAAGTTTAGTTTTATCATGCTTCACCATGGAGAACCAATAGTTTATTAGACTTACTCTGCATGAGTGAGGGTTACTGACAGGAGTGTGAGTCCCCAAAAGCAGCCACACTGGAAAGTCTTTACCCAGTATTTATAATGATTTTCCCATAGCTTCACGAGTGGCAATACCCCGTACACACAAGATTTTCCCAGCCTATATACTCTAGCTCCTCCCCAATAACAAGAGACCACATGAGATGAGGGCAGAATTGTATTCAACTTGCTGGGAGAAAGGCCAGATACTCAGGTGAGGATGCAGGGACTCTCCTTGTTCACTCCTTCTGTGAAGGAACATCAACAGTCAATAAGCCCGGGTGTGGTCATCTTTTGTAAGCAGGCACAGCTGGCCTTATGAAGATGGCAGTTGTTTGTCTTAGGCTAAGGCTGTGAAACACCACCTTTATGAAAGAAAGCTATGCACATAGACTAATGCAGCAGATTAATATTATATTACCTGTGAATATATTTTTGAACTATGAGGCATTAAAATTTCCCAGGTAAACCTTCTAGAAAATGCAAGACAGTCTTTATACAGTACATGGAGTCACTAGCGTAACTGTGCTTTTTGAATGAGTATGTGTCACGAAAACAAAGAAGTAAATACATTATTGAACTGATGTTTACAACATGCAGTAAAGCTCACCAAAGAATCCCTGGTTACTACTGAAAGATCTTTAGATAGAAGGGTCTTCTCTATCCTTACCATGGATGAGCAGCCCAGTAGCTGTTTTTACTGCAGACATCTTTATATCATGAGATAATAATGGTGTATACAGAAGCATGGTTTCCTTATAAAACTGAATCTATTGGTTTGCATCAGACAAGAGGCTTGCTGTTGAGTCCAGAGACAACAGGATGGACTGAAAGCGTATGTCTTCCATATGACCTGAATAGATTTATCCAGATGAGTGTTACCATCTGTTGGGTCATACATTTAGAATAGGAATTAACAAGAGACAGGAAAAGAAATAGCTATACTAGATATAGATATCGGATCCTATACCAAAAGAATACTTGTTTTGAAGGAGCAACCTCTGATATCTTTATCATGGGTGAATGACAGTTAGAATCCATGATCAAGGGGGATCAAGCCAACAGAAGTGTTTGCCTTTACAAATGTCCAAACTGGGACCCTCCCTGGCTAGACTTGGGGTAACCAATTGAAAGGGCTGGAGAACCCGGGATCCTTAGGAGCCCAGGGTGAAAATGAGCCAGGATCAGATTCCTGAGTTAAACAATGACCCCTTCAAGTCCCAGGATTAAGCAACAAACTCAGGCTTCATTGCCCGGATGCTAGCTGTCAAGTACTCGTAAGGGACCCTCCTCCCACAGGAGATGAGCAGAGCTAATCAATTTAAAAGATAACAAAGGCAGATGTCCACAGGCACAAAACTCTGAGCCAGTCAAAGCTGTGCACGCCTTATCCCCAACCCCCTTCCCTGCATGCTATAAAATGCCAAAGAACAAAGGAATCAAGGTCACTCGACCTCCCTGAGCGGAGACATGTGAGTGGATCCCGACACGTGCCCGTTGAATAAAGGCCTCTTGCTATTGCATCGATCTGGAGTTGTCTCTTGGTTCCTTCGAGGTCACCCCTCACCCTGAGACCCCGGGTGGGCACTAGCCCCACCGGTCTTTTCACAATAACTACAACCCATAAGGACACAACTGCAAATGGAGACGGACAACCTGAAAACCACCGTAAGTGCCTTCTTCCCTAGACAGAAATCAGATTTAGGACAGTATAATAGTCTGTTATTTTACTGTAGACGCTGCATTTTATTCTTTGGCTTATATTCAGGCCAGGCCTGTGTATAACAAATATCAGACATTTGTTTCTTGAGGCCAGTGGATGGAAGAGATCCCAATGAGTAGAGAGCTATAGTGAGGGGGATATAGTCTTCGCTGGAAGGTACCCATCTGTGAGATGAAAGATTATCAGAATGTCTTCCAGATCTTCTTTTTCTCCCTCTCCAGAGCATCCTCTGGAGAGTTCCTAAATTTTATCCCTTTTCTCATGAGTAACCATGAGAAAAGAAGACCTGTCAGATAAGTTCCTTTGTTAATACGGGGTTGGGTGCCTGTATCCTCTGCTTTTATATTAGTGAAGAAGAAGACAGTGTTTGCTGGAGTTATCTACTCCTCCATTCTCTGTCACCCTGTGACCTTAATGAATTCTCTGTATTTTGTCTGGCTGATTTTAACTTGTTTGTGCTGAACTCTCATCCAGCAAATTTCTTGGTGTGTGTCTCCCTACTCCTGTCCACTCCATCCTTAATTTGACCAGATGTAAGATTCAAGAGTCAAATACCCAACACAACTCAGTAAAGTTAAAGGTTAACGTCATTTGCTCTCAGGATTTGCTAACTCCCTTCTTACGTTCATCTTCTTTTTTCCATCTCTTTGCCTGCTCTAAATGCTTACTTAGCCTCTGGGCAAGGACGAACTTGCCTAAACTGTTCTAGGTCCAGGACCCAACCACGTTACCAAAGGCAGGAGTGAGAGGTCAGACTTTATACAGACATTGGAGCACACCAGTTTGTAACAGATTGTTTCTGGACTTGAAGTCTAGAGTCCTAGCCCCAGGGTGACTGAATGGCCTCAGTAATCTCTATGCACCCTTCAAGCCTTGATTATCTCCTTCACTGAAGAGAGATGAAATGTGTCTCCACCTACTTTGTGGAGCAGTTAGTAAATGAGATGTAATAACTTCAGCTCATAGTAGAACATGGAAACCTCCCTGAAAGAAAGAGGAAGATGTATTTTACCCAGACTGAAGAGAGAATTCATCCTCCAAACTAGAATTGTCTTCATATTTTAGAGTTAGATTGGGATGGGGAACTCTTTTAACAATTGCAGGGCAAGCGGGGTGAACTGGGACAGTCCTAAGCAAACTACAGCAACGATTGCCTCAGTTCTAACTTGACTAATACACAGCTGAAAATGTATTTTACCCATGTCTGAAGAATAATTTAAAACTGATTACAAAAATATATACAGCTAAGACGGTGACTGTCGCACTGGGAACCAGTCTTACAACTAATGTCCATGACCACCCCCTAGGAAGAGGAAGAAACAGAATCTAATCAGAAGGTTGCTAGTCCAGAGCATTATGCTAGTCATCCCCTACAGAACAGGTGGGCGCTCTGTGTTTGTTTGTTTTTTAAATGATGAAAGCAAAATTTGGCAAGCAAACCTTTGACTGATCTCTAAGTTTGATACTGCGGAAGACTTTGGAGTTCTATATACCCAGATCCAGTTGTCTAGTCATTTAACACCTAGCTGTCACAACTCAAGTTTTTTTAAGGTTGATATTGAGCTATGTGGGAAGATGGAAAAAACAAATGGAGATAACGATGGTAAATTACATTTAATAGCAGAGGCCGTGTGAGTTCAGTCACTTTCAGCTAGAGACAGTTCTCTGTCTTCTTACAGAACCTTTTGATGACTACAGTGATGAAGTATGTGGGGCTGTGGTCAGTGTTAGAACTAAAGGTGACAGCAATAGCAGAGAAGCAGTCACACACAGGGAAAGTGTACAGGGAAAGGCTAAGACTTCCTCCAAAGATAGTGATTGATCGCTCTCAGTCCCTTGCAGGCACACCTCTAAAAATAGGTTTGTTGATTAAGAAGACACCTTCTGAGTATTCTCACAGGACACTGTCACACAGTGGAGATCAAAAGCTGAACCAAAGCCTTATCAAAGCAGAGTGGACTGCATTGAGGTTTGATTCCTTCTAAATGTTGCTAAGCTGTGAGAAAATTCTCATTCACCTTTGTACACCTTATTTATTTGTTTGTTTATTTATTTATTTATTTATCCATTTATTGCTAGAGTGTTCACTATCCCAATCAATGAATTACAGTCTGCATCACCCTGGAACCTGCAGATGTGTTCCTGGCCACTCAGTAACAGCTGGTTAGAATCACCATTACACACCCATATTCAAAAACAACTTGTATTTCTCTTAACTTAGCAGAGAGAGATTAGTTTCTGTTCCACTCCATGCAGAAGTGTATTTCGCTGGTGGGAGAACAGGAGTTCAGTTTTCTAGCAATCTTGTTTCCTTCCACAGCTTTTTCTTGTTATCCTCTTGCTGATGGCAGCTGGATTTGAATTTTTGTTTCTCTCCTTGAAAACTTTAGTGATTCTGATTTCAATCTCTCGTCTGTTTTGCTTTTGTCTTTATCTTGTGCAACATTGGTGAAGAGTCCAGGGATATGACAGAAACATTAAATTTGGGCATTCTTTGGTAATTTTTTTTTTGTAACTACGCAGCTTTGCTACAAATATACGCATCTCACTGAAGTCAGTGATCTTTCTTCATGTGTGGGTGATTCCCTAAACAGAAATGTGTACGATAAAATGTAACACTGCGGTAGCACTCATTCCTAGAATTAGTGTGTCTGCCTTTGTATCATTCTGCCATGCTTTAACACTTTGTATTAGTTATGTTATTTTGCTGTGGTTAAAAATGACTCAAGAAAAAAAGCGGTCCCACTTATACTAAGACAATGTACAAAACTGTAAATAAAACATGTACAAAGAATTGTCTTCTATTTCTCCACCTCTGTAGAAGGAATCAGTACTTGTATTGCAAGGCAGTCACTTGTGTCTTCTTGTTCTGTCTTTCCCACGTACAGCTCAAGTTTGGAGCAGTAATTTATTGTTATGTTTATTATAATTTTTAATATATTGAATATATTAAATATATTAATATATTTTTATATATATGTATATATATATATATATATATTAGCCAATCTTTCTAAACAAAAATAAGGCACGGTTTTTTAGTGTTAGGTTAAAGAATGCACTTAGATTATGTTAAAATTCATAAGAATCGGGATTTGGGTGTATCATCATCTGATAGGGAATAGTAGTTATAAAATTGACTGTTGAGTTTGAGATATTTTTACTTAATGGTCAGAATGATAGCATAAGGAAAGTAAAGCAAACGTGTTAGGAATCATACTTAGTGTCTATTGAATCAAACAGAATGAACAAGTATTAAGAACTATTTAGTCTTTCTTGCTCCCTGGCCGTCCTGGTGGCTGCTCTTGGTTGAGACTGTCCTGCACCTAAGGCAGGAAGATGGCACCCGCAAAGAAGATGAAAAAAGTCTCTGGAGTTGGTCAGTTCTAGGCTTCAACTTGTTATGAAAAATGGAAAGTATGTCTGGGACACAAACAGACTCTGAAGATGATCAGAAAGGGCAAATCAAAATTGGTCATCTTCACCAAAAACTGCCCAGCATTGAGGAAATCTAAAGTAGAATACCATGCCATGTTGGCCAAAACTGGCTCATCACTACAATAGCAATAACGGTGACTTGGGCACAGCATGTGGAAAATACTGCAGAGTATGCACATGGGCTATCATTGACTTGGGTGATTCTGATAGGGTTAGAACCATGCCAGACCAAACTGGCGAAAAGTAAACCAGTAAAGTTTTTCTTTAATAAAACCTTGCCAGAGCTCATTAAAAAAAATAAAAATTAAAAAAAAAAGCTACTTATATTTGTCAATTGTTGCTGTATAGTTGACTACTCTATCCTTGTACCATTTTAAAGCAACTTGAAGATATTTTGTCTGCAGTTCAGGTCCTATGAAATGAGGTGTAGCTACTCTAAAAACAAAGGGTTAGTCTGAATTGTAGGTAGTAGGATGGAAATCACTCACTGAGAGAAAAATATTGTCTTTAGGTGGTTATTAGCAATTCATCGTTTTCAGACTGGTAAGCTTGATAAAGATCCTTATAAGATACACATCAATTTAGTATGTTTGTTGTTGCTGTCATGGAAAACTGCAGGAAGGGATGGTGAGGGTGGCAGGTCCAAGTAAGACCTCCCATTCTTCCTGGGAGATACAAGCCCTGCATTCCACAGGGGCTCTGGTTGGAACCATACAGGATTTAAATGGAGAAGCAAGGTTCTTCGCACTTAGTCTACAGTTATCGTATGATCCAGCAATTCCACTCAACTCAAACTTTAACAGATGACTGTATTCATAGAAGCATGACACGGAGCTAAAAAGGTGAATACAACCTAAAAGTCCAAATAGATGATTCTGAAGTAAAACAAAGAAGCTTCTCCAAACGTCTAGAAAGGTGTGTGACATTCACGTTGAACTCCAGAATTTTGACGTAGGAAAGCTAAACGAATTCTCCCAGTGTAGGGTTGAGATGATGACTAGGGAATGTGGAAAGGAAGAAAAAAGCGTGATGGTTTGAGAAAGTACTCTGATCACCAAGCTTTCAATATCATCCTTGAAATAAGAAAATGGGTACCAGGCTGGTATTGACCAGAGTGATTAAGGGGTGCTGAGACGGTGCTGAGACTTGCAGTTTGTTCTCTTCAACTGTCTCCCTCTCCACTGTTGACCTTGCTGTGTGAATAGTATCAAACATATTCATTCCCTCATTTTGGCTCAATAAACAAGAGCCAGACAGACAAAAGGCAACCAATTAATATGAGCCTGGCTCATGCGGGGTGGTGGTGGCCCAGCCTTTTAATAACAGCACTAAGGAGACAGAGGCAGGTGGATCTCTGTGAATTCCAGGCCAGCCTGATCTAAAGAGTGAGTTCCAGGCCAGCCAGAGTTAAAACACAGAAACCCTGTTTCCAACCCAGCCCCAAAAAGAATTATGTGAATATATATATATACTGGTTAGAAATTCTCCAGGGCTTTGGGGACAAAGACACTGAGCTGGTGAGGAGTGGATTCTCTTCCCTGTGGTATGAAGGGTGGATAGAGATCAGGTCAGACCCACTGCAATAATTCAGTTGCCATTCTGATCCCAGGTAGAAGTAGCGAGAATAGGTTGACTTTGATGTGGACAGGGTTCATCGACTAGTTGTGAAACTGTTGTGACTAGAAAATTTCGTCTTCCAGAGCAAACAGGAGTTCTCATTTTGATGCCAATAAGCAAAGACAGTGGCAGTAGCGACAAGAAGGAGGATCTAAGTGGAGGAAAGGTAGATCCTGCCTCTCCCCATTAACAAGCAGAAACTCAAGCTCCTCACAGCAGATGGAGACTCAGGACTGTGAGAGTTAGACTCTTGGTTCCCATTACTGTTTGCATTCAAGCCTATTCCCAGGCGAGATGGGTGTACATTGAGAACCTTGTGTTTCTAGTGTGCCATGCACTGCACACCAGATTGAGATCTTTGTTTGCTTTTTGTTTGTGGAACAAGAGAACGAGGTCTGACTCTGTTGCCCAGGCTGAGATTAAACTCATTTACTCAAGAAGGCTTTGTAACCAACCTGCCTGGCAAGAAGAATATAATCTAAAGAAATGTCTGTGCTCCTCCTTTTGGCTACAACACTACTGAAACAATGATCCTCAAGAAACTAGGATTTTCAGGAAGAAAAGCCAATGCCCTGAGGCGATGGCGAGAAGGGGAGCTTTCCTCTCAAGAAAGTCTTGGAAATTGTCAGCCTTGCAAGAGAGATTTGAAGGTGAGACGATGATGGATGGGGTACCACATGTTGATTAAATTGCTTTTATTTATTTATTTATTTATTTATTTATTTATTTATTTATTTATTTATTTAATATGTACCCTTAGCTTCTGTTTAAACCTTGCTCTCATGTTAGGCCTGTGAAGATAGACTCATACGTCGCCCGATTTCTTTGTCCCTCTTTCCTAAGTGACTATATTGAATAAATCTCCTTTTTCTGTTGTGTGTGTGTGTTGTTGTTGTTGTTGTTGTTTTTTGTTGGTTTCCCCCTGTCCCGAGCGATTTTTCACTGTGCTGACTACCCGCGACCTGAGAATAGGGGACTAGACGCAAGGAAGCCTCGGGAGACGAATCTGATGGATCACGAACTCCTTTATTCTTTGCAACCCTTCCCCTTTTATCCCCTTCAGCGGAGGAGGGGGTCCCGGTACTCCTGGTGGGGAAGTCTGATTAGCATGGGGGCAGGGCGGGCACCAGAGGCGGGAGAGAAAGGCATCTATCTACTCAATGAATGGATTCAGCTACACTGCAGACAAACATGTTTCTTTAGCTTCCATGAAGCAAGCAATTTATAACTAATATTTTGGCTAGGGACCTTCCAGGGCTAGAAGAGGAGGAGCTTGCCAAGCGTCCTATCCCACTTCACCTTTTCAGGGAGCGAGGGCACTTTCCGGCCGCTGCTTCAACTGCTCTCCAGCCCTAGGAGTCCCACAGTTTTTGTTTTTGTTTTTTCACTATTAATTTGACTCTTTTTAACTGGCTTGAGTACAGGTGTCCCAACCTGGCTTGTTGGAACGCAGGCTGTCACCCTAAGTCTGGTAACAGTTTCACTACATTGCCCAGACTGGTCTGAAATTCACCTACTCAAGCAGTCACCACCCATCAGCTTTCCGAGGAGCTGGGATGACAGGTATGTCCCAAACCAGCTACACAAGCATCTTGCTATTGATTTCAAAGACTGTTTCCCCTATATCCCCCATATAGATTCTTATCCATTCAAGTATAAATAGACTCCATGACTTGGGAAACAGCAATTTGTTCCAAAGAGTGAAGCCTAATGTTTCTGTTTTGAAAAAAATTAGTGGAGTGGAACATTAAGACCATGTCTTGAAATAACCTTGTTATTACAGAAGGAGCAAGCAAAAAGGAGGTCACTTAGGACGAATGTGCACTAGTACGCTTGAAAGGTAAAATATATCGTTCAAATAGGTAAATGACTGGAAATGTAACAAGGAAAAAGAATATAAGTATAGCTTGTCAAAAATTACACTGAGAATTGCCACACGAGTCAGAAATTCCACCAAGCAGGAACCTGAACAGACATTTATTTGTACACCTGATTCACAGAAGCATTATTCACAAGACAAAAAGGTGAATATAATCAAATATCCATCGATGAACAAATAGATAAAATATGATATACATAATGTAATGGAATATTATCCAGCATTAAAAAGGAAATGTTTGACCTAAGCACAGCATGAATGAATCTTAATAATTTTTTCTAAATAAAATAAATCAAACATAAGTGTCTTAGTTGGGGTTTTATTGCTGTGAAGGGGCACCATGACCACAGCAACTCTTATAAAGGAAAGCATTTAATTGGGGCTGACTTACAATTTAGAGGTGGCAGGAAGCATGGCAGCAGGCAGGCAGACATGATGTTGAAGAGACAGCTGAGAAGTCTACATCTGGATCAGCAGGCAGCAGGAAGAGAGTGTCACACTAGGCCTGGCTTGAGTATCTGAAACCTCAAAATCCTGCCCTAGTGACATACTTCCCCCACTAAGGCCACAACCTACTCCAACAAGGCCATATCTACTAATAGTGCCACTCCCTATGAGCCTATAGGGGCCATTTTCATTCAAATCATGATAAGGGACACAATTTATATGGTTTCACTTGTTAGAGGGGCCTAGTATAATCAAATTCAAAGAGACGAAAAATATAATAGGTTGCCGGGGGGTGTGGGTGGGGAAGGAATAGGGAATTAGTGTTCAGTGGGTATGATTGCAGTTTGGGTAGAAGACAGAATTCTGTGAATACACAACAATGGTGTTTGTATACTAGTGTAAATATTAATACTATTGAAGTCTGTACTCAAAATGGGGAAAACTGCATTGTGGGAATATCTGTTTTGTTAGTTATTTAATTAGTTATTTTTGAGACAGAGTCTCATGTAGCTCAGACTGTCCTTGAGATCTCTGTTTAGCTAAGAACTTCTCTTTCTTCTCACTTTACTACCCAGTGTTGGGATTATCAGCATGCACCACCACTCTTGGTTTATGCAGTACCAGGAATCGAACCCAGGGCTTTGTGCATGGTAGTCAAGCACTCTACCAACTAAGCTACATCTCCAGCTAAGGCTCCCCAGCCCCAACTAATCTTAAAAGGGTAAAAATTCCCAGAGAAAATCCTTCTGAGAGCATACAGTAGTCAGCTGATAAACCAGCAATGTAGCCAGGCAGTATGACACACACCTGTAATCCCCATACAAGAGAGTCTGAGGCAGGAGGATAGGGAGTTGAAGAGCAGCCTGAGCTGTATTGGGAGACTTTCAAAACAAAAAATAAAAGCAAACATCAGCAAAGGGCTCCATAGCAATGCTTCTCAACCTTCCTAATGCTGCTACCCTTTAATACAGTTCCTCAGGTTGTGGTGATGACCCCAACCATAAAATTATTTTCATTGCTACTTCAGAACTGTAATTTTGCTACTGTTCTTAATTGTAATGTAAATATCTGATATGCAGATGGTCTTAGAGAACCCCCATGAAAGGATCAGTTGACCCCAACGGGGTTGTGGCCCACAGATTGAGAATCACTGCTCCATAGGACTATAGATCCACAGTTGCAGTTGACTTGGGTCTATTTTCCCACCAACACATGTGAGCTATGTTCCTCAGCATCAGCCTTGGAACCTCTTCAGTTCTGGCTCCTAATTACGGAAAAGATGAGTAAACCATTCTGGGTTTAGGGGACACTGAGACAGATTGCCTTTTGGGATAAGAGATTTATTAGGAGAGTAATTAACACTACAGACAGGCAGACATAATGAGGACTCTGAGGAAAGTTCAGGCCCACATGGTGGAGATGGGGGTCCATTTTTATAGGTCTCAGAGGAAGAAGAGCAGGTCTATGCCATGTGATTGATGGCTTCTTATTATTTGCTGGCAGTCAGGTTGTCTCTGATTGCCAGGTGGGGAGGGGGTGGGGGTTTGGGAGGGCGGATGGGGGTTGGAAAAGTGGGCGGGAGTGGGGGAGGTGGGGGGGGGAGTAGTTAGCCTGGGACCTGTGAGAAAATCAGCTATGAGAACGGGGTGAGACACAGCTGCATGACCTGGGCAGCTGCCTGAGCTGGCTTGGGATCTAATGATGAGCGTCAAAGACAGGAACGCTAAGAGGGGAATGGAAAGCTGGTTTGGTGCCTTGCAACCTTTCGTCGTAACATCACCAGTATGAAGAGTGAGGACTTGGGGTTCTACGGTTTAATCTCTGGAGACAGAGTGTACAGCCCTTATCAGATTTTGGAAGTTTCTTTGAAGTCCTGTGTTCCATCTGAAATATTTATATCGGTTTTCCTTTCTAGGCCCTGATGTATTTACCTTCATTCCATTTTTTAAAATGTGACAGATCTGACTAATGTTTAAGTGCTGATGCTGGACAGCAGAGGTTAAGTAGGAAACAAAAGAGAGGGCTTCTGACCTCTCAAGGATGGCAAGAGAGATGACGGAGGGTGCAAACATGGATGCTGGCCTGACCTAATAAGCAAGCCAGGGAATCCAGACCTAGGCTCTCTGTGCACTCCCAGTTTGACAGACTAGCCTGGGAGTCAGGGCACTGGGTGTGTGTGGTTGGGGAGCTCTAGATCATTCCCTTAGCTCTTCTGGCCTCCATATCTTCAGCAATGAGTCAGAGGGCTGCACCCCCTGCAGTTTCATGGGCAAAGGGCACCCTGCAGGCATTATAGCCTCTCCAGTTCTTGTTCATTTTCCTCCCCTCCAACCTGTCCCCGCACTGAGGAATGTGGCTCCTCTGTGCATAAATTATTCCCAACACACTGGGGAACATTGCCCTCCTCTGAGGACCTATTTTTGTTTACAGATACTTTGAGACTGGGCATGCCTGGCTTTCAGCTTTCAACTTGACCCTAGATAATTCATGTTAACCTCAGATTTGTTATGGTTTGAGATCTGGGTTTCACTCCACTCTTGTTTTAATAATTAATGTTTATGTAATACTCTAGATACTCCGCGCACAATTAGGTGCATCAGTTCACTTAATCCCCGTGGGGAACTTTCCCAGGCAGTTCAGCAGGGCTCCGGAGTCTGCACCACTTACCAGCCGAGTGGCTTCAGACAAGTGATGACAACCATCTGAGCCCCCATTTTTTTCATATATAAAATGGAAGAATAATTGTATCTAGCTGTTGAGGATGGAGGATTCACGGTGAACATCAGATACAAGTGCTCTTTTTTCTTTAAAGTGTGCATTTTATCCCCATCTGTAGATGAGAAAAGTGCTTAAAGCCACATCGAGGGGGAGGAGCAGAGATAGGATTAGAATTCAAGACCTTAGATACCTCAGTGGGTGGTCTGGATAGCTTTGCCCTGCTACTCAGGCAGAGAATTTAATTAACAGATTGCTGGCTTCTGAGAGCACCTCATTAGAGCCTTCCCCGCACCCCCACTTGTTCTTCTGACTTTAACTCTGAGACCACTGAACTGGCAACATCGTTTGCAAGTTTTTGCTACTATAGTGATACCATGTGATTTGCACTAGGGTTATGTTATCTCTCAAAACTCCCAATCTTCTTGGAGTAAAATGCTAAGAAATGAAAAAAAGCAATTTTATAACAATGCAAACAGAATCTACAATTCCATATAAAAAACAGTTACCAATAGTTTCTGTTGCAGAAGTTTCTTTCCAGTTATGTTTTAAATGGTTGTTTTGTGCATTGTTGGGGGAAGGGCTGCATAGATCTTGGTATTTTGATTGTCTGAAGGTGTTGGCTTTATGTAAAAAATGTTTCATTCCTCATGATCTGTACATGCTATCAGCAGAACACTGGAGGAGCTTAGGTATCAATAAAAAACCCTGAGATAAATGCTTGGGGTTCCACTGTCCAGTATGGAGCTTGCCATGACAGATGGTTCCTCCTGCTGAGGTCTGGAAGGGTTTGCATCTATGAAAATGCCTCCTTGTCTTCTTTGCTGATCCACACAGTAGCCAACCACTACAAGTTTCTTGAGTCTGTTTGTTTGTTTGCTATACTACAAGCCGAGTATGGACCACTAAGATACACCCCAGAAAATATTTGATCTTTAGCCTATAAACCAAGCAAGTATCCCGTGCCTTCTAAATTTCACTATTTGATAGTGTAGTTTCAAGTATTGCCTTAATGCCATACTCAAGTCAAAAAATTTCTTTCTAAATATCTTGCAGTTATTATATGCTATAATTATTTTTGTAAAAAATATAGAATTGTTAATCATACCAAAACGGGTACATACAGCTCAATAAAAGATCACACACTGAGCATACTCATGTGAACCTATCCAAATCAAGAAACAGAGCACAGTTCTCAAAAAGCCCACCCCATGTGTCTTTCCTATCACAATCCCTTCCAAAGAGAAGTGCTCTGTAGACTTCTAAACTATACCTTGGTCCAGCTTGATTAAACAGTAAGTGTTTTATATAGTTCTCATTCACTATGCTTTGAGTGTACCCTCAGAAGTTCATCCTACAAACATAATCCTCAATGTCGCTGTGCTTAGTGATGGGACCTTTAAGAAATGATCAGGTCTGGAGAGTACTCTTGGGTGGGTGAATCAGTCACTGGGAGAATGGTTCCTAAGAAAGATGAGTTTGCCCTCCTTCTCCCATGCGTGTGCTCTCTTGCCCTTCTGCCTTCTGTCATGGAGTGAGACAGCAAGACCTTACTTTGACCTTGGACTTCCCAGCCTCCAGAACTGTAAAACAAAATCTACTCTTCAGAAATGTATCCAGTCTTGAGTTTTCTGGATTAAGAGAGCATGCTTTTATGTGACTTCTCCCGCTATTTGTGAGAGTCATCTGTGTAAGTGTGGTTTCAGTTGATTTACCCCATTTGCTGTACGATTCTACATTCTAAGTGTCCACGTGTCATCGCCGATGTTGACTAGTATGAAGGGCACTCCATTTTTAGAACTATATATCTCTTGGCCACTTACGACATTACCATTGTAAAACCTTGGAAAGACTGGGTCCGAGTTCCAAAAAGTGTTAGAGATTCTCCCTCTAGACTGAACTCTAAAAGTCACATATTTATTCACGAACGTATGCCACCTGTGTGCTTGCTATGTGCCAAATACCATGTCAGAGCTGAAGACTGCAGCCCCTTAAAGACTTCACAGCCCGGTTAGAAGGGCAGAAAGATAAATAAATAATGACAATATTCTGTAATGTTTGAGACAACTATGGGTTTGTTAAAAATTACTTAAATGGTATAATCTTTTAAACATTCCATTTTAACAAAAAGTGTCACGGCCTGCACCAGGGGACCAATCTTCTGTTCGCAGAGGTGCCTAAGGAGCATTCAGACAGATTAAAGAGAGTCACTCTTTTCAAAGAGTCTCAGTGTTCGGTCCATTGAGAAGATCCCATTAGACATCAAAGAAATGCCAGTGCTATTTCCCTGAGGCTTTCCTTCATCTGTGTTCCCCTTAAATGCCTTCAGCTCCTTTCATTTCATACTTATTGCCTCTTTCAGCTAGCTCAACATCCTCTAAGTTTTAACTCGGCCCATAACTCCTACATCTTTAATTCTACTCCAGTCTTTTCCTTGAATCAGAATGTAAGTACCCCGATTTTAAGGATCTATCGAATATCTCCACTAGCACAGCCAAACAACAGATTTATAAGCATACAAAGCCAGGCTGCCCCTTCCCCTACCAATCACTTAGGCAGGGAGCCATTTTAATCCCTTCTTTCTTCTCCATATCCAGATCTTTCTGACTTGATGCTTATTTTTCATACTGCTCTATCTTCTAAACCATGACTTAGACTATGGATCTGATCATCTTGTTTCTTAGCTTAAGTACTATGCTGGCTAGTTTTATGTCAACCTGACACAAGCTATAGTCATCTGAGAAGAGGGAACCTCTATTGAGCAAATGCCTCTGTGAGATCAGACCGTGGCAAGCCTATAAGGCATTTTCTCGATTAGTGATTGCTAGGAAGGACCCAGCCCATTGTGGGTGGTGGGTGGTGCGGTTCCTGGGCTGATTGTCTTGAGTTCTATAAGAAAGCAGGCTGAGCAAGCCATGATAAGCAAGCTGATAAGCAACACCCTCCATGGCTTCAGCATCGGCTCCTGCCTTCAGGTTCCTGCCTTGTTTGAGTTTCTGTCCTGACTTCCTTCAGTGATGACCAGTGACATGAAAGTGTAAGCCAAATAAACCCTTCCCTTCCCAAGTTGCTTTTGATTATAATGTTTCATCAGAGAAATAGTAACCCTTACTAGGACAAGTGCCATCCATGCTCCCCATTGCCCATAGTAGTCTTTTCCAATGGTGTCTCCTAACTGCTGCCATGAACTAAGATGTGCCCAGTTTGGTAGGGTGTGCTGTAGGCTAGCACACTGTATGTGTTTTCATTTTCCTTGTATAGCATGAACAGAAATTTAGAAAGGACTGGTAATAAGATTTTGACCACAATCTGTATCTTCACCAACTTCTCTGGTCGCATCTTCAGTGTCCTGTTATCAAATGTTTGCTTATCCTTTGCTCTGTAGGTTGAGCTGTTGCAAGCCTTTATCACTGCACGGGGCCAAGCTCTTCAGCCAACCCGAAGTGAACTTTTTTTCTACCTGGCAAAATTTTTACACATCTTTTGAATTTTTAAGTTCAAGTTTACCCCTCTTGGGTAGATTTTTCAGGACTTCTAGGGTGGAATTGGCCAGTCCAGCCCCTATGACTCATAATCCAAGTCCATTATGTACTTTCCCCTCCATTATGTGTCTGTCTCCTTTGTAACTAACACATAATCTACTCTATTATGTGTTCCCCGTAACTCATAATCTCCTCCATTATGAGTTTTCACTGTAACTTATAATCTACCTCTATTCTGTTGCCATTACACTGTAGAACATCTTTTGATTTATATGTTTACTTCCTTTGCTAGTTTATGAGTGGTTTGAGGTTCCTCCTCTCTGTCTTCCCACGGTCTGGCACAAAGAAGATATAAGGAAAGGCAAGGTGCACCAAGTCCATTATATTTAGTTAACAGTGAGGATGGGCTGGGTTATGCTGCTGTGACAATTGACTTAACACAAAGGTTTATGTTTCTATCAGACTAGTATCAGTCTGACTGATGGATGTTGCTCATCAACGCGTGTGTCTGTGATCACTCTGGAGAGCTATGAGTGCTAGTATACACATACTTTTTTTTTTCTTCAAATGTGTGGTCTACTACATATATCATAAACTAAATCATTTTTAACAAAATATAATTATGATTTAGTGGGATTAGTGGTGTTTGCAATGATGGAAAACAATCACCACTGTCAAGAGCCAGAAAACCTTTATAACCCCAGATGGAAATACCCTCCTTTCTGTGCAGTCACTTCTGCTGTCTCTTCCCCAGTGCCTGGCAGCTAACAATCTGCTTTGCCTCTTCCAAGCATTTCATATGAATGGAATCACGTATCTATGCCCCTTTGTGTCTAACTTCTTCACGAGTGTAATGCTGCCAACTTTCATTTAGGTTGTAGTATATGTCTGTACTCCATTCTCGTTTATGACTAAATAATATCTCATTTTATATACATCACATTTTATTTATCTATTAAGTGGTTGATAGACAAAATTTTTTCTATGCTTATCTATTGTTAGCTGAGCTGCTATGAATATTTGTGAACAGACTTTTATTTGAATGCTCATTTTCTCTTCCAGATGTCTACCTAGGAGTAGAACTGCTGGCTTACATGACAAATCCATTTAATTTTTTTTTTTTTTTTTGAGACAGAGTCTCCGTGTTCCCTAGAACTCACAGTGATGCCTGCCTCTGCCTCCCAAGCGCTGAGACTAAAGGGATGCCCCACCACAGCCAGATCCATGTTTAATTCATCTGGAACAAAGTGTTTCCTAGAGTGTGTATGCCATTTTAGATTCCACCCAGCAGTATGCACGATTCCACCTCTCTCTATCTCCACTACCACTGGTTATTTTCCATTAAGACATTGTTGTCACTATTATTAGAATTTATGTATGTTCTTAATACATCCATACCACTCCTCTTGTTTTAGTAGCTAAAGCAGGTCATGTGATTATAGGAAGCATCAAGACAGGTGTGAGACGGCCCTGGTCACATGTGAGGAGTGCTGGACTTGTGTGAACAGCCCTGATGACATCACATAGTTAGAATCAAGGGAAATGGCTGATATCAGCATGACTCATGACTTATCTGCAAGTCCATAAGCACAAGCCCTAGCACAAACTAGCTCTTACTTAAATACTATACAGCTTCCAGAAGTGAATAAGCAGAAAATCACTGAGAGGAATGCGGATGTAAACTGAAAGATGTGGGAAGAGAGGAAAGAAAAGCAGAAGCAAATTTAAACTTTTAGTGAGGTGTGGGAATATTCCCATGTAGCTCCAGAACTCAGAAATCTGAGGCAGGGAGATCAAGAGTTCCAGGCTAGCCTAGACTATGCATCAAGACTCTGTCTCAAAAACACAAAACATGACAAAAGAGACAGTTCCTTGAGTAAAAATATTTGCCACAAAAACCTAATGACCTGTTTGGTCCCCGGGGCCCACATGAGAAAGCTGGGTAATGTTAGCACACAGCTGTAATCCTGTCATTTCTCCCTTGCTATTAGAAGAAGACACACAAGAATTGCCCAGAAGCTCAGAGGCCTACTGGCCTGGAGAACAATGCAGCAAAGAAGAAAAACAAGAGAGACTTGGGCAAAGTAGAAGAAAGCCAAGTCTAAAAGTTGACCTCTGACCTCCACATATCACATTATAACATATGTGCATGGACACATGCACACACACACATGCACACACATACACACATGCACACACATTCACACATGCACATGCACATACACACACACACATACACACACACACATTTCTAATTAAAAACAAACAGAACAGCCAAGTGACAACAGCTTTGTAAGTAACTGCAGCAGTGCATTTTGTTAGATAAATTAACTAAATAAACATTTTCTGATGAAATTACAAGATCAACTTTAAAAATATGAGAATACTACTCTGCACGAAGGGATTTCTATCAAAAGGAGCATTTCATGTAAACAAGCTTCCTGTTACCCAGCAACCCTCCTCTGGAGTTCCCCCTGACCAGGTAATTGCAGTAGGCAGCTGGCACAACCTGGAAATGATGTTTGTTTTCCCCGATGTGTAGAGGTCACTGCGGATAATAATGTGGAGGCTGCTCCTTATTTTCTGAAGTATGATAACATGGTCAAACTGCCTGGAAATTCTTTCAGCCCTCTTGACATTGACTTTGTGCACACCATTGGGTCACACTAGATACACATTTCAAAGTCTAAAGATATTTACAGTTCGGAAATCAAAATAACCTTCATGGGGGTGTAAGGGTGGATAAGCATTGTGCACTTTACCCAGGGAGTAGCTGTGCAATCAATAAGCAAACATTCATTATTCATATGGGTTTGAAGCTCAGCTCCACCAATACTAGTTATATATTTCTAGATACTTGTTGATCTGGAACAGCATAGTATTTAGACCTGTGAGGGTTAAATTAGTATTTGTGTGTGTGTATACATACATGTGTGTGTATGTGTGTGTGTATGGTATATGATATATATGTATGTATTTTAAAACAACATATGGCACATAGTGAACGCCACATATGTGATGACTTTGGTCAATTTCAGATAGTGTTCCCTCTTGAGAGAAAACTTACTTTTCCACTCCCTTGAGTAGGAGTACCCCTGTCCTGTGCCTCTATAAGTACAGTTCTCCCTAGGTCTGAACAGCGTTGAAAGGGAATTAGAAGTTTTGCTTAATGGCCTGTGTCCCCCACTAGCTAGCAGTCTGGGGCAGGTAGAGGCTTGGTCGGGCTACCAGCAAATCCTGGTGTTAGATGACTTGCTTGTATGGGCCCTAAGTGGCCGCTCTAATTGACTGGGAAATGTGGAGAGGGAAGTGATTTTCTGAGATTTCCCAGGACTTTGCAGAGACTTTTGAGGAGAAAACTGCTGAGTCACAGCATGCCTGTTAAAGAGTAGATAATCTTAACTGGCCTGGCGATTTGTAATCTCACTGCTGTTTGGGCATGTAGCTGTTAGCATCTGCCCCATCAGGAAGCAAACAAATGCAGCTATTCATTGTCCGATCTTTCGACTCTGATTTCAGAGTAAGGAGACTCACTTGAACTAATGTCAGAAAGGATGGGTTTAGGAACACACAGAATGTACCTCCGAATCCTAAGGCAGGAACACAACTGGGTGTCTGAGGAAATGTCATCTTGAGTAAGGTGACCTTGGATGACTCTCAAGTCCTTACGGTCTCTGGACACTGGTGCTCTCCCTGACTCTCTGTCTCTTCAGGCTGGCTCTCTTTACTGCCTCTTAGTTCCCTCTCTCTCTCTCTCTCTCTCTCTCTCTCTCTCTCTCTTTCCCTCTCCCCACCCCTGTGTGTGTGTGTGAGAGAGAGAGAGACAGAGACAGAGACAGAGACAGAGAGAGACAGAGAGAGACAGAGACAGAGAAAGAGAGAGCTCAGTTCCAGATGTACTCTGAGAATTACTAATTTAGCAGCCATCAGACTTAACTTCCAGGAATGAATCTTATTGTTTCCAAATGGAGCCAGATGTCTCTGCTGATCTAATTTATAATCTCTAATTGTTTATTACAAGCATGGCTGTTGAATTATCAATTCCTTCTGAATAAGGCCACTATGGAATGGGCAGCCCTCTGTAGTTCAGATGTGAAGGGTTCTGCAAAAGGCTCATGTGGTGAAGAACTGGCCCCCAGCTGGTGGTTTCTAATCACTGGGAGCTAATTACATCCTGAGGGCTCTGGCCCAATCATTAATTAATCCACAGATGGATTCATAATTTTATGGCCTTATGATGCATTGTTTGGAATGTGCCTTTGAAAAACTATCTTACCTCTTGTCCCTTCTTGTCTCTCTCCTAGTTTCTTTCCTCCTGGCTGCCATGAGGTGACAGCTCTGCCCTTCCACACCCATCTGCCATGGGATTCTGCCTCACAGCTACCTCCCCCCTTCCCCCCATGAAGTTTCCTGACCATGCACTGAAACCTTAAGAAATCTTTGCTCCTTTAAAATGGTTTCTTTCAGGGATTTGTCACAGAAATAAAACATTAGAATGGACATATAAACAGTGTAATTAATGATGGTCCCTAACACTGTACACTGTTGGCTCAGTTGATAACAGCAAACTGAAATCATTCTTGCCAGACCTAGATAAAACAATAAGTGGGAGGTAATGTCTAAGATAAGTACTATTTCAAGAATGTTCTGCAGTCTTCACAAAAGACGCTTCCAATTTCTCAAGCAACCCATGTTTTGCTCATCTGGTATCTACAGACAGTTTTTTGTAACAGTTACCTTCAGCGTGTGCCAACACTGTAACCACTCACACAAGACACTCTGGACAGAGTGCTTGCCCAGCAGAGGCACTTCCATGCATGAGCTGCCGCCAACTTCTGCCTGAGTCCTCTTAAAACCAGTGAACTTGGTATGCAAGGATTTGCATAGTTTTCTCCTTTTTTGCCTTTGAAGCCTTTCCTTCCCACATTGTCTTTGAGTGCACATATCATTTTCTGCTACATGTGCATACCTGTCACAATGCTTGCTAGTCCCAAGTATTGTAAATAACGTTCTTCTTTGGAGAACATACCTTTGGTTATTTTTGTGTTAACAGAGTATAGAGTTCATCTTAGCTAACTAGGAACCACTTCTTTCAGTAGCTTTTGAGAGCTGTCCCTTTAACGACATTAAAAACATGCAAACCAGAAGTCTTTTGTACAGAATTTCATTTTAAAAGAATTGCACAATTCCCTAAAAACACAAGCTCTTGTCTTTGGAATTCTATTCCTTTCCTTTTACTTGGATTAATCTCTAATTGTTATTCATTTTCCAGATATTAGCTTAACACACAAATTTAAGTAGGAAGACTGTAAAAACAGTTTTCTACAAACTGAATTTCTGTTGTGAGCATGCTTTCTGATTTGGGTGGAAGCCACTGAGTCTTGATCAGTCCAGGGTTCCCTGCTTGCCCAGGGTTGCATGAAAGTTTGGTTATCCAGCATTGGAGGTGGGGGATTAGGAGTGCAGGCAGGTGGGATGCTCGACTTTCTGCTTAAAAACAACAACAAAACAAAACAAAAACATACCATGCAGCGACTCAAACACTTGCCCAGACCAAAAGTCTGCACATCTGGATGACTCTTGTTCAGGTAGAGCAGCCATTATGAAGCCACTGAGCTTTGCTTTCAGGTTTAGATTTTCACTATTGGTTACATTTTTATACACCTTCCCACCACAAAACACAATAAAATGAAAAATCTGAAACAGAGTTAAAGCTAGAGAAACAATTAGCTTTATATCTTCTTCCTCATCTAATGTTACCTTTCTTATTCTCCTTTCTGCACATTATACCATAGCCCCATGTACATATGTTTACATATATACATTATAGGCTAGGTTCCACATATAAGACAGAATATGTCTTTTTTTTTTTCTTTCTGAGGTTGGTTGAGCTCAATTAGTATTATACATTCTAAGCCCATCCGTTTTCCTAGAAGTTCTGTGATTTCATTTATCTTTACAGCTAAATAGTATACTCTACTTTATGTTTGTGCCAGATTTTCATTATCCATTCAACCCAGATGTTGATGGATATCTACACTGTTTCCACTTCCTTGTTTCCATAATCCTCTATAACAATAGTTCTCAACCTGTGGGTCACAACTCTTTTGGGGCTTGAATGATCCTTTCACAGGGGTCACCCAAGACCATCCACATGTCAAATATTTATGTTATGATTCATAACAGTAGCAAAATTACAGTTACAAAGTAGTAACAAAAATAATTTTATGATTGGGGGTCACCACAATACAAGGAACCATATTAAAGGGTCACATGCAGCATTAGGAAGGTTGAGAATCAGTGTTCTATAGAGAACAGAGCAGCAGGAAATGTGAGCGTGCAGTTATTTCTGGGGGAGGGTATGGAGTTCTCTGGGTATATGCCAAAGTGGAATAGCTAGGTCATATAGCATTTCTATTTTTAATATTTTGAGAAACCTCAAAATTGATTTCCATAATGGCTGTTTTAATTTGCATACCATCAGCAGAGAATAAGGGCCCCTTCCCCACGCCCACAGCAACATTTTAATGGATTCCTCAATGATAGCCTTTCTCATTGGAGGGAGAGGGTGTCTAAAATAGTTTTAATTTGCATGTCCTTGGATGGCTAGGGAATGTTGAACATTTTTTAAAAGTAGTATTGGTCATATGTGTTTCTTTTTCTTTTAGAAAACTGTCTATTCTGTGCATTTGCTCATTTGTTGGCTGACAGTTTTACTTCCTTATTTAATTTCTGCAATTCTTTGTCAATTCTGAATTTTATCCCCTTGTCTGAAATATAGCTGATAAAGAGCTTTCTCCCTTCCTGTGGACCATCTGGAGGTTCTTCTGATAGTTTCCTTTGTTGTACAGAAACTTTTATACAGAGATTACTTTAAAAAACATACACTCTACAAATATAAAAAAAAATTAGAAGAATTTCTAAATGCCTACTATCAACCAAAATTAAAGCCAGAAGACAGAAATAATTTAAATAAACCATTACAAGCAATGAGTTGAAACTGTAATCAAAAGCCTTTCCCACTGAGAAAAGCCCAAGACCAGATGGATTTACTGCTGAGTTCTAGCTAAATTTCAAAGAAGACCTCACACCAAGTCTTCTTAAATTATTCCACAAAATAGAAAGTTGAGGAACATTATCAAATTCATTCTATGAACCTTATTTTCATATCAAATTTAATCTATAGATTTAGTGCAATATTTATCAAAATCCCTCTGTCATATTTTACAGATTTAGGGGGAAACAATCCAAAAATTTTTATGGAACCAAAAAAGACAACAAATAGCCAAATAATACATCTGGGAGTATTAAAACACCAAACTTCTGGGTGTCTGTGGGATTCCCTGGAGCCTGAGGGATGTCCTGGTACCCATGGGAAGTCTTGGTGTCTATAGAATGTCCAGGTGCCTGTAGGAGACAGTGGTGCCTGTGGGATGCCCCATTGCCCATGGAATGTACTGTTTCCTGCGGGAACTCCTGGTGCCTGAGAGATATCCAGATGCCTTCAGGATGCCCTGGTATCTGTAGGAGGCCCTGGTGCTTGTCGAGTGTCTGGGTGCCTGTGGGATATCCAGTTGACTGTGGGAGGCCCTGGTGCCTGTGTGATGTCTGGGTGCCTATGGGATGTCTGGGTACTTGAAGAAAGCCCTAGCGCTTACAGGATATCAGAGTACCTGCTTGGTGTCCAGAGTGATGTCATTGTACCTAGATGCTGCTCGTTGTCCTGGATAATGCCAATATACCTGGGCACTTGGGTGGTGGGGCCTAACTTTGGGTTGGGTTGAGCTTCACAGTGCTTGATCTTGGGCTGGGGTGAGCCAGGTGTTGGGTTTGAGATTCACCCCACAAAGACCACCAAGACAGTGTATGTGAAAATCAAGAGCACTTTTATTCTGCAGAGCAAACCTGTATGCAGGGGCTAACTACTTTACAAGATGCCACTGCATGGCTTTTTAAAGGAAACAGGCAATATCTAGGGGATCTCTCTGATTGGTCAGGACCTGAGTACTGGATTGGCTTGTTAAATGTCATGAGGAAACAAAGTGCTTCTGGGAAAGTGAAGATTTGATGGGTAAGCAGAGAGGTGAAGTCATTGCCACCTCCACTGGGGGTGATGGTCCTCACGCAGGTGACTGTCCATCATCAAAGAAACCTGCTGCCTCCGGGATCCGCGGTGAGTCCCATGATTCATGCTTCTGCCACACTGACTGGACTCATGTCTTTTACTTGTTTTGTTGACTTTTTTTCTTGAAGGCACAGGGGTGGGGCAGGGGAGCAGGGTGGGAATGGGAAGAGGGTGTTGTCCAGATGTACTGTATGAAGCTCAAATTAATAATAAAATTGTTTAAAAAATATCCAATCTGAAGCTATGCAACAGAACTATGGTGATACAGACAGCTTGGTACTGGCATAGCAACAGACTGATAGACCAAGGTTGACTAGAGCCACCTGGACATTAACTGACAACGGAGGTTTAGCTTTCAAAAGATTTATTATTTTTATTTTATGTTTGTGAATGTTTTGGCTGTACATATGTATGTGTGCATCACGTGTGTGCCTAGTGCCTACAGAGGCCAGAGGAGGGCACTGGATCCCCCAGAACTAGAGTAATAGCAAATTGTGAACCACCATGTGGATGCTGAGAACCCAACCTCAGTCCTCTGCAAGAGCAGCAAGTGCCCTCAGTAACAGAGCCACTGCTCCAACCCCACCTTCACCTAATTTTTGACAGCAGAGGCAAATATTCTGTGGGAAGAAGACAACTTATTCAACAAAAGGTGCCGGGAAAATTGGACAGCTACCTGTAGAAAAATGAGATTAGAGTAATATATTTCACAAAATCAATTCGAAACTAATCAAGGACCTCAGCTTCAATCACAAAATGCTGAAAAGTTGAGGGTTGATGAGGGAGAGACACCTTCTTCGTTGGGGTAGGCGCTAAGGTGCCCACCCTTCTGTCAACGAATCCTCGCTCATGGTGCTGGAACCCACTCCAATCAACTCAGAGTTGCAAAAGCAAGCAGGCAAGCAAACAAACAATCGTGAGAAAGACATGAAAGTCGAAGGGGAGCTACTTGAGAAGAGAGAGGCTAAGGGGGGCTGTGCGAGTATGATCAAAACACATCATATGTGTGAATGAAGAGGTCATAATGAAGCCATTATTACGTAGGGTTAACATATGCTGATAAGAAACACCTCCCCTGAAAAGGAAAAAGAAGTCTTTCCCTACAGAACATGGAGAAGAAAGAGTCAGGAGGATGTAGGCAACGGATACAGCCCCACTGAAAGAGAAGCCAGTGTCTGTGAAGTTGCACTCTGTCTCGTATGACTTTTCCTTTGTTCCTGTGTGTTGAAAGCAAGTCACAGATTCAGTTCCTACTCAGAAGTAGAACTGTACCTTTTGCAAACCAGCCTGTGGGTGCGTTTAACCACCCACTGTTCACATGTGTGTTGGCTTTCCATTTCTGTCACAAAACACCCCCCCCCCCCGAAAAAAAATCAACAAAAAGGACGAAAGCTTTATTTTGGCTCCTGGCTTCAGAGACTTTTGTCCTTGGTTGGCTGGTGCCTTTGTTTTGGGGACTGTGGTGAAGCAAAACATTCTGACAGAAGGGCATGGTAGAGCACAGGGGCTCATCTCCTGCACCTGAGGAGGATGAGGGAGGGAAGGAAAGGAGAGAGAGAGAGAGAGAGAGCAAGCACTTGAGTGTTCTTGGGCAAGGATCTAATATATTCAAGCCACGCCCCAGTGACCTACTTTCCCAGCTAGGCCCCACTTCCTCTGCATCCCCACAGCAGCATTGCCTGGGACCAAGCCTTAGGATGACATTCCAGATCCAAGCCATAGCAGTAAGACCACACACGAAGCTCTTTACAATTAACTGTGACACTGAAATTTAAGAGAACCGTGTAAGTCACCCTTTAGTGGGATTATGCATGTGATATCCATCTGTTCTGCAGGAATCCACACGGTATTAGGCAGAGAAGGCCAAGAACCTGCTTTCCTTGCCATTCTCTTCCTAATACCCAGTTAACTGCTTGACACAAAAACGAGTGTGCAATAAATACGCCGTGAAGGTTGAAAGAGCACACTGAAAAAGTCCAAGGGGATCTGAACTCCGTGCCACGTCAGAAATAATGAGAGTAAATTGAAGTTTAGCCTGAAAAGACTCACGGGCGAACGAACTCTTCAAATATCTGACATACTGAGATGGACAAAGGGGAGGCCATTATCAACTGGTGGTAGATCTTATCTGATTGTAAAGAACAACTCTGTAACAGCTTGGAACACTTTTACAGTGACATGGAGTGCCTGATGGGGACATAAGGGTTTAAATGTTTGCTGAAGATCATTTGTTGGGAATATTGCCAGAAATGACTAATATGCTGGATAAGGTTTTAAGATCAGAAGGCTTTTATGAAGTGCCGAGACACGGCGATTCCGTGACTTTAGAGGTATGCTATTTATTCCGTTTTGATGCATCAAAACAAGCAAAGTGTGACTGCTGTTGGGCCATAAGCAGGTTTTGCCATGGCTGGGGTCAGAGTAGGAGGATGAGGGTCTGGGAAAGGTGCACAGATGTGGCTTTTTCTTAAAGGAAGTGGATGCAGAGAGCAGCAGCAACAGCAGATGGAGAGTGGGACCGACTTCAGGTTTCTGTTGCCAAGTGTTCCTGTCAGCTACTCTCTCTGCAGTGTGGTTTTATGAGCCAATAAATCCTTTTTGCTCACAGGAATTCAAACTGAATTTCTATTACTTGCAATCAAACTTGTCCTGACTTCTCCATTCCTGTAGGTGATACTCTGAACTATTAAGCTTTGTGACTTCCCAGACTTTTCCTTGTCTCTGCAGCCCCAACAACTTAATCCAAGGCCTTTGTCTTTCACCTGAGTATGAGACTGAATTTCCAAAGTATAAATTGCTTTCTCAGGAACCTCCAATAAGACACACACACACACACACACACACACACACACACACTCCTTACATTAGTGTCTTCTTTATATCTTGTTTTATTTTATTTTATTTTGCTTTTATTTTAGAGACAGGGTCTCACTCTGCAGCTCTGGCTGTACTGGAACTCACTATGTAGACCAGACTTTCCTCAGACTCACAGAGATCTACCTATGTCTGCCTTCTGAGTGCTGGGAATAAAGGCATGCACCACTATGCCCAGCTTACATCTTGTTTTTCTAATTATAGTGAGCACTTTGAATGTGAAGAGGGTGGCTTATGCAACTAAAATCCCTCGGATTACTGGTGCAATACTAGACTACACACACATGCATACATTCAGGAATTCATCTGTTTAGCCCACAGACACTGGGTATCTGCGATTGTGTGAAGAATCATCCTCAGCTCTGGAAATAAATATAATGAGAAGTCAACTCTTCATAAACTTCTATTCTAGTAGAACCAAACAGAAAATATGTTATCACAAATAGCCATATCTAAGAATATAATAATATTTATTCAGCTATAATGTAACCACACATAATGATATAAAAGCTTAGTGGTAACCAGTGCTGTAGAACAACTCAGAGCACATACTGAAAATGCTGGGAAGTTGCAAGAGCCCCCCAAATACACATTGACTGGCCTTTTCTCCTCAGACAGTGATTTATATATTTTTCTATCAACTTTTCAAATTTACTAAGTTTAACCTATCTTTTCATAACACCCATAGAATCTGTTAATTTTCAAAGGTCTCCTTCATTTGCCTAAACATTATTTTCAAGTTATAATTAACTGCTTTGTTAGTATTTTGCTAAATATATCTTAGAAGATGGCTCTAAAACCCCAAGTAACAAGAGTTACAAAACCAATGCCCCTTGGGCTGGGATGCAGGGAAATAAGGAGTAGGAAGCCCTGTTTATTTTACCAGGCAGGGTTCCAGGCTGTGTTGGCAAATTTTTCAGCTGAAACCAGAAATCCACCAGCTTTTAAAATCCACCCGCTAATCACATTTTAAAATACCATGTACAGGTCCAATAAGACACTTCTGAGCTGATTCTGGCCTCCAGGTTTCCCACCCGTAGTTCTTGCTTGTAGGGCTCACCAGCCTCCATCACTGCCACCCGATACTAATCATTCCTGCTTTTGTTAACACTTGCCTTAAAAGGCTACATTTCAGCAATATTATTACCTTTAACCTGGCTTTAACTGCCGGTGACTCACGTCTGGGCAGACTGGCTAAAAAGCTTAACCAACTTGTTTTCAGTGAAAGCAATTTGAATTCTTCAGTCCAAGTTTTCTTTTCACTGATTGAAGAATCAACAGTCAGAAGAGAGCCTGCAGGAGTAGAGGTGAGCGTGACCCCCCCACGCAGCATCCCTCCTTATTTGGCATCCTTATTTGGGGTCATTCAGGCTCACCACAGCATAGCTACCGGCATGCAGCTCACTGCCTGTCAGTAATGGGTCCGTCCATAGACACGGTTCATCTTGTAACATTTTCCAAATGTATTCTTCTGAACAGCACAAAACAAGATGATTCTGTGATTCTGTTTTCTACAGAAAGCAAAGTGGTGGTGGCCAAGGCTGGTGAGAGGATATGGGATGTTTAGTGTTTAATGGGTCAGAGTCCAGGGAAGGAAGATGAAAGCGTTCTAGAAATGGATGATGGTGATGGTTACACAGTGGTGTATATGTACCTGATGCCAAAAAACTACTCACTTAACACAGCTTAAATGTGGAATCCTGTTATGTATATTTTATCACGATAAAAACAAATGTCTTTATGAATAAGAATCATCTTCCACCTCAGTGATTGCTATTTCAGAATTCAATGACATTTTACTGTATCTAAGACTTGTCCTGTTAAAATGTCAGCATTTACAAATAAAGTTTGCGTGTATCTCACGTAACCCAGGTTGGTCTCAAACTAGAACTAGCAAGGTAGCAGAAGATGGCCTTAAACTTCTGATCCCCCTGCCTCTCCCTCCCACGCTGTGGGATTACAGTTACAAATGATCAGACATGGTTTATGTGGCACTGGGAATCTAGCCAAGGACTTCATGGATACTAGGCAAAACCTCTACCAACTGAGCTACACACTACCCGCCTCTCTTACTTGGATCCACTAGCACCACCTTTAGGTTCCTTTAGGTAGTAATGTGTGGGACCCCCGGGGCTGGAGAGCAATAGAAGTTGAGGCCGGAGAGTGCCCTCGCTCCCTGAAAAGGTGAAGTGAGACGAGATGCTTGGCAAGCTTTTCCTCTTCTAGTCCGGGAAGGTCCCTAGCCAAAATATTAGTTATAACTTGCTTGCTTCTCGGAAGCTAAAGGGACATGTTTGCCTGTATTGTAGCTGAATCCTTCGGGTGGATACCTCGCTCTCCCAGCTCAGGTGTTCCCGCCCTATGCTAATTAGGCTTCTCCCCCTGATAGCGGGACCCTGCCTCCTCCGGGAAAGATTTAAACAGAGAAAAGCCCGCCAATAAACGAGTTTTCCTGTTCATCAAACCTGGCTCCCGAGGCGTTCTTTGCACCCTGTCATTTCTCAGGTCCCAGAGTGGACAGTTTCGTGAAAAGTCACCGAACCCCTACCTCGGCCCCCGCATCCTGCCACTTAAGTCTAAGTCCGTTCACCTGGCCAGCGAATGGGGCCAGACTGCCGCAGGCGGGACATCCTTCAGCCACCGGCGGGTCCACGCGGGAACCCGGGGAGAGAGACCAACAGTAATGAATCTCTGGTATGGATGTTCTTGAGTGTGTAGTCACTCCATGTCCATTCTCTTACACTTGGCACACCACCCTAATACATTGTTTTCCATTAGAACCCTGACCAAGGCTAACAATACCTTACCGGACACACAGTGTCCTGCAGTATGCTTTATGAGTCTTCTTAGAGGGTTCTCATTTCTATTGAAGTTTCAGCTTACACCCTTGCTCTTACTCTAGCACCACAAGTTCTCACAATGACACGCTCCATCAATACAGGCATCACCGTGTTGCTTTAGAATTGGAAAAGTTTGGATCCACAAGGCCTGTGGATTTTGATCCCAAGGCTTCTGTCGACAGTTAAGCTCAGCACGGTTTAGTTTGTGAAGTCCGATTTTTCTCGTTTAAGTCTTTCTAACCAGACACCCAGTCTCTCTCTTCTCCCTTTATCTGTTGTCATCTGTCCCAGCATAACTTTCATATATTTCACATTTTCATCTGCCTGGGTGAAATGTCCATGGTTTCTCTTGACTGTTCTTTCTCCTGTTTTCCTGCCTTGCATCTGCAGCAATACACCTCTGGCAATCTCCTTTGTCTTTAAATAATGAGAGAGAGAGGTGGTGGGGGGGGAGATAATACTCTCTCCTAACCTCCAGCACCACAGTTGAGCTACTGGGAAGCCAGAGGCTGCAGGTTTAGGTAGCAGAGTTTTAGTGGAGCAGGTTTCCACGACCCTGTGGTTTAGCCAACACTGCATTAGCATGGTACAGCATTTAGAAAACCAGAAGCCAGGCTGCCTGTCTGAACTCCAGCATCACTGCTCAGTAGCTGTCATCTTATCAACTGCTTTAACCCTTTATAAGCTGTGGCAAATGGACTGATGGCTGACACAGCAGTCATCCCCAACTCCCCTATCCCTTACTGCCTTCTATTTTGTAAACTGGGAAAGTTAAAGACCAACTTCTCATAAGCCTTTTCAGCCAGGAGTAGCCAAGGGGCAATGTTATTTTTTGCAAACAGAACAGAAGAAGACTTTAGTGGGAAAGGCTTTCGCTATTCTGATAAAAAGGAAAAAACAAAACAAAACAAAAAACAAGTGGATCTCTGGGTCCCAGCCCCCAGCTTCCTCCCCAGCCTCCACCCCTACACATGCTTCTGAGCTTGCTGAACATGATGCTTAGAACTGGGATATTTCTCACCACTTTGAAAGAAAGCCCTATAAAGATCTGAGATGCTTGTCCTGAAGTCTCTGAGCCATGAGCGAGTGCTAGCTGCCACTTACCTCTAGACTGTTTGCTAGGCTCATCACGTGAGAGAGGAAACCAAGCATAAGCCACCATTAGTCACATTTTCCGTTACTTGCAACTGAAAACAGTTCCCACTCAGACACTACACTCTTTCCTAGTATTAGAGATACAGCATTTACTTCAAAGTGTTGTAAAGATACTTTGTAGTATCTTTGTACTTGTAGGCAACAATGTTAACTTTTTTAAAGCATTTAGGATGGCCCAGCTATTGTTCTGTGCAACTTATGCGTGTAAATTGTTCAAGCTCTTTCTCAAGAACATGTGTGGAAGACAATGATTGCTGTCTCCATTGTAAAGACAAGGAAGGAAAGAAATGAAGCCACTTACTCAAAGCTAAATTATGAATTGCAGAGTTAATATTTGTGTACAGGTAGGTGGTCTGACTCCAGGTTCTGTCCTATAAAGCACTCAGCACAGAAGTACCAGGTAAGCACCCTGAAGCTGCTGGCAATGCCTGCGATGGTGATCAAGGAGTGCTGACCTTTGATGTGGCTTGGGTAGTGGTTCTCCCCAGCACGTGTGGTTTGAAAATGTACTGTGCACCTGAATAAAAATCTCTCAGAAAACCAGATAAGAAATTCTAGGACAGGAATTGTTTTTATAAAGGTGTGCACGCTTATTAAACTGATCTCCAGTCAGTGTACAGGTAAGTCCTGACTGCCTCAACACCTCAACACACTCAACCCACTCCCAGGGAGACCAAAGCCTTCATATATCAAGTTGGGGGGGGGGACAAAAAAAGGGGGCCACAATGGTTAACCATTCAAAAATAAAAACAAACAAGAGTATTAAGGTGGAAGATTTTTTTAAAATGCTGTACATAATTTACACAAAGCAATGCTGTCACGTCCCCCTGCCTGGACTCAGGGATCAACTCCAAGGACATTCAAGAACCCACCCCGAGATCTTGTCCTTAGTTCTGTCCTTATCCTTAGGTCTTATTTCCTGCTGGCTATGTTCTTAACCTTCCTGCGGCTGCAATCTGCAACCCACCCCCAGCTCTGACTCTAGTTTCCACTATCAGGATCACATTCATCTTTTCTTTCTTTTGGCTAAAACATTTAACTATTGGTTTTGGCCAGTAGATGTCATCATCTATCACAAAATGAGTCATTGCTCATCCTAACCTTCAAATTTAAACTCAAAAGTCAGCAATTGTGTAAAACAAATCTGTTTTCTGGTTTATGGATGCTTATTTCTTTTCCTTGTTTTGTTTTGTGTGTTTCCATGTAGTAGGGAATCCTGACATCACAGTAGGACTTATTGGCTTGCCTCTTGTTCGGTTCTACAAGAAGATTCGCTTTAGCTTAGAACTTGGTGATTCCATGACTACAGTGGAAGCCCCATTCAAAACCCTGTGGAGCAAGGTTTTACACATAAATATAAGATATGAAAAAAAGAAGAACAAAGAGATCAAAAAAGCAAAAGCTATTTCTTTTTTATCTACTAACCCAAAAAAGTGAACCATCATCATTATGTTTTGGTGTAGACCCCAAGGAGTATGAAAGATCTAAATAGTGAGGGGAAAAAAAAGGTTTGTCCTTACTGGAGACTGTTGATATGCAGAAGCTGTGGTGGACAACCATAAGGGAAGCTGTCCTGTGTGAATGGCTAGGACACATTTGACTTCCTTTACCAGTCCTGAACTGAAAGCAAGGAGCTGTGGGAATTAGGGAAGTGTCAATCACTAATAAGTGCTGAACAAGCTGGATAGTTAATGAAGCTATTGTGGAGAGTCCTCTTCTGGGATTAGTAATAGTAATCCATCAGGGGCTTTAGGACAGGCTGACTTTGCAAGCTACTTACTATGGAAAAGGTTGGGCCCCTGAACAGGTGTTGGATTAAAGTTCTATTTTGATAAATAGTTACTTACCTGTTCCATTTCCCTATGGTGAGCAGTGAACTTGACCTTACTTTATCAAATATGAGAGTACCTTGCATCTTTATCATGCTTATAATGTATAAAGTGCATTTGTGTTTATCACATGATTAGTAATACAAGACTTTGTTGTCTTTAGGGTAAAGCCGAGTAGGCTCAGAAATATACATTAACTCAAGTCCTGAGACTAGAAAGAGCTTTATCAGGGGTTTTAAGAGAGATAAACAGTGCTTATTTGGCAAAGCAGTAAAAATTCCTTTATAGCAAATGTCTACTGAATTTGGAAAGAGGGTAGAAGCTATGCGATGGGTAAGGGGAAGGATAGGAAGTCAGGTATATGGGACTTGTGCATTCAATTCCAGAACTTAATGGGTTGTTGCAAGAGGATTGTGACACTGTTCAGGCCAGCCTGGGCTATATAGGAAGCTCTAGACCAGTTAGAGTTACATAACAAACCCTGTCTCAAACAATAAACATATTAAAAAGAAAAGAATCCAGGCATGATGGCATATCCTGTAGTTCCAGTACTTAAAAGGCTAAAGCAAGGGATCATAAATTCTAGGCCAACCTGGGCTACATAGTGAATTCCAGATTAGCCTGAGCTAGTATGCTGGGTTGCATACTAAGACTCTGACTCAATCAATCAATTAATAAATCAATAAAATAGTTCATTCATATAATGAAAATATCACAACAGAGTCCAATAACTTCTTTGTAATATTTGTGTGTGTATGTGTGTGTGTACACGTGTCTCTGATGTGCTTGCCTGTGTTTGCACAATGGGAATGAAAAGGACCTGCGTGGCTAGTGCCCACCCAGGATCCAAAAGGCAACCCCAAGGAACCGAGAGACACCAGAACGATGCAAAAAGCATGAGGCTTTATTATCCAATGCATTGGGGTCATCTCTCATGTATCCTGCAAGCCAGAATAGGAGAAAAGACCCCTAGGAGCTTCTGGCTAGACTTTTTAAAAGGGAGCAGGGAAGCTCTCTGACTGGTCAGAACCCAGGCACTGGATTGGCTCTTTGGCAACAAGGAGTTCTGGGAAAACAGAGAGATTTTGGGAATAATGAGTACTAACATTAAATGGAGGAGGTTAATGCCTTTACCACTAGGGGCGCTGGACTTTTCAGGAAGCTAGAGGCCATATCTTCTCTTAATCTTAGTTTTTGTGACTGGGTTTCAAAGAACCTAGAGCTTGCTCTTTCAGCTAGACTGGCTGGTGGGCAAGCCCCCCTCCTACCCCCAGCAGGGAGGTTACAGACACTGCCACAGTGGCTTTTTTGTTTGTTTGTTTGTTTGTTTGTTTTTGTATTTTAGAAGGTTTCTCTGTTGTTACTCTGGCTGTCCTGGAATTCACTCTGTAGACCAGGATAGCCTCAAACTCATAGAGATCCACCTGCTTCTACCTCCCAGGTGCTGGGATTAAAGGTGTGCTCCACCACTGCCCAGCCCTACACTGGCTTTTAAGCGGGCACTGACTATCTAAATGTAGGCCTCATGCTTGCGTGACAAACTCTTTATCCACTGAGTCATCTCCCCAGCCTCCAGAAATCTCCTTGTAGCAGGACTTTTTGCCAACAAGTTTTTTGTCCTGTGCAGCTCTCCTTAGGGTTACATGCCACTTGGACTTCTGGGGAACTTTGCTTAGGTTATAAAAGAGAGTGTTGGAAGTTGGAGTTGGCAATTGGTGGGATTGTTTGAAAGATGTTAGTTTAGTTTAGCTAGTTCTCTATACAATTCCTGTTATCCAAGCTAAGGACAGCCAAAAAGGGCAGTGATTTTCTCTTCCTTTCTCTCTTTATATCTTTAAAGGCCGCCTGCAAGAACGGTGAAGTTTTCTCTTTTTTCGTTCTATCTTTTTAGAGATAGAGGGTCAAAAAGGCACAGTAGCGATCAGTTAAGGCACCTGTTGCCTTAACGACATCTAGACTCTGTTTGGAAAACCCTCTTGGCACTACTTTTACCACAATTTTCTTATTTGTACAAAATTATTTTGAGGCAGGACAGAATGATAGGGAGAGAATCCCAACACAAAATAACATTCACTGTAAACGCTGGACAGAGTTAGCAGTCCTTGCATCTGTAGATATTATTTTATGCTAAAGTAACAATGGCCTAAGCTCAAGTCCTGAATGTGCATGACCACGGGCAGTGTTTCATTGCTTTTAGTCAATCATTGCCTGAGAATCTCAAACAAAACTTAACTAACTCTGCCTGTAGCCCAGTGCAGACTCTTTGAGTTACTCTATGGTAATCCTGTCAGGTGTCAGGTGTCGCTGTGGAACCACCCGGTGATAAGGTAGTGACTTCAAATTCTACCTAATCGTACACATGATTACTGTAAAAATGATGAGTGCTGCTTTCTCTTGTCCTGTCTCTTATCTTCATGCTTATTATTAAAGCCCATATTAAAAAGATCTTTCATAAAATGCCCAACTCTGTTTTACCATACTGGCTGGTCCTGAATCTTTTTTCAGTGTTGGTTTGGCTTGAGTAGAGATTCTTAAAAATCTAAGGGAACTTCCCTGGCTGCCAAAGGTGACAGAAGGTAGCTGTGTATCTTTTACCTGTACTTCCAAATACTGATACTGTGACCTTCTAAAATAACAACGCTGCTCAAGTGTTGAGTCCGAAATTTGCCCTACAAGGACCAGTGAGACCACGTACGTAAAAAGCAAAGGCATTTTTATTTTGCAGAAGAATATTTTTGCAGCATGCTGGGGTCAGGCACCAGGTGAAATGGCCGACCCTGAACAAGGCTTGCTGGCCTTTTTATAGACAGTAAGAGGGGATTTCAACATAGGTTAGGTAGCCTGGTTTCTAATTGAGGAACAAAAATGTAGTTTTCAAATGTTTAGTTTTGATTGGCTCATGCGCGAGGGGCTAACTGTCCACATTCTTAGGCTATATCTGGTTAGCCATTAAAGTCAAGACATCTGGTTGATGGCCTTTAGGGCTCACTGGCTAAATGAGATAGGGGCTGCCCTTGTACTGCTTCTTCTTTCTGATTGGTTGCCCTCAGAGTGGACGGTTCTTATGACCTGTTTCTTTACTAGTATGTAGATTTAGGATTTACTAGTATGTAGAGTCAGGCCCAGGTCAGGAACTTGAGCACATACACTGTGGACCTAGGCCAGGCCTGACAGGAGGGATCCTGCAGGTACACAAAAAGAGAAATGGAGTTTAGGTCCTTCACTAAGACATGGCCCATGTCTGTCCGGTTCTCTTGACATCTCTTCCAGTTAATACTACTGCCTGGCAACACAAAAGTTACAGCTGCCATCTGAAAGGGAAATAAGAGATTGTTTATTCTGAAGCCATTTGAAGTGACTGTGACCCAGGAACACAGACTTAGGTTACCCCAAATTCCGTGTTCCAATGTAGAAACAGCTGCATGTTTCCAATAAAGAAACAGTTGCATGAAATTTTATAGTTCTACAGAACAAAGAGAGTCCTAAGTCAAGACAAGTTTAAAATACATTGTTGGTTACATCAGAGAGGTGGTTACAGCAAGATGGGGGAAGTTTTTCTATAGGCCCAACATGCTATCTGATGATATTCTTAGCTTTGGGGTTGGTGGAAGCCAGTGAGTTTGCCAAGGTTGCTATTAGTCACAGGATGTTAGTGCAAAGATGCAGAGGTGGGCAAGGAATGGCTGTTCTGAAGGGCTGAACTAGCCCAGCATAAGGTAATCAGCCTCTGGCCCTGCAACATTCCTATCTCTCCACCTACTGAAGTTCTAATCAGTCTCTGCAAACACAGCTTCTTTTCCAGGAGTTTTCCTTCAGTCTAGGTGAAGCACCTTTGTTTGAATGAGACAGTAACTCATCAGCCTGTCTTAGGCAGAGGAACCTGAATTCATAGCTTCTCCGTTCCAAGACCATCACTCACCTCATTTTAATTAATCCCAGGCCCCCTCTTCTCTGGCTCCAGGCTTCCTTTGTCCTCAAGAAGACTAGAATCCTAGGATGTGTTGAAACAAGAGTTTTCTTTACAGTCTTCTGATTACCAACGAGTCAATGAAGGTCAATTACGGAAAAACTTTTGTTAAGAGATATTTAGTGAAATGAACTAGAAATGTGAAAATCCAACTTGAAGAGTAATAATTTAGTGCCCCTTATGGAACCATCAGCCGCCACTGGAGAGTAATAAACATGGAACAAAGATGCCTTGATGTATGTTTGTGTGGATATTTAACATACCCAGGGCAGACTTTATTATCCAGCAGCCTCTGACCTCCAAAGCTCATGGAATCTTTTAAAACAATAAAAATAGAGTGAGTGAGCCAGTTACAAATCCATTGAAGATTACTTCTCTTCAAGGGTACTGTTGCAGCAGAATGTAGGTTTATTTTCCCCAGCCAATTAATTCTGCCTTTCTTAAACAGAATGTCTGATTGCCTCAAGCTACAAAGAGCCTTTTATTTTTTCCTTCCTAGAACAAAAAGCTATCTGCATAGTTTATGTTAATATAAACCTGCAGGTGGTAAATGGCTGTTTTTCAGAAAAAGGCAGTTGGCTACTTGGGGATGTTGAGATGCATTGGGGCTCTTGATTTCAGAAAAAGAAAACACGGAAGCAAGCAATCAATTGGTCTTAAGCTATTTATGAACTAACAAGCTTCGCATGGTCCCTTTGTGAACCTCAGAGTTCTTGCACCCAGCCACTGGTCTTTCAGCTTCAGCCAAACTCCTCCTTCTTCTACCTCTCCCTCCATTTCTCCTCTTCGCTGTGATCTTGGAATTAATGAACTCTTCTTGGAAGAAGGATCCTTTCAGTCAGAGTCAAACCAAAGCTCTTCAAAGGTCTTTCAAAGCCAGCGTTCTTCACGGCTGGAGCAGACCTCTTGAAGATCTGCTTTAATTTTATGCTGTCAGATCCAAAGGAAACTCCATAGAAAACATTCTAGGGGGGGAAGGGGTAGGGAGCCAGCATTCCTTAGAAACTTATGAAGCTGGTTCCCCTTGAAAGAGCAAAAGCTTTGTTTTAAATTTTCATTACTGTGCCTAAGAGATCTATTTTTTAAAAAAAGGACAGATAACTTCCTGGAGTGCTGGTGAGGGCTGTTCATGTGAGATACATAAAGACCTAATTCTACAATCCCCGCTCGGCCAAGGAAGATAACTTCCTGGAATGCTTGGGTGGGGTTGTTCACGTGAGATAACAGGCCACCTGTGTAGATTCCCTTCGGTTAATCCAATTGCTCCAGATGTACTCAAAATGCCTCGAATGCACTTACTCGCTTGTAGCTGCAAGAGGCACACAGGCTGGAAGTACTTCAGAATATATGCTTGTCCCTTATCGGACCTGGTGGGACGTACGTAGCCTTATGGGGTCTGCCTTTACAAGCTACACGTGTCATTTCTTGGGAACCCCAGAGTGGGGAACCTCAGAATGGTCCTAGTCAAAGGCAATCTTACTGTCCAGCAATTAACTAATTTAACTAAAGCTAGCTTAAATTAGCTTCAAAATTGCGGCAATGAACTTATTCTCGACCAGTGGAATTTATCTCCTCTACCAAAGGAGCCATTTCCCTTATCACTGGCAGGAAGGACAACGGCTATCTGTGGTGCCTATTATCATACCAAAGCACTTGCTAGCCTTCAGCATCCCTCACCATCACAGATACCCGTTCCAGAGTCAGACATCCTCACTCTTTTTGCTTCTTCTCACCAACTCTGCTACCCTAAACTTCCTTCAGCTGAGGAGCTTCCCTCCTCCCAGCTTCTCATTCTTCTTGTAGCCCTGCTGTTTGGCTGTGCTCTCTTTGATCCCTTTGATGTGCTCTCTTTTGGTCTTCTCTCTTTTTTTCTTTTGCTCTCACATTCTTTGTCTTCCTCTTACACTCTCTCCCTCTCCTCTCACGGCCAGATCAGGTCTGCTGACCATGTTTAGTCTACTACTTCATCTCCTTGCTCTGAACTCTTCCAGATGCCTCTGGCTGTTCTCTTCCTCACAGCAACAATAAAAACCCTCCCTTTAACCATACCCTGAAGCAGCCATGCCATTGGTTTATACATTTGCCACTGTTAGAATTGCAAGAGTAATCTGGTCCTTGATTTTAACTTCTGGAGAGATGGTATAAGATGGCATGTTCATTTTATTGACAATCATCTGGGACTCCATGGATTCAATAAATGTGAATGGTGGCCAGAACCACAGCATGCTAGGATAGTTTTCATTGTAGGCTGGAAGGTTTAGGATTGGCTGGTTTGAATAATTTTAGCTGGTATAGGAATTAAGGGCTGATTATTTGATAACTGACATAAGAATGCTTAGGGTTTCTGAATAGTAACCCTGAGTATGAACACATCATAGTGGCAACAGGGAGTCTCTGAATTGGTTATTCTATATTAGACAGGCACACTAGCTCAGAGTTTTCCCATCTCTGGGATTAGTTAGCACCAGAGGAGAACAGTCATTCTAGGGCAGTGGTACTCAACCTGTGGATTCTGACTCCTTGAACAATCCTTTCACAGGGGTCACCTAAGAGCATCTACATACCAGATATTTACATTGTAGTTCATCACAGTAGCAAAATTACAGTTATGAAGTAGCAACAAAAATAATTTTATGGTTGGGGGTCACTATGGGCAGCATTGACCTGGCCTCTCTGCTTACTGTCAAGTACTTGCTTTCCCAGAAGCCCTTTGCTTCCTACTGAGATATGACAGCCAGTCCGGTATTCAGATTCTGAACCATAAGGATTCCCTAGGTACCACCTACTTGATTTATAAGGCACCACATGGCCAGCTTTTGAGGCGGCTGCCATGTTTTTTAATTGGACAGCCCTGACATCAGTATGTAACTCGTGGAAAATAAACTGCTTTGTATGGCCATACACATACCCCTCAGTGTCTACTTGAGCTATTAGCGTGAACTCAACAACTATAACATGGGGAACTGTATTAAAGTGTCACAGCATCAGGAAAGTTGAGAACCACCAGTCTAGGGTCAGTGAGCCAAGGTATCTAAGTATCAGAATACCAAAACTAAAATTCCATAAAGGTCCAGCAGAAGTGTGAAGACTGGACTGTTTACTCTGGCCATAGTGAGGACTGTTTACTCTGGCCATAGTGAGCTGCCCCTGAGGGAGGATAGATACTCTGAAAATAGAGAGGATATAAGGAAGGGAAATGCTCCTTACTCCTAACTTCTAAACCTGGCTCTGATCTCTTACTGGCTGACATCCAAGAATTTAGGCACTAAGGCATTACTGATCAGATAATCAGCAAAAGAAATGAGAAACAACTCACAAATAAGATTGTTAAAATGGCTAGTGAACTATACACATCTGAAATCCAATCTCCTTGTGACCTGTGTATAAGCAAGGGTCCCTTTGATAGATTTTTTTTTTTTTAAATCTCTTTTAGCATTCCCTTTTCCACCTACTGACATTATTCCTAATGTGTCTCCTCTTCAAGGGCAGAGTTCTTTGGATAAGAAAAATAAGTATACCGGCACATATTTCCCCTGATGTTTAAACTCAGCTGCAGAATGAGTAGGCTCAGAGCCCCAATTCATACATACAGAGCTGCCAAGGCGCAAGGGTGCCTTCTTCTAATATTGCACTTGATGCTCGCCAACTGTTGTCTGCCTGCTTTGTCACTGACCTTGCTGACTTCGTTTTGTTCCTACTTGTCCTGAAATTCTTTTCTGTAGGGGAAATGCAGATCCTGGCTGCCCTCAGTGGAGGACAGCCCAAAGGTTTGCTTTCCAGATTGTCCATTTTTCCCCCACCCTTCTCTCTCTCTCTCTGTCTCTCTCTGTCTCTCTCTGTCTCTCTCTGTCTCTCTCTGTCTCTCTCTCTCTCTCTCTCTCTCTCTCTGTCTCTGGATCCTGAAGAACTCAGGTAAGTAGTTTCTGTGTTTCTTCCTATCAAGGCAGATGGTATTAGGGCAAGCCGGGCAGACTTCTAAGAAACCACGAGACATCCGAACCGCTGCAACACGCATGAAGCTTTATTAATAACTGGCGTGTCGGGTCCCAGCTATCTCACACAGGAGATAAGCATGGTGGGCCCGATCCCTTCCCCCCAGGTACTTTTATGGGGTTCAGGGGAAAGGGGTCTGGGGATGGGGGCTCGTGCAGCTTTGATTGGCTCAGAGCTCTCTGTTAGACTAATTGGTTGGGAGTTTCACGAGCAGCGTGGTCAACCTGTGCCCTTGGACTAGCCACCCTTGAGACAGGGTGGCGCCCGGGAAGGAAGAATCCCTGCTGATAGGCGGTGGGGAGGAGGCTGGGGAAGAACGAATCCTGTTGATAGGTGTTAAGCTCAATGGTCATTTTCCCTGTGGGTGGGGAGGAGACTGAAGAGCACTGTTAATGGCCGTACTTGGGAAGGCATTTCTCAATAGGAGGCATTTCCCCCTATATGTGACTACTTGCACTCAGAAGAATTCCTGAGTTTTATTTTTCTTAAATCCTTTCAATGGAATCTCTGAGTGTTTGACCTCGGAGTGGTATTCCATGCCAGGTACAAGAGTGAGACCCCAGTTCATTAGCACAAATGTACAGTTTCAAAAATTTTATATAATTCTATTATCCCAATAAAATGAAAATAAAAGGGAAACAGATGAATATTTAAATAAATTTGAATTATATTGACCTGGTCAGGACATCTGTACAAGAAACTTGGAATAATTCTTCAGAGACTAAACACTTTCTGAGAATTGTAGTTTTTTTGATAGTCAAATATCCCAGTAGACATGCCTGGGCAGATAATGGGGGACTTTAAATACCTAATATCTATCTATCTACCTATCTATCTATCTCCTTGACTACTTATCTCCTTCTGCTGTTTATGCTTTTATATTCTTTCTTCTTCGTCTTCTTTGTTTTTGAGACAAAGTACCACTCTGTAGCCAGGGTTCGCCTTAAACTCAAGGCACCTCTCTTACCTCAGGCCCCCAAGTGCCAGGATTACAGGCATGAACCACTTTGCCCAGCTTGTTTCTTAACTCAGTTCTTACCCCACCACACCCACCCCACAAAGAATGTCTCCACAGCAATGCCTCCTGAGCTGCTGTACTTCAGGCCCTGGTTTACTGTTAAATGATGCTGCATTATTGAATGGCCTTTGTTAGCAAGGAGGTTACTGTACTGGATAAGCCACAGGCTTGGTTCTCAAGATGCTCCAGGGCATGGGAAGAATGGCTCTTAGTATTTTCTGGTTATAAATTTTCCTATTATCCTTGTGGGTGGTCTATGGATTGCAGATTAAGAATCTTGGTCTGATGGGAAAGGCAGACAAACAAATTATACCAGAGGGTATCTGCTCCAACAACTTAAATGTTGACAGCAGAGGTTCTGGGGAGATGGCTCTATATCAGGAGAGTCATTAAAAAGCTCCCCAAGATATCCCAGTCCTGAGGACTAGTAAACTTCTGCAAAAGCTCAGCAAGGACATACTTAGCTCCCATGCTCCCTCAAAGCAAAGTGGCCTTATCCTATGCTGAGAACAGGTGAGTGCAGAGAACAGAGGTGCAGAAACCATCCAGAGTCAAATTCAAAAGGAGAAAGAAGCAGCGCCAGATCCTGTGTGGGCAGACTGTGGGTCTACCCAGTTCTAGATGGACAGGGGACTAAGAAAGGCTGCTTTTGGCCTGCATTAGAGAGCGCTATTAGGATGTGGTGTGCTGGGTGTACATGGTGGCTGAGTAGGCTACATGTGACTAAACTCCTGCAAAAACTTCTAGAACAATTCTGTCAATAAAGGAAAATGTGTAGGGTTGTAGAAGTTTATTTTTAGTTGTGTTTAAAATTTGTTTTGTGAATTATTGGGTGAGTGTCTGCCTAGGTCTTGTTATTTTGTATTGTCTGCAGGTGTAGGATTTCTGTGGGGGTTGTTTGATTGCTTGTGATCTGCACCTGAGTAGTTCTGAATCAATAAAAACACCTGATCTCAGACTCTCGGGTTCCACTCTCCAGTACTGTGCTTGCCACAATGTTGGTTCCCTCTGCTGATGTCTGGCAGGGTTTACACCTGTGATTATGCCTCATTGTCTTCTTTGGGGGGGCTACCATAGTAGGTGTACTGCTACAGTGTAGTGAGTGATAGGAAGTTATAACTTACTAATTTCCTTCAGACATGGTTAGCTAGAAGGCTGTTAAGACCAGGGCTAGGGTGGAGTGGAGGAGGGCAGAATTAACAACAGGAATAATAATCCATTAAAATATTCACTGAGCATTTATTGTGCTTTGCATTCAGCATTTACTTTTCATAATTGGCTTTAAGAAGTAGCCATGGCTGCTCTTTTTTATAGATGGAAAAGTTAAGGCTCAAGAGCCTGAAAGGTAAAACAAAGACCCTCAAGGAATTTCACTCTGGCTATTGCATAGGGAGAAATGTTCATTTTGAAGAACATCTCAAAGAAAGGGAAGGGGACTTAGGCTTTTAGAGAATCAAATTAAGAAGGGAGTGACCCAGGTAGGAAGGACTGAGACAGGTCTTATGAAGAAATAGCTGAGGGCAGGTGACCCTTTGCTGTAGTTCAAGAATACAAAAGGTTGGCAGAATTTAACTTGTTTTCTCAGGGCTTGAGTAAAACTGAGTGTTGTCACAAGGTTGAGTAACCTGTCCAAAGTTAGCCAGCCGATTAGTGGCACATCTGGATTCAGATCTAAACTGCCTGGTACAATCTTTTCCAAGTTTGTAATCAGAATATTTAGAGAATATCCCTTAGTAAGAAAAACCAGCAAAAGAAGATGCAGAGAACAAATTCCAACACAAATTATCCTGTGACCCTGATGTAATCACCAATTAAATGGCCACAAGACTAGTATTTGGATAATCCAACAGCCCAGAGAAAGACATTTTCCCAGGCCCTTGTAGGCAAGGGGAACAGCTGGAAGCTGGAGAATCTGGCTGCTCTTTTCTTGGAAGACCCCAAATGCCCACCCTGGGAGGGAGGGGGTGCTTGGACAAACAGGCAAATATGCAGGGACCCTGAAAGAGGTCTGCTCCCTGCTTGAGCGTCTGGGTGATCTGAACCACTAAGTAGCTAGGCCACTTCACGTTAATTAGCTATCATTCTCATGACCTCATTAAGTAAGTTCAAGGACCTTTACTTCTTTGTTGACTGAAGGGTAAAATGAAAATGAGCTTCTACACTTGAGTGGCTTAATGATTAAAAGGCAGAGAAGTAGTTCTGTGCTTCCTGGTGTGGGAGGCCTCAGATAAACTTTCCCTAGGGTGGCTGAGACCTATCTTTTTACTGGGTGGTGGTGGTGGTGTTGTGAGGCCGGAGACCCTCGGCCCTGACTTTCTCTACTCAATACAATAATTATTGAGTACTTTCCAGAACTTCCTGTTCCAAGAACTAGCCTACCCCAGAAACCATAAAACAATTATTGTCAGGCTTAATTCAAGAGCACTGTGACCCAGCCCAAATTCCTAAAATGAGCAGCAGCTACAGCCGCCGCCTAATAGCCTTGGGCAAGGGACTTTACATTTCCTGGTGCCCGCGACCTTGCTATATGCCAACACCAATCAATTTAAAGGTTAACTGGCCCCTACCTATCAAAATGGGAAAACAATTTGGGAACCAATCAACTTGTACAAATTCGGTTTGTGCCCAACAACTGTTTAAAAAGCTTCACCATTTGCTCCTCGGGACCGATTCCCCCGAGGGAATCGGGTTCCAGTGCACTGGAATAAATCCTCTTGCTATTTGCATCGATATCCTGTCTGTGAGTCTCTGTGGGGGTGCAGCGTCCCGGTTTGGGCCTTTGGGGGTCCAACAGTGTGTGTGCTCTATGTAGCTCAGACTAGCCTCCTGTCTTTGCCTTCTAAATGCTGGGATTCTAAATGTGTGCCACCATATCCGCTGAACCCCCTGATTGGACCTCATGGGGAAACACATGACCTTATGGCTTATGCCTTTATAAATCACTACATACTACAGCTCAGAGCCAAATTTGGAAGAATCCTAGAATGTGTCTTGGAACCTTTCTGCAGGGTCCAAAATCTTGTTGAGAATAAGACCACCACAACTGAGCCAAATTTAAAGCAAGCTAGCTTTAAATAAATTAGTTAAAATTGGCCAGGAAGATGGACTCTGGCCAGGTCCAAACTGAGGTACCCACAGAGTGAACCTGTCACCTCCAGAGTTCCTACAGAATGGCCCTGAGTCACTTGGCACAGGTACTTAAAAAGGCAGAACTTGTAATGTTACATACTTCCTACCAGGTCCAATCAGTGGCAAGCGTCTATCCTGATGTATTTCCTGCCTGGGTTATCTCCCATCTACAAATGACCAAGCATATCTGGTGCATTTAGGTCACCTAAATGGGATCTTGACATTCTCCACTCAACATTCCAGGAGGTTATCTGACTTTGGACAAGTGAAATCACAGGATTCTGTCTTTCTTTAGCTCACTTTGAACAGCCCCACCCAGCACTCCAGGAAGTTATGTCCTTGTTATATAGGCACAGTAATTAAAATTTAAATCATGACTTTTGCTCTTATATAACTCCACACAGTTCTGGCCAGCGTCCATCATTACAGGCTAGTATTAAAAGCTTGCTTAAAATCAACTAAAACTTTGTGGCAATGGCCTTTTTCTAGACCAGTTTGAGATTAACGACTCTTACTCCTCTTCTTTTGAAGTTGAAAGCCTAGTGGAGTAGGAATGAAAGAAACACAATAAATAAGTAAATTATGTAAAATGATAGAACATCATTGTGTATATTGGGGACAGGAATAGAGCAAGATCTGAAAGCTTGGGAGTGATGCGTTAGTTTATGGCTTCATATCTTTCAGCTCATGATCCCTTTGGGCCTGTAGTGCTGTAGCAGTAAAGTACAGCATGGTGGAGAGCGTAGCTGAGGAGGTCTTTTTACGTCATGGCAGCTGAGAAACAAAGAGAAAGAGGAAGGGCTAAGTTCCTAATATGTCTCTTTCCAGGTTGTGTCTTCGGTAATTAAACTTTCTTCCGCTCCTGAGGACTTTTGCATCTCCCACCAGCTCCTCAGGCTGGTGACCACGCCTTTCACACATAGACCTTTGGAGGACACTTAAGGTCCAAAGTACAGCAGGACTATAGGCGAGGTGATATATTTTACTGGTGTATTTATTTAAATTATTTAAAGTAGACAACTGTTAGGGCAAGCCGGGCGGGTTTCTAAGGAACCACGAGACACGAACCGCTGCAAACGCATGAGGCATTTATTATTAATAACCGTTGCGCTCCGGGTCCCGCCTATCCCACGCAGGAGATGAGCATGGCAGGCCCCGATCCCTTCCCCCCCAGCCCTTTTATGAGGTTCAGGGGAAAGGGGTCTGGGGATGGGGGCTCGTGCAGCTTTGATTGGCTCAGAGCTCTCTGTTAAACTCATTGGTTGGGAGTTTCGTGCACGGGATGGGGGGGGGGGCGTGATCAACCTGTGACCTTAGACTAGCCGTCCTTGAGACAGGGTGGCTCCTGGTATGCTGAGGAAGGACGAATCCTGCTGATAAGCTTAATGGTCATTTCCCTGTGGGTGGGGAGGAGACTGAAGAGTACTGTTAATGGCCGTACTTGGGAAGGCATTTCTCAATAGGAGGCATCTCCCCCTATATGTGACTGCATTCCTATGCTTCATATTTCTTAAATCCTTTCACAACTACTCATTTGAATTAGATTAAACTATTTATTTAAATTGTTTTGTGAGATAAGGTCATACTGTATAGCTCGGCCTGCCCTAGAACTGTTACTATCCTCCTGGCTCAGCCTCACAAATGCCTGAATTACAGGTATGTACCACCATACCCGAGACATTTTAAATTATTTTAATTGATATGTAAGAGCATACTAATTGTGTGTATTAATGGGGTACCATTAACTGTTTCCCTATGTGGATACACTATATAATATTTAAACCAGATTAAATATATCTATGTCCTCGAGACTTTATGATGAAAACATTCAAACTCATTTCCCCTAGTTTTTAAAAACATGTAGTACATTCTTGTTGTCCATATTCACACTACTGTAAAGTAGTGTGCCAGGATCTCTCACTCCAAACTCTAACTTTGTTAACCTATGACCAGTCTTCACAGAGACGCATTTTGGACAGTGGGAGCAACCTGGAAGTTGCTACGTGAGCGAGGATTTCAATGGGAAAGGGCATTGAAGGTATCTGGCACAAGGACAGCGGGCGGGGAAGCAGTGTGGAGGCCCTGGGGTTGTTCACGAATCTCAGAAAGGTCGGGAACGCGTAAAGATAAGGAGAACTTGCTAGAAGAGCTTGGTGTTGTGAATTGGCCAGAGCTCCCTAGAGCTCACCCAGCCCCCCATGCTCCCGACACTCCCACTCTCTGGCCAGGTACCCCCCTGAGTCCTGTACCCGCCCTCAGACAGGTACCTGTCCTGGTCATCAGCAGGAAGCCCATATAACCCCTGTGGGCTTCAGACTTTTCCTCTTTCGCCTCTCTTTTGCTTCTCTTTTCCTCTCTGCTCTCTACCCCTCTCCCTCTCCCTCTCCCTTCCTCCTCTTCTCTCCTTGGTCTCTCACCCTGCTGTTCTCCTCCCTTTCCTCCCTCTCTTCCCTCTCCTCCCTCTCCCTGTTCCTTGCCTACATGGTCCTATTGCACCTGACTCAGGGTCCCTCCCCCTCCTCGGCAACTAGTAAACCTTTACTAAGTCTAAGCTCTGTCCATAGCTTTCTGCGTATATAAAGAATTTTTACAGTTGGACATAAGGAGATGGGAATATGAAGAAGGCTACTGTGAGAACTTTGCTTTGAATGAAACTAAGACTGTGGCATTGCCACCGTATTACCAGGGCAGTAGTCTTCTCAGCCCACTCCTGGGGGAAGAGGCTTGATGCTTGGGAGTCACAGGGGACCCAAGACATGAGCCTGTAATACAAATGGCAAGGTCCAGGTGTAATTTCAGGGCACAGTCAGAAAAGCTGGGGCAGCCACAAACATGTAGCCTGATGGTGAAATTGAGGGAAGAAGCAGAAAGGGCCAGAGAATATTAAGGGCATGGTTCAACAACCTTCACTGAAGTCTCTCCCATGAGACCTTCACACTCTCTGTGGGTCCACAGGCCCTTACTTGCTTCATCATAGCACCAGAAAATTTAGTTATGTGACTAAGAGAACTCTAAAGGAAAAAGACAGATAACCTCCTGGAATGCTGGGTGGGGCTGTTCAGGTGAAATGGTCCTGAACCTGCCTTGCCCAAGGACACAACCTCTCGGATTGTTGGGTAGGGAGTGGCTAGATCCCAAGTTGACCCTACTATACCACAAGCTTCAAATGCACCTGATATTCTTGTTCACTTGTAGGTGGGAGATATCCCAGGCAGGAAGTACATCACGATAGATGCTTGCCATTGATTCGACCTGGTGGGAAGTGTGTAGTCTCATGGTTCTGCCTTTCTAAGCACCTGTGCCACATGACTCGGGGTCGTTCTGTGGGAGCTCTGGAGGTGACAGCGTCTGAGTACCTCAGAATGGACCTGGTCAGAGTCCATCTTCCTGGCCAGTGTTTAATTAATTTAATTAAAGCTTGCTTGCTTCAAATTTAGCTCAACTGTGGTGGTCTTATTCTCTACCGGATTTGAGATTTACAAAGGTTTGAATTCGTATTCCCAGAAGGGATCAAGGATAAAGAAAGCTTTAATCTTATGTTTAGTTCTTAGTAATTTGATAGCATTGATAGACAAAAGCCCAAGGAGTGGAAAATACCTGCTTGTGGTTTAAAAGAAGATGTGTAGTGCACAGAACTTACATCATGTGCTTTCCCGCCTTGGCTCACTGGGACAGTCACCTCCAGATCGTGGAACTGCCAAGCTTGCCAAGATTGACAGGTCAACCTTGCTGTGGTAGAGGTGAGGATGGGAGGTGGTCCCAGGAAAGAATCTCAGGGGAAATAGATTTTCTTTTATAACTTCTGCATTTTGAAGTATAGTTTGCCTATATACAGGTTCAACCTGTTTTAAGCCTCGGAATCCAGTGAGCTTTGAGAGAGCAGGTGAAATTCCAAGGTGTGTCTTGGAAGAACAAACAGGAGGTGAAAGGTCAGGTGTGCACAGCACATGCAAAGACACATGCAACGAGCTGAAGAGCATTGAGTTCCTGTGCAGCAGTGTTAGGAGAACAACCCAATAGACAGCTGGAGGGGAGTCAGCAGGAAATGGAGGCTTCCAGTAAGAAACAGGAAATGAGCTTTTACATTCTCATCAGTTCAGAATTGCTCTTTTTTTTGTGAGTAAAACCTAAACCTTGGCCAGGTGGGGTGGCTAATTCTGTGACCAGCACTTGGGAGGTAGAGGCAAGAGGTTTGAGAGCATGGCTGGCTTGGCTACAGCGGAAGACTGTATCTCAAAGCACCACAAAACAGAACTCCCTTAACTGCTGCTGTCCTTGGAAGTCACGGATCATTTCATCCCACCTTACTAATTGTCATGGTCACTGAAAAGCCCAGCACCCCTAGTAGTAAAGGCACTAACCTCTCCTTCCTCCTGTCAAGTACTCACTATCCCATAAACCTCTCTGGTTAATGGTGAGTACTCACTTTCCCAGAAATCCTTGTTGCCACGTAACATTTAACGAGCCAATCCAGTGCCTGACTTCTGACCAATCAGAGAGATCCCCTGATTCCTTTAAAAAGGCTTGCTGGAAGCCTCTCAGGGTCGGCTCTCTTATTTTAACTTACAGGATGCCCTGAGAGTTGACCCCAACAGGTTGGTTAATAAAGACCTCTTGCAATTGCGTCAATCCCAAGTCTCGTGGTTCCTTGAAGGTCATCCCTCGCAGGTAGACCCTGACAGGAGCTTGCACCTTGGGTGGAGGGGTGGGGTTGTCCCGGATCCTTTCATCACATTCCCCAAAACTGCAGATGGCATCACTTCCGTTTCCTGAATCTGAGCTGCTGCATGAACTCCAGCGTGCCGGTCCACATTCTGATAGTGCAGACTCACTCTTTTTATTTTATTTTATTTTGGTTTTTTGAGACAGGGTTTCTCTGTTGTAACTCTGGCTGTCTTGGAACTCACTCTCTAGACCAGGCTGGCCTTGAACGCAGAGATTCGCCTGCCTCTACCTCGGGAATGCTGGAATTAAAGGCATATACTACCACTGCTCTGCTGGACTCACGCATTCTGGAGGAAGGGGATGTGGACTTCCACCACCTCCAGGATCATGATGTACAATATAAAGACTGTTAAGCACATCAGCTTCATAGTGGAGTAGACATAACAAAGCCCATTGTTGTGACCACTCACACACACATAATGAGTGTGTTTCTACCTTTCTTTCCCATCTTCACTCAAATGCCATCTCCTTCCCTTGAGCCCTTTTCTGTCCATGCTACCCAAATTTCCCCCCATCTATATCAACGTTTTCTATAGGCCCTCTTCAGTCTATTAGAGTACTATCCTTTGAATGTGTTCAGAAGTGTGTATGTGGGAAGCTTAATCCTCCAAGGTATATGCAGTGGTATTTAGCAGTGGGGCCTTTGAAAGGTAATGGAGTGAGATGACTTAGAGGGCATAGGATCTGCTTGCTTACAAATAGCAGTAGAGAAACCAGAATTGTTAAACTCTCATGTTTTTCTCTTCAAGGAAAGGGATGTGCATACCTGTTTTCCACCCAGAAGGCCGAAATGGTTGTGTTAATAACTTGCTAATCCTTGCCATTCTTTGCAGCCAGGCTTCACCTGATTCCCCCAGAGTCCTGAGCATTGTTTCTCAGTCAATAGAACCCATCCTTCTGAGAGAGGGTCCAGTTACTTTGCAAAAGAGGTTTACTGTTATGCTTATTACAAACCCTTCCTCCCCAGACCCTATTCCTGAGCATTGTTTCTCAGTCAATAGAGCCCATTCCTAGAAAGAGATCACTGGTACTTTGCAAAGGAGTTTTGATGTAGCCATGCCTAAGGCACTGTTGTGATGTTTGTCACAAGGAAACTTTTTTCCCCCCAAAGTTGTACTGCATTTAAATATGTCAAAAATAAACTGCTGGGGTCAGACTCCAGAAGTTGGAACCCGCCCTGCTAATTAAATCGTGCTGAACCAGATTTCCTTTTTGCCTCTTGTGGTCTGCCAACTGTAGAGCTTGCAAGGACTCTTCCCCCCCGCCACACACACACAAGTTGGGTCGTGAGGGTGGGATACCCATAATGATATCTACAGCTTTATAAGAAGAAAGGAAAGCTGAATGAGCAGCTTATTTTCCTAAGTAGTACCCTTCACTGGGTCATGACGAGGCAAGAAGGTCCTCACCAGGTACAGGGTGGAAGGTGGCACTGTCCTTGTTATAGCCTGGTTCCATTTAGTGACTCTAATAATTATTTGCAATCTGCTTCCTGGATGACTGGGGAACTTGTTTTTCTATATAACTTGTATTTTCCTGTAGCCTTGGTTAAAGGGGCTACCTGTTTCTCCAGTATGAACTCACCAACTGCTGGCTCTCATAATACAAGGGTTTTCCTTCTAGTAATCAGAAAACTAAGACCAAAGAACATGATAGTAGGAATGATGTTTGTATAACTGCTAGTTCAAGGTCCGAGTGTCAGCACTCAGAGGTCAGCAGGAAGGAGATAACATCTGTCTGAAGGCACTGTTGAATTAATCACATCCCACCTAGATCCTTGCCCCTGTCAAACCATTAATTTTTAAACTTTATGTCTTTGCTTTAGGAAACTGCATCCTGATTGGCTCTTGTAACCCGCACCCTCTCTCTACTTGCCCAGCAACAAGATTTGTATAAAAGAGAGCACAACTGCTTTGGCAGCGCCCACTCTCTTCAAAGCCGAGTGCGGACCAGCCGCCATAATTAAATGCTCTATCTTGCAACCTTGATGTGTATTGCATTTTAATTTGAACACCATTTCGTTACTTACCTTTTCGTTGTTCTTGTTTTCTTTTGAGACAAGGTCTTATGTAGCTTCGGCTGGCTTTCAAGTCCCTGTGTAAACAGGGCTGCCCTCAGACTCATAGGGATCCACCTGCATCTGTCTTCCAGGTGCTGGAATTACAGGGGTGGGCTTCTTTAGGTTTTTGAAGTTTGGTTTTTATTTATTAGAAAGGCTCACCTAAATTTCTTTTTCTGACATAAAAATAAAATTAAAGAGATTTATCCATCTCTCTTAAGGTTTTCTTCATGTTAAAGGGTTTTAAAATGCAAGAGTTGGGAGCATTTCTCACTTCTGGATTTATGTTGGATAGGAACTGCCTTGCTCTTTTTCCGTTTGTGCCAAATCGGAAGACTCTGTGCCACAGTTTGATCAAAATTCTGTAAATGTCCAACTTCAGTCTTTTGTGCAAAATGAAGTTGTATAGTCAGTGCTTTTCAAACCTATTTCAGGATCCACAATGGTCTGTGTGTATTCTGGAGAGTGGGGCAGGCACCCTGCATTTCATTAGAGGGTTTATGCTTGTGTGCACCTGTGGATTCTATTGTTCTAGAACAATCAGTTCCACAGTCCTGTGCAAGGACTGCTGCTGATTCAAAGCTTTTTCTTCCCAAGGCTTCTCACCATGGCTGCCATTCTTAACTCACTTCCTTCAGTCTCTGACTTCATAGATCTGTATCCTCACAAAGAAGACGAGGACCAGCCTGGTCCAGGTACTTACTCCCATCCAAGAGAGATTTGTGAATAGGGGAGATATGATGGGCCTGATCTTGTCCTTCCTGCATCCTTTGGGTCCTCAGATGAAACTGGTCTTTAGTTCAAGCTGCTGTTCCATGTGGAAGGTTCTCAGACTTCACATGGCAGATCTACCTTAATACGGATCTCTGGGAATCATCTTCGGAGACTTTGGTTCAGTAAATCTAGTAAGTACCAGCAGTCTACATGTGTAAGAAACACCCTCAGATAAATGGGGATGCTGATGAGCTACCAATCTGTGGACATTTTTGGGAGGTGCTTATGTGATGAGGGACTACCTCTTCATTTTTATAACAAACTCTATTTTAAGAACCTAAAATCCTCATTCATCTGACAAATATTCACTTAAGCCAAACACCTCATGAAGAGTAAGGATCAGAGCCGTTAAAAGAACTGGCCACAGTTACACTAAAATTACATATTGTTATCTGAAATTCACAATTAACTGGGCATCCTGGTAATGGCCAACAGCCCAAGTCAGGAGATGCTGAGAATGATCCTTCTGGCAAGCTAAACTTGAGATGGAGCTTATAAATCCCAAATCTGATTGAGAATAAGACCACCACAATTGAGCCAAATTTGAAGCAAGCAAGCTTTAATTAAAGTAATTAAATACCGGCCAGGAAGATGGACTCTGACCAGGTCCATTCTGAGGTACCTAAGGAATGAACCTGTCACCTCCAGAGTTCCCACAGGATAGTTCCAAATCATGTGACACAAGTGCTTAAAAAGGCAGAACCTATAAGAATACGTACTTCCCATCAGGTTCAATCAGTGGCAAGCATCTATCCTGATGTACTTCCTGTCTGGGTTATCTCCCACCTACAAGTGACTAAACACATTGGTACTTTTGGAGCACATCCAGTGCAGTAGGGTTAACTAAATGAGATCTAGACACTCCCTACCTAACAATCCAAGAGGTTATGTCCTTGGGCAAGGGAGATTCAGGGCTGTCTCACCTGAACAACCCTATCTAGCACTCCAGGAAATTACATCCTTGTTCCATAGATCTCTTAGGTAGAGTAATTTTTGCTCTTGTAACTGGAGAACAGAATGTTTTATAGAGGGATCTTGAGATGTCCATATGTCAAAAGGAGGAGAAAAGAGTTGGTTCAGGCTGAGAAAGAAATCCCCTAGCAGCTTCAATCAGTCACAGGTGTGGGTCAGAAAGAACCATATTTACTCCACAATGTGTTGATACGGTGGGACTTTGTATTTGGCTCCCACTCTCCACTGAGTTTAAACTGACCTTGGAGGGGCAGGCAGGTCCTCAAGCAAAGCAGCCCTCCGCAGCTGAGGCCCACTGTGGCACCCGCTGAAGGGACTCTACTGATAGCATTCTCAGCAGCCAGCCAGACAAGCCCTTCCTGGAAAGGGATCCATCTTCCTTGAAGGCAGCAGATCTCCACCCGCACTCTCAACTCTAAGATCTAGAAATACAGACACTGTGGGTTCTAGACATTAAAAATGCATGCACGTAATCCTGTTTTCTACTTGAGAGAGCAGATAAATACCTGAACATGGTGGTTACACTGATTTGGCAGGATGCCTCTGGCCTACAATGATGTATTGCCACAGGCTCTCCTGAACTGATTCACACTGGCATATTTTTGTAGATAACCAACATTTTCACCCCCCATAGCCCAGGAAAAAAGAATTCTAAGAGCAAATGAGTGACTCACAGGGAAGTCTCCAGAGAAGAAGAAGAAGAAGAAGAAGAAGAAGAAGAAGAAGAAGAAGAAGAAGAAGAAGAAGAAGAAGAAGAAGAAGAAGAAGAAGAAGAAGAAAGGATTTCTAGTTAATCATGGGGAGACAGGCATGTTCAATTCTACCTAAGGTGTGACCAGGACAGTTTACTAAAACTGCCTCAGGATTGCCTTGTCTCCCATTTTCTACTCATTCATTCACTCATTCACTAAATGATAATCGACAGAGGATAAGTACTTTTAGTCCTTACACATCAGGATTTCTGAGAAACATCTGCTACATCATTTGAGTGAAGATGAAAAATCTATTAATATTTTCAGTTTTTTACTTTTTAGTATCTTCTCTTGACTCATTTGCTTTTTTTTTTTTTGAGATAGGCATTTCAGTTTCTCTTTCATCTACATCAATAATTTATTTAAAAAAAGAATTACTGGTTCCCATAGCAACTTCAAAGGTTAACAGCTCAGCTAGGCCAGCAAGATCTTCAGAAACTGTTTATCATAGAATCATCATGTCTTTTAAAGAGAAAAAAAAATCTGCTTAAAACATTTAAAGCCAAACACTATGAGACGATAAACACACACATGCACACGTTCATGCACACATACAACTCCACTGGCACACTTTCTGGTTTCCTGAATTCTAGCACCTTATTATAGTGTAGGAAGGGGGTAGAATCTCTTAAAAGATGTGGGCACAACAACACACTACATGATAGGGTATTAGAAGAAAAGAGACAGGCCTTCTAATACAGAGATTAACTTTTTTTTTTTTTTTTTGCAATAAAGTTTCAAGGGGTTGCAGCTGAGTATGGCAGTTACACCTTTAACCTCAGCACTCTGGAGGCATGGTGGCTGGAAGCAGCAAGCTGAGAGCTCATATCTTAAGCTGAAAGCAGGAAGGAGAGAAAGAGAATTGGGAATGGCACAAGGCTTTGAAACTTCAAATACCACCCCCAGTGGCTTACTTCCTCCAGCAGGACCACACCTCCTAAGCCTCCCTAAGCAGCACTGCCAACTGGGTACAAAGTATTCAAATATCTGAGCCTATTTGGAGCATTATCATTTAAACCACCATATTAACCAAAGTCATCTGGTGTCCAAAGAAGTGAAGACTGAAGTCAGTCTAACGTCCTAAACCTTAAGCAGCCAACCCTGTGAGGTACATTGTTCAGGATCAAGCTTTATATTTCATTTTTTTTAATTTTAAAGTTATGTGTATGTGTTTATGTGATTGTGTGTGTGTGTGTGTGTGTGTGTTGGGGGTGGATGTGGGTGGTGGGGATATGTACACATGAATGCAGAAGCCAGAAGAGGGCATTGGGTCCCAGGATCAAACTTTGAAAGCTACTCCGTTAAATCCAATAATTGTTTCTGCCAATCCTCTGACACCTATGCTAGAGATTATTTATGCAGAAGAGGGAGAATAAAATGCCAACTTTCTTCAAAAATTAGCTGGAACCTGTAATTCTTCTCATCTGTATATTTGTATAATATTGAGCACAATACATAACTATATGAAGCTGGATTTTCTTCCCGTCAGTATCCACAATGTCTTCATTCAGCTTCCTCGCTCTGTATCTGCTGTCGCTAATCACAACAGCTCTCATCATTTATTTGTATGTGTCTTTTCTTAATTATATGTGTCAGTGTGTGTGCACGCTTGTGCACATGCACTGGCACACAAATGCCATGGCATGCATGTGGAGGTCAGAGGAAAGTTTGCAGGAGTTGGTTCTCTCCGTCCACCATGTTGGTTCCAGGGACTCAGGTCATCATGCCTGGCCACAAGTGCCCTTTCTCTGAGGTTACTTAACAACCTCTGGCTGGTCTTCTTGGCTCCTTTCCTCAAGCTCCTGGGATTGGGGAGTTGATTCCTCTCACATCTTTGACAACTTCAGTCCTGTGCTTATCCCTCTTGGTCATTTCTTTAGAGACAATACTAGATTCTTTAGTTGGCTCCTGAGACTCTCTCTTTGCTCTTTAGCTGGACAAAGGGATTTCTTGAAATCTTATAGTCAGTTTCCATAGGTAGCCTGACATACCCTGATCAAGCCTAGAGAACAAGATGCAAACCTCAGACAGAACTGCGGGTGTAACTTTTGGCACACGAAGTACATTAGAGTTGTATATATCTGATGCTCTACCATATTTTGGCAGAGCTGGTCTGATATGCCAAGGGCCTATGATCTCTTTCAGGTGGTCGATTTGGGTCTTTTTCTCTTCGTTTTTGGAATTTTTCTTAGATTATGAATTTTAAAAATCAACTACTGTTTTTAATTTACACATAAAAAACATGCCAATTTTTCCTGGACAGTTCAGTAAGTTTTAGCAAATGTATGTCTTGATGTTACCACCACCATAACAAACCTATGGATTTCTTCATCTTAAAAATTCATGCATCTTTTGTCAACAAGCCTCTCCACCCCATGTCAAGCTTCTAGTTGTTATAGATTAAATTTGCTCTTTGTAGAACTTCATACAAGGGAGATCGTGAAGTATGTGCTCATCTGTATCTGGCATCTCTGTTGCAGAATGATGTTTGTGAGGCTGTTTTTCATTATGCTTTATTGATGTGACCAGTGTATGCTCCAGTGAGTTAATTTATTCACTTTGAGAGACATTGGGTGGTTTCTAGGTTTGTTTTTTTTTTTTTTTAAAAAAAAAACAAACTGCTATATGCAATGATATTTGGGAGCTTTTCTTAAGTACAACATCAGGTGCTGTGTTGTATAATAAGTATCTGCTCCAAAATGTCCGCCTCATTTTACACTCTCAGCAGCTGGGTATGAGGGCTCTGGCAGCCTCGTATCCTCAGTTTTTTCAAGTCTTTGTCATTTTAGTGTGTAATAAAATGTTATTGTGATTGCATTTTATATCAGATGACTGTCTAATAATGCTAAGTGTCTTGGCGTGTGTCTGCTGGCACTTGCCATCTTCTGCAAAGTGGATTTTGCAGAACATATCACCAATTTCTAACACTGAGTAGCCTGTCTTCTTAATTATTGAGTTTCAAGTGTTCTTACTGTATTTTGGAGCCTTTCAGCTTATGTACATGTAGTGAATATTTTTCTATTATATGGCTTAACTATTCCTTTGTAAATGGTATGTTTGAAAGAGCAGTTTATACTTTCAAAATCTAATTTATAAGGTTTTTTTTTTTTTTCTTGACAAAAGATCTCACTATGAGAAATATACTGGCTTCAAACTTGCACCAGCTTTTCTGCCTCTGATTTTCAAGTGCTAGGATTACAAGCCTTGCTTTTCCATATTTTTAAATTTAAATTAATTTTTGAAATTTCATAGATGAGTACTTATATAGTACTCATATATATAGTATTCATAGATGATTATAACATTTCTATCCCTTCCCGCTGCCCCTATTTCTTTCTTTCTTTTTTCTTTCTTTCTTTTTCTTTCTTTCTTTCTTTCTTTCTTTCTTTCTTTCTTTCTTTCTTTCTTTCTTTCTTTCTTCTTTCTCTCTCTCTCTTCCTTCCTTCCTTCCTTTCTTTCTTTCTTCCTTTTTTCTTTCCTTCTTTCTCTTTCTTTTTTCTTTTTGTTTCTTTATTATTATTATTTTTTTTTTTTGAGACAGGGTCTTTCTACACAGCCCTGGCTGTCCTGAACTCACTCTGTAGACCAAGTCAGCCTCAGACTCACAGAGATCCACCTGCCTCTGCTTCCTAAGTGCTCGGCCTAAAGACACAAACCACCACATCTGGCTAATTCCTTTTTTTTTTAATTTGAGTCTTTTGATCCTAAAGAAAAGTCTTTGCCAGAGATTATAAATAGCTGTAGTGATTTTCTATGTGTTTAGGTTTATGATTTAAGTGCTTTTTTTGTATATCATATAAAGTGAGACTTATGATGTATTCTTTTCATAGGACTATTTGATTGATTTGGCACCTTTGTTGAAAGACTGTCCAGCTGCCTTGTAGCTCTACAAAAATAACTGACATATGTGTGGGTCAGTTCTCCCCTGTTCCAGCAGTCAGTCCTTACATAGTGCCATTTTGTCATGTTCATCTGACAGTGACTTTTAAAATCAACTGATGCAAATTCTGTAGTGTTCTTCAAAATATTCCCAGTTCTTCTAGGGTTCTTCTAGTTCCTTTTATTTCTATGTAAACTTTAGCAATAGAACGCTAGTTACTGTAGTAAATCTTCCTTCTTCTCCTTCTCCTTCTTCTCCTTCTCCTCCTCCTTTTTCTTCTTTTTTCTTTAAGAAAATGAATCAACGTCTGGGGAGTACTGTTAGCAGCTGAGCCCATTTCACCTTCCCCCTTGCCACAGCTTTGTATAGATTTATATTGTTTCATTTCACTGAGCCAACAACCATCATGGGTGGAGGATAGCTTACCAATCACAACCCAAGGTCGCCTTCTTCTGCCAGCATAGTGAAGTAAAATCCCCAGGCGATGCCCCACCCACTTTCATTAATATTGAGGGTGTGTGTGTGTGAGAGAGAGAGAGAGAGAAAACAGACAGAGTCAGAGACAGAGACAGAAACACAGAGACAGAGAGAGACTCATACCTTGGCACTTGTGTGGAGGCCAGAAGACAACCTATTGGAGTGGGTTCTCTCTTTCCACCACCTGTGATCCTAGTTGAATTCAAATTGTCAGGCTTGGCATCAAGCACTTTTACCCTCTGAGCCGTCTTGTTGGCCCTTCTATGTACGTTTATTTATTTATTTTATTTACATATTCCAGTTTCAAAATCTCCTACCCCTGTTTTTATAGATATTATCTTCTGGGTTTGTTGTCGAACTTTCTTTTTAGCTATGTTTAAAATGGTTATTTTGTGCATCATTGGATGAAGTAGTATGCTGTTGTGGTGGCTCACCAAGGAAGACACAGAGATATTTTCATAGGTGCAAACCCTGCCAGACCTCAGGAGAGGGAACCACTATCATGGTCAGTGCCATACTGGACAGTGGAACCCTGAGTGTCTCATCTCAGGGTTTTTTTTTTTTTATTGATAACTAATCAACTCAGGTGATCTATTGATAGCACGTGCAGATCATGAGCAATCAAACATCCCCCACATAAAGCCACACCTGCAGACGATACAAAAAGTCAGGGCCTGGGCAGCCCTTCACTCAACAATGCACACACAAAAATATTTTTTTAAACATAACTAAAAATAAACTTCTGCAACATTTTCTCCTTTTCTGTATAAGACAGAAAAAAATTACTTTATCTCTATAACACAATTTAATACTACACCAGCAAAACTACTTACAAGAGGAACAATCATAAGGACAGGACCAAATGAAACCAAATATCTATCAAGGTTTTCACAATGTTTTTAGACAGCAGGAAAACATTATCAATGTCCAATTATCTGAAATTCACTCATGATCTTCTGGGCTCCTCCAAAGGGCTTGGATCACTTCTCTGGCTCTGACCTCTGCAACACACACAGCTTCCAGGTTCTGGCTGGCTCCACTCCACTGCTGTTCTTGGTGATTATTCCATGGTATTGACATCTTCAAAATGCTGGGCTCTTCTGCTGCAACTGGGCTGCACTTTCCCCAATAGCCTTTCCTGGGCTTTCTTCATGTTACCAAGCCTCAAGTTCTCTGCATGACCCCTTAAATCTGGGCCTTCAACTGCCACTGAAGATGCACCCTTAGCAATGGTCTCTCCTGGCCTCCCTTCATGGTGCCAAGCCTCAGTTGCTCTCCATGACCCCTTCATGCCCTTAAAAGCAGTATTCCCTGGTGACTCTTATACCTTACCAAGTTCAGCTGCCAATAGGAGATACAACTTTGGCCAGTTCTAGAAGACAGTTTCTGGGTGATGACCCTGAGGAAACACTTTCTGAATTTTAAAATAGAGTCTGATTTACAGGAAAAATCCAAGCTGTAGCTTCCACAGCAGATAGTCCTGGGCCAGTAGGAAGAACCTCCAGTCAGAACATTCTGGTGGTTTGCTGTTCTATTCCACTACCGCTATGGGGAAAAATACAACCATTTTCATAGATCTCAAAACAAGACCCGTTTGGGTCTCACAGACAAACACAAAAAGTCATCAGAAAACTCAGTTTGTAGAGCACTCTGTCTCGAGTTTCCCGTGCCTTGGTTGCTGCCAGCAGTGGCAAGGAACGTGACTAGCTGTTGGGGCACACAGCAAGTATCCACATGGTTTGGGGTAATGCTCCATGACCAGGAAACAGCCCTCATCTCAGAGCTTTCTTTCCCATTTACAACTCTCTCTTTTAGAGCTTCCCTTTTATTTTGACTCCCCCTTTCATGGAGGCCACTCTTATTTATTTTTCATAGCCTTCTCTCTTCGTAGAGGCTTATTTCCTTCTTCACCCTCCTCTTCCTTCAGGAATCTTCCACTTATTATTATTAGTAGTACTACTAGTAGTAGTGTTACTACTATTTGCATATATACAATCTGTGTCCTCTGGGAACTGCTCTGATCATACATTGCCAGACTCTGTGAGGTCTGGAGTTTCTTTCGTTTTCATCCTTGTCTCCACATTGGATGTGCTGGCGTGATGTCAGTGCCCTTCTTTGCTTTCTGCCTACGATATTGGTGCACCATTTGTAGTTGTACACCTACTGTGGCAGCTCACCCAAGATAACATGGAGTCACTTCCATAGATGTGAACCCTGCCAGACCTCAGCAAAGGGAACCACTATCATGGCCAGCGCCAATCTGGACAGTGGAACCCTGAGCCTCTCATCTCAGGGGTTTTTATTGATACCTATGCTGTTCAAGTGTTCTATTGCTGCCACATGCAGATCATGAGTAATCAAACATCTTCTACACAAAGGTGACACCTGCAGATAATGCAGATAACCAAAGCCTAAGTAACTCATCACCCAACAATGCACAAAACAACCATTTTAAACATAACTAAAAATAAACTTTTGTAACTCACCTTTAGAGGTCTTCATTTCCAAGGTGGCAAGGGTTGGTATAAAGACAATGAAAATATCTGATGTTTTACCTTCTTGGAACTTTTTTTCCCCTTTGACTAAAAGCATTTTTTGAAAAACAAAGTTGCCACCAATCTCCTCTCCTGGGTAGAGTCGTGGTCTTGGGGAAGGAGAAAGACCCCAACACCTGTATAAACAGGCACTGTCACATACTTTACTTTAATGTATCCCGCTGGTTCTCTAAAAAGTCACTTGTGTTGCCAAAGAGAAAGACTGCCTTTTCCCCTTCTTCTTTCCTTTGCCACTCTGAGTGAATGAGCCCCCTGTTCTAATCGGACCTGCGAGGAAGAGCCTCTGTAAACTCCTTTGCATGAAAAAATGAGCAAAAAAAAAAAAAAAAAAAAACAAACAAACAAAAACTCTTCTTGATAATCTGTCCTTTGTCAATTTAGGTCCTCAGCTCTCCCTAATCACCAAACCAAGAAATATAAAGAAATTTTCCCTCCCAGCACACGGCTCTGGATTCTAGTGCCAAGAAGGGGTGTGCTCTGTATTTGTGAAACACTTTGGTCTGTCCACTGTGTTGGGGAGGAGGGTTCGTATTGCCAGGAGAAGTGATTAATCTTCCTCCTGGAGAGGCTTGCTAGGTTCCAACCCCACCATATGTCCCTGTGGCTTTACATGTTGAATGTTAAGTTTTACTGTTTTGAGCCACTGGACTTTTCCTTTTCATGTTTTGCAAGAAACATTTAAATATGTAAGCACTCTGTTGCTTATTCTGAAGGACTTGGAGCACAGAGACAAAGGAGCATGGATTCTTTGGCTCTGAGGGTCCTGTTCTGAATGCAGAGGCCTTTGAAAAGGTAAGAATGACAGTATTTGTCTGAACTGGAAAACCTGGGTTTTTCCCTGGGGTCCAGGAACTGTTTCCAGAAATCTCACTTGAGGAAATTACGTAATGGGAATAGAAGGCTCACAACAAGAGTGTTTATGGGAATTTTACTTTTTATTATAAAGATCTGGATAAAATACATTTTCTGACAGCAGATAAATATTTAGCAACTATAAAATAACGGTTTTTCAAAGAAAGCATAAAGAAAGAAAATTGTTCTTAACTACTTAAAAAAATTCTGGGAACTCAAACCAGGACATTATACAGGCTGTGGTGGTTTGAATAAAAATGCTTCCTATAGGCTATTTTCAGGCTTTATCCCCAGTTGATGGAACTGTTCAGGAAGGATTAGGAGGGTGGATTTTGAGGATTCAAAAAGCCCCCACCATTCCCGGTGTCCTCTCTCTGTTTGGTGCTTGTATATGGGATGTAAGCTCCAGCTACTGTTCCATGCCTGCCTGCCTGGGGCTATGCTCCCCATCACCATGGTCATGGACTCACTCTCTGTAACTATTAAACAAATCATGGTATGCACAGCAATAAAAAGGTAACTGGGACACTAAGCAAATACTCAGTTCCCTGGACCATACCCTCACATCCTTGCTGTTATGTTGTTGTTACTTCACACGAACGTGCCTAAAAAAAAAAAATAAATAAATAAAAGCACAGGAAGAACATAGAAGGATGGAAAACACACCAAACTGCTATAGTTGCTGATCTCTTGGTAATTTTTTAAAACTTTTTCAGGAGTAAAAATTGTTTATACTTTGATTTTTCAACAATAATACGTGTTATATTGTGGAATATTTAAAATGTTTACTATTTTTATGTATACCACATGCATGCCTGGTACCCACAGAGGCCAGAAGAGGGCGCTGGATCCTGTGGAACTGGAGTTAAAGACAGTTGCTCACGGCCATCTATTTGGGTGTTGTGAATCAAACTCCGGCTCGTTAAGATCGTTAAGCTCCTTTAGGAATCTGTTTTTATAATAGAAAGAAATAGGAATATGTTGAGAAAAAGCTGAGCGGTAGAGAATGAAATCTTAAGATGGGTATCTCTCAGTGACTACAGACAATGCAAGGGCGCGCCACAAAGTGACTGAGTCTAAATCCTGACCGTGATGGCTCGCAGGTTACAAAAGCAGCTGCCATGTCATGTGGTTAGACAGATTTTCAACATCAGGGCTTACGTGGTGCAGTTTAGAGAGCAAAGAGGCGGAGCAAGAGAGACTAGCAGATGGCAGACTAGTCACCAGGAGCCAGGATGAGAGCCAGCCCGGAAGGAAGGGCAAGCCGGGAGCCAGCAAAGGAGGTCTGTAAACAGGGGCCTGACAGAAACCAGGAGGTTGTCTGGGGCTGCTCAGCTGTGCCAGAAGTTCTCTGGGATCCTGAAAAACAGATAGGGAAGATCCGCACAGGTCTTGCCTCCATGAAACTCAAAAGGGCAGGGTTCAACCTCTTCTTTATTTTATTTTTTTCTAAGGGGATTTGTTCTGATTTGATTTGATTGATTTTTGAAGACATATTGTTGTAAGGAATAACTTTTTTAAAAAAGTCCTTAAAATGAGAGAGTGGGGGAGGAAGATGAGAGAAAAGGAGGGAGGAGAAAGAAGGAGCAAAGGCAAGGGTAAGGGAGAAATATCTTTTGGGCCTCAGGTCTGTCCTTCGCCCCCTTTCTTTCCTCTCTCCTTTTTAAATCACACAGCAGATGAAGCAGCAAGAAGAAATCTAATCAGCGTGTGCCACCTGATTCGGTCGTAGGAGAAGCACGCACTAATCCGTTCTTCGTCGTTTTCTTGCCGTTTACATTTAGCAGATCATCCTGGGTTTTTATGCTCCCATCTGTCCACCCGGCCACCTAGGGCTTTGGTTTGGTCCTTTGGTTATTTCAGGGGCAGAGCGAAATCTCCTCCTAGTATTTGTAGACACCCACCACCAGGGGGCAGCCCTGTGCCGTGGTCACCCAGATAAGCAATTCTGGGGCTCTCTGGCCACCTTCCGACAACCCTAAGGATGCCGCCTGATCCCTTCTCTAACTGCAGCTTCTACTGCTGCCTCCTGATCCTGCTTCATCCGCACTCTAAGGGAGCGTGTAAACCGCCTTTCTAATGTAAAGGAACCCACAGCTGTTCGAGCAGCCTGATTGTTTAAAAACCCGAATTTAGCTCCAGCTACTCACAGCCCCTGGCCCCTTAACCCTTGACCTGGTGACCCCCTCTCTCCGTTTCTCTTTTGTCCTCGGCCTGGGTCTGTGCTGCTCTTTGCCCACTCTTCTCCACGCCTCCCACCCTCCTGCTGCTCTGTCACTATGGTTACGGTGGGGACCAGTTTCGGGGCTGCCCCCTTCCACAGCTTCTGAAGTAATTTCCCCAGTGAATTCCAACTCAGTTGGCTTTGTTCTAGTCCCTTTCCGTGAAGAAAAAAAAAAAAAAAAGTAAAAGGAGAGAGAATTAGGAGCTCAGATACCATGATTCTCCCGGTACCAGCTGTTTTTTTTTTTTTTTTTTTTTTTTTTGGTTTTTTTTTTTTCCTTTTCTTTATGTATAAGAAAAAAACCTCTCACTCTGCTGCAAACCCAAATCCACAAAATACTTATTAAACAGCTCTTGGTTTTGTGACTGTGAAAACACTAAATATCTGTGTTCTTTAAATACTTTCAATTTGGGGAGTTAAAGGGGTCTCTTTCTTAGAGAACAATGAACTGAAGTTGGAACCAATGCGTGACGTGGGGGGTGGGGGGCGCGGCGCATCAACGCAAAATGTCAACCAAGCCAGAACAAGCCATAGAGAGGTCTCTTTAGGGAACAGCCTACAGCCTGTGATGAGGTTAGAAGCCAGGGCTAAAGCTAGAAATATTCCCAGAGAGATAGAGAGAAAACAGTTCCATCGGTTTTTGAGCAGCCAAGACGATTCTGGAAGACCTTGGTACAGTAACACGGACACGAAGAGCAGGGACAGCAGTGTGCTGATGCTTGTTTGGAATTTGGTCTGTCGGATTTCTGGTTAGCTAGGATCCTGTGAGTTGGGGTAATTTTCCAGGCTTCTCTTGAGGTACAAGATAACCTGCTCAAATTACTCAAATGCTCATGCAAAGGAAGCAGAATTATGTTAGTCTTTTCTGTAATCCTGTTGAAACTATGACTCATGGAGTCTATTCTCAAAGAAGACACAGCTCATGAACATGGCCCAGTGATGTGTTTTAAAATGGTTTAAGGGCTATAACACACAGACATACTTTTCAAAATTTACCCCCTGTTCCTTCCCACTCTCCCTCCTTAGGAGGCTCTTTCCTGGATCTCAAGCTTTCAGAACGCTAATGACCCCTCCCCCAGCCATTTCTATCAGCCTTTCTTGGTTCTGCTTCACAGGAGTCCCCAGATAGTTCCCGGGAGAGCTTTGGGAAAGCATGGGTGTGAGCAGCAAGCAGCAACAGCCAGACATTTAACTCAGAGGGCTCCTGGGAGAGTCAGAAACAGAAATATGCTGAAAGCAATGATTTTGTCTCATCAGGAACAGGAACAATCTAGTCATGATGTCTCTGAAGCACCTCGTCACAGGACAGACATCCGAAGGAGTGTGGTTCGTGTATGGCTCACTCCCTGTGCTTGAGTCTTAGCCTTGCTGCAAATTCAACCACTTTCAGTCTCCACACACTTAATCATTGAAGAAAGAGGCAATTTAGGCTGATCTACGAAGCCAGCTCTCTCACTGTGAGACCCATCACATTGGGTCAGAATTTTGCCCTTTTTGATAATAGAATGGGAAGCTGAAGGCCTATGGCGAAGAGGAAAGCAAAGTGTTTATGTCATCCCTCTTTGTTGAGGGCAGGTGGATACTGGCAAACCTGCTAGTTCCTCAGGAAAGGCTTTGTGATTGTTTCGGGGTGACAGGAGCAATTGTCTTAGTTGAGTCCCCATGAGTTGTTACGGCTTCATTCTGAAATGCTTCCCTGCAGTCTCATGTTCTGTCTGCTCACCAGATGGACATGCTTTGGGGGATGGGATATAGCTGGCGGAAGGTCACCAGAGGTGGGTCTTTGAAGGTGCTACCCAGCATCTCATGTCTGTTCTTATTCTGCCTCTTGATCTACTGTGATGTGAGCAGCTTCTACCGTAGGCTTATGTTGGATGAACTGTGATGCTCTACCATGTCTTTCCAGCTGTGATGGACTGAAATCCTCTAAGTCTGGGAGCCAAAATGAATCATCCCTTGAGACGTTTCTGCCTGGCACTGTGGTCACAGTGATACCAAAGGAGGCTTTTCCCAAATCTGTGTCCCAGCCTTCAGCTTTGCATTATCCAAATTGCCATTTGCCATTTCCCAAGAGACAGATCAATGGGTAGATGTCATTGAAGGACATACATTTCAGCAGGGGCTGAATATGAGTCCTGTCATCCTCCTGGTGAAAGACTATGTTGAACACTAAAACAAGACGTACTTCGCAGTTTTGATGAGTTTTGTTCTCTTCCTCTGTCTGCAGAACCACCCT